>CM035234.1:72066981-73266981 GCA_020226215.1 Sindora glabra
TTGTATCTTCTCCTTTTTAACTTTTTTATATGGTTAAAGTTATATTAGCTTTATTATTTAAGATTGCTAACCAATGTTATCTTTAGTTCAATGACCTTTTGATTGTGATCAAAAGGAATTACAAGCAAAGCTTCATAGCACCTAGGCTTGAGAGGTTTAAGTCTTACTCACAATAAAGGTAGAGATGGTGGAAGTATCTTATCTACTATTTATTGAGAAAGATACCATCTTATAGTTCTTGGGTTTGAGGATCTTGATGTCAATTGCATCTAATTTTAGGTGAGGTAAGTTTATTTTATCTTCTTTGAATAAACATGAATTAATTCAATTGCTATTTAAATAGAATTTTGGCTCTTATCTTTCCTTTTCTAGGTATTGTTATAACTATTACTCCTCTTTAAATACAAGAGCTCATTATGAATTCCTATATCCATATCACATTGACCTTCAAGCTAGGAAGGATGATAGGAAGATGAAGGCATACATTATGGCTATATTACTAGTAGAGCCTAGGAAAGCTTATAACTTCACTTCATATCATGAGGGGTATGTTTCATATATGTATTAGTTGTGATTTCTATTTTTTATAAACAAATTTTAACATTTTATTATGTTATTATATTGTAGATGCCATTAGATGCTTATCATTATATACCTTAAGAAAAAGCTCATTTTATGATTGGATCCCTTAGTAAAAAAAGGCATGACTAACCTTGAGGTAAATCCTAGACAAAGCTTTAGGTGTATATTATAACAAGGGCCTACAATTGGAAAGGAAAGGTAGAAAATTAAAATGGTTCAATGTGAAGGTAAGTTTTTCTGTTGTAAGATTGTAACATATTGCAAATGGAAGCTTATGCATTAATGAAATAAAATTATTGTTTTATTGTAGTGCCCTAGACTACTTGACAATGTGGAGTGTACTTACTTTATCATGAGATACATGTTGAATATAATATGTATTTGAAAAAAATATTTCTCTAGTAGTCATTTACTTATTTATAGTTTCTCAAATGCTTAATTACTTGAATTGGTCTTAATGCTAACATGCTAATTATGTACAAATTATAGTATCTTAGTAACATTAAACTTTTCACTAAAGATGAGCTTGATGAAATAAAAGAGCTTTAGATAGGGCATTTCCTCAAGGATGGACTGAATTGAATGCCTTTAAGTGTATCTGAATACATAATGATTATAACTTATGGTAAATATTGATGACAGTACTTTATTTGTAAATAACACGGTTCTTGGGTTTCTTTATTTTAAACTAGTCTATTAGATTTTGATATGCAAATAAAAGTTTAAAAATTTTATATAAAAAACTATAATAATAGTTTTTGCTATTATTAATTGCTATTTATTTATATTGTTGTTGTCAATTATTATTTATTTTTGTAGTTGCCAATTGGTTATTTTTTATTAGGTTTAAAAAAAATTAAGTTTTAGAAAAAAAAAGCTAGTTATTTACCAAAACCTAATGTCTTTGATATAAGACATTAGTTTTAGCAAATGTCCATTGGGGAATAGCAACATTATCATGTTGGTTATTTCATAAATAATCAACATCCGAAGGTTCCTTAGTAAGATGATAGCATTATCATTTTGATGTTACTTTTGTAATTAATAACTAACATCTAAAGGAAAATGATATTGTTTTAATAACTTTTACCTCTAGTGTGAGTTGAAAATAAAATGAGTAAAATAGTAATGTTAATTGCAAATTTTATTGCATAGCTTTTCTAACCCTAAAATAATTTTTTATCTAAAAAGATATGGCTATCTTCAAAACTTAAGATGATTTTTTTCAGTTTTGTATTTATGTTTACTAATTATTTTGCAAAACTAATACTTTGTTAGCTTATCACTGAATATATGAGGTTTTGTACTCCTAGGAAAAATACAAAATATAAATATATGAATTTGTTTAATTTTAGTGTTTGTTCTTTCAATTTAGTTTTTAGTTTCATAATCAATCATATTTTGTTATCTATTATTGTGATGGAACATTTACAAGTTTATACAAGTAAGAAATTTAATTTCATTCAACTTCTTTAGCATTCAATGATATTGTTTACTATTTATTTATATGAAATGTGTAATATCATACATTAATTTTTAATAAAAACTTTTTGTAAATAATGAACTTGAGAGTACTTTTCTAGGGAGTGTGAACCTTACAAATTGAACAGCATGTATTAAGACAAAATTAACGAAGAATACCAATCTTTTATTAGGGCATTAAATATAACTTTTCACTATTTTTAAACTTTTATTATTCAATTTATTTTTTAAACTCATTGAAATTAGGATTCTATAACATCTCAGGATTTGATAATTTTTGTTTTAGTTATGGTTTTCAATAAAGAGGTATACAAGGAGAATAGGGATGACCAAGGAGGAAGGAACACATGGGAGGGGTTAAGGTTGGAAGGCAGCAAAAACATACCATGTTATTTATTTAACAAAGTTGAAATAGTATTTAAGAGATTACTTGTCAAGTTTTTTTTAAATAAAAAATCAAAGTGTAATGTTAATTCTTATCATGTTTTAAAAAAATGACATTAGTTATTTTTTATATAATAATTAATGTTATTATTATTTTTCATGATGGTTATAGACTTGACATTAAAATTAATACATAATAATACTTAAATAGATGTTGAATAGAAACCGATGTGTAATCCACCAAAAACCTGACATTTATTTGTAATTTTGTAGTAATGAACTTAACCACAAATACCATGTAATTTTGGAAAAATACCATGCAATTTCAAGAGGAGACTAAAACAAGCTTCAATTAGTTTCAATAATAAAGAATGGTAAGCATTAAGAATAGAAAGGCTTAAGTGAGCTAACATGTAATTACTTGGGTATATTAAAAACTCAATATACAAGCCAACTACCCTCCATCTTCCATTTAGCAAGTGAAAAGCTAAAAGAAAAAGATTATAGTTTTAATATTAAGTTACAACATGTGATTAAGTGTATTTCTTTTGCTAATTCTTTTATTTTTCCTACTTTCCTAACAATCTTGAAAATGCTAAGAAAGAAGAGAAAAAGATTTTGGAGATTTTTAGCAACATGGAAATTAATATGTCCCAAAGGAAGATTGATGGAGAAAAACAATAAAATGAAGAAATTGATGTGCATGATGGAATAATAGATAATTTCAATATTTTCCAAGGTTATGAAAGATTATCTTAGAATGCATTCTATTTCTTTTTATTTTCTTAATTATTTTCATAGTGTAAGATAATTCTTATCATAATCCAATTTGATTATGATTAGCATGGATTTCGATACTTTATTTCCACAAGTCTTAACACTATTCACTCTTATCTATCTAATTAATGTCTTCCTATTTCTATAAAGACTCAAGATTCAATTTAAATTTTGTAGAAAAATTGAGAAAGTCTCCCTTATTTTTGGACACTTCTCAAGGACTACACACCCTAAGATACGAAATCTATATTTATCAGAAATATGATAGCAACAATCATACATACAGTATTATATAATTTCAAACTTATATACAAATAAAAAATTTAACACATCTAATGCTGAATTGGCATAATCTTCAACTCATTTTTTTTCCTAATCTTATTGTCAAAATCTTGGTTCTCCATGGATGTAACAAGTTTAAATGTACTTATTTCAACCTGAAAACATTTAAAATAAAATGGAGTGAGTTACGAGAACTCAATAAACATATATTTATCACTACTAATTCTAGATTAAAAAATATTAATTAGTCATTTGTTGACTATGTATCTGGTAAGAAAAATGAATGCAATTTAAACTTCCTAAGTTTTTGGAATGTATGAAACTAAGTCGCGTATTGAGTGTTTAACTGCAAGTAACTTAGATGGTATGTTTCACATCACACTTCATAGCAAACTTAACTATTCACTAATACCTAATATCTTAGTTATATTACACACCACCCATTTTAGGTAATCATCACATTCATAAATAGCTATTAAGGCTCAAACACAAATAAATCATCATAATCACACTCAGTCTTTGCAATCACATTAAACAGTAATATTCAATCATAATAAAGTTCCAATGTCACAACACATCACAAATTATTTATAAGAAATATACATGTATCTGCTGTTGATTCTTAGGTCAATCTTATATTTTTCACAAATTATTTGCTAGGAATTTCTCATCCAACTTCCATATCATCGCCCTTTCACAATTCATAATTTCTAGTGCCACTTTTAGGATGATTCACAAATAATATACATATAAAAGCTTAGCTCTTATATCATAATTGTTCATAATACATTCGGTGCAAGCTAACTAACTCATCATAGGGCAATATCAAAGCATAGAAAAATATATATGTAATAATGCCACCATGTTTACTTACATGGCCATAACATATCTATGAGACTTGATCATAGCCAGTCGATGGTCAAAGACATCACTACTTCACTTTCAAGCATGGCATCTCTATATTTACTCAATAGATAACTATTGCTTTATCACAAAAATTAATACTCTATCATTCATACATATATAGTTACAAAGATAAGTTAATCTACATTTTATAATTATGCATTTAAGGATTCACGAGTAGATGTATAAGTAAATCATATTACTTATAAAAGAGATTATAGATAATTCGCATAAGCTAAATATTATTAAAATATTAGTTTAGGGTAAATATATACTTACCTACTAGGACCACCTATTTCATTTACTCTGAAGCATCCAAGTTTAATGTGTTCTCATCTTCCTATTCATAATTTACAAGAATAATTTGCAAATAAATAAGCATTCTTTATTCTCCTTTTAGTCATTTCAATTTCATATTATAGTATACTAACAATTTAGATCATTAACTTCTTTACTTTTCTAATATTATCTCATGAAACTAAAATATGTTGTTATATGGTAATTTTAAATCAAACTTATACAAATGCAAATATTAAGGTTCAAAGCTCTAGAAAAGCTTTTTTTTTAATGCTTGATAATTGTCCTGGGCTATCATGTCCTTTATTTTCAAATTATTATTAAAAAATAAAAATTTCTCATGTATGACAATATTTCCACTTCAAGGTATAAAACAATTAAAATATTAGATTCCGATGATATGAATATACTCTAAATATACTAATATAATATTCTTAAGCATAAAATCCTTATTTTTATCAATGCTATACCAAGTATTTGTCTAATATGATAAAACAAGGTTTTTTAGATTGTCCATCATATTATAATATGATACTTTTAATAGACTTCAATCATATTGTCTTGTCATTTAATAGTATAAAAATATTATTTTTCAAAAACATAACTAAGAATCCATAATATGCATAAGATATGTTTCATGAATTAAATTGGAATCTTTTGAAATATGAAAGTATAACACTTCATAATTACTTTAATCATAATATTTTGGTAATCTATATTATAATACTCTTACTTTTTCAAGCCATTGTCATTTAGTTCTATTGCACATAAAAAATGCATTTTTCTAAGTTAGCTTCAAACACCAAACATTAGTAAAATTAATGATATAATGAGATCCCAATCAGACTATTTTAATATTTTATAGCACAAAAATTTCATTTTTCAAAGATAACATTAAATATTTCCAATATGCATAAAATTGGATTTTTCTTAAATCAAGTTGGAATCATTTGAAATACAAGAATAATATCTCACAAATACTCTAAGTATAGTGTTTTAACATTTTATAGCATAAAAGATTATATTTTTCATATGTATCATCATATATATCACACATACATAAATCATTTTTTTAGCTTAAGCATCAAATCATTATAAGTATTAAAATTTTATGATATAAATATGCTTACTTATATCTAAAGTACTCAGCTGGAGCTCATCACCGTTGAAGTCATGTTAGAATGTTGACAAAGGCAAAAAGGTCAAATGGCTTGGTTTTACTTTTTCCCACCTATGCCTCAAATAACTTGTTGAACAACAACCATTAACTATTTTTAGCCATTGAAAGTGTTCCCCATGATCAACAATAACTGAAGAGGGAAGGTATGTTGGAGAGGCAAGGAGGACTGAAACTACTAGGTCACCAATCTGAGATTCCCTCATGATGTTAAGAAGTTATAACTCGGCATGGTGGAGCATATGATAGAGAAACGTCATGCAACAGCAGCATTACAATCGAGAAAAAGAAAGAAGGGATGAGGTTTGTCGAGGAAAGGAAGAAGAAAAAGAAAAGAGGATGAGGAAAGGGAGAAGGAGAAGCTACCAGATATATATAGAGAGAGGGTTGTTCACATAAAAAAAGGAGAGAGAAATCCTTAAAAAATGAGTTAAAGGCTTTTATTCTAATGGTATGCCATAATCCCATGTTCCCTTTAATCTCATCCATCTATTTTTATTCTAGCGAATCTTAACCATTCATGTATTTGGAAACTCAATTTCATAGGACTTATTTTATTTAAAATTCTATCTCATATTTTCAATCTTCCCCTAATACACATACACACACACACACAAACACACACACACACACACACACACACACACACACACACACACACACACATATATATATATATATATATATGTAATAACTTGATTAATTTAAAAGTCTTAAAATAAATATTTTAATTTCTTCCAATCCCTAAAAAAATTATAAAATACAAATAAATCATTTCATAAATCTTTGCACCTATGCTTACTAAAATTATTTCCAATTTACAAGAAATTCTTAAAAATTATTTTAATCTAATCTTGAATTAATAATGATCATATAAAAATAAATAAAATTTGAATATTATTATAGATGTCATTTTTAATATTCCAGAACTTTTAAAAAGGAAAAATTTAAAATTAATAATAACAAAATAAATAAATTAATATCCATAAGCATCGAAATTTATAAAACTTTAAGTATTAACCTAGGGTATTACAATTTTAAATTACAAAGAAAGAATGATCTATAGTTGACACTTAGTTAAGAGTTGATGCATAGACTAGTTTTTGGAAGTGAAGCCACTATATGACCATTTGAAGTATGCATCATTAAAAATATTTGAGGAAATTGCTTGGAAATTATAGTCAAATCGAAGAAGTTTTTATGTTTAGTCAAAGATATCAAAGAAAAATATTTCATGAAGGGTAACTTAAGCCATTACAAAATTTCCTTTTTCATTTCGCATTTCTTTTTAAATTTTAATTGTTCATGATTCCTTGATATTTATATACTTTATACTTAGGACAATGTAAACATAAGTATAGGGTAAGAGTTAGGATTTCATTTATGCATTTTCCTTAATATTTTTCCTTTTTCATTACTTTTGAAAACAATAAAGTGTTTTCATGATTTTTAAAATTATTCCTATCAAAATTTTTAATTTTCATATATTTTTTTAAAAATTTAATAATTTCTAAAATGATTTAATCAGAAATATAATTACCCTAAATATTATTGAGAAGTCACAGACTATAATTAAAAGTATTAAGTCAATGAAATAAATTAAATGTCCTAAAAAGCTAATTTCTATGGAAATTAAACATATTAAAGAATAAGATAAGCCTTTTTCCTTTATAATAATGAATTACATAAGCCATTTATACAAGGAGGATCATTATAGTCAAATCCACTTGGAAAAGAAATACAACAAAAGAAAAAAAAAAGGTCAAGCTTCTTGTAGAATGATGATAAATATTTCTATATTGTTGCTAAATTATCTAGTCAAATTACATAAATTTTCTTGACTCAAGATACAAGTATATTTCGTATTGTTTTCTCCTAATAAATTTGACAAATGTTGATTTATAAGTTAAAATGAGAGAAAGCAGTAATTTAGTTCTTTCATTATTTAATTATTTTTTAAATAAAAAATTAATGTGATCTCAAGGAGCATGGGAAAATACCTAAAAATACTAAAAAGGCCAATCATTAGGAGCAAGGCCAAAAGGATCAAAAAGAGACTTCAAAGGGTTAATTTAAAATGCTTGGGAACATCAAGAGAAAGACTTGGAAAGATTTCATAAGTGTCTTATGTGTTTTTTAGCAAAAAAAGATTAGTAGTCGAATACTATATTCAATTACTACATTTAAAGTTCATCTTTATTAGCCAGCAATTGAATATAACATTTGAATACTACTATGTTTTTGGTTAATAATTGAGATGTCTGTTTGACTACTCCTTAGAAAGATATTTAAGTTTGGGCCATGATTACTTGTTTTTTATACCTTAAGATTTTTAGGCCTTTTATGTGTTAGGTTATTTTGGCATATTATTTTGGACGTATTAGTGATTTAATTAGTATGCTAATGTTAGGCCCAATTATAAGAAGGCTTGTCTCTCATTGAACATAACTTTTTACATAATCCAATTGCAATCAAATATAAAATGAGTTTTCTCTCTAAGATTCTTGCAAGAACTCTAAGACTTATTAAAAGATTCATCCTTTGTGATGTTTAGATCTATCACTTATCACTCTTTTTCTTCTCTATTCTAAAGTCTAGTGTAATTATCATTTTATTTTTTATTTATTTTTAGATTTTTTAGGACAAACCTTGACATTTCCAAATTATTTGTAAATTCTCCACAATGGGTTTGCATTAAGTTTGTATCATTTAGTAATTAAAGCTTGATTCCTAATCTTTAAGTCTATCTTTATTTTAATTCTATATCTATAGTTTATTTCTAATTTTTATTGTGTTCTTGTGTTTAATTTTGTGTTTTGTCATTCTAATTCAATAAATCCTATTTCTACTATCCAATTCTAAGTTTGTGTCCATTTTTCTGCTAATTGAGCTTAATTATTACTATTTCTACATAATTAACATTGCTGCTCTTGCGTTCTTTTTTTATTCTTTAAGTTTGATCCAAATCTTTATTGTTGGTTTTAATTTTGTGTTAATTATTGTCCAATTATTGTGTTCTTGGTGTTCTTTTTTTTTATGCTTCATTTCTTACAAATCTTTTGCCAATTTATATGTGAATATAAGTAAAAATAACAATCTAGTTTACTTTAAAGTCTTGAAGTTCAACTTGCAATAATCAAATATAGTATTTAAGTATTGTATAAAAAATTTATACAATACCTGATAACCATAATTGAATACTGCAAGGCAGAGAGCACTAGTTCCTATGATATTTGATTAACATATTCAATTACTACTTTCAAAAAATATTAAGTATTTGAATACCATAATTATTTATAAGTAGGCAAAGAGTAACACGTTAAGAGGTGTTTGAATAACATATTCAATTATCTCCTTTGGATTCAAGATGAGTGTCTAGTACTTGATTCTCATATTTGAATATAACAAGGTAGAGGCTATCCTAAGTTAGGATATTCGTATACTATAATAGAATACCCTTTTTCCAATTTGAGGTATTTAAATATAATAGTCCTATATCTTCTATTTGCTAACATAAAAAAAGTTATACATTCGGATCAATTCAAAGAAAATAAAAAAAGAGATTTGCCATTGCTTGATTTGCATTATTATTTGAACTTCTCACTTTAAATTAAACTTTTTTATCACTTTTTTCATTCATTTTAAATCTCTATTCTTAATTCATAGTTTTTATTCTTGTTTCTTCAATTCCTATTGAGTTTGAATTTTGTATTTGTTTCCTTTCCTTATTCATTTAGCCTTGTTTCCTTGAATTGCTTTATTGAATCATTGGATTTGATTAGTAATAATTGATTGCTATAATTAGTGAATTTCATTGGTTGTATCTTCCTAGTTCCCAAAGAACCTTAAGAGGGAAAAGATAAGAATGTGAGAGTTTATTTGAGGGAAAAAGTCTTAAATTAGAGTGTAAATATAAAAATAAGTGTCTCCATGTTAAGTAAGAAGTGTGTTTTTATAAGGTCCTATTTTTTATCTAACCATTTATAGCAAGTTTGTCTTTAAGATATTAAGAGGTAGTGTGAACAATGATATTAGGTTCACATTGAGGATCATTCAACAACTTGAATGGATGGATTTGAGATTTGGTGAAATGGATAATAGACTTGGAAGAATTAGGGTTTTACAACTTCATGACATCATCATGAAGAAAAGAGAGAAGGGAAAGAGAGGAGATAAAGTAAAAGAAACCTTGATAACAAAGTTAATAGTAATGATGGAAGGAGTGAGAGATCATATAATTCTAAAAGGAGTGTAAGAAATAGAGATGAATGAAGGAATATGAGAAAATAAGGTGATAGATCAAGAATAGATCAAGTTGATTCTAGACTTGATAACATCAAGATAAAATTCCTTCACTTTAGGTAAAAGTAATCTGAAAGCTTACTTGGAATGGGAAAAAAAAGATAATGTTAATCTTTGATTGCCATAATTATTATGAAGAAAAGAAAGTTAAGCTTGTCATTATTAACTTCATTGAATATGTTATCATTTGGTGGGATCAACTCATGACAAATGTTTAAAGGAATTATGAAAAACTTATTAGAAGTTAGGAATAGTTAAAAGTTATTACACATAAGAGATTCATTCCAAGCCATTACTATAAAGGGTTGTATCAAAGGTTGCAAAGCCTTACTTAAAAGTCCAAAAGTGTTAAAAATTACCATAAGGATATGGAAATTGCTAAGATTAGAGCCAATATAGAGAAGGATAAAAAAGTCAATATGGCTAAATTTCTCCATAAATTGAATAGGGAAATCACCAATATGGTTAAGCTCTAACATTATGTGGACTTAGTAGAGATGGTACATATGACTATAAAGGTGGAAAAATAACTCAAATAAGAAGTTTTTCTAAATCTGACCATAGTTCTAGTGCTTTATGAAAACCTTGAGAAAAAAAAAAGATGAGGTTATTAAATATAAGGTAGAGTCATTGTTAAAGCATAAGATGGAAAAGCCTAAAGGTAAAGGAAAAGTTGAAATACCTTAAAAGCATATAAATGTCAAGTGTTTTAGTTTTAAATGCTTTAGGTGTAGACATTTTGCTGATAAGTGTCCTAACAAGAGAGTGATGATCATAAGGTAAAAGAAATATAATCTACAAGTGAATATAAGGAGAAAGAATCATTTCCTTACATGGAAGGGATAGTGAAGGATATAAAAGAGCCATGGATGGTGATACCTTAGTTGTTAGAAGAGTATTAAAGCATTCAAGCTAAGGAAGAAAGTGATGGTTATGTAAATGTGGCTTGCACTATTACAGTTGAAAAATTAAGCTTACCTACTATAAAACACCCAATTTCTTACAAGTTACAATAGTTAAATGGTAATGGAGAGGTTAGGATGACTAAGTAAATATTGGTTACATTTACTATTGGTAAGTACCATGATAAGGTGTTATGTGATGTGGTCCCATGTATGCATATCATTTATTATTTAAGAGACTATAGCAATTTGATAGGAAAGTTATTTATGATAGAGTCCTTAATAAATATAGTTTTAAGATGGAAGGTAGAAAGATGACTCTCTTACTTTTGTTACCAAAAGAAGTGAATGAAAATTAAATAAAAATGTAAAAGAAAAAAGAAGAAAAAGAGAAGAAAAAGAATGAAAATGAGAAAAAGAAAAAAGGTTTGAAAGAAGAAAAAGAAAGAAAAATATGGAAAGTAAGTGTTCAAAACAAAGGAGAGGAAAGTTAAATGTGTTTGCAAGGATGAGTGACATGAGGAGTGCACATTATGCTTCTAAGCCAATGTTTGTACTTTTATACAAAGAAGCCTAAATAAACATTGACTAGGAAAATCATGTTTTGCTTATTACTATTTAATCTCTTTTACAAGAATATGAAGAATTATTCCTTAAGAATGCTTCAAGAAAATTGTCATCTAAAAGAGGAATTAAGTATGGAATTGATTATTGATCGATCAATAAAATTACTGTGAAGTATAAATACCTTATTCCATGACTTGATGATGTGTTAGATGAATTGCATGGCTCATATTTGTTTTCAAAAATTAACTTGAAACAAATGTGTTATCAAATTAGAATGAAAAAGGGTGATAAAGGGAAAATTGTTTTTAAGACAAAACATGATTTATATGAATGGCTTGTTATGCTTTTTAGTTTATCTAATGTATTGAGTATTTTTATAAGATTAAGGAACCATTTTTTGCACCTTTTAATTGGAAAATTTGTTGTGGTTTATTTTGATGATATACTTATTTATATAAAAAATGTTAATGAACATGTTATGCATTTTAGATGTGTGCTAAAAGTTTTTCAAGATGAAAAATTGAATGTCAAAATGGGAAAATGTTCCTTTTGCTTGGAGATAATTATGTTTTTAAGATATGTTGTTAGTAGTAAAGAAATGGAAATGGATGAGAAAAAATTTAAGGTAATTAAGGAGTAGCCTACCCTAAAAATGCTAGTGAGGTAAGAAGTTTTCATAGGTTAGCTAGTTTTTATAGGAGATTTGTAAGGGATTTTAGTACTCTAACTACACTTTGAATGAATTAGTAAAGAAAAATATGAGTTTCCATTGGAGAAAAGAGCAAGAGAAAACTTTTAACTTCCTGATTTCACTAAAACTTTTGAAATTGGGTGTGATGCTTCAAGTATTGGTATTGGAGCTTTGTTGTTGTAGAAGAAAAGGCCCAATGCCTATTTTAGTGAAAAACTAAGTTAAGCAACTATCAACTAACCTATCTATATTAAATAGCTCTATGCTTTAGTTTACGTTTTGGAGACATGAAAATATTACTTATGGCTAAAGGAATTTATTATCCATATTAACTATGAAGCTTTAAAGCATTTAAAAAGCAAAAGAAAGTTGAATAAGAGGCATGCAAAGTAGATGGAGTTTATTAGATCATTTTTATATGTAATTCAATACAAACAAGGTAAAGATAATGTAGTTGCTGATCCATTATCTTAAAAGTATCTTCTTATATCTACTTTGCAATTTAAATTATTAGGATTTAAGCATGTCAAAGACTTTGTGTGAAAATGATGATGATTTTTCCACTATTTTTCATGCTTGTAAAAAGAAGGCTTTTGAGAAATTCTATAGACATGAAGGATTTTTGTTTAAAGAAAATAAATTTTGTTCCTAGGAGTTCTCTTAAAGACTTACTTGTTAAAGAAGCTTATGGTGGAGGAGTAATGAGTCATTTTGGCATTAGGAAAACTCTAGATATCTTGCATGACCATTTCTTTTAGCTTAATATGAGGCATGTTGAGAAAAATTTTTTTGATTGTATTAATTACAAGAAGGCTAAGTCTAAAGTGATGCCATAAGATTTGTATACCACACTCCTCATTCCTAGTGAATCTTAGATTGATACTTCCATAGACTAGGTCAAAAAAAGGAAGAGATTTTGTGTTTATTTTTGTTGATAAGTTTTAAAAGATGGCATCACTTTGTACCATGTCACAAAATGGATGATGCAAGAAATGTAGTAGATCTTTTCTTTAAAGAAGTGTGAAATGACATGGAATGGTAAGAAATATTATGCCAAATTGAGATATAAAGTTCTTGAACTACTTTTAGAAAGTCTTATAGAGAAATTTAGGAACCAAGTTGCTATTTTTAACAACAAGTCACCCATAAATGGATAGATAAACCAAGGTAATAAACATAACTTTGACTACATTGTTATGTTCCATTATTCAAAGGAATTTGAAAAATTGGGAGGATTGTTTGCCTTATATAAAGTTTGCTTGTAATGGAAATGTTCATTCTACTACCTAATTTTCCCTATTTGAAATTTTGTATGGTTTTAATCCACTAACTCTTTTGGATTTATTATCATTCCCTATTGATATGTGTTCTAGTTTAGATGGAAAAAGGAAAGCAAATTTAATGAAAAAGTTGCATGAGTAAGAAAGGGCAAATATTGAAAAAAAGACTACGTAATATGCCCAATAAACAAATAAAAGGCAAAAGAAAATTATGTTTGAACTAGATGACTTGGTTTGGGTGCACATAAGGAAAGAAAACTCTTTGATTCAAAGGAAATCTAAATTTTATCTAAAAAGGGATGGTACTTTCTAAGTGCTTAAGAAGATTAATGATAATTCTTATAGGCTAGATCTTCCTAATGAGTATAGTGTTAGTGCTACTTTCAATATTGCAAATTTTTCTTCATTTGATCTAGGTTCAGATTTAAAGATGAATCCTTTTCAAGAAAGGGGAATGATGTGATCTCAAGGAGTAAGGAAGAGCACCTACACATATTAGAAGGGCTAATCACAAGGAGCAAGGCTAAAAAGATCAAATAGGACCTTCAAAAGGTTGATTCAAGAGGTTTAAGAGCATTAAGAGGAAAACTTGGAAAGATTTCACAAGTGATTTATGTGTTTTTTAGTCAAATATCATATTCGATTACTACATTTAGAGTTTGTCTCTGCTTGCTAGTAATCGAATAGAATAATTGAATACTGCTATATTTCTAGTCAATACTTAAGTAGTATATTCAATTACTCCTCAGGTAGATGCACATGTTTGGGTCATGATGGGCCTTGATTACTTGTTTCTTCTGCCTTAAGAATCTTGGGCCTCTTGTGTGTTAGTTTATTTTGGCCTATTATTTTGGACATATTAGTGGTTTAATTAGTGTGGAAATGTTAAGCCCAATTTAGTCAAACTCAACTTTATCTATGTGAGAAGGCTTGTTCCTCATTGAATATAACTTTTTATGCAATTCAATTGGAATCAAATTTGAGATGAGTTTTCTCTTTAAGGTTCTTGCAAAAACTCCAAGACTTATAAAAAAATTCATCATTTGTGGCATCTAAATCTATCAGTTTCTACTTCTCATCTTCTCTATTTTGGAGTGTGGCATAATTATCATTGTATTTTTTATTTATTTTCTAATTTTTAAGACAATCCTCGATATTTCCAAATTGTTCTTGGCATCTCTATGATGGGTTTATTGTGTTCACTTAAAAAATATACCTTAGGCTTATTATGTGTTAGAAAAAAAATATCATACTAGAAAATTTTATTTCTTGGATCTTGGCTATGATTATAATTATAAATAACAAAATGTAGAAGTAAAAAAATTAGATGAAATACCTTAAGCTATAATGAATTTGATCGTTATAACAAATAAAACAAAATATAGAATTAAATAACACCTTAGTCTTCTATCTTCTTACTCAAATAGTATTATAATATTTGTGAAATGATGAGAGTTATACGAACTTGTATTCATGAGTGAAGAGAGGGACCAAGAGTCATTTATATATAGCTTTCATGACTCAACCTATCAAAGAGTCTTGATTCTTTACTTTCCTCTAGCATTTATGAATCCAATTAACGCGAGTAATTAAGTGAAAGATTTTTTATATGCAAAACCATCAAATACATTTAAGGGCACATTAATCTTGCATAATATATATTTAATACATATTTAATTTAAATAACAAACTTAACTGCTATTAATCATGGATAATGAATATTTAATTTAGATAACTAACATAACTACCTTTAATCATACATAATGAATATTTAATGCATGACAAGTAAAGAGTTAAGACTCTTTGATGGGTTGAGTCATGAAAGCTATATATAAATGGCTCTTGGTCCCTCTCTTCACTCATGAATACAAGTTTGTGTAACTCCCATCATTTCACAAACTTTTTCACAAACTTGTATTCATGAGTGAAGAAAGGGACCAAGAGCCATTTATATATTACTTTCATGACTCAACCCATTAAAGAGTCTTGACTCTTTACTTTCCTCTACCATTTAAGTGGAAGACTTTTCATATGCAAAACTATCAAATGCATTTAAGGATATATTAATTTTGCATAATGTATATTTAATGCATATTTAATTTAAATAATTGACATAACTGCCATTAATTATGTATAATGAATATCTAATGTATATTTAATTTAGATAACTGACATAACTACCATTAATCATGCATAATGAATATTTAATACATGACAGTAATTATGCATAATAAATATTTAATGTATATTTAATTTAGATAAATGACTTTGGGCAAATATCTAAATTTCATTTATGATAATGTCTAAATTATTCTATAATATAGAATATGTCCTTTCATGTGGTCATGAAAGCTACATTAAGTCTATCACAAAATCTATCATAAATATAGCACATTACACTTGTAGTGCACAAGTTAAAATCCTACTTAACTAGGCTACTATCTTTCATAGACACTTAAAATAAATAAAATTTTGGTTGATGTTGAAAAGGACTCAATATTTATAAACTCCGACGCACAACTAGTTAAGCAACTATAAGTGATTGATCAACTAGTTAGTTCGAGTCCAAACCATTGATTAGGCTTGAAACCTTAGCCAAACTAATCCTATGATCTATATTATGATCCAATCCAAAATATCCTAATTTTAAACTATTCTAGACTATTAAGGGTGAAAATATTTGTGATAATTAAATTAAATATATTAAATTAAAAAAAATGCAAATAGGTTCAAATTTTTGTTCAAGAATTAACTTGCAAATCGTCTTAAATAATATGATGATTATTATTTAAAAAGGTAGCATACCATAAATCACATTAACCTAAGTTGTTAATCACATGGAAGGTATTAACTTGATACCAATATAATATTAGATAAGACTTTTCTATTGTACAGTAATCTACGTCATTTTTCACTTTTCTTGATTTCACATTAATTGTTTGACAAATTAATTTAAATTTATTTTTTAATATTTATTTTCTTATTTTTTTCAATTTCTCATGAATTAGTAATAAATTCATTAATTTTTTCATGAATTTTCTGAGGGTTATATTGAATTTCTTACATTTTAAATAAAATTATTTTTAATAAATTTCTTGTAATTTTTCTCACAATTTTTCCATATTTTTGTTGTAAATATTTGAAATTCTCAATAAGAAACTTTATAAAAATCCATGGAAAATGCTTCAAATGTCTTATTTCCCACATCAAGCGTGTGAGAAATATACAAAAAAATTTACATTCCTACCATTTTTTTAAAAAAATAATTTTCTTTCATAAAAGACAATAATTTTCTGAACCGGTTTAATCAATTGACATCTCGTATGTATTTAAAGGTAATGTTTCTAGTAAAATAGAATTACCCAAAATATTATTGAGTCACATTCGCAAGTAAAAGTATTAAATCAATGGAGGAATTTAAATATCCTAAAAAGTTAACTTTTGTAGCAATTAAACATAATGAAGAATGAGACAAGCCCTTTTTTATATAATAAAGAAGCATATAAGTCATTTTTTATAAGGGGGATCATTATTGTCAAATCCACTTAGAAAGAGAAATGCAACAAATAAATGGGTCAAGTTTGCTGCAACATGATGATAAATATTCATATATCACTAGTAAATTATCCTAACAAATAATGTAGTTGAATTACACAAGCTTGCTTGAATTAAAGGAATTTTCTATCATTTTCCCTGACGAATCTAATGATTGTGGTACTACAAATTGTGGCACTACAAATTAAATTGGGTGAAAGTGGTGATATGGTTGATTATTAATAATGGGATACAATATCAACAAAGAGTTAGCTTAGTGGAAGTGTTGGTTCCAAATGGATATTTTCTATCAATGAGGAGTTCGAATTATAAACGCTCTTATCATGAGGAAAGAAATCTGTTAATATTCTGATCCATAAAATGGTTTTCCTACTTAGTGTTTTACAAAAAGAAATAATGCTATATAGTAAGTTTTAACAATCAGACAATAAATGAGACACAATTTTTTTAAAGTATTTTGGAGCAATACAAACCCTATTAGTAAAAGAATATAGTATTGACAACATTAATTTTCTTCTTTTTATCTCCATATATCTAATTAACATCTAAAGATAGTATTTTAACGGAAGATACAAAAATAGAAAAGCTATAAAAAGAGAGAAATTCATATTAGTTATAGCATCATTTTCAAATAGACAGTTAGAAGGAGAGAATGGTTGTTTCAATGGCCATCTCAAGCCACCTTAACATTTGGTTGGCCATTCCTTCTCTTCATTCTTATTCCTACCCAACTTTCTATTTTCTACTTTTCTTTCTCTCCATTTTTTAAGGTAATAAGAAAGAAAAGAAAAAAAGAAGAATAGGGAACCTGGGTTAACCAACTTCTAAGAGGAATTCAACATTTTGTTTATTCCATTTGCCTGCATCACCGTCGATTTTTTCATTACCTTCTTTCAAAATTTTCTAATTCAACGGTGCTTGCAAGGCCAACATAATTTCTAGGTACTATATATTATAATCCTTTTAAATGACTTGATCATAAAGTTTAGGATTTTTTTCAAAGTGGACTTGAATTATATGTGAACAGAGAAGATGCAACATAATATCATTGCCACAATGCGTAGTTTGAATTTCATTGAAGGATGTAAAGGAACGCAAGTATATTCTTTAAATCCATCTAGTGGTGCTATAGTCGTTTCAGGAGGCCACGGTCACCGCGGCAGTAGCAATGGTGGAAGTATTGGTGCCGGGGACCATTTAACAGTTAATTCCAATCAAATTAAAAATATCCAAAATTTTCAAGGTACAACAAACCCTACAACTATAACTTCTAACATTATTGTTGATAGCCTTCTTCCTTATGGGCTTCCTACGACTGATCTCCTAGAACCCCAAATCGACCCTTGTCTCAAATCTGTTGACTTTGTTGAAACATTAGCGGATATTTATCGAAAAATTGAGAGTTGCCCCCAATTTGAGAAATCCAACATGTATATGCAGCAATGTGCAATCTTTTGTGGATTGTTCGAACCAAAATTATTTCGGCGAAGCCTCCGAGCAGCTAGACAACATGCAGTTGATGTGCATACAAAGATTGTACTTGCTTCGTGGTTAAGGTATGAAAGGAGAGATGACGAGCTCATTGGTTTATCATCAATGGATTGTTGTGGTCGAAACATTGAATGTCCTAAGGCAACCTTAGTACCAGGTTATGATCCAGAATCGATATATGATTCTTGTTTTTGTTCTTGTGCACCTGGAAATGATATTATTAATGAGAAATTGGGGGAGGATGAAGAATGTTCTACTTCAGAGAATGAGGATGGAGATATGTCATTTTGTATTGGAGACACTGAGATTAGGTGTAGCCGATACAACATTGCCTCGCTTTCGCAACCTTTCAAGGCAATGTTATACGGTGGATTCATAGAATCAAAAAGAGAGAAGATAAATTTCACACAGAATGGAATTTCTACCGAGGCAATGAAAGCTATCGAGTTTTTTAGTAGAAAGAAAAGGTTAAGTCAGTTTCCCGTAGTTATTATTTTAGAAATGCTATATTTTTCAAACATGTTTTGTTGTGACAAGATGAAGTCTTCTTGTGATAATTATCTAGCATCTCTGGTTTGCGATTTAGAGGATGCAATGTTATTAATTGAATATGGATTGGAGGAGAGAGCGTACCTTCTAGTTGGAGCTTGCTTGCAAGTGTTTCTCAGAGAGCTTCCTAGATCAATGCAGATACCAAATGTTATGAAAATATTTTGTAGTCAAGAAGGAAGAGACAGACTAGTTGCAGCTGGGCATTCATCCTTTGTATTATATCAATTTTTGAGTCATATTGCAATGGAAGATGATATGAAGTCGAATATGACAGTGATGCTCTTGGAAAGACTAGGAGAATGTGCAACAGAAGATTGGCAAAGGCAACTTGCATTTCACCAATTAGGTGTTGTGATGCTTGAAAGAAAAGAATACAAAGATGCACAACATTGGTTTGAAAAGGCAGTTGAGGCAGGTCATATTTATTCTCAAGTGGGTATTGCAAGAGCCAAGTTTAAGCGTGGACATAAATATTCAGCTTACAAGTTGATGAACTCTCTTATTTCTACTTGTAAACCAGTTGGTTGGATGTATCAAGAAAGATCTCTATATAATTCTTCTGAGAGTGAAAAATTCATGGACTTGCTCTCTGCATCTGAATTAGATCCAACTCTTAGCTTTCCATATAAATATCGAGCTGTTTCTTTATTAGAGGAGAATAAGGTCGGAGCTTCAATTTCGGAAATGAATAAAATCATTGGTTTCAAGGCTTCCCCTGACTGCCTCGAATTACGAGCTTGGTTATTGATTGCTATGCAAGATTATGATGGAGCCTTAAGGGATATTCGAGCACTCTTGACATTGGACTCAAATTACAAGATGTTTTATGGGAATATACATGGTGAATGCATGGTTGAAATTCTACTCCCTGTTGTTCAACAATGGAGCCAGGCTGATTGTTGGATGCAATTGTATGATAGATGGTCATCTGTTGATGATATTGGTTCTTTGGCTGTTGTACACCATATGTTATCTAATGACCCAGGGAAAAGCCATTTGCGATTTCGACAATCTCTACTTCTATTACGGTCAGTCTTATCCTTATACTAACTATAATGTAGATTGTTGCATGTGGTAATTCGTATATTAATTGGGCTTTTTATAATTCTTGTGATGAAGTTTTTCATCAAATCTAATTATCTTTTGTTGATTTCTGTATTTTTTTTGTTAATTGGATTTAATGAGATCCACATATGCGTAAAACACAAGATTATAACTTTTCATTTTTAATTAATATTTTTCTATTATTTTGATTGCTAAATACATTTAGTTTATTTCTCTTTGTAATTTGTTAAAGTAATGTTCTCACAGATTTACATCAAACATGCAATGTTCACAAGAGAACACTTACAAATATAAGATTGTGATATTACTAGAAAATAAAATCAAAATTAATGAGTATTAAAAGTATCACAACACTAAATCTAACATTATATGTAACTAAGTTAATTTTTTTAATAATAGTAAAAGTGATAATGCACTTAATACACACACATCATGCACTTGAACCCCAAGCATGATAGGGAGTAAGTCTTTTGAGTTGATTTGGTGGGATGCTTTTGCTGTCTTTGATATACAATCTAAACTCATACTTTAGTTAGCTATTGACTTCTTGCAAATTATGATTTTATATTGCAATTAAGGTTTTATTACATTTAACAAAATTGTGGATAAATACGAAAAAGTATAGTTAATACGGTGCAAAATTATGGAATATTGTTGTCGAGTGGTTTGCAATAGTAATATTGTGTGCAATATTGCTGGCTGTAATTTAGAACACTTCTACCAAGGGAGCAAATTTAAATGTGAATATTTTGAATAAAAAATTAAGAAGTAGATTTGTATATTAATTGCCAACTGTAACTAATCTTATTTTGAGATTTTTTTTTTGCTATCTACAATTTTCAATGCTTTTTTTGTTTATATATTTTACATGATTCTTGTTGCTTGCATAAATTATGAAATTATCTTTTTAATCATTCTCAATTTATACATCTTATGACCTAATAGATTGATATTTTTGTTTTATAGATTAAATTGCCAGAAGGCAGCCATGCGTAGTTTACGATTAGCAAGAAATTACTCAAAATCTGTGCATGAAAGACTTGTCTTTGAAGGATGGATTTTGTATGACACTGGTCATCGTGATGAAGCATTAATGAAGGCCGAAGAGTCGATTTCTATACAAAGATCATTTGAAGCTTTCTTTCTCAAAGCTTATGCATTAGCAGACACGAGTCTTGACCTTGAATCTTCTAAATGTGTGATCCGTCTTTTGGAGGAAGCTTTAAGATGCCCTTCAGATGGTCTTCGCAAAGGACAAGTGAGTCTTATAATTTTGAAAAGCAATTATATTGAAATTAATTTAAACATAATTTTAGATTGTGGTTGCCTTTTTTTTTTAGGGTTTTAGTTACATTGGAAAAGGAAAAAAAAAAGCAAATTACATTGATTGCCCTTGGGTTTTGACCCAATTATGCTCAACATTCCCATTTTTTAAAGTTATACACTTATAATTTCTCATTCCATTTCCACCATTATGAAATACAAAGACATTAAACTTTTACCTAAAGTCCCTTCTCTAATGTTGTCTATAATGATTGGTAAACCATTTTCTTACACTTTTATTTACAAATGTGTCTCTTCATTGAAGAATAAAAACACAATAAGCTTAAGGTTTCTTTGAGGAAAGGCAATTTTGTATATAAAAATATAGAGAAATAATATTTCAATTGTTAAGGAAGATATTAGAAAAAGAGATGCAATTAAAAAGCTTAATATTGTCATATTTCATAACAGTGGGAGTACAACAAAGGGTGAAAGTGAATAATTCTAAAAATTGAGAGATGTGGAGTATAATTAAACTAAACTTCAAAGGGAGTCAATGTGATTTGTCTAAGGAAAAATTGTAGCTGTGAACTGTAATTTAAAACCAAAATTTTATTTGGAAAAATAATGTATTATATTGTTTGCACTCTTGAATTGTAGGCTTTAAATAACTTAGGGAGTGTCTACGTAGATTGTGATATGTTGGACCTTGCTGCTGATTGCTACATGAATGCACTCAACATCAAGCACACACGCGCACATCAGGGTTTAGCACGTGTGTATCATCTTAAAAATGAACGTAAAGCTGCGTATGACGAGATGACAAAGCTAATAGAAAAAGCTCGAAATAATGCATCAGCATATGAGAAGCGTTCTGAATATTGTGACCGTGACATGGCTAAAAGTGATCTCAATATGGCAACACAATTGGATCCCATAAGGACATATCCCTACAGATATAGGGCAGCAGGTAAATTCCATCCGACTAGTTCTACTACTTTCGTTCATGAGAAATTTTCAACAATTTGCTTTCCTACTTAATTTTTGTGGCATGTTTTTGCCTTTATAACTATATAACATACACTTTTTTTTTAAAAAAAAATGAAACATAGTGGAACTTTATAAATATGCATTACATTTGATTATGCTTGGCATATTTTACTTGAATTTCATGATTTTCTTTGTTTCTAATAATTGGATATGGTTCATCAATTTTCTATTTTCCAATTATATAATTATTACCTTTATTAGAATTGTATAAAAAGAATTCTAAATTGAAATATTTAGATTTATAGAGAATATAATAGTTCATCTATTGTATTTATATTTCAATTTAATTAATCAAAATTAAATTTAATTGTATGAAAAGGATAGTACTTGTTTATTTAGTACCAAAATTTCCATGACTAATTATTAAATTTAATTTTGATTAAACCCTAAACCTTAAATCCTAAACCCTAAATTTAATTGTATGAAAAGCATAATACTTGTTTATTTAGTACCAAAATTTCCATGACTAACTATTAACCATATTAGAGCTATATTTTTGTTTTGCATAATTTTGAAAGTCTTGGATTCATGCCATAATATTTCTTTCCTATAATATTAATAGTTTAAATTGGATTCATTATCAATGTAAATGAGTTTTACACTATCATTTACTTTATGAGTTACCATGTCATTAAAAAATAATCAATTTTATTTTTACTATTAGTAAAAAATTTTAGTTATAATAGTTTCTTGAATGACATATCATCTTATTCATATATTCACATATAGTGTAAAATGTTTTCAATAGATAATAAATCAAATTTAAATTTAGATATCAAAGTAGTGTGGTTATTGTTGTTGTTGTAAAAGATTTGAATCCTAACATCATTAAAAAAAGTGAAATTTTTATGTTTGAATGTGTTATAATTTCTTTCAAGTTCTAATATGGAAGGTATGTTTATCAGTTTTAATGGATGATCACAAGGAAAATGAAGCAATAGAAGAGCTTACAAGGGCTATATCTTTCAAGCAAGATGTACAACTATTATATCTTCGAGCTGCATTTTATGAATCATTAAGAGATTATATTTCCACCATTCGAGACTGTGAAGCAGCACTTTGCCTTGATCCTAGCAATTCTGAAACACTCGACCTTTACAATAGGGCACAAGCACAACTTAATAAACAAAAATGAGAATTAAATAAACATCAACAATCAATCTTGTTACCTTTCAATTCTTTATGGGAATAAGCTACTCTTGCCATTCATACGTGCTTTTTATGCAAAAAAGCCGTAGTAATTATAGTACAATTTTTACCACTGAATTGTTCTCCTAGATTATTGTTGTATATATGTCTCATAAGTAAGCCTATAAAATTCTGCAATTTTGTACAGCAATGGCTGCATTTTTATGCATTTGTTTGCAATTTTGCTTACTATAGCAAAATCATAACTGCGATTTAGAATCATGAGCCAACTTTACAAGAAGAAGAGATACAAAAGAGAAATTGAAAGGAATTCAAGACTCCTTGGATTTAAAGTAAAGAGAAATTTGAAAAGTAGGATAGCTTGTAAATATATTTGCAATAGATTTTGGTCTTGTCATCAAATGAATTAATGGACATTTGCAAAAGCTATGTTTAACTACACACAAAAAAGATGATGAATTACCATATTGGAAAAAACATGTATATCAAAGTAAATTTGATGCATAAATCTACAATTTAGATATCTATAATTATACTTTTGGCTAAGCAAATTCATATTATCCCATAAATCATTATACTATTTTATATTGCATAAACAAAATTTTCTCTCATGGGTTAAGTAATGAGTTTCCCTTGGAGAAGTTAAATTCAAATTTAATTATGAAAATTTTCATTGTTCATATTTCTTTTTTTTTTTTTGTCTTTTTTACAATTACATGAAATGTATACAAATAATTTGCATTATGAGACTTCGATATTTTACAATCTTGCAAAAATTCATATGTGTAAAGAGTAATACTAATTAACATTGTACAAAAATGCATAAGAATTTACATAGTATAACAGTAAAACAACCCCATTTATTAAGATGGATTGGATGTGTTTTGCTGATATTTATTTTATATTGTCATTTAGAATTGTATTAAGATTTGTGATAATGTTAGCTATACATAAACCTTTTTATAGGACAAATAATTTAAAATGATAGGCATAATCAATAGCTCAGATTGATTCCATAACTTTGACCTATGTATTGCTTGAACTAACATTTTAAGTACAAAATAAACATAAGAATTAATACTTAAACTTAAGACCTTTATAATTATTTTTAAAGAAATCATATCTTAATCAAACTCTAAAATGTTGTATGCATAAAGTGAAATCATGAAATATATTGTAAAACAAATGTTTAAAAATTAAATATACTTTAAATTCATAAACATGAAAATAGATTATCTTGGCCTAGAATACTAGTTCCAAGTATTAATTCTATCCACATATTGAATTGTTACCTTAATTAGGAGGTAGATGGGTACCCTATTGTAATAGGGTAGATAAAGTATCTAGATGTGAAAGGAAATATAAAAGATACAGTCATTCAATAAGAAAGAATTTCCAACCCTATTTTATAGTTGAAAATATTTTAGATCATACATAAAATAGATACAAAAATATTCATTCATGCATTTGAAGATGCTTATATTCCTAAAGCTAAGTCATGTTTTCAAAATCATTTTTTCTTTATTTTTCAAGTTCAAGATCATTTCAAACTATAACATTTTATACCATCATAATCATAGTCATTCACCAAATTCACCATGCCAATCATACAACATTACATATATAGAAATACATTTGTATTTTGGTGGGAATACTTAGAGTGCATGGACCATAAACATATCGTAGTATCTATTGCACAACTTGAAACTATATTATAGCTATTATTAAAGACATTAAAACTATACTATTCCTCTACAAAATGCACTTAACTATTCCTAACCCTCAAATCACATGCAATTACAACACAAGCATACACCATAACACCAGGACAAGCCTATAATTGTCTCTAATCATAATTGAGCATAAACTAATTTAAATGTCCAATACACAAGTGCCATTCTAGTTCTCTTCCTACATCCACTTCTAAGTTCTTAATAGCCTATATTTTCATTCACTATTAAACATATATCTTCACATGCAACTAATTATCCATATTGCCACATACATCTTATTTCAATTACTAGCCTTGCGTAAATAGCAATTCACAATCATAAATACTTTTTAACTATTTTGAAAAAAAAATACTACATATAATTTTTATTTTTAGAATAAAGGGAAAAAGCCAAAAATAGTAATACTCATCACTTTGGAGGGGAGTGTTCTCTTTAATCCAAACACATAGGTGAAAATCCCATCGTGTAAATGAGTCCCTCATTGAGCAATTTAGAACCATCCAAAAGTTACTCTTTATAGAAAAATATAAGAATACAAAGAACTTATATGAATTTGATGTTGATATTTTTATCTTAAAACTACATCCTAAGGTTAAAAATTATAAAATTAGGCCTTTTGTTACTATCTTCCTTATTTATGATAGATTTCTGGCCATAAAAAACCTTCTATTCTTAATTTAGTGGTTTACTTTTTTAAAATTTAGGTTACTTTCAACCGGCCAAGTGATATACCTTAACTAATAAATTTCACAAATTGGTCAATTAGTAAGTGTGTAGACCTAAAACCTTTATAACTTCCATGTTTATTCTAGCTACCCATCCAGCCCATTGTCTTAGTTTCTTGCTTTGGTTCTCTAAACTATTTAGAGTGTTATAGAAACTTGCAAATTGAAAATGCCTTAAATTTAAAGGAAAAGGCTATGTCACTATCCTTAGGACCATTGCTTGGGTCTTGACATCATCTATCTATTTTACCTACTTATGGCTAGAGAAGCCTTAATGCTAGAACTTAGGCTATGCACTCCATGAATAACTTAAATGTCAAATACCATTTTTTGAATAACATAAATATCAAATATCATTTATATATAATAAGCTTTGATATATGTTTCATATTAATTACAAAACAATATAGTCTTAATAGTCCCTTAACCTCTCTTAATTTGATAGCCTTCTAGTTCTTTAATTAAACTTTCTTGAAAAGGTGATAGAAAATAATAAAAAACCTTTACAAGGGTCAATTAATAACTCAATGAATACAAATATTACTAACTCGAGAGTAAAGGTCCAATGCAACTTATATGAAAATGACAATTGAATGTAAATGAAATCACAGAAAACTTTAAAAATTTGAATCAATTTTCTTTTTAAAAACTTTTCTTTAAAACCATATTCCATAACATATAAACCATTTTTAAAAAGTAATCATTTTTTCTTGAAATCCATTTTTCATAAAAACATTTTACCAGAAGATCAAGAGACTTATTTTAAGGCAATTTATTTTAAAGCTATTAAGGTTTGTTCTTGTATAGACTTAGACTAGGGTTGACTCCTTAGTCTAGTCAAATTAATATGACCTTTTTGTAGATTCATACCAACATTACGCATGTGTATTATGTAGATACACACACAATAATAATGTTAACATCAATATAAATATCAATGTATCTTTAATAATTATATTACTTAACATGCCCAAATGGCTCTAGTCCAATTAGCTTGGTCCAATAAGCCTAACTACATCAGCTTTTGGAGCATAAGATAAGGCCTTTTTCTATCAAAGTTCAGCTAATTTAGCCTTTAAAGGTCCATTTTGCCTCAATGCACTTACACATGTGTGTAACCTCCTAAAGTCACACCAAAAAGGTGAAATTCTATACTTTTAGACAATGAACTCATTAGCAAGATTCCATCATACTACTAGACCATGTATACATTCCTTATTGGTTATTAAAATCATACCAAATGTGATTTTTAGACCCCACAGAGGTTTATATAGAGCCAAAGTATGTGCCTTTTTTCTCCAAGCCAATCTTACTATTGATATTCTACTCAAACACAAACTAACTTAATGTATACTTAACATCTAACATTTATTGTTTGCACAAGTTAATAATCTGATCAACCATATCTTGATAGCCAAATGGACAAATTTGGATCAACCAAACACCATATCCAAAATATCTAAAACATCCTTAAGCCTTATCTTAATTTAATTTACCTCAGCCCTATTAACTTCTACCACATACATGGTATAAAACACTCCTACTACACACATATAAACTACTCCCATTACACATACATTGTATAAAACACATAAAAAATGAAAAACCATAAAGCTAAAACTAAGAAACCTAACTACTTGAAATTTATGTTTGAAAGAACCTTGTTGCCTCTTATTTTCTCTATTTTTCTTTCTTTCTCAATTTTTCATTGTCTAAATCAACCTCGTGAGAATTTAAAGAAAATACATTGTTCAAAATTCTTTTGAAAAGCATACATTTCCTAATCGTAGTTATTGAAACCATAAAGTAATATCAAATAGTCATAACTTGTAAAACCATAAATCATGTTAAAATATTCATGCATGTGGTATATCATTAAGGATTTGACCTAATAGTTGTCAATTTCTAATTATTTCAAATTTCAATTATTTTCCTATTTTAAATTAATATTTTTAAAGTAGGTTTTTAATGCATAATACATTGTATTTTGGAATGAGCTATTTGTCAAAGAGGTTATAAGAAAAAGTTTGTATTTATAATCTCTATAAGGACTACTTGCGATTCAAAATTTTCTTTTACTTTTTTGGTAAAATTATTTGTATTGAGAGGGAATATTATATACATAAATGTACTGCCGATTAAAGGCAGATCATTAGGCATTTTTGGATTTATTTGAATATGATGAAACACTTTGTATTTTCTGTTTTAATTCTGCTTATTGAAATTTGTTTATCATATTCTCTCATGGAGTAGGTTAAAAGTTGAACAACATTAATTAGGGCAATATGTAAATGGTGAAAGTTCAAGATAAGACAAAGTGGAAGATGAAGCATAAGAGAAGTAAAGGGAGCAGTCACAACAAATGTTCAAGAAAATCAATAAGGGCAATGTAGACAGTGGAAGTTCAAGATTATTTAAATCTCGAATGAATCCATGGAAAACTTGTGTATTATCAAAGGAAGATGAAGAGCCAAAATTGAAAAGGTCAAGCAAACAACAGAAACCAAATCCAAAATATATGGATAATTAGAAAGTGAGTAATAAGGGGGATTGGTAAAGTCATTACCAACTTTAATAGAATGTTCTAGTATTTTTCGAATTGGCCATATCATTCGCTAACGATGCAAGAATCCTCTAGAATATTGAAGAAAAGATAGTGGCGGTGATTAAGTAAATAATCTAGAGAATGGGAGACCATATTAAGTCAGCAACATAGCCAACCTTGTAAAGCTATATATGGGCAATGGCCTATTGTGAAAATTTGTATGGTGTGAAATGGAATAAACTCCAAAATGTGGGTGTGTCCAAGAAATTGAGGGACTGTTTAAGTGGTGGGTGCCCCACTTGAGTGATAAGGGTTATAGTGTTACTGTGCCTTGAGAATTAAAGTAAGACTTATATCAGTTGTGTTTAGGTATCAATAAAAGTAAGTTTATTTAGACTATTGGCCCACTATTTCCAGCATATGGTACACAATATTATAATTTGGATTGTGCACAACATCAGTTTAGTTGGCCTTCATTGATTGAAAATTTGTCCACTGCACTCCAAGTTCATTAAAATTGAAAGGAAAGAGACATGAATATTCGAGACATTGAAGACTGAATTTGACTTTAATTTACGTTGAAAACAATTGGTAAGTAAGGCAGTTGTTAATTACGTGGAGCGCACGGTGGGGGGCATGTAAATATCTTACAATTACGTACAAATATTTAAGATGTATATACGTTGATATAATATCACCTTTGTGTATATGTTTTTGATAGAAAATATTTTTTCATAAAACATTAATTTATTTGAATTTATAATAATGAAATATTAAAATAATAAAATAATTCAAATTTTTTAATATTATATGCAAAAAGTATAACAAAAAATAATATTCATTATTTAAAAAGGAAGTTATTTTTATCATTATTATAGCATCATATACGCATTATTTTATTAGTTAGAAGATAAATAACTACTATGAAAATCTTTTACTTATATATCAATAAGTGAGATTTTTCAAAAAAAAAAAAAAAATCTTGATAAAGCAAAATAAACCCTAAAAAAATCCTGAACCTTAAATCCGAGCGCAAACAAATTTCTTTCCGTTGTCGGAAGGTTTTACTTGTGGATCTATATATTTGTTGAGTGAAGCTTCCAAGAAACATAAGTTAACTCTAAATTTTATGCATGCAGATAATTTGGTGGCCTCCAAAGCAGGAAACAAAAACTCCATAATAAATTTAAAACATAGTTATCAAACATGGTTGAAAATTTCTTGCAAACCGTCTATCTAAAATTGTCATACATTGTTTTCTGTGTTTGAAACTTCATTTCTTAAGAGTAAATTATTATAAAACATAGTAATAAAACATGGTTATTTTTCAAAAAATCTTAATTCATTTTAAGAGTAAATTGTTATACATTGTTTTCTGTGTTTGAAAGTTCATCTCTTAATCCTAACGTCTTTACACAACTTGAGGAGGAATGAGAAGACTTAAAAATTGTTGAAGAAAGCGAAAGAAACAATATGAGGATTATTTTTTCACTCCCAGAATTTTTTACCATATATTTAAAACAGTCCCCTCATATTGGATTCATTTAGTTGTATGTATTAACAAATTAAATAAGAATAATGTGATCAACAAGTTTTCTTACTTTGTAATGCAAATATCTAATAAAAGAGTTAAAACTATGCATGACCTTCACGTTAACACGTACATTGGATTGATTCTTTGGTTGTACCCTATGCTTGTCTATATGTACAAATTACACTCACACATAATAAATTACATTTAGATTCTTTTATTTTTATAAAGATATATATGCTTAGTTTTTTTTATTTGTTATAAAGAATGTGATAATAAGTTTAAAATATTGAAATAAAATCAAGCGAAATACGGATTGAGTAATATTAATGTAATTAAACTAAATCTTATATACAAAATACAAATTTAGTTTGGCCTTTGAATAGAGATTGTCTCACACCAAATCTTGCGCCTTTAAAGGGGTGTGGGATTCAGTACGAGAATTGGCATGTAACTATTAACATAATTTAGTTTAAAAAATTAAATTATGATCTGCAATCATAATTTTTTGCAATTTTATATTACAATATTTGCATTTGGTTATATTTATCTGCATTTTCATTAATTACAGTAAAACTACAATTGAGATCACAACCGTAACTTTGAATCATCATTCCGTCTTTAACAAAGATATGGCAAGAATCTATTTTCAACAGTAAACAAATTTCGCAGAGGATGAGGTTTAACTTAGAATCCAACAAATTATGATAATACTGCACAAATATCATTAATGAATCCTAAATCATCATAAAATAGTTTTAAATGAGAAAGGAAAATTAAAATGGGGATTCCAAGAGACGGTGGATAAACGCAACCTTATTATATATATATATCACTACAACAAAAAGCAGCAATAACGACGACGCTTTTAGTAGTGACAAAATTTTGGTCGTCGCTAAAAGTATCTCTGACGACAGAGTCGTCGGTAAAAAATGCAAAATTTTTTAGAGGGAAATCGAAGTGAGGGCGGGAAGATTTAGGCTTTTAGCGACGACAAAAGTCGTCGCTAAAAGCCCAAAAAAATTTCGGCGGCAAAGTTTACGAAAGGGCGGGAAGAAATTCACTTTCAGCGACGACATTGTCGTCGCTGAAAATGGAAAGCTTTCAGCGACGACAATGTCGTCATTGAAGGGTGTACCATCAGCGACGACTCGGTCGTCGCTGAAGCTCGCAAAATTTTACGGTCAAAATTTCACCCATCAGCGACGACATAGTCGTCGCTGAAAGTGCCAATTTTCAGCGACGACTTTGTCGTCGCTGAAGGTTGATGCATCAGCGACGATTCAGCCGTCGGTGAAAAGTCCCCCAATTTTCAACGACGACAATTCTAGCCTTTTGCGACGACATTGTCGTCGGTGAAACCTGGACTTTCAGCGACGACATTGTCGTCGCTGAAGAAAAACTCGATCGTCGCTAAAAGCTTCAGCGACGACCGAATTTTTTCTATCGTCGCTGAAAGCCAGCGCCTATAAATTTGCGACGCCGCCTCCTCCTCCTCATTTGTGCGTTTGGATTTTCTGGAAATCAAGTAAGCTTCTAAATTTTCTCTCTATTTTAGTTTTTTCTAATTTTAGTATATTTATTTTTTTATATATATTAATATGTATTAATTTTGTATGTTGTATTTTTTAATTTGTTAGTTATTATTAGTACTTGGCGTGGTTTGCGAGGAGTATTCAGAGTTGATCAGTAGATTTTTGCCATTGAGGTACGTAAATAAAAAATTATAATTTTTTTTGTGTACTAATATATTTAATTTACTCAAATAGTTTAGGGTTTAATAAATAGAATTGATAGTATGTTTAATTTGAATTAATAGAATTGATAGTGTGTTTAATTTGAATTACTAGAATTGATAGTGTGTTTAATTTAATAGAAAATTTTTATTATTTAATTTTGTATGTTGTAAATTTTAAATTTATTTATGTAAATTTAACTTAGCATTAATTTTATAAATATAAATTTGATTATTATTATGCATCCTTCAATTTGTAATTTTGAAGTATACAATATATGTGTATATTATTCATTTAGACTAATGTGAGATAAAATAGTTATGATAATTTATTCACAAAATGTAAAATTTGTGATGCAATTTAGGAAACTTCAAACTTATTAGATTCAATGAAATAATGTAAGATAGATAATTATAATAAATATATAAATCTATCTTAGGTTCAGTAAGAGATTACAGTAATATAGTGTATTTTTTAATTGAGATTGAAACTTAACAATTCAAATTCTATTATTTACCCCACATACTAAGAAAAATTCAATTAAACTAGAGACTACATAAAAATGAAACCCTAACATTTTAATTTTTATGATATTTACATCTCATAAAATTAAAAGATTTCAAAACACTAGGAAGTTCGCATGAAAATCACACCCCTCTTAGATAAAACTACATTTACTTAAATAAAGAAACTGACTTTGTGCATCTTATAAATAATATACACCTTATAAAACTAAACTTACTTAAATTTACAACTAGAAAGTCCGTATTCATAGTATAGACATCTCTATAAAGAAGCTGAATTGTGTACTGCATCAAAATAGTAAAGTAGGTTACGTAAATAATAATACTGACACTTAAACAACGATACTTATAAATTGTTGTATCGTTAATTTAAATTATTGTAAATATATTTTTACAATAATTTAAATTAGAACTACATTTACATTTAAATGTTAAGCTTAGACCCGTTCAAGGGTTGATTATTTTTTGAACATCAGTCAACCCTTGAATTGTCCTGAAAAGTTGGATAGTTTGGGATATTATCATGTAGTTATTATTAACAATTTATCTGACTCTTGTTTGATATTGTGGAAATATCTTAGCATCCTAACTGTTCTCCGGGTATAAACTATACAAGTGTATAGTTTAGGCACTTGGAGAACCATAGGGAGATGCTGCCGAAATTTCTGCACGAGTCAGTCGATGAGCGTGGATAAATTGAAAAAAATAATAACTATAGAAATATCTCGAATGGGATAGGATCCTACCCTTCAAAATTGGAGTGATGCGGTGCATTTAGGGTGACTGTCAAATATTAATCAACATACTTTATTTCACCTAAAGCAATTTCCTTCCTGTTCAGTGATACAATGTTTGTCGATAAAAGTTGGATACACCTACCAAATCGATTGTCAGATGAGTATTGGAATGGTGCAGTTAGATTTGTTGAAAGAGCCAAAAACTTTGCCGACGAAAGGGGTATGGTAAGATGTCCATGCAAAAAGTGTGTGAATTTAATATTCCAGACATTACTAACATTGGAGGCGCACATTATAGATAATGGATTTCATCCATTATACATAAATTGGGTACACCATGGTGAAGTAGATGTTTCGACTTCTAGAGGAACTAGTGAGATATCCCCTAACAATAGAGATGAGCTGGCAGATATTATACATGATTTCATTGGCCCTGAGGCAACTGAAGTTGATTTTCACAATGACGAGTACAGGGGTGAGAATGCAGCTGACGAAGACATTGGAACAAAATATAGTAACTGTGATAACCTATTCGAGCAAGTAGAAACAGAGTTGCATCCAGGTTGCACAGCATTTTCAGCATTGAACTTCTTGGTGAAACTTATGCATTTGAAGGTTCTACATAAGTGGACAAACAAGTCATTTGATGCTCTTCTTCGATTATTAAAAGAGGTACTTCCAAATGATAATAAATTGCCTGAATCGTACTATGGTGCAAGGAAATGGCTCAACAAGTTAGGGTTGGGGTATGAATCAATCCATGTATGCAAATATGATTGCGCACTTTTTTGGAAAGATCATGCTTCTAAAGATAATTGTCCAATTTGTGGGAAGAGTCGATGGGTAAATAAAACTACAAAAGGAAAGAAGGTGCCCCAAAAAGTGGTTCGATATTTTCCTTTAACTCCTCGACTACAGCGTCTGTATCGGTCGAGACATACTGCAAAAAATATGATATGGCATCACACTGGAAAATCAAAAGAAGAGGGGGTAATGCGACATCCCGTGGATGGAAAAACTTGGCAGGAGTTCGATAAGAGGTATCCTAATTTCTCCGCTGACCCACGAAACGTCAGGTTGGGTTTAAGTGCAGATGGATTTAATCCTTTTGGTGATAGGAACCTATCTTATAACATGTGGCCAGTGGTTATAACTACTTACAACTTGCCACCATGGATATGCATGAACCAATCTTTCTTCATGTTGACCCTATTAATCCCAGGGCTGCAGTCGCCAGGTAAAGATATTGATGTGTTCTTACAGCCGGTCGTAGAAGAGTTGAGGGATCTCTGGGAGAGAGGAGTTGAAACTCGAGATGCAAATACAAATACGGTGTTCAATATGCGGGCAGCATTGTTCTGGACTATTAATAATTTTTCTGCTCGAAGTAGTCTATCCGGGTGGAGCGGGCAAGGATACAAAGCATGTCCTACATGTAATTTGGATACTCCGTCGATTCGAGTTAGAGGAAAAATAGCTTACATTGGTCATCGTCGTTGGCTTCCAAGAAGTCACACATGGAGAAATAGGAAGGAATTCAACGGAAGGTCGGAGAGGAGACCCCCTCCTCGGCCTCTTACTAATAATGTTATCATGGAATAGTTGGCCAAAGTTCCACAGAGACTTCCGGGAAAACATGCTGAATTTGGTGGTGTAAAGCGAAAGAGAGGTGCCGACGAACTTAATTGGAGCAAGAGAAGTATATTTTTTAATCTTCCTTATTGGCCAACATTGAACTTAAGGCATAATATTGATGTCATGCATGTTGAGAAAAATGTATGTGATAGCATCTTGGGTACATTATTGGAGATTGAGTACAAAACAAAGGATACAGACAATGCAAGACGAGATTTGGCAGACATGAAGATAAGGCCTAACTTGCATTTGTATGAGCAAAGGGGTCAACTTTTCAAGCCACATGCTGGATATACGCTTAACTAAGAGGAGCGGAAACGATTTTGCCAGTATATAAAGAATGTGAAATTTCCAGATGGCTTTGCTGGGAGCCTTAGTAAGAATGTCACAGATCGTGACCTAAAGTTAAAGGGGTTGAAATCACATGATTGTCATGTTATTATGCAAAGACTGTTAGGACTAGGTGTCCGGGCTTTTTTGCCAAAGGAATTATCGTATCCACTTATCGAGTTATGCAATTTCTTTAGTCAAATATGTGCTAGAACTCTCAACAGGAAGGATATTCTGCAAGCCAAACAAGACATTATCATAATTTTGTGCAAGCTTGAGAGGATATACCCCCCAGCATTTTTTGACATAATGGTTCACTTAGTGATGCATCTGCCAGACGAAGCATTGGAAGGAGGACCCGTTCATTTTCGGTGGATGTACCCATATGAGAGGTATATAAAAAAGTTAAAGGATTATGTTCGGAATCGTGCTCGACCGGAGGGTTCAATTGCAGAAGGATATATTGTTGATGAGGCATTAACATTTTTCTCCATGTATTTGGAAGGAGTGGAAACTAGATTCAACCGCTCTGATAGAAATCAAGATGTAACACCTAGTCAAACAAGAAGGACATTGTCGGTGTTCTAGTCCCAATGTCGACCGATAGGGAAGAAGACTATTTCTCATTTCGATAGGAGGGATCGGGATATTGCAGTATGGTACATCTTGAATAATTGTACTGAGATTGAAAAATATCTCCAGTGAGTATCTTAAACTTCAGTTGTGTTGTTCTCCCTTTTGTGATTATGATAGACTAAGATTGTTATGTTCTACAGTGAGCATCGTTTGGAACTCGAACGAAGTGGTGCTGAAGATATTGATAACTTACAGAGAACCAAATTCCCCTCGTGGTTTTACTCGAAGGTAAGGATTTTTTTTCTTCCCAAATCCATTAAACAGATATCTTGAATATTGTTCATTTCTCTTGTTGATATTTTAATTTAATTCTTGGAATAATTGTTACTTTTGTAGATGTACTATTTACATAGGAACGGTTCCCCAGAGGCCACCGAAGAGTTACTATCATTAGCATCCGGTCCCAGTTTCACTAACATGGTATACTCTGCGTGTATTGTGAATGGAGTACGCTTTGTAACCAAAGCTCGAGATGAGAAGCATAAAACACAAAATAGTGGCATTTCTGTTCCGGGGATTGATGGTAACATGTTTTATGGTGTATTGGAAGAAATAATTGAGTTGAATTATTTAAATAAGTACAATGTGACTTTATTTAAATGCAAGTGGTATGACACTGATCCGATAAAGAAGAAACTTTATACTGACAAGAATATCACAAGTATCTCCATCAATGGACAATGGTACAAGGATGATCCTTACATACTTGCTACTCAAGCAAAACAAGTGTTTTACACTGAGGATCTCCTTAGTGGACCAAATTGGAAGGTCGTCCATAATATGGTGCATCGCGATATATGGGATCTACCCAGTGATGAAGATAATGCACAAGACCTGTTATTTCTGCAGGATAGTAACTCATCCAGCTTCAACCTCACAGTTGATCTGGGAGATTTCGATCTAGTACATCTAGGTAATGAAAGAAATAATCCTTCAATCATTCCAATGTACAGAAATGTTGGACCTGGTGCTCATGTAGAAGACACCTTCATCGATGATGACGAGAGCCTTGAAGACGAAATAATTGATGATTATATGGATGAGGAGCTCACACAATCTGACAATGAAGGAGAATCTGATGACCATGAGTCTGTTAGGTTCATCGACACTGATTCTGACTAGGGATAAAATAACATATTCGAACCACAACTCATAAGTGTGTAAGCATGATTATTAAAATAATAAATGTGATTGTAAAAAGTTGAACCATTTCATTGTTCAACTGGACATTGAGTTTTTTTAATTACTTATATAATGTGTATTATTTTAGTTATGGCGGATGTCGAGGCACGATACCATGGAGGTGACGCTGGAGGCGACCCACCGGAGCGACCCACCCATATTCTGTCTCAGTGTGAGGGCTCAGGTATTTGTTATTAATTGTGCATACCTAAGCTTAATTAAATATTATGTTTATTTTGTTAATATTTTTCTTTATTAAATGAAGTAGCACCTGCTAAAAAAAGGGGACCGAATAGGTCCCTAAGACTGCACGAGAAGATAGGCAGGGGTGGAGGCAGACCGGTGCCTATACAGTTTGATACGACTGGTACATGGCATGCAATTGGTGAGAATGCCAGTCATCTCCCTCGTGATATTGGCAGCATGATCCGCGCCCACGTGTCGCCCTATTATAAGTCATGGCCGGCTGTACCTCAGGAGATTCGAGATAGAGTTGTGCAGGAGGTTTGCGTAAGTATCCATTTCCTTTTGAATTAATGTCTTTGAGATTGAAATTTCTAAATATATTACTCATAAATTTATTAAATGTCTTTTAATGCAGTCCCATTTCGAGTTCCAGGGTGTCTCTGAGGGTGATCGGGATAGAGCGCTCTCTGGTTTGATACGGACTGCTGCCGACCTGTACAGAGATTGGAAGTACAGGTTGAATAAGCATTTCTTAGAGCATGGAGGTGATCGATACCAGGAGTATGGCTTGGATCTAGCTCGACGTTGTGTGCCTCGATCTGTCTCACCGCAGACATGGCAGAGGTGTGTGGACTTCTTTGACAGTGACGAGTACAGGGAAAGTATGATATTTTATGATATTATGTCAGTATTTCTTAATTAGTAAATTGTGAACATAAAAATTTAACTTTTTTCTCTTAATCTGCAGGAGTTATCTGCAAGAAATACAAATAATAGAGCACAGAAGGTCGTGAATGACCGGCATGGGTCAAAGTCTATTGCTGCACATCGCTTTGATAAGGTAATTTAAATTTTTTGTATCTTTTTTAAATATATCCATTTGTTAAATAGCATTACTACCCTTCATCCTTTCTTTCTGTTACAAAAATTGAACAGAGAAACAGAGATACTGGTGAGTTGCAGTCCGTGCCCGATAACTTTAGGGATCGACACACATACAGGTCGGGGGAGTGGGTGCATCTGATCCCTCAAGGGCAACATGTAAGTTATTTGGATTTCATATTTTAAATAAAATTTTACAAATATAATATCTAAGATAGATTTCTTATTACTTTTTTTTAATAATTTAAGGCGAGGATGACTGAGCTCATGACTCAACATGTACAGTCTAGTGTATCATCCACTAGCTTGCCTACGACTCCTGTACAGTTAGATGAGGCTACCGTCGCCGATGAGGTGCTTGGCACTCGTCGAGGGTACAGGAAGGCTGTAGGGCGTGTACTTGCTGGTCAGACTTATCGTTCGATGGGGACTTCTAGTACGGCGACGAGCTCACAGTCCGTATCTCAGGTCGGTGAGTTGCAGGAGCAGTTACACCAGAGTCGGGAGCAGGTTGAGCAGAGCCAGCGATTGATTCAGGAGCAGCAGCGGCGGCTTGATCAGCAGCAGCAGCAGATTACACATCAGCAGGAGATGATGCAGCAGCAGTTTGGGAGTTATCTTACTGAGATGACCACGCTCCTCAGACAGCAGGGTATCGTCTTACCGCCGCCTCCATTTGCTGCTGCTACACCGCTTGGGCCGAGTAGATTTGCGCCTCCACCTACCGCTCAGCCACCACCGTCATTTCATCATCCTCGTAGTCAGGATGATGATGATGATGATGATGATGATGACAACGACGACGACGATCATGGTGCACTGTGATATTTGCACCTCCCTACTTCCCCATAGTATATTTTGTTTATGTATCTTTATATTTTTTATATGTGCACATTTACATAGATGATGTATATATATTAGTTTATTCATATAAAAATTATTTTTACCATTGCTTTATGAGTATTAATTTTTTATGTTGGATCAAATTGTTAGATATTATTAATAATACTATTGATATATTATAATTGTATAATTTATATTAAATTAATTTTTTTAAAAATTATTAAACGAGTCAAGTTAATTAAAATAAAGAATATATCATTTGAAATAATACGACAATTTGATTTTAAAATTTAAAAAAAAATTCAAAAAACTTTTAGCGGCGACAATAGTCGTCGCTATAGACTAAAAGTCGTCGCTGAAAGTTCGGCCTTCAGCGACGACAATTGTCGTCGCTGAAAGTTCAGCCTTCAGCGACGACAATTGTCGTCGCTGAAGGCCGAACTTTCAGCGACGACTATTGTCGCCGCTAAAAATCAAAATTCAAATTTTTTTGAATTTTAAAATTATTTTTTGCGACGACAAAGTCGTCGCAAAAGGTTTGCCTTTTAGCAACGACAAATTGTCGTCGCTAATGACCTTTTCACGCACGGACCTACGCCGACGACATTTTTAACGACGACTTTTTCTTTTGCGACGACCGAGAACTTTTTAGCGACGACAAATGTTGCCGCTAAAAGTCTTTTTTGCTGTAGTGTATATATATATATATATATATATATATATATATATATATATATATATATATTCAAATAAATATTTATCACTGATTTCTACCTTTCTATATTGGTAGAATGTTGGTCTTGGCTAAAGCATTACACATAAAAACAGAAAATTTGATGATTCTTATGAGCAAACCACATTAGAATTCTAAATATTTGGATTAATTTTGTTTTTCTTGTTGACCTTCAATTTTAATGGAATCCTTTCGTGTTAAGAAAAGGAGTTTCCTCCATATTTAATGGAAAGGTAATTTCTTGATAGGTACCATAGATGTTTTTGTAAGTTTTTATCATATTAAAATCACAAAAAATATTTTATTTACACAATATTATATATGGGGTTGTATGTCCTATAACAGCAAATATTGTTTAAAACAGAAGCTTTGCACATCTCATAGAAATAATCACTCTCTTGACTTTTTCATTGAACTATTACTACTATTTAATAACGTAATTAGGCGTTTAGGGCACATAGAAGACACATATACTGCTCCTGAAACTTGTCAAGGATGAATTCTTATGATTGATGTAACAAACAAATATAGACCATAATTCTAAATTACTAATGGAATTATGCTGTATTTAATAAAATTATGAATACATACATCATTTTTTAAAAAAAAATTAGAATTTTTCCACATGTTAAATTGTATGTATTATTGTGTTGTTCTGATTATTTTAATTCCTCTATGCTTGATTTAAATTTATAATCATCTTTTCTCATCATTATATTAAAGAAAAGTTTATATTAAGTATAACTCGAATTGCTTTAATTTGCTTATACCTTTTGGTTAATTTGGAAAGCTGATATTTTTTTCAACAGAGCCTACAACCTTCCATATAATATCCAAAGTCCTTTGTTACTAGATAACCATCCGGTGATTTTGTGGATTGTAATTTAGAACGTTACGTACACATTAACATAAAGTACAGTCATATTTACTTATTCTTCCATTTAAATTATTATTTATTATATATTTAACAAAATCTAAGTTTATATTAATCTCACTTGTTATCACCCTTCATCGGTTCAAAATCTATCAACTCCACGTCAAGTCCAAAGATATTGAAAGGAAGGAAGCAAGAATATTCAAAATATTGAAGTCTTTGGCCTTAATCAATTAACATAAGAAAATATTATTAAGTATGCCAATTGTTAATTACTAGGCACTCATGCAAGCCTTCATTTTCCTTACCACTCTCTTATCTCATAGAAATTTCCTCTACTATATATATATATGGACGTGCCAATATTTTACAATTACATACAAATCTATAAAATTATTGATAGATGCTTAGTTTTTTAATTAAATTTAAGAATTTTTTAAATTAAATTATTTATATTATTGTGATACTTTGATTGTTTTAATTTTTTATGCTTTTCTATTAAATTAGAGAGGTAATAGTTTTCCGAACAGAACTTGAGACGTTCAGCATAATATCTAAGTGCTTCATTATGAAACAACTAACCAGTGATTTTGCGGACCACCATTTAAACAATTTAAACATCATTGTTGATATTACAACATTAAGTCCCGTTTATTTTAATGGAAAATAATTTTTATAAAATATAATTATAAAATATTAAGATAAGAAAAAAATTTTATTTAATGTTAAGTATGAAAGTTTGGAAAAAATAACTTTTTTCTATTTCAAAAAAAATTATTTTTCTTCACAGTTATATCTCTATTTATTTTTTTAAATCATTAATGCAAATAATATATTACTTCTTTATTAATATATATGAAAATAATATTTTTTATAAAAAAATACTTTGAAGTTTAAGTATTGTGACATTTACTTATGCTCTCAAATATATATTATTGTAGACATTAATGTAGTCTTAAATAATTCATGAATGAAAATAGAACAAGACTTCTTGAATTGTTAAAGATGGGGCAAAGTTACTACAGCTTTTGCACTTGCCAAGAAACAACATTCTTGTCTGTTTATAAATGATAGATGTTTTTAAGAGATTTAGTCATTTTTAAGTCGATTAGAATTTGTCTTATAATAAAAAAACTCAGACCAAACAACTGTATGAGTTTTGAACTTATAATTGAATTATTAATTAATTCAATGTCTAAAGCAATGAAAATATACACACACACACTCTGCATTTATAAATATAGAAATTGCCGCGATAAATGACAAAGTCGGGGTCTCTCTTATTATAAATCTATTATCAAATAAATATTCTCTATTCTGGTAATCTTTTACTTTTGTGTATATATTTGTGAAGGTTCCAAGAAATTAACACAAATTGAGTGTAAATTTTATCCATGAAGAATTTCAGATTAACTATAAAACTATTAAAAAAAAATCAAGTGGCCAGGTAGAACACAATATATTATATCCAGAAAATTTGGTGGCCTCCAAAGCAGGATATTGAAACTCCATAATAAATTTAAAACATAATTACCAAACATAGTTGAAAATGTCTTCCAAGCAGTCTATTTAAAAAATCTTTTTTTTAATTTTTACTTCTTTTTAAAAATAAAGTGTCTTCTATTGTTTTTTGTGTTTTAAACTTAGTTAATCTCGTATGTATTTAAATTTAATCCTTCATTAATGTAAATCTATTTTATATTATTATTCATTTATGTGTTGTTATATCATTAACAAATATTAAAATTATTTTACCATTGATAAAATTCTTACTTAATATTAATTTTTTCAATGAAATATCATTATTTATTCATAAATAATATAAAAAAATTTGTACTAACAATAGATTAAATTTAAACTCTACTAATATATTTACCAAAACATGAGAAGGAATAAGAAGAATAAAAAATTTTGATGAAAGATAAAGATTACAATATGAGGATTTTTCCCTTTTCATTTTCCAGAGAGTAATCTTGAACCTTATATCTAAAAATAACCTCCTCACGCCGTATCCATTTAGTTGTATGTATTAACATATTAAATAAGAATAACGTGGTCTACAAGTTTTCTTACTTTGTAATGCAAATATCTCATGAAGAGTTAAAAATATGCTTGACCTTCACGTTAACACGGTTTCATTGTTTGATTGTTTGTAATTTATGCTTCTCTATTTGTATAAATTGCACTTCCATATATGTACGAATTATATGTAAGCAAAAATTATTCAAACAGGATATAAACTTACATAGATTAAGAACATAAAATACATGATTTAAGAAAATAAATAGCGTACCTGTGTTCGTCATAATAAATTGATGAACAAAGGTTTGGTCTTTCCTGCCTTCTCTACGAATTTGCAACCGATGGGGCACCAGGATTCACAAAGTGTTTTGTGGTTAACGATAGAGCGTAGAGTAGTTAAGGGGACTTAACCTGCTTAAATAGAAAGCCCTACTGGGCTCACCCATCAAAAGCGCAATTGGTTAAAAGTCTACACTTGCTGCAAAACACATCAGCCCACCAGGCATTTATAATCCATAAAAGTGATCACAAAAGCTGGACTTAAAAATATAACTCTATGATCAGACTCAGCCCATTTTAAATAAAATAAAAGACCTAATTAATGGTAGTCCAAAATATTTTTACATTCTCCCACTTGGACAACATTAATTGTAATTAATTTTATTTTATAAAATATTTTATTTTGAAAAATAACTCTTGGGCTGAGGACTATTTTTTTTTTTTGTAAATATATGTGGCCACAATTTTAAAATACACCACCCTAGAGGTAAATGCCTTAAAATTTGACTAAGCTTATATAGTCAATGATACCGAATCATGGCGATAGTTACATTCTTTAATAATGTAGGACCTTCCATGGTTACAAAATATCATGAACTATATATACTTAGTCACTAATGTGATAATGTAGCATGAAAGATGGCATCAGAATTGTGATTAATCATGCTTATCTTTCATGTCAGTCCTCAATGATTTCTCTAAAAAAAAATTCACATAGTACAAGAAATCAGCTGGCAATATACAAAGCCAGATTGTCTCACAAATCCCAAAATGTGTCGATTTTGAGACAAATAATTAAGCTCAGGAACTAATGATTGACACCAAGTCTTAGCCCTCATAAAAATTATAACAACATTGGCAAATTATAATCAAATGATGCATGCATCGATAACTTATCATAAATTCATAATCAATGTACCAACAAGTATATGTAAAGATATAAGAAAACAACACATCAAAATTACATAAAAGAAAACAACTCCCACTAACCAAAGATATCAAAAGAGCCTACAATTCCCATATTCTCAACATGCTTTTGAAAAATTATAAGTCTAAGTCCTTTAGTCATGGGATCCACCAGCATAGCATCAGTATGAATGTACTCTACCACTATGTCCCCTTTCTTCACAAGATCTCTGATTGTGAGGTATTTTAACTCTAAATGCTTAGATCCACTAGAACTTTTATTGTTTTTGGTGAAGAAAACTGCAGCACTATTATCACAATAAATTTTCAGTGGTTTAGCAATAGAGTCAACAATCTGTAATCCTGAAATGAAAATTTTTAACCAAATAGCTTATGAAGCAGCACCATAACAAGCAACGAATTCTGCTTACATAGTAGAAGAAGCTGTCAATGTCTGCTTAGCATTTTTCTAGGATATAGCACCTCCCGCCATCATGAAAATGTAACCTAAAGTAGATTTCATATCATCAGAACATCCAGCAAAATCTGAGTCTGAATACCTAATTACTTCAAGGTTATCAACATTCCTATAAACGAGCATATAACCTTTAGTTTTCTGCAAGTATCTCATAACCTTCTTAGCAGCACACCAATGATCTCTACTAGGGTTAGACAAATACCTGCCAAGAACACTAACCACAAAAGCTAAATCTGGTCTGGTGCAAACTTGAGCATACATTAAACTTCCAACGGCACTTGCATAGGAAACATTTTGCATTGACTGTTTCTCTATCTCATTTGTTGGGCACTGTATGTTGCTGAACTTATCACCTTCCACAACTGGAATATCCCCAGGTTTACAATTCTGCATTTCAAATCTTTCAAGAATCCTATCAATATATGCCTTTTGAGATAATCCTAATAAATTGCAAGTTCTGTCCCTATGAATTTGAATACCCAAAACAAATGATGCCTCACCAAGATCCTTCATATCAAAAGCTCTAGACAACATTTGTTTGGTATCATGTAGCAAAGCTAGACTATTGCTTGCCAATAGAATATCATCAACATACAAGATGAGAAAAATAAAGTTGCTCCCACTGATCTTGAGATAAATACACTGGTTAACTTTATTTTCTGTGAAGCCCATAGATGTAATCAACTCATCAAACTTTAAATACCATTGCCGAGATGCTTGTTTCAAACCATATATTGATTTTCGTAACTTGCATACCAGATGCTCAGATTTGCTTATCTGAAAACCTTCAGGTTGTTTCATGTAGATATCTTCCATAAGTTCACCATTCAAAAAGGCTGTTTTGACATCTATTTGATGAAGCTCTAAATTAAAGTGTGCAACCAAGGCCATAATAATTCTGAATGAATCTTTAGAAGATACTGGCGAGAAGGTCTCAAAGTAGTCAATTCCTTCTCTTTGAGTGAAACCTTTAGCTACCAATCTTGCTTTAAATCGTTCAATTCTACCAGTTGAATCCTTCTTAGTCTTGTACACCCATTTGCAACCAATTGCCTTATAATTTTGCGGAAGCTCAATAAGTTCCCATACTTCATTTTTTATCATAGACTAAATTTCCTCATTCATAGCATTTAACCACAGATCAAATTGTTGATTGTTCATTGCTTGACTGTACGTTGTTGGATCAACAACATCCCTAATATTATATTCACTCTCACCAAGATAAACATAATAATCATTTGAAATTGCTGCCCTCCTTTGTCTGACTGACCTTCTAATAGAGATCTGCTCTACTGGTTGAACAGGTTGGTGATTTTCAATGGGAACAGCTGCACAGGTTCTACAATTTGGTCACACTCCACATTTTAATCATTTTGTATCTCAACATGAACAGATAGAGGTACAAAAGTCTGACTAGGTAAAACTAGTGGAATGGTAATGGAAGCTGGATCATCTTGTGTTTCAAGGTGCCCTGGATTTGGTGACAAATCAGCAACATCAAGCTCAAGAAATTTTGCAGTCATGGACTCAATTATTTTTGTACCTCTTGTAGGGTAATAGAACTTGTATCCTTTTGCACGATCTGGATACCCTATGAAGTAACAACGAACAGATCTTGGATCAAGTTTCTTTATTGATGGATCATAAATTTTTACTTCAAAAGGACAACCCCAAACTCGAAAATGATTAAGGCTAGGTTTTCTGCCGGTCCAAAGCTCAAAGGGTGTTTTAGGTACTGACTTGCTAGGAACACGGTTAAGGATGTACAAAGCATTTTTAATGGCCTTACCCCAAAGAAATTCAGGTAAATTTATTCCACTCATCATGCTCCTCATCATGTCTTTAAGAGTTCGATTGCGCCTTTCAGCAATACCATTTTGTTCAGGACTACCAAGCATGGTATATTGTGGAACAATTCCACAATCTTGTAAAAACCTAGCAAACGGTCCCATGTGTTGCCCAAACACATCTTTTTTGCCATAATATTCACCTCCTCGGTCAGATCTCACAATCTTGATGACTTTTCTCAATTGTTTTTCAACTCCAATTTTGAAAATTTTGAATTTCTCAAGTACATCAGATTTTTCTTTTATCAAATAAAGATAACCATATCGAGAAAAGTCATCAATGAATGTAACAAAATAACGACAACCATAAATGGTGGAAGAGTATGGTCCAGATATATCAGTATGAATTATTTCTAAAAGATTTGAACTATGAGTAGTGCCTTCCCTTTTAGTCTTAGTTAACTTGCCCCTAATACAACTAACACATATGTCCATATCATCAAAATCTAGGGAAGGAAGAATATTCTCTTTAATTAACCTCCCCACCCATTCCCTAGATATATGTCCCAATCTTCTATGCCATAAGACTGATGATGTTTCCTTAATTCTAGGCCGTTTTGAAATCATATTTTCAATATTCAAAGAAGCATAAGGACTATCAGAGGCTAAAAGTAACCTATATAAACCATTATCAAGAACACCAAAACCAATGGACTCAGAATGCAATAAAATATCAACTTTTCCATTTCTAAAAATAAATGTATATCCAAGCCTATCCAAAAGAGAAATTGAAATTAAATTACGTCTAAAACTAGGAACATAAAAAACATTATTCAATGTAATCTCAATAAAGTTTTCTAAACGTAAAATAACATCTCCTATGCATTCAACTACAACTTCAAGATCATTTCCTACTCTAAGCTTGGACTCTCTCTCACTTGGTTTCCTCTTGCTTACGAACCCCTGCAAGGTAATTGCAACATGAGTTATAAAACCACTATCAAACCACCAAGAATCTATAGGGACATCAATTAAATTTGATTCAAAGCAAGTTAAGGATAAGAGTTTACCATTCTTATTTCCCTTTTTCTTTTCTAACCAAGACTTGAATCTATAGCAATCAGTCCTCTTATGACCTTTCTTATGACAATGATAACACTCTACATTCTTATGGATGGAACTTGTAGGGCCTCCCACTTGTGGTTTATGACCGTTATCATTATTATTATTACTATGCCTGTGGGTCTCCTGAGATTTAGAAAAATTGTTCCTTGGAGCATGAGATTTAGATTTCTTTTTCTTGTGGGTTAGGCTTTTGCTGGGTAAGGATTTTGGTTGGGTTAAAAAACTTATTTCTTTCTTTTCTTTCCTCAATTTTTCTTCCTCAACAACACACTTAGTGATGAGTTCATTAATGGTCCAGGGTGTGTTCAAGGTATTATAGGCTGTCTTGATTTGACTAAATTCTGGAGGTAAGGAATTCAATGCATGTGGGACAAGAAAGGTATCAGACAATTCAATTTTTAAGTTCTTCATTTGAGTTTGGAGGTGAACCATCTTGATAATAAACTCTCTTACACCACCAATGTTATCATACTTCATAGTCGTCAGTTCCTTCATTAGGCATCCAGATTCAGCATTATCAAATACTTGATACCTTTGCCCAATAGCATCCATAAATTCTTTGGCCTTGGTTGCATCTACCAATCCACCCAGTAGATGTTCAGGTACAGATCTCTTAATTGCAATAAGGCTAAGCCTATTAGATCTCTCCCATTTTGCATAGTAATCATTTTGCTCTTGAGTACTTTCAGGAGTGAGTGTTGGCGGTTCTGGCTCACGCAAGGCTAAATCAAGATCTATAATACCAAGAGCAAACTCTATATCCTACTTCCACCTCTTATAATTTGTACCATTTAACAATTCAATAGTTGCAGTGTTATTGTTTACTGCAAAAGAGACTATGAAAGAATAATTAGAGATGCAATATGTTAGTTCTGAGCATTTTAAATTTATTCATAACCACAATTAGGAGTATATAAAATATCACTACATTCTCCCCTTTGGGCAGAGAATGCAATGTATGAAAGACCCTCCTAAAAATTTAAGCCAACCAGGATAATATATTATTATTATAAAATTACCCCCTTTTGGCAGGTAAAATTTATAATAATAAAATACATCCAAAAATAATATTTTGCTTCAATAATTCAATTTCTAATTATATCATACAATAACTCCCTTTGGGCAGGTCATTATATGAAATAATTAAAAATATTAATTAGCTCATTTTTAATTACAACACATAGTTACCCCCTTTGGGCAGATAATTATGTGAAATAATTAAATAATAATAATAATAATCCTGTAAATATATATATATATATATTTAATAATAGTTCGAAGACTTATAAATTAAAATAAATAATTTCACTTTGGTGATAATTACCCATTTCAACCTATAAATCTCCCAAAAGAACTGGGATATTTAAATGAAGCCCAAAACTATAAATTAAAATAAAATATGATCAGTCCATTAAGGGATGCTAAACAATATGCACCAATACTGATCATAAAAAAAATCATATTGCATCAAAAAACACAATCTCAATATATATTTGTTGCTAATTAAAAATAAATAAGTTTTCCTAATTTTCTCCTAACTTTAGAAGAGTATGCATTTAGGATTGCAATTTTTTTTACTGTAAAATATTATAAATTAGTTAAAAGGAATATAAATATAAAGTAAATATTTATTGCAACAAAATAAAAGGTAAAATAAATAAATAAAGAATAATAAAATATATATAAAATCATTGCGTGGGGTCCACCGTCAATAATGGCACTGGTCACACCTAAATCAAAATTTTTCTCATCTTTCTGTATTAATCCTTAGGTGATGATGTGCTTCAATCAAGCTTGGTTAAAGACGTGCATCACGTCGGCGTTTTTAACCAAAGAACCCAGACCAAATGCCTGGGCGATGACGCAATGGTTTTCGGGAAAAAAAAATCCAAAAACAGGGGAAAGAAAGAGAATATATATATATATATATATATATATATATATATATATATATATATATATATATATATATATATATATATATATAATACTAACAACAATGAATGAATATAAATCATACTAACCGTGAACAATAAAATCAAATTAATATTCTGACAAAACAATTATACATAAATAATGTATTTTATTTGAAAAGTAAAAGAAGTATAATCAGAATATTAGTTTAGGTAAATTGTAATTCCCGATCAAATTTGCAGGTTGTTCAATAGAGAAAAAAAAACTGTGCACTGAGTTCACAGAAACCTATGAAGGCAAAGACAATTACATTATATCAAATTAAATACAGTAGAATGGAAAACAAAATATATCTAAATCTGTATTTAATTTGATAAAAAAATTATCAAATCAAAATAGATAATAAAAATTATATAAATTGCATGAAAAAGACATGTATTTTAATTCTAAATCTATTGTAAGAGGCTCTGATACCAAATGTAAGCAAAAATTATTCAAACAGGATATAAACTTACATAGATTAAGAACATAAAATACATGATTTAAGAAAATAAATAGCGTACCTGTGTTCGTCATATTAAATTGATGAACAAAGGTTTGGTTTTCCCTGCCTTCTCTACGAATTTGCAGCCGATGGGGCACCAAGATTCACAAAGTATTTTGTGGTTAACGATAGAGCGTAGAGTGGCTAAGGGGACCTAACCTGCTTAAATAGAAAGCCCTACTGGGCTCACCCATCAAAAGCCCAGTTGGTTAAAGGTCTACACTTGCTGCAAAACACATCAGCCCACCAGACATTTATAATTCATAAAAGTGATCACAAAAGCTGGACTTAAAAATATAACTTTAGGATCAGACTCAGCCCATTTTAAATAAAATAAAAGACCTAATTAATGGTAGTCTAAAATATTTTTACATTATACTCACACATACTGATTAATTATACTCATATTCTTTTATTTTTATAAAAACATACTCACTTTTTTTTTTAATTTTTCTGTTTAATAAAACTATGATGATAGTTTTAAAATACAAAAATTAGAAAATAAAAAGAAAAGATATATTATTTTTATTAATAAAATTGTAACAATGTAATTAAAATCAAATTTTATACATAGATACAAACTTAATTTTGCTTTTGAATAAAGATAATCAGCCAAAAGCCTTTTTTTCAAGTGGCATTCAATGATTTCTTTAAAGATTTTATGCATTTCATTGTATCTAGATTTTAGTCTTTAATTTTTAATCACTCGTATTATTAAAAAAAAAAATCAAACGCCCTTGTTTATAATTGGTAAAGTATGCAATTTGGTAAAAGTGCGTGCATGTGATTATAAATACTATTTGGCTCAAAATTTTAAATTATGGTACGTAACTATAATTTTCTATAATTTTGCACAAATGCTGGCATTTTTTTATCTGTCTACAATTTTATTAATTATAGTATAATTGTAATTGAGATTGCAACTGTAATTCAAAGCCATGATTTAGCTTTTTAAGAAAAGACATGGCAAGAATCTATTTGCAAAGACAAATAAATTTTCCAAAATGAGATTGAACTAAAATCCAACAGATTGTTATAAAACCTATGCCTCATAAGATATTATACACGTAGTTTTACTACACAAACATCCCAAATGTATCTTCCCCAATCATAATAAAATAGTTTTAAATGAGAAAGGATAATTAGAGGTTCCAAGAGACGGTGGATTAATGCAACCTTATTGCATTCAAATATATCTGTCACTGATTCAACATTTCTTCTTCTGCAGAATTGCTAAACAATAACATAAAGACAAAAAGTGAAACGGTCCAAGCTACATTGGAATTCTAAATATTTGGATATTGACTTTATTTTGCTTGTTGACCCTTAATTTTTATAGAATATTTGCATGTTAAAGAGAAAGAGTTTTCTCCATGGTTAATTGAAGGGTTTTATTTATTTATTATTTATTTCACCCAAATATCTCTATAGTTTTGATATGGAATTTGTTCAAAGCAAGAGCAGCAAAGGGTTAACTCTTCTCAATAATAGCACCTTTAAAGATTGAATTTAATTTTTTTTTTAAACTTGATATACTTTAAGACTTAATCTATTGTCATTGAGACAATCAATTGTTAGCAATGAAAGGTATTATTTTGATATATACCATAGACAGACAGAAGATCTGGCGAGTGTTTGTAAGTTGATGAAAAACATCTATTGCACGAGAACAGATGATGTTTTCTTCCCATAACATAATACTACTATCTTGTTAATCACTAATAGAACAGAAGGAAATACGTGATTTCAATCCACAAATAAATCCGTAGAAGAGTTTAACTCAAATGTAAGTAACAGAATAATCTAATTTTAGATATTAGGGTTGGTCTTATCATGCATTCTAAACAAGTAAACCGGGGATAAGATTGCATATATATACATACACACACACACACATATATCTTTCATAGAAAAAATATCTCATTTCTTTATATTTACAACTATAAGAATTTGTAATGTAATATTAAAATTAGAAATTGTTATATTTACTCAAAATTATAGATTGTACGATGAAAAACAATATCCACTTTAGAGCAAAATTTGTTTCCTTTCAAGTGAATTCTAGGGTAATTTTTAAGATTACAAAACTTAATGTGACAATTTTTAAAATCATTAAATTAAAATTGTTTAATAACATCAATTAAAGTGTGAATAATTATAATTAAATAGTTTTAATTCAATAATTTTTGAATTTGATATATGACTTCAATTTTGAAATTCAAGAAATACTATAGTAAGCACCTTCCTTCCAATAACATGGCAATATTATTTGATCAACAAGATACACACGTAGCACAAAATCTTTGACTTGTATAAGAAACAAATGGAAAAAAATTATTAAAAAAAATTTCCAAAAAAATAAACCACAGTAGTTATGTAAAAAAAAAAAAATCAAGCCTAAGTATAGAGATACGTGGAAAATCATCCAATTTTGGATCTGGGGATGATCCTATCCATATAGTCATGTATTACAAACAGGCAAACAAAAGACAAAATTCCATCTAATTAGATATCTAAAAATAAATTGCATGCATATCTCATAGAAATAATCACAATCCTGACTTTTCTATTGAACTATTTAATAACATAACTAAGCGTTTAAGGCACGTAAAAGATACATATACTGATCCTGATAATTCTCAAGAATGAATTCATATGACAGAAAACAAAAAAAGATGGAATAATATTCATATGATAGATATAACAAGATGCTGTCGAACATATAAAATCTCATGAGGTGGTACATGTGATCACTGGAATGAATCTGAGGTCAAAGTCTACAAAAGGATTTCAAGCATATGATTTCACAAGTACTAGAAGATATGTATGCAGGAAAAGATAAATTCCCTCTCAAAGGACAATTCAATAAACTTTTACGTTTTGTGATCTGTCCTTCGTTGAGTTAAAATATTTTAATGATGTCTTCCATTAGGACATTTAAACAAAGGAGAATTCTATGGTGCTCCGGGGGTTCTAGAATTCGGGGTAATGTAGCACATCCTAAGTTATTAAATAAAATTATCAAAATTCTTAATAATCTTATCCAAGGATTTGTGTTGTGCCACGTTACCCTGGGTTTGGAATTCCCAGGGTACCGTAACAATGCCCCTAAACAAATGATTAATTGATATGTGTCAGAGTATAAATTTGATAAGACTTCCATATCATTTTTCTCATTAAGTGAAATGTAATTGAATCGCAAAGACATGAATGATAAACTAACTAATATCTTGATTAGAAAATAATGACATAGTATGATCAAGTAGTATGAAGGGGTACGTACAACATAAGTTATCCATTGAAAGCTGCCAAAGAAGAGACCACTTGAACTGGGAACCTTGTAGGAATATAAATTTTCCACTAAAAATATATTTTGATTCATGTAAGATTGAAATTTTATTAATTTTATTTCTAATTATGAATTTATATCAATTTGGTTCATATAAGATTACAAATTTTCAAAATTTAATCCTGTCATATAAATTTTTTATCAAGAGAATTTTAATCAAAGATAAAATTGATAAAATTTCAATATTACGAAAACCAAAATTGATTTTTAGTCTAAATTTTTTAATTATGAAAGATAACGATGGGTAATACTTCTTTTCTATGAAAATATTCCCCAACTCTGGCAACTTGTGTTGATTTAGTCTTCCCATTTTCATTTCATTGGCATATAAATATACACATTGCCAACAGTCTCCAAATCAACACAAAACAAGACTCTCCGCCTCTGTAGCCTGAAAAAAACCATTTGAGAAAGAAGATGCAGCCTGAGATTCTTCAGGAGGCCTCATGGTCATTTTGCGATGATTTGAACTCGACTTTTGATCAACAAAGCTATGGCTTCAACATGGATGCCCATGTGGGTGATTATGGATTCAGTTCTCTATTCAGCACCCCAGAGGACCCATCTGATGTTTCCTCAATACCCTTCTCCTCAAATGATCATTTCCAATACCTACTTGATGAAGACAACCTACAACTCTCATCACAAATAAATGATTTGCCTGTCGATTTGGATGCTTTTGATCCCAATTTATATGCCGAGATTTTGGGTATCTGTGGATATTCCGAAGAAACTGAAGGAAGCTTCACAAATGCGCAGATTATGGGCAATCTTGGATACGTAGAAGAAAGCGAGGGAAGCATTCCTTCAGTGCACCCTGCTAGTGATGGATTAGATGCCTGGAGTCCTAGTCCATCAATGAAGTCAGAGGTCTCTGCAATTCAACCATCACTGAGCTTGCCACAAGAAGATATGGAAATTGACAACCAATTGAGTCTTGCACATCTACTAGAGGCCCTTGGAGAAGCCCTGGAATTGGGTCAGAAAACACTGGCAGATGTAATCTTGAGATGCCTCAGCAACAAAGTAATCCCACTTGGCAATGCTCTTGAGCGCCTTGCATTCTACTTGCCACAGGACACCACAAGACACGGACATTTTTTCAAACTGGAGGCACGCAGGAACTTGGAGCTTGTGTTCAAGACATGCTACCAAGTCCTCCCGCACGGAAAATTTTCTCACTTTACTGCAAATTCAGCAATTCTCCAAGCTGTCCCTGCCGACTCAGAAGCAATACATATAGTTGACTATGAAATGGGGTCGGGGGTTCAATGGCCTTCAATGATAGAGGCCACTGCACAGCAAGGAAAAACACTGAAACTGACATCAATCAAATTGGAAGATGATGAATCTGAGTTCCCTTCCGCTCCATGGAAGTTTGAGGAAACCAAGAGGCATCTCTATGTACATGCCAAATCCTCTGGTTTAAACTTAAAAGTGGAGGAAAAAACAATTGAAGAATTAGTTATGGATCTTAAAAAAACGAACAAAAGGGATGGTATAAGGAGAGAATGGATTGCCTTTAATTGTCAAGTGGGTCTTCCACACATAGGGAGGGCAAGAAGTAGAACCCATGTAATGGAATTCTTAAAAGTAGCTGAGGATTTGATCAAGAACAATGACAACAGGGGCATTGTAATCTTCGGTGATGGAGATGCGCACGAACAAGTGAAAAATTGCACAAATTTCAAGCCCTTCTTTGATGGGCATTTGGTCCATTACCAGGCTTTGTTGGAATCAATTGAATCAAATTTCCCAAAGCATTTATCAGAAGCAAGATTAGCCATAGAGTGCCTTTTTGTGGCCCCGTATATCTGTTCCCTTGCTTGGTTGGAGAAATGGGAAGAGACTCAAGAAAGTGGCCATCTTCAAACAGAAATTGGATTAGAAGGTCACAGACTGAGCAAAGGAACCTTGATGGAAATGAGAGAAATGTTGAGAGGATGTGCAAGTCCGTATGAGGCTAAGATTGAAGGCCGGAATGAAAATGAATTAGTTTTAGAATGGAGAGGAATCCAACTTGTGAGAGTCTCAATTTGGGGAAATTGAACCTACAAGGACAAAGAAGAGCTTCCATATTGGGTTTCCAATTCCGTACATAACATTTAAGAGAGAGCTTGTTATTTGACTCTGTATGTAAAAGAAAAAAAAATACAGAAATTGACTAAATAAATATTTGTTTAACTTAACCTATGAATAAAACAGTTTTTTGTTGTCCATAAAATATTTTATCCAGTAATATGTGTGAAATTATATATATATATATATATTGTGATTTGAATATCTTTTTTGCATGACTTGTTCTAAATCATATTATATATAGATAATGAAAGAAATTATATCAAATAATGACTTTGACTTTATTGATTTTAGAGAGTATTAGATATAATGTTTGTAAAATGAGATCAAACCGGATGGTTAGATTAGTTCAATCATCGATTGGCATATAAAATAGTTCAAATCTATTTTTAATATTATTTTGATGGTCGAGCAAGATCAAAACGAATATCGGTTTTGATTATTGAAAATCATTTTAATTTTATTTCTTTTACAAAATTGGATTAGTATTTTTAAAAATCCAGTTCACAAATATTCTTTTTTAAAATTGTTACTAAACTATTAAAAAGTCTCATTTTTATTTGATAATTTTTCTTAATTTTATGATAATTTTATTTGCTAAATTTCTTATTTTATATAGATTAAGACTTACATTTAAGATTAGGTATTTGATTTATTTATAAAATTTTATATAATATGTATAAATTTCTAATTATAATATTATTCATCTAATCCTACCATGAATCAACAGCCTTTTTAGTTTGATGTCTAATCCAATTTTTAAAAACATTGATTAGATTTAATAATAACAAAGGAATTCATATCAAATAAGTCAAGAGGGCACTCAAAATTTAGATATCAATTGGTTACCAATGCAGGAAGATCTGCCACATTTGATGCTTGTTATGATATTCTTAAATTTTTAAATTTTAAAGTGGCATAACAAATTTTAAAATTATTAAATTATAATTATTGATTTTTTAAAAAATATAATTAAATGATTTTAATCTAACAATTTTTAGAATTATCATATCATTCAAAGTTTTGAAAATTTTAAAATACCATAAAATTTATCTTCTGAGTTTGAGGATATCCTGTCAATTGACGATACGGAATTTTCAACAACCTCGATTGGAAATATGAAAAAATCGTGCCAATCTTAAACTTAGATCGAATTACACCCCCCAACCCCCCCCCCCAACAAATTCTACTTAGTTACTCAAGATATCAATTTTCTTGCTTATATAATTTTCCTGGATGGAATGGCATATGAAATTCAAATGGAATGGCATATGAAATTCAAGCCACAATTCCATTGAAAAGAGTTTAGCTCAATCCTCGGTGTGCAAATAAGTAGAAAATAATCTATCTTTGGATATTGAAGAACTTCTTATCCATGTAATCATGAAATCACAAACAAGTAAACAAAAATACAAGATTGCAAATTTGCATTTATATATCTTAAAATAATTTGCAGGTAATTCTCATAGAAATAATCACTTTCTTAAATTGCACGTTCTTAGCCAATTCTTTTGTCATGCAAATAATAACCTTCGCCTATGCATGTTTAGTCTTTGGCACTTTGCATTTGCCTCTACCACATCTTGAACACTGGATTTAGATTCCCTATTTGTTTAAAAAAATTAAAAAAAAAAAACTATGAGAATCAGGGCCACAATTTTGGTTATTTTGAGATTTATATTTTTTTATAAGAACTTACAATTTAAGACCAAAGATGTTTATTCTACATTCACATTATCAATTTCTTTTGAAAAATAAAGATATTCATATTCCTACAAAACCTCAGTTCCGAATGGTTGGAGACATTAATACAGAGTACTGTTGCATTTACTAAGCCTCTCTTATAAATTACTCCATTATTTACTATATATTTAACACAATTTAAATTTAAATTAACCTCACTTATCAAATCGCATTCATCCATTCAAAGTCTATCGACTCTAGATAATTTATATATAATTGTATATGTTATTAATAAGCAACAGCGTCAAGTCCCAAGAAATTGAAAGGAAACAAGCATGAACATTCAAGACATTGTTGAATAAGTAAGCTGTTAGTTACTTGGCACTCATGCAAGACTATTGATTTTCCTTACCACTTTCTTGTCTTATACCAAGTTCCTCAACTATGGGCATGCAAATATCTTAAAATTACAAACAAATCTTTAAGTAGATGTTTTGATTCCTGCCTTGGCTATTTTACTTTCACAAGTATATTATAGAGGAATCTCTCTATATAAATCATAAAAAATGCTGAACCTACAACCAAATTGGATAAGGATTTCCCAAACCCTCTAACAGAAATTTCGAAATCATTTTTTTATTTCTTATTTTGTGAATATGAGTGGAAGAGTGGAAATAAGGAAGTGAAAATAGCATTATTGTCATATTTTATATAGCAAACAAATTTCTCTCTATTCTTATAGGGTTTGGTACGTTCACACTATTAGTGCAATCTTATTATGTTGAAATGGAAATTTATGTTATGTTTGTACAGGATATTCAAGGGGAAAGAGGAAAAAAAAAAGGTTCTATCACAAAATTTTTCTAACTTGAAAGTTTTGATTAAGAAGGAAAAATAATTAATGGAGATTCATGATTAATTCTCCAATACCTTACAATACTCTATTTTATATTCCATAAATTTGGAGTGCTTTAAAGGATTTTCTAAACATCTATATTAGGGAAAGGAAAATCATGATTTAGCCATTCATTTTCCTCTGTTTCCTTCACTCTCTTGTGTTGAATTTTCTTTTCCTTCCCTTCGAATTTCCAAATGTATCATTAATCCAAAATTCAATATTTTCATTTTTGTTTCTAACATTTTCTATCTTGACCAAAGAAATTGGGAGGAGGCAATTAATATAGTATTATGGTTGAAATGCTTTTGTTAGAATATATTAATAAATTATTTTAAATTGAGAATTATGTTATATCAAAAAATATTTTAGATTAATTATTATTGATTTTGGATTATTGGATTGTTTTTCTTGCACTTAAAATTTAAGAGTATTAGAGTCTTTATATTTATTAGTAATTTAATATAAATAGAGCATTGGAATGAGTCTTATGTAATAATTTATTCTATTATTTATTCAATAATATATATATTAGTGTTCTCTCCTTAATTCTGTAGCTTCTCTTTATCATTTTTTTCCTCTAAATCCTAATTATATTTCTCATCGTGGTATTAAAGCAATAACATTCACCACAAGGTCTTTGGTTATGTAGTTTTTGGCAATCTCAAAAAGTTAAACGATGTAAAACTTAAATTTATTTATTTTTTGAGTTGTTTTTTAAGTTTTATGAAAGAAAGAAAAGATATATAATTCAAAGTTGCATGTTTATTTATTTTTTTAATTATTGTTTTTTGGGTTTCAAGCGGAAAAAAAAGAGAAGGAAAAAAATTCAAAGCTGCTATTTCTTTAAGTTTTAGTTACTCTTGATTTATTCTTGATTGAGTTTCTTTTTAAGAGTTTAGAGGAAAAATATTAATAAATAAAAAAGAGTGATTGTGAAACAAAAAAGAAAAAATTAGTTTGAGTAAAAGAGGAATTTTGGAGAAATATAGCCTCCGTTTGGTCTCAGAAAAAATAAAATTTCCAAAAAATGTTTTTCTAAAAAATATTTTTTTGAAAAATGAATTAACTTTCTATTGCTTGGTGCATAAAAAAATATTTTTCGATGTTTAGTGTACAAAGAAAAAATTAATTTCTTCTAATAATTTTTTCTAGATATATACAATTTTATAAAAAATAATTTTGTAATAAATGTACATTCATAAAAATTAAAATTTTATATTTACTTACCTCAAATATGAAGATAAAAATTACAATCTCATCAATAAAAAATGTCACATCATAAAAAGGATTCTAAAGATATTTTCTTTTAAAAAAAGTTACAACTTTTTATAAATTTCAAAAAATAACCTTTACAATTATTCTTTCATTAAAAAAATTTTTTAAAAAAATGCCAAATACATATCTTCAAATATTTACAAGAACATTTTTTTTAATATTAATGACACGGAGATTTAAATTTAATAAATTTACATACTATACTATCTAAATCTCGATCATTAAACCACAATTAGTGACTTTTATCAAAATATTATCATATGATAATAAATATAAACATTTAAGAAAACTGTTATTTATTTTTTAAAATAACGGATTATCTATCTTTACTAGCATATATCCATCTCTTGTACTCACAAAATGAATGAATTAATCTGTTCCATTTCTGTCTCCTCTCTCTCACTTGAAGAGGAAGCTTTGTTCTTCAAACCAATAATGGCTGCAGATATAGGCTCTCTTATTTACATTTAAAGTGGCAGCTATCAACATTAGACCGCGGTGAATGAACCCAACAATGAAAAATCAATTTTGTTGAATCAGTTAGCTCGAGAGGTGTTGAGGTCAAGTGAGGAGTGAGTATTCGGTAAATGAATTCCATTTTCCAAAACTGAAAGATGCTTTTCGAAAAATTAGAACAACTTTTCTGTTGATTAAACTTTGTTTTTCAATTGACCAAGTATTGAACCATGAGAAAACAGGAAAACAAATTCCAAAAAACTATTTTCCCTTGAACTAATTGGCCCATAAAGCGATTTAGGTTTCGGAGTTGGAAATTGTACAAACAATAGAGTTTTTGAGCAATCCAATGGAATTGCAAACTCATTCTTCATCAACAAACCAAGCTTCGAGAACTTTGTTACCATTCCAATCAAGATGATAGAGTAAGATGCAGGATTCAACTCTTGAAATCAAAAGAATAGATAAAACCTAGTTGGGGCTGGCTTGTTGAAGATTCCGGTTATGGATTTTTTTTCCAATAGTATTATAGCCCTATTATTTTCTTAATCAGAGGAGAGTAAGATGCAGGATTCAGATCAAATGGACATGAAATCTTTCACTTGTACACCAACAAATGAAAAGTTTCTCTCATTGAAGATGTTTTTCAATAAAACAAAAATAAAAGGATATGCATAAATAAAAGGGTACATAGAGAATCATTTAATTTTAGATATTGAAGTTGGTCTATCCAAATTATGATGCAGTCCAAACAAGTATATAAAAGACAAGATTGCATATAAATCTTTCATAAAAAATATATATAATTTTTTTATTATATTTGTAGTGATAAGACTTGAAATGATAGAAATTGTTTTATTTAAACAATATTATTGGTTCAACAACATCCACTTGAGCAAAACTTACTTCTTTCCAATAACATGGCAATGTTATATTGTTAACAAAATATTTAAGTAGTTTTAGGTCAAGACATTGAAATCTTTCCAAGAAAATACACTCGAGCAGAAGACAATGTTGCTTTCTTTCCAAATTATGATTGCGCTACATTCTGCATCAAAAATATTACGCACAACATCAGTTTAGTCGCCTTTCATGGATTCAAAATCTATCCACTGCACGTCAAGTTCCAGGAAATTGAAAGGAAAGAAGCAAGAGGATTCAAGACTTTGAACTCTTTGACTTCAATTAACGTTAGAATTTAGAAACAATTGGTAAGTTGGCCAGTTGTTAATTACTTGGAACTCATGCAAGCCTCTGGATTTTTCTTACCCTCTTGTCTCATGCCAAAAAAAAAATTGACGAAAATATTTTCTATAAAAGTAGTAATTTATTCATATTTATAATTATAAAATATTAAAATGATAAAGAAAAATAATATATTTTATTTTAATATTTTTATTATTATAATACTATGCATTATTTTATTAATCAAATGATACATAAATAATATGAAAATCTTTTGCTCATATATAAGTAAATAAAATTTCTGCAAAAGAAATATTTTCTGATAAAACAAAATAGATCCTTAACAAACCCTATACCTTAAATCTAAACAAACTCAATGTGTATCAAACAAATTTTATTTTATTCTCGTAAGGTTTTACTTGTGTGTCAATATTTGTGAAGGTTCCAAGAAACACAAATTGATTGTAAATTTTATGCATGTAGAATTCCAGATTAAGCATAAAACTATTCAATAGATCAAGTGGCCGAACACAATATATTATGCCCAGAGCAGGAACATGAAATTCCTTAATAAATTTAAAACATATAGTTATGATCAAGCATGGTTGAAAATGTCTTTCAAACCTTCCATTTAAAAATTTTTTATTTTTCAAAATTTTTACTTTATTTTAAAAATAAATTGTCATCTATTGTTTTTTGTGTTTTAAACTTCTTACTTGTCATATACTTACAAAGCTTGAGAAGGAATAAGAAGATTGTTAATCAAAATAAATCCCAATGCAAATGATGTTTTTATCTTACCGGTTAAACCCATATTAATATCTTTATTTGCCACAATGATTCCTTATTTTTAGTTCTATCTGCTGCAACCATTTCTTAATTATTTCTATTTTGTACTTTGAATTCAAACTTTTTGTTATTATTTTATAATCAAAAGGCCAAATATAGATTTATTCATACCAGAACAATTCAATAATACAATTGACGTTTTTCGCACTTATTATACTGCTAATCTATAAGTCCTTTAAAGATTAAAAAACTTTGATGGAAGCGAAGGAAAACAATCCAAGTGTTATTTTTCATTCACAGAATAATCTTTTAACTTTATGTTCAAAAATTACCTCTTCATGTCGATCGGATCCATTTAGTTGTTTGTATTAACATATTAAAAAATAATAACGTGGTCAACAAACTTTTTTATTTTGTAATGCAAATATCTCATAATACAGTTAAAAGTATGCATGATTTCCACATTAACACATTGGTTTGATTCTTTGGTTGTTTGTACTTGATGCATCTCCAACTAATTCAAGCTCAATTACACATAGCTAAAGGATTGAAAAGCCCGGTGTGAAACTCTTTTATTTTTTTCCAATATAGACTTACTTTTTTTATTTTTGTGACACAAAATGTGATGATAGGTTTAAAAAACAGGAATTAAAAAAATAAAGGCATATTTTTTAAAATAAAATTGTGATAGTGTAATTGAAGTAAATCGTACGTACCAATACAAACTTAATTTTGCCTTTAAATAAAGACAATCAAGCGCCCTATTTATAATGGGCAGAGGGGCGTCGAATTTTGTGCAAGCTTACGTGACTATAAGTACTATTTAGCCTCACGTTTTAAATTATGATTAGTAATTGCAATCTTTTATAATTTTACACTATAACGCTTGTATTTTTACATTTAGTCACAATTTTACTAAATATAATCACAATGTAATCGCAATTCAAAAAGTTGATTTAACTTTAAAATAAAGTCACAGCAAGAATCTATCTTCAATGACAAACAAATTTCCCAAGATGAGGTTGAACTTAAAATCCAACAGATTGGGATAAAACCTACGCCTCATAAGATACCATTTACGTAGTTCTACTCCACAAATATCACAAATGTATCTTCCGCAATCATTCATGAAATAGTTTTAAATGAGAAAGGACAATTAAAATTAGAGGTTCCAAGAGGCAGTGGATTAAGGCAACTTTATTATATTCAAATGTATCCATCACTGATTTCGACCTTTCTTTTTCTGCAGAATGGGGGTCTTGGCTAAACAATTACATATAGACAAAAAATGTAATGATTCCAGGTCCAAGCCACATTAGAATTCTAAATATTTGAACACTGACTGGGCTTTACTTGTTGACCCTTAATTTTTATGGTGTCCTTGCATGTTAAGATGAGTTTTCTCCATGTTTGATTTGGGGTTATTGTTTTGATATATACTGTAGAAGATCTGGTAAGTTTTTGTAATTTTCTACGAAATTAAAAAAAAAAAAGATATATTTGAATATAAGATATATTTTTTTACAAGGGAAATACATTTTAGACATTGTGGTATGGCCCTATTTATAACTTACATACATATAGTTCAAAACGTCAAAAAGAAGTCACCTTTTATTTGCCCTATTAACATTTTACCCATTTATGTTATTTTTCCTGCCAATAGAAGATAATCTAACATGTACTTCTTAAGTGTTCTTCTTTCTCATTTATTAAATTAATACAAAATTCCAAAGATTTAATTTATGTCACCAATTTCTTTTTTTTTCCCTCTGATCTAAAGCTCCAATAGCTCAATCTCAAAAGAATAAATTAGAAAACAGTCTGCGAAATTAAAGATAAATTATGATAAAGCATATGACTTGCATATAATAATTTTTGTATATGATAGGTAGACAAAGTGTTAAAGGTGCAAATCATGAATTATCTTTTTTTAACACTTTAAACTATAAATAGGTAAATTATAAATAGAATTACACTATAGGCAGATAAAGTGCATTTCCCCTTGTTTACTTACTCACTATTAACGTAGGTTGTGTGGCGAAAAACGTCTATTGCACAAGAACAGATGTTTGCTTCCAATAAAATAACATAGCACTATTTTATTAATCATTAAATATATGAATGACATAAAATCTTTTACTTGTACACAAAGAAATGGAAAAAAAATTACTAAATATATTTTCTAATAAAAGACAAGGGAATACGTGATTTCAAGCCACAAATCCATAGAAGAGTTTAGCTCAAACAGAAGTAATAGATACGATTAAACATCTAATTATGGACATTGGGGATGGTCTTACTCAAATAACCATGCATTCCAAACAAGTAAAAAAGACGAGATTGAATTTATATATCTTTTATAGAAAATATATCTCATTTCTTTATACTTATAAAACATTCAAAATAATAGAAATTGCTATATTTACTCAATATTATAAATAGGATTGTATAACGAAAAACGTTGCTTTGTCAAGAAGATATATAAGTAGCATGAAATCCTTCGCTTGTACACAAACAAATGAAAAGTTATTTTACGAAAGAAAAATGTTTACCAAGCAAATTTAATAGATTTGTAAAAAGTTCAAACATCAGTGTAGGGATACTTTGAAAATCATCAAGGCTTAGATATCAGGGATGTTCTTATCCAAATAATCATGCATTACAAACAAGTAAACAGAAGACAAGATTCCATCTAATTAGATATCTCAAAATAAATTGCATGTGTATTTCATAGAAATAATCACTTTCCTGACTTTTCTGTTGAACTATTACAACTATTTAATAACATAACTAAGAGTTTAAGGCATGTCAAAGCCACATATACTCATCTAGATAATTCTCGAAGAAGAATTCATTTGATAAATATAACAAATAAAAAAGATGGAATAATATTCATATGACAAATATAACTGTTAAGACCCATTTAAATGATAACTTTAATGAAAACAACACATTTTTACTTGCTTAAATATGATGAACAATCATTTATTGCATTGGACCGAAATTGAAGATTATTGAAGACTATTAGTTAGAATTTTATTACTTTTATAGGTCCATTTATAGAAGAGGCAATTAAATTAAATGGGTTCAACTTTAAACTTTGAGAAAATGTTCTTCAAAATTAAATCTTATATCAAAATAATTTTTACGAGAATTGAAATCAATTTTGGGGCAATATTGATCTTCTAAATGAGTAAAAACAAGTTTCTAATGTTTTAAATCATGAAAACAAGGTAACAAAATCAATTGTGCAATTGATCCTAAACTTTCAATAGCATTTTGGGTAAAATGGATCAATTATACAATCAATTTACCATATCCAAATTTGGCCTGGGCATCCCTGGCTTTCCATATAGAAAATTGCCCTAGTAGAATTGATTGCTTAGTCGATTTCAGTGTCCAAAAGCAAAATAAGTTTCATGTGAATCAATTGTGTAAACAATTCATACTATGATATTTTAAAATACAAAGTATAGTGAATCAATTGCACACTCAATTCACCCTATGTAATTTCAAATTTTTGAAACTCAAGTGAATGAATTGTACAATTGATTCATTGAGTTCTAACAAATCTATAACAATTATATTTTGTGCATAACCACTACAAGAAAAAAGGCTTTTAAGACAATAATTGTTGTCGGTGTAAATAATTCGATCGTTGTTGAAAGTTGAAATTATGGGAGAAAATATTATTAATAAAAATTCATCTATGTTGGTACCAACACCAATGACAAAAAAGTCATTGATAAAAATAGATTTTGTTCAACAACAAAGTCGACACTAAAAATAGTTTCAAAATTCAAAAATTTTTTAATTTCAATTTTTAATGATGACTTTGTCATTGTTATAGATTTAAATTTAAAAATAAAAAAATTTTAAATATTTTTAGCGACAAAATAATCATTGCTAAAAGTTAGATTTTCAGTAATGATTGATGTCATCATTAAAAGTCTACCTTTCAATGACAATAAGGTCATCATTATAGGTTTGAAATTAAAAAAATATATCTAATACATCTTATAGCAACAACATTGTCATATTTAAAAGGTATATTACAATTTTTTATTTTTTAATTAAAATCCTTTAGCAATAACAAAGTCATCATTGAAAGGCTTTTGAAAATTTAAATATTTTTTAAATTTAGCTTTTAGTGATTACAACGTAATCGTTGAAAGATATAAAAATTAAATTTAATATTATAATTATGATAGTAAAATTTTAGAAATATTGAAATAAAATATATTAAGTTGAAACTGTAATTAAATTTATATATTATATTTGATAGCATATATAATAATATTCTTTATTTCAATTCAATTGAATTAATTTAATATTTTAAATTTGATTTTATCTAATTTAAATAGTATAGATAAAACACGCCAATGGTAGTAGTAATTTTAAAAAAGCATGATTCATATGAAAAAATGAATAATCATAAAATAAATGTATAAATGTCTATATATAAAAATAAAAAATTGTATATACATGATCCATATAAATGTCTATATATAAAAATAAAAAAAACTATATATACATCGTCAGCTATAGGGCAGGAAGGTGTAAGTATCTAAATATATCATCGTTCGTACTAAGATTGTTATCATCATCATCCTGATGATGTGGACGATACACTTGAAGTGGTGCCTAGGTAGCACAGGGTGGCTAGGCGAGGGGTGCTGGTGCTGGTGCAAATCTGCTCAACCCAAGCTATTTAGAAGCAAATTGAGGTACAAGCAACAAAAGGCCTTGCTGTCTAAGTAGGAAGGTAAGCTCCATGAAGCAAGTCCCCCATTATTGTTGTATTTACTGTAGCTACTGCTCCTAAATTAATTACTAACTCTACTCAAGCTATTCTTAACTCTACTTAAGTTATTGTCAACTCTAATGCAATTGCTTCTGTAACTCACCTACTTGGAGATATGCCCTCATCCCCCTAGAAGTTAAACCATCCATCTCACCATGATGTATCCAATTTATATATAATGAATAAAATTTATTATCTATAATATGTGCCTCCAAATTGTCAATTTTTGAAATAATAGATTCACGCACTTCTTACATGGGCATCTCACTAAACCCCTTTCATCAATAAAGTTTTTTGCTATCTCAACAAATGTCAATACACCATTCTAATACTTATTCAACAAGCAATCTCGTAGATATATCCATCTTTTATTTAGAAATATCGTACCACTAAATGGAAAGAAGATAGCTTCTTTCAAAATTAAGTATTATGATCAATGTTTTTTATGTATCTTAAATCTAACGTATCACTCCAATTCTAAAGGGTAAGGCCCTATTCTATTTGAGATATTTCTATATTTATAATTGTATCAATATATCCACACTCATCATTTTTTACATGTAAAAATTTTGGCAACATCTCCTTATAGTTTTCCAAGTATGTAAATTATATATTGGTATACTCCACACTTAAAGGACAATGATGATGCTAAGAAATTTCTATAATGTCAAATGAGAACTAGATAAATTGTTGATAATAACTACAAGACATATTCCAAACTATCCAACTTTTTAGGATAATCAAATGTTGATTGATGTATAAAGATTAATCAACCCTTAAACAAATCTAAGGTTACAATGCAAATGCAATTCTATTTAAAATTATTATAAAAATATATTTACAATAATTTTAAACTTACATTATGACATTTTATTAATACCATTACTCAAGTGTATTATTATTTTCATTGTTACATTTTTTAAATATCCATATAAAGTGTTATTTTTAACATTTTGGATTCAGGAATTTAATTTTTAAACCTACTCTACATACTGCATTCATAAGATGTGCTATTCAACTCTTTTGATGAGACATATATTTTATGAGTACTATTAAATTTTCAAGTGATTAAAGTTTCCAAATTTCTATGACTATATAATAGTTAAATTGACATGAAATATATTTTTTATGAGAATTCTTAATGACGTACAAGTTCAAATTCCAACCATCTTTTAAAAATTTCTATTTGTATCATCATAATATTTTATTAAATATATTTGTACGATTCAAATTTTTTATTTATACATTTTAATTAAAATATAGTTACCAACTTATATTTTTAATATTTAATTACATATTTAAAATTACATTTTTCATGTTGACAAGGATTATGTAAAATATATTAAAATAGTCATTATATTTTGTCATGATATCTTCATAATTTTTTATTTTCTTAAAATATATAATCATATGTAATCTTATTGTTATTACTCTATGTATAATTTGCATGTATTTTTTTAATTCTCATTATTTATTTATATAATATCTATTGTTATTGTTGAATATATAAAAAATAATTTTCAATTATTTAAAATTCTATATTCATATATTCAATATATAATTATTCAAATATATTCCGGTGATTTGAATTTTTTATATTAACGTATTTTCATTAACATATATTTATTAATTTATATTAACCCAGATATGATTTTCATTTTTAAAACCTAATGTTCATATAAATATATTATTTCAATATATTTTTGCTACAGTTACATTTTTATAAAGCATATTTGCATTTTTATAATCATTATTGTTGTTTATTTCTATAATATGTACTTTTATTAATCATTGTATAAAAATATTAACTTTTTCAATCTATTGAAATTTATTTATATATTCAATATTTTTTATATTTTCTATTTTCAATATCTCAATATTTTCTAGCTTACTTAATATATAGTTTTGTTCTTTACATATATAATTGTTCTAAATTTTTAAAACTTTCAAAATATTTTATTTATATATTCATAATATTTACATTAAATATATTTATAACATTTCATTTTTTTTCTATTATAAGTTTTCATTGAAATATTTTTACTCAATTATATTTAAAAAAATTTAATTACATACCTAAAAGTTTATTCTCATGTCAATATTTTTTAAAATATATTTATATAATCATTCTAATTTCATACTTTACATCACTTTAATGTAACTAAATATTTTGTACTTCAAACTACATTCTAAACTCTAACATTTATAAGCAGAACCTTATAACAACTTCATCTCATATTAACCTAACTAAATATTTCATACACATATCGTATTATGCAAATTATAATTTCACTCGGTAACATAATAATAACAAAATTTACATTTATAAATTGTACATCAAAATAAAACTATGTAAATACAATTAACATTTATAACATATAAAGCCAAATATGATTTATTTCATATCAAAGTAATCATATCAACAAAGAAAATAAATTCATTTCATATTATTCACCTATTAAATTATATATTTAAATAAAATATTATAAAATTTAATTCACGTACCTCAATAAAATCAATCTATTGATCAAATACTCTCCAAATGCTAAATGCCAATAACAATGAACTGCAATAACAACTAACAATTCAAAAATATATAAAAAAATATATTATATTATAAAGAAAAAATTATAAAACATCCACTAGCCTCATCTCTTGCTCTGCTACTTCCCTTTGCTCCACACAAAATAAGAGTCAAATGGTGCCTAGGAGGTATTTATAGATAGACCTTTTAGCGGGGTCATAAATGAAAATAGCAATCATTCACTGACAACATTATCATTAGTATAAAATGGGATATTTATGAACACAATTTCCTATGCCACTCTTCAGCAATAACATTATTGTTGCTAAAGAGTGGCACATGAAATTGTGCCTTTACTTTCAGTGAAGACATTTTTATCAATGATAATGTCATTGTTAAAGACTAAGGCACAATTTCTCATGCCTATCTTCAGCAACAACTATTGTCGTCAATGAAAGTTAAACTTTCATTGATGACAACTGTCATTACAAAAAATTGAATTTTCTCTCCCAATATTTTAGGGCAATCTTTAGCAACGATAACTATCATTGCTAAAGACTCGAAGTTTTATTGACAACAATTATCATTACTAAAGGGCATTTTTTGCCACAAAATTTTTCCCATAGGCCCATTAGTTTTGGACAAATTATCGACAACATTGTCATCGATAAAAGTCCAAAAATGAATCATTGATGATTGAGTTTTTTGTCATCGCAAAAAGTGTCATCAGTGTTGCTGTTATTTGTTGTAGTGAACGGACTTTTAAACTTTCCAACTCTTATATAAAGCCTTGAAGTCTAATTTAAAACATAAGAAAAGGTTTTTACTATTCCATTAACACAAGATCTTTATTTCTTTTCTCTTGTATATTTTAAATCCCTTCAACTCACAAGATTAAAAGTCCTCTTCTTAACTTTTCATTATACATTCAAACTTTGAGAGTTTGTGAGCTTAGTTTTCAGATTTCAAACACTTATTTGTTGTGCTTTTTTGGTGAGATATTCCTAAAATATTAAAAAGTATAGAATCTCTTAATAAATTATTTTTTGAGAGAGAAATTTCAAAGGGATTGACTTAAAAACTAGTGGACATTTCTTCAAGTGTCCGTTTAAACTTGAAAATATAGTAAATTCTTGTAAATCCAAGTCATATAAATTTGGTACTGAATGTACTCTTTGAAGTATTTGATCTTCAAGGTTAAACCACTGTATATCATTATGTTTGATCTTCTCATTTCCTATCTCTTTACATTTTCTGCGCTATGCTCTGTTTTTCTTGCTGAAGTTGCTGAATCCATTATCATTAGTTGTTTTAAATTGATTATTGCATTGGATAAATATTTATCTATTATTTTCAAGTGAAAATTAATTACAAAAGTTTTATAAAACTGATTTTAATTTTAAAAAATGGCAAAATTCTAAAATCCAATTCATCCTCCTAATTACAATAACAAGCTGCTGTGGTTGAACACAAAATCTCGTGAACTGGTACAAGTCATCACCGGAATGCATCTTAAGTCAAAATCTACGAAAGGATTTCAGGCATCTGATTTCACCGGGGTTATAAGATATGTAGCAGGAACACAACTCCACCTTTGAAGGGCAGGAAAAGATAAATTAGCTGTCAAAGGGCACTTTATTATACTTTTATGTATTGTAATCTGTCCTTTGTTGATTTGAAATATTTTGATGATGAGAATGTAAGGCTCTAATGTTGTTTTGTATTGGGAAATCTTAAAAAATGACTAATGATTACGTGTCAAAGTATAATTACTTAATTTCCCACGTGGAAGCATATCACAATATATAGTGTTCCATTGGCTAGATGTCTTTCACCAGCATACTGCAATAATTTGGCAAGAATCCATATCATCAAGGTCATATTTCTCATCAAGTCAAATGTAATTGAATTGAAAAGACATGAATAATAAACTAATATCCTGATTACAATATAATTGATATAGTATTACCAAGGAGTAAGATGGGTACGTACAACATAAGCTATCCTTTGAAAGCTGCCAAAGAAGAGACCAGTTCAGCTGGGAACCTCATAGGAATATAAGGTTTTCTATTATGAGAAGATAACGACTGGTAACAATTCTTCATTTCTATGGTCATATTCCCCAACTCTAGCAACTTGTGTTGATTTTGTCATCACATTGGCATATAAATAATACATTACCACCACTCTCAAAATCAACTCAAAACAAGACTCTCCTCCTCTGTAGCCTGGGAAAAACCATTTGAGAAAGATGATGCAGCCTGAGATTCTTCAGGAGGCCTCATGGTCATTCTACAATGATTTGAGCTCAACATTTGATCAACTAAACTATGGCTTCAACATGGATGCCCCTATGGGTGATTATGGATTTAGTTCTCTGTTCAGCACCCCAGCGGACACATCTGATGTTTCCTCAATACCCTTTTCCTCAAATGGTCATTTCCAATACCTACTTGATGAAGACAACATACAACTCCCATCCCAAATAGATGATTTCCCTATGGATTTGGAAGCATTGGATCCCAATTTATATGCTGAAATTCTGGGTATCTGTGGATATTCCGAAGAAAGTGAAGGAAGCTTCTCAAATACCCAGAGCAGGGGCAATCTTGGATACAGAGAAGAAAGTGAGGGAAGCATTCCTTCAGTCCACTTTGCCAGCGATGGATTAGATGCCTGGAGTCCTGGCACATCAATGAAGTCAGAGATCTCTGCAGTTCAACCATCACTGAGCTTGCCACAAGAAGATATGGAAATTGACAACCAATTGAGTATTGCACATCTGCTAGAGGCCCTTGGAGAAGCCCTGGAATTGGGTCAGAAAACACTGGCAGATGTAATTTTGAGATGCCTCAGCAACAAAGTAATCCCACTTGGCGATGCTCTTGAGCGCCTTGCATTCTACTTGCCACAGGACACCACAACACAGGGACATTTTATCAAACAGGAGGCGTGCAAGAACTTGGAGCTTGCGTTCAAGGCTTGCTACCAAGGCCTCCCGCATGGAAAATTTTCCCACTTCACTGCTAATTCAGCAATTCTCCAAGCTATCCCAGCCGATTCAGAAGCAATACACATAGTGGACTATGATATGGGGCCAGGGGTTCAATGGCCTGCAATGATAGAGGCAATAGGACAGCAAGGAAAAACACTAAAACTGACATCAATCAAATTGGAAGATGATAAATCTGAGTGTCTTTCCACTTCATGGAAGTTCGAGGAAACCAAAAGGAATCTCTATGTCCATGCCAAATCCTCTGGCTTAAATTTAGAAGTGGAGGAAAAGACAATAGCAGAATTAGTTATGGATCTTAAAAAAATGAAAAAAAGGGGTGGTATAAGGAGAGAATGGATAGCCTTTAATTGCCATGTGGGTCTTCCACACATGGGGAGGGCAAGAAGTAGAACCCATGTAATGGAATTCTTAAGGGTAGCTGAGGATTTGATCAAGAACAATGCCAACAAGGGTATTGTAATTTGGGGTGATGGAGATGCTCATGAACAAGTGAAAAATTGCACAAATTTCAAGTCCTTCTTTGATGAGCATTTGGTCCATTACCAGGCTTTGTTGGAATCAATCGAGTCAAATTTCCCAAAGCATTTATCAGAAGCAAGATTAGCCATAGAGTGCCTTTTTGTGGCACCTAATATATCGTCTCTTACTTGGTTGGAGAAATGGGAAAAGACTCAAGAGATTGGCCATCTTCAAACTGAGGTTGGATTAGAAGGTCACAGACTGAGCAAAGGGACTTTGATGGAAATCAGAGAAATGTTGAGAGGATGTGCAGATCCATATGAGGCTAAGATTGAAGGGCAGAATGAAAATGAAATCGTTTTAGAATGGAGAGGAATTCAACTTGTGAGAGTTTCAATTTGGGGAAATTGAAGACCATCTTGTCCTTCTAATCCTGTATATTGCATTTAGGAGACCGCTCATTATTTGATTCTGTATATAAAAAATTACAGATACTGACTTAAATATAACACATTTTGTTGTCTTTGTACAATGTTGGCATAAATTATTTTGAAGTTATAATTTTTTCTCATTTGAATATATTGTGACTACAATATATTTTGCACATGACTTGTCCTGGTGTAAGAAAAAAAGCTTGATCACTTCATTGCATGCATGCATTTTATTTAACCAGAAGGATTATTCACTTTACAAATGAAGATCTCTGCAGTCCAAAAGGTCCAAGACACAAAACAAACAGACTTCATCATGATAATGAATTAATGACTCTGACTGCTTCATTGATAATGGAAACCATTTTATGTGTTGAAAACGAAAGAAATGATATTAAATAAGTCAGGAGCGCATGAAGTATTCAGATACCATTTAGTGTCTGCCAATGCAGGAAGTTCCACTACATAAATTATTGAGTCTGAAGATATCCTGTCAATAGACAACATAGAATTTTCAACAACTTCGATTGGAAATATGAAAAATTTGTGTCAACCTTAAACTTAGATCCAATTATTGGCCTTGACCCTCTCCCCCAATTGTACTTAATTACTCGGGATATTGATTTTTCTTACTTCCAGAGGATGCAATTCAGTAGGAAAGGAGGCATATGAAATTTCAAGCCACAATTCTATTGACATAGAGTTCAACTCAAAAGGAGGTGCATAAAAACGTATAAACTATCAAACTTTGGATATTGGGGAAGTTATTATCCAAATAATCATGAATCACAAACAAGTAAACAAAAGGACAATATTGCAAATTTTCATATATATCCGAAAATAATTTGCAGGTACTTCCCATAGAAATAATCATTTTCTTAAATTGCACATTCTTGTCCAATTCTTTTGTCAGCCAAATAATAACCTTCATGCAGACATGTTTAGTCTTTGGTTGTTTGCACCTGGCTCTGACACATCTTGTTCACTGAATTTGGATTTCCCATTTTTTGTTTTTTATTTTTTTAAAAAAAAAGGAAGGTAATTTGAGAGACAAAGCTACAATTCCTTTTTTTCCTCCAGATTTATAATTTTTTTTTAAGAAGAACCCACAATTTCAAAATAAAAAATGCCTCTTATAAACTCACACCTTGAATTTCTTTTGAAAAATAAGGAGATCTATATTCCCGGAAGACCTAATAAATGGATCCAACCAGTTGTAGACATTAACATAGATGATGATGATGATGACTGATAACAAAATTTAAATTAACCTCACTTATTCAATGGCCTTCATTCATTCAAAATCTATCAACTCTACGCATTATTTATATATAAATATATATATTATTAACAAGTAATTACCACGTCAAGTCCAAAGAAAATGAAAGGAAAGAAGCAAGAATATTCAAAGACATTGAAGTCTTTGACCTTAATTAACGTTAGAAACTATTTGTAAGTATGCCTATCGTGAATTACTAGGTATTCATGCAAGCCTCTTGATTTTCCTTGCCACTCTCTTGTCTCATATAAGTAGTATTTTCGGTAGAAAATATCTGCATGAAACTCTATTATGTGATACTATCGTTATATTTGTTCTGACAGGATTTTTTTTTTTTGTAAAAATAATTTTATTTACTTATTTTTATAATTGTAAAGTATTAAGATGATAAAAAAATATTTTATTTATTTAATATTATATATAGGAAATATGGGATAAAACCACATCCACTACTTTAAGGAGCAAGCTGTTTAGTACCATACATTATTTTGTAAATTACAATGTATACAAATAACATAAAAATCTTGTACTATAAATAAATAATATTTTCTTACGAAAAATCTCTTTCTGAAAAAAACAAAAGAACCTTTGCAGACAAATTAATTTCTCTCTATGGCACACATAAGCTTGTGGGTTTACATTTATGAAGGTTCCAAGAAACACAAATTGAGCGTAAATTTTATGCATGCAGAATTCCAGACTAAGCACAAAACTGTATTATATAAATCAAGTGGCCGGGCACAATATATATTATATCCTGCTAATTTAGTGACCTCCAAAGCAGGAAACAGAGACTCCAAAATTAATTTAAAACATAGTTATCAAACATTGTTGAAAATGTCTTGCAAGCTATATGTTCTTATGAATGTGTATGCGCGTGCGCGTAAATGTATATAATTTTATTTTTCATATTTTTTATTTCATTATTTCATTTTAAAAGTAATTTTTCTTCTATCGTTTTTGTTGGTAATTTATGAATGTGGGTGAACTTTTAAGTCCTACGTTGCCTTAAATAATACATAGAAACATCAAAATCAATCCATATACAATACATACATACATGCATACATACATACATACATATATATATATATTAAAAAAATAATGAAATGGGTACCTATACATTTAATGAGAACAATGTGGGGCAAAAATCATATCCAAGAATATACTTTTGGTCTTAATACTTTTGTAACATAGAAGATTTGCCTTAAAGCATTCCTTGAGAGCTTTCTAAATGTTTGTCAAAATGAACAAATATTTTTTCTAATTTTTTCTTCATTTTTTATGCGTTAAAATTATCATTAATCTATTTTAATTTTTTGATTTGATATATCCCATCACCAATCATAAAAGTTTCTAGATTATTACAAAAAGATAGGTTCGATATGGAATGGCAAGAACATAAATAAGAGAGATACAATAAGAAGGAAAGAGTGAAGATAGATTAAACAAGAAAGACATAGTCTTAAAACAAGTATTGTGCTTTCCTAAAGGATTTTATGCCGTTAAGTTACAACAAAACACAAAATTTTTTAATTTGAAGTTGTAAAAATAATTTAATAGAAAGTTCTATTTATAATTGTTGAATAAATATAACTTTTCATTAGATATCTATTGCAAATAAACATATATTTTCAAAATAGTCGTTTTAAACAGTTATATCCTTTCAAAATTTTAAATTTTAAATCAAAAAGGAATCATATGTTTATTAATTTAAACTCAAGAGTCATCTTTGATTTTTTACATACATAAGATTATTATGAAAAGTTCATTCATAAACCCACATAAAATTTTTATTTATATATTTTTAGAACTAACTTTTCTAAATAATGTAGGACTTGAAAAATCACTAACATTCATAAAGCAACAACAATATAAAGGATCAAAAAGGGAATATTCTTAATATTTTCATGTTAAATAGATTAATGTTTAGGATTTGAAACTATAAGAGAGGTTCATATAATTTTATTAAACTTCAAGGGGTAAAATAATTTACTTAAAAAGAATTTAACATAACATGGATAATATTAGTCCACCAAAAATACCGATTAACATTATTTCTTTTTCATTAAAACATTTGTCTATTTTTGAAGCTTTGCTGTTGCAATCTATCTTAAAACACATACATATTAATGCTACATACATTTAGTTTTCATAAGACATTTTTCATTCTTATTATGCATAAAATTCATGTAAAATTACAAATTTGACAAAAGAATTATAAGATTCTATATTACTTTTGTTATATATGAAATTCATATAAAATCACAACTTTTACAAAAAGATTTATAATATTTTGGTATTGTCTAGGATGCCTTATAGGTTTTGAAACATTAGGTGAGTTGACAACATATCAATCGTCACATGAAGCTATTAAATTATAATTATTGCTTAAAATAAATATGGTAAACCAAAAGGAATATTTTCACCCTTACATGTTAAAAATGAAGAATTTTATATTGAACCTCAATTGTAAACTTCCATTTATTAATTGTGAAAAGATAATGTGGCATATTAGAAAACTAAGTAGAACAAATCTCTCTATGTTTTATATATTAGAGATGCACTTTAAATAATCCTTCTAAAAGTTGGTTCACGGAATCTTATATTTTTAGAAAAGTGTATATTCCTAGAAATATGATTTCTAAAAATTTAATTAATTGAAATATAACATTCATATATTTGATTTATTAGAAATTTTTATAGGAATATTTTACTAAATTCATATATATGTTATATTATTATGTTTGATTTATATTTGATATTTTCATAAATTTTGGAATTATTTCAAAAATATTCTTATCAAGTTTTTTATTATAAAATATAATATAATAAATCATATTTTTATTTAAAACTACATAAATAATTAAAAAATTTTAACACCTAATAGATTAAATTTTAATATTTTGCATCTAAAAATTCATTGAAATACATATAAAAATATTTTATACTTTATTTTATTTTCATATTTAATGTATTATTTTTAATAATTAATATACTCTTTATTTAAAATAAATTGATATTATTTTTATATATTTATATATAAATATGCCTTTTTAAAAAAAGATTTCAAACTTATTGTATAATTCTTCAATGAAAGAAATTATATGTATATATAAATACATTAAAATAATATTCCAAACATCAAGAACAACAATAGAAAAAGAATTACAGTTAAAAAATTAATATCATTATATTTCTTAAAAATAGAAATATTTTAAAAATAAAGTAATAATTATTTCCTAGTTTAAGTTCAAAATTATTTGATAAAGTGATAAATAAGATAGAGAATTAAATATGAGGATAATTTTATCATGTTCTTTTAGTATTAACATTCTTATCCAATTAGAATTCGAAATACCTATCTCCTAAATAGAAATATTTTGAAGAAAAGTTAGGCTAAAAACATTCTCAAATTTTTTTTTTAAACTTTGAACTAAACATGATAATATAATATTCTTCTAAAACATTCCTAGGAATGTTAAAAATATTTTGTGAACCAAACGCTCTTATAAGATGCAAAAATAGAGCATCATTATTTAGATAATCTTAAACTTCAATAAGAAGTTGAAAACTTTACTAATTTTAAATTTATTAATCATCCAAACATCACTTTCAAAGTGGATAACTATAGAGGATAATTCTAGAAAAGGATAATTCTTGAAAAAGAAAGTAGAAGAAAGGGAGAAATTTCACTATTTAAGCCTAAAATTGAATTACAAGCATTCTTTAAATATTAAGAACGATGTTATACCGATGTTATTTAATATTATATGAAACATTGTTTACAACCATTTACCTAATAGTACTATCATATCATATACCAGTGTCATCTAATATTGAGAAAAATATAATAATAACTAAAAAATATGTCAACGAATTCATTAAAAAAAAGGAACATAAAAGGTAGGTAAATTAGCTTCATGAGCCTCTATTAAATGAGCAAACATTTCATCCAATTGAATAGAAGAAAATTAAGCAAAATTGATTTTATTCCACATCAATTTTAATTTTTAATATTAAAATTAATTTTGTAGTAGAAAGTTAGCTCATTTACATTATTTCTAATATTAGTACATTCTAAATGCCAATTAAGTTATTTTAAGTGAAATTCATATTATTCAAAATGCTATATCAATGACACACGTGCTATCAAATTAAAATGAAAGTCATCTTCCCCTTATGTATATTTTTTCCGATAATCAATTATCAAGTCGTTGACTTTAGAAGTTGCCAGTTTTAGGGATTCTTTTAGTGAGCAATATATATCTTTATAATCTAAGGGATTTTTATGTATACATTTACTTACTTGCAAAGCATTCAACAATTCAAACCACAAGGGATAAAAACAATACTTGTTTCAATGTGTAAACAATGTACAAAGATTTAAACTTTATATTTTGTTGATGCATTAGAATCCTTTAAATTTTAATGCTGTTAATCCCACAACTTTAACACACACTTTGCATATCACTTTACTATTTGAATGTGAATAGTGATGCAGGTTACCACATTCACACTATAAAAACCAACAATATAAAATGGATAATAAGCTTTTATTATTTTTTAATGAAAGAAAAATAAAGCGCTCCTTCCAAAAAAAAATTAAGCTATAAATACAATGCATATCTATCACTCTTTAATTTCTATAATTTTTCAAATTGGATTATATATGCACAATGCATCATATCATATTGTACCTAAAACTCACTTTATTATATCATATTGAGCGTCGTATTTCTAATTTGCATATATTAAGCACTTGAACAGTAGTAAAGGAAGAAATTGCAACATCTAGTTTATCAATTAAAAATTTTGAAAGAAAATTCCTATTCATGCAATTTATTAAGTGCTTTTGCAAAAAAAAATATTTATTTAATCTTAGAAGTTTTGGTGGTAAATTTTGACTTTATCTTATTTCAACAATTATATGGTTGTCCTATAATTAATTTTTATTTATTCTAATATTGTATTATTTGTTTAGTGCTAGAATTGTTTTGAAATTTTAACAAATTACATGCTTGTTTTAAATAAGTGTAAAAAAAATTACCAACGCTAATATTTTGATCGACTGTAAATTTAATGATATAGTACACTTAAAGCTTTACTTTTACTGTATAGGTTATTTAATATATTTTAGATAAATTATAGTTTAAATTATAATTATTTTAATATAATAAATAATTTGCTTATTGTTGTTTTAAATTTTTCTCATGATTTTATACAATTATTTCTTTAGCAAAGGTTCGTTTTCATGTAAAAGTTTTCTGTTTAGTTTAAAGTAATTACAAACGTTGGTAATGAATTAGTTGATTTGGTTTGTGACCAATTTCAAAATGTTTCTGAAAAAAGAGTGTAAAATATTTCAGAAATTTAGATTCCTGAAAGACGCATCATTAATTAATTTTACTAGAACATTTAGTTTTATAATCAATCCTCATTTAAATCATTTGTTATATCTTATCTATTTATATTACTATATAATGTTTTGATTTATTTTTAATTTTCAAGTTTTTCTTTCCTTATAAAAGTAAAATGCAAAGCATCATTAATGTAAATCCCCTTACTCTCTTTTTAAAATTTTAGTTCTTATAATACCCCTCTCCTCACATTTGAAAATGCTTCAAACACCCTCCTTATTTTCAAGGTAAAATACACTACGCTAAAATCTTTATATTAAATAATAGCTAAAAGTTAAAAATACATAGTATAAAATGAGGGGATTCACTTTTCTTCTCTTTGGAACAATAGCAAGTCCTTCACATTGCCTCTCTCCAATGACAAATCAAATGTTGGACCTCCCTTCATTGGCATCCATCATAACCTATAGGCAATTCGCTCTTGCTACAACACATGAACAACACTTGTACAGAGCTCGTGAGGGAATTGGTATAGCTCACAATGCCATTACTAGAAATAATGCCAACATCGATGACACTTTTTGCAATGATAAAAATTCAATCATCAGTGATGCATTGCTAAGTTTTTATCGACAACAAAGTCATCATTGATTCATAAAAATCTATGGGCGCGAATTTTTTTGGGTGAAAAAAATTTTAGTAGGAAAAAATAACTTTCAACAACGACAATTAACTTATTTATCGTCACTAAAAACTACATTAAAAGTAGAGTAGAGAAATTTACCCTTTAGTGACTACAATTGTTGTCGCTAAAAGTTGACATTTCAGAGTTATTTTTAACGACGACATTTATCATCACTAAAAGTCACTTTTAGTGAAAACAATTGTCGTCGGTGAAGGCTGAATTTTTTTGCTTTACCTTTCAACTTAGTCTTTAGCGATGACAATTATCATTGTTCAAAGCTGAATTTTCCCATTCTACCTTTCAGCTTAGTCTTTAGCGATGACAAATGTCGTCACTAAAGGCTGAAGTCTTTAGCGATGACAATTATCGTCACTGAAGGCTAAATTTTCCTGCTCTACATTTCAGCTTAGTCTTTAGCGATGACAAATGTCGCCGCTAAAGGTTGAAGTTTTTAGTGACGACAATTGCCGCCACTGAAAGCTCGACTTTTAGCGATGACAAGTGTTGTCGCTAAAACCTGAAGTCTTTAGCAAAGACAATTGTCGTCACTTACAATTGTCGTCATTGAAAGAAGAGTTTTAGCAATGACACTTTTAGCGATGATAAATGTCGCCGCTAAAGGCTGAATTTTTTTACTCTACATTTCAGGTTAGTCTTTAGTAATGACAAATGTCGTCGCTAAAAGTTAACTTTTAGCGACGAAACTTTTTTTACTTTTAGCGACAACACTTTTAGCAATGATAAATGTCATTGCTAAAAGGTATATTTTTTATTTTTAATTTTTACCGATGACTTTTCAATGATGACTGAGAATATTATCGTCATTGAAGGATTCTTCTATAAATACCCCCATTCACCATTTAACTCTCATTTCACATGCAGAAGAGGAATGGCAGCAGAGAGACAAACATTTGATAAGTATTTATTTTATTATTTTTTTATTTATATATTTTTGTAATATAATCATAAATTCATCTCCAACTTACTTAAAATATCTTTGGCTCTCTTTTTCTACAAAGCACAAAATTGTCTAAGTAGCAAAGATTATGGGAAATAGCTGAAGCTGATTGAAAGGACCAGTATGTCTCATTTATCTGTATTTGCACCTGCACTTTAATTAATTTTCTTTTTCAAATTGACCCAACTTTCTAACAAAGAAAATAAGGGAAATCAAGAAGGAAGTGCAGATGCATTTGCAGATGAATACCATGCTAGGCCGTTGGCATTCATCTAATATTATAATATGATATAAAAATATATTAATAAAAATAAATATGTAAATTAAAATAATTTATAACTTATTAAATTAATTTTTAATAAATTAATATATTAAATATTTTTAAAAATTAATTTATAATTTATTGATTAATTTAATAAATTCTAAATTAATTTAAATTTCATCTAAACTTTTATCAACGACAATGTTGAAATGTTGTCGTTAAAAGTTGTTTTCAGCGATGACAAAGAGTGAAATTCAAAATATTTTGAATTTTGAAAATTTTCCTGCGATGACATTGTCATTGCTAAAAGTTGAAATGTCATTGTTAAAAATTATTTTCAATAACAACTTTATCGTCACTAAAGAGTGAAATTTCAAAAATTTTAAATTTTGAAAATTTTTTCTCCGATGATTTTATCATCATAGAAACTTACATTTTTACCGACAACAATAATGTCGTCAGTGTTAGTCCCTTCAGCAAAAAATTTTTGCCGACAACATTTTTTACAATGATAATTTCATTTAGCGACGATCGAAAAGACTATACCAACGATAAATGTCACCGCTAAAAAGCTTTTTTCTTGTAGTGTGCAACATCATTTGGGAGTGTACCTATTGTGGCCAACAATGCCATTACTGCCATTCAACTCAAATTGAGTTAGACAACACCTACCTCAATGAAGGTAAATGTTCTGATGTCATCAATTTCTTGTTATACAAAAATTTTTAACTTGTAAGTTAAGAATTGTAAAATCCTAAGCAATTATAACGTTGAGTTGCTATGATTTATGGTAAACCAACTAAAATCTATGAAGCTTATGAAAAAGCAAGTAAAATTGTCTAAGTTTCTAGCTCAATTAAGCTTGGCTTATTTAAAATAAAGCCTAACTCAAACCAGCTTATTTGTACCCTTAATGGGTAGAACCTTTAGTTTTTGCTTCATGGGCTGATTCATAGGGCTATAATGAATCAAATATGAAATAAATTAGTATCATCATAAAATCTTAATTTTAAACAATCAAAAGCAACATGTGTGACTCAGTATAAGATATAAATCATTAAAAAAATTAAATCAAGACATGTTTGAATAACATAGTGGATTCCATGTAGCGACTAAAATAATTGTCATGATAAATTATAAACTTAAAGATGACATTATAAGAAAACTCTGCATAAGACATATTTCATTCTTAATGAGACTAAGAAAAATAACTTTGAAGTGCATAAAAGTAATCTAGTATCATAAGAAAACATTTATAACTATATGGAAAAAGGAACTTCAACCAATTGCTCAATAAAAGATATGAAGTTAAATATGACACATTATTTGAAAGGTTAAATTGCACACTAGGTACCTATAATTTCAATTTTTTTTCAATTTGGCTACTTATAGTTTCAAAACCAATAATTTTGAATTGTTTCTAATTGAAGTATTCCCACTAAAACTCCATTTATTTCAATTTGATAATTAACTTGTTTTTAGATGGTAATTTTTTAAAATATAAATTTTAGTGGCAATTTCTACCTAAGAAAATACAAATTTTTAAGTCATGCATTCATGTGCACCTTATGTCATGTCCAATTTTTCCATAACTCTAATGCAAAAATAAGAAAATAGTTTGAAGCTAACCGTGACTTTTTCATTATGATCAAAGATTTGCAACAAAATGAAGAATATAATAAGGGAAAACTTAGCATACTACTTTTGAAGTATGATCCATTTTAATGATTTGAGAGAGTAGGTTCAATTTCTATGGGATTATTTGATTTTTAGGAGGAAGAAAACATTTGATGAAAGTAAAAACTTCCAATGGAAAGGAGTGACTACAATTGTTAATTTTTCTCTGTGAGATCTTTAAGCATCGAAATAGTCCTTCCAAAATCAAAATTGCCTATTCTAATTCATAAATCATGCATCAAGTCCACCTTTAATCATGAATCATGTAGTTATAATTCATTTGGAAATTAATTTTGGTAACTTTTTTTAGGTGAAATTGTATATTCCTTTCTCTTAAATCTTCATCAATATGTGATTTTTAGATTACACATTGAATATGAAACCCCATTCTTTAATTAGTTTGGTTATTTTTACTTAGATTGAAGTATTTTATAAGACCACCATTAGGTTACCCCTATAGTAGATTATGTTCAGGCTTGCCGATCTTGGAAATAAGAAAAATATAGGCTCTTACTTCGAATATTATTTCAATCATAAATGTTTTAAACTAGCAATGCATGAATTAACATAGCTTGATTTTCTATGTAGGAGCTAATAATTCTATATTAATTTGTCAATGGAATTGAAATATGATTTTGTGCATGATTTAGTTTGTTACATATTTGAAAAGGGGCTACGAATCATTTTAAAGCTATGATTGTTATATTTTATTCATAATTTCTTTAACTTTTTCATCAATTGGTTCATAGATTTTTATCAAAATAAACTTCTATCATGACCCAACTTATTCTGTCGTACCAACGTAAAGATATCCAACCAATACTCTATGTTGATTAGATATCCTTACTAGCCTTCCAAGATAACACAGTATCCCATACCTTTATAACAAAAAAATATAATACCAAAGACGTACAGAAGAAAACAGATAACAATAATGTTAAAAGTACCAGATTCCAGAGAGGAACTAGAACTAAACACCCTAGACATTGATGGAGTTACGTTACTCCCAGATTCATCCTCTAGGGTAACCTGCACTAATAAAAAGAAAATATTGATGACATTTGGTTCAGTGTCCATAGGCCAAAAGTCCACATGATACCAAATATTTACATTTGTAAGGGTGACCCGAATCTCAAAATGGAACATTAATCCATGCATCCCTCGGGGAACAGTGGCATATCCTCTGTAAGTGTTAGTGCATGTCCACGAATCCATGATCCGAACCAATAATTTCAATACAACAGATAAAATGAGTATAAAACATACTTAGTGAGCAATAACTTGTTATTCTCTTTCCAATTTTCCTATCTAAGGATTTCTCTTCTATTTGTAATTATTACATTAAATTAAAATCCAAAAATTTAATAGTTATTTTTAAGAAATAGCATTAGTTGTAATGCAGTGTCACCTTATATCTTTGGTCCAACCTTATCCCCCACCACCCTAGGCCCGAGGCTACTAACCTTGTCCCTCCACTATTAACCAGTCCTCTCCTTCTCTGCGGAGGATGTTATCTCCCTCCTGCATTTTTACAAGTAGAGTCAATAATCGTGGGACGCCACATGCATCAACCACAATTTTTATGGATCTTTCTTGAGGAATGTATTAAAATACCAACTATGTCATGAATATTTTATACTTCATTTGTCATTCTAAGCTTAATGTCATATCAATTCCTAATGGATACTCACATACACAAATCAAACAATTCATATCACATAAGTGTTACACTTAGTGTAGTAACACTTTTAAAGGATAGCTATTGTATATTCAAAATCTATTACCCCTTTTTCATGGTTACATCATAGTGAAAACTTCCCATCATCAAACATTAGTTCTAGTATTCTAAATAACAATAAATTTAAATGCTACACATGGATTTTCCAAATTTCATTTTCTTAATATCAAGGATGCTCCTTGATTTTTCTTGTTTTGGACCCTATTTAGGCAATCTAAGGGTATGAATTATTTGGAGGACCAAATAAATTTTAAAATTCTTGAAATTTTGGCTCCGGCTACCTCACCATCTAAATAATTCCTAGAAATGTTTCCAGAATTTTTATCAACCATTTGATATCCCTAAATTTTTTTTGAATAGAACCAGCTAATTTTTGGGTTCTATCTTGAACAACTTTAAATCACAATTTTATTTAGTGACCAAATAAATTCCGATTGCCATGAAAATTTTACACAAAATTAACAAAACCTTTATTAACTACCTTGAATTTTCTCATAATTTTTCGTGACCTCAAAAAATTTGAGAACAGAGACCAACGTGAAGATGCCTTGTTTCTAGACAGCATTGATGGCCTAGCTTAAAATTTTCTCTAAAATTATCTAAAGGTCTCTAAAGCTCGCTAAATTTTCAAAATTCATCTTCACTTCATAAAGAACCATAAAACATCAAGAAATCAATTTTTTTATAATTTTAAGCCTAGAAATTTTGTGGTCCAACTTCAACAGTTTTTCACCAGCAAAATCTAATTTCTATTTCAACAATTTCACTTACATATCTAACCAATTTCTTCATATAAAAATGGAAAACCTTTCTTCTCTCATCTCTTCTAATTAAATTACTCAATTCAAGAGCATCACACATCACATAACAATATCTCAGCTAAAGTTTTTAGCAGCCAACACAATTGCATACAAGAGGATACATCTTTACATTTAACTCAACCTCAACAGCAATCAGCTTGTAACCTAAAAGCAAGTTATTACTCACCTTAATTCTTCACTCTCTTCTTTCTTATAACACTTTGTTTTAAGGGAGAGGGAGGTGACTTTAAGGAAACAAAAATCAGATTTTAGGGTTTAGGAGAAGTGGAAAACTACAAGAAATCAAAAGGGGTTAAGAGGAATTGATGATTTACCTACTTGGCTTGCAATGTTTCCTTGAATTTCTTTAGCTAAATTTCTTCTTCCTTTCCTTTAAGGCTGCACGGTTTGGGGCTGGAATGGAGTGGGGTTTTTCTGCTCCTAAGTCTCCTTTCCTTATATAAAATTTGCCTAAAATTTTTTCCATAAAATTCTACAAATTTTCATCAATTTCTAAGTTTAATTTTTCTTAAATTTTGAAAGATTTTAGAGGACAAATGGACACTCTCCTTGCATGCCCAAGTGGTCTGAATTTTTAGACCATAATAACCTCTTTCAACCAATAAAAATGTAACACAAATTTAAAAAATTTTAATTATTATATTTTAGCCCCAAGTTTTGCCCTTTTTCTTTCATTTTGATCCTTGCTTCCTTTGGAAGCTTGGGCCGACCTTGGGCCCACAATTTTAGCCCTCCAATTTTCATATTTGGCCCTTGAAAACTTAGGCTAACCTAACCCAACACAGCAAAAATTAAAAAAATGCCCAAAAAGATAAAAGATTTTATTATAATTTGACCTCGAATTATTTACTTTCTTTACATTTTCACCCTTAAGCTTCTAAGTATTATATTTTTCTTAAAATTTTGTTTTTGACTTTTTCATAATTATTTTTATGCTTTAAAAATTATTTTTGGCAATACATAAATTTTTTTAGAGTTAATTTACTATAATTTCAACTCATTTCCTTACTTTTTCGATTTACCAGGTACTAAAAATTTAGTAAATTTCTAAGTGAAATTTCTCAAACTTATTCTTAGGTTTTTAAGTTGATTTTCACTCATTTTAATGCCCCTAAAAATTTTCAAGATTTATCTAATTGATCTTACTTTTAAATTCCTCTTTCGATGCCTCCGGATTTTATCCAGTTCATTTCATCGAAAACCCTAAATTAGGGAAATATTTTTATTTTCAATCATCATCATTATTGTACTATATTTAGGGTCATTACACATGGATTAATGTTCCATTTTGAGATTCGAATCACCTCTACAGATGTAAATATTTGGTATTGTGTGGACTTTTAGCTTACAAACACTGAACTAAATGTCCTTGAGATTTTCTTTATGTTAGTGCAGGTTAACCCAGAGGACAAATCTAGGAATAAGTTAACTCCATTAGTGTCCAGGGTGCTTAGTTCTAGTTCCCCTTAGGAATTTGACCTAGAATAGGATCACCTTAATCAGGTCAATAAGTCAAAGGATTAGAGTCAGTGTGTCCGTTGTACTGTAAACTAACTTTACCTTTTGTAAATATTTTTTTTGTAATATGTATATATATATTACACTTTATTCTGGTACTTTTACCATTATTGTTGTCTGTTTTCTTCTGTACGCCTCCAGTATTATATTTTTTTTATTATAAAGGTGTGGGATATTATGTTGTCTTGGAAGACTAGTGAGGATATCTAATCAGTATAGAGTACTGGTTAGGTATCTTTACGCTGGTCACGACAAAATAAGTTGGGTCATGACAAAGTTAATATCAGAGCATGACCCTAAGAACCTATAATTCCTTGTAATAGAGTTTGTTGTAACCCAAATAAATCATGGGGTTGTGGAAGACATATGAAGAAGTGTTAGCAGCCATGGGTCCATGAAAATTTCTGGTAACATTTTATATTTTCAAAATTAGTGCTGTTTACTAATTAAGTTTATTTTAGATAAATATGCCTAGGAGAAAGCAAACTCAAACCCCCAATGTCTCATCGACTTACTAGAGCACATCCACAAATGCTAGAAAATGAGGCATCTGTAAATGTGCCTACTAAAAATTCGAAAAAGGTAAACCAAGGACAGCTTACAGCTCCGGATTGGGCTATAAGGTTGCAACAGTTGTTAGACAGATTTTTAGACCAAACCAAGAATTCTCTTGCTCCACCCCCAGTATCCCTACCTAGAAGGCAAGTCTCGATGTTGCCTCTAAAGGAGAGACTATAGCTAATGCATGAGTTTTAAAAATTGAACCCCCTAAGTATAATGGCATAGATCTAACAGCTAACCTATATCAATTTATTAATCAGATTGAAAGGATGTGATAGAAATATGATGGTAGAACTCGTAAGTTATCAGCTGGAGGATATTGCACACTTTAGGCACGTGCATAATATCGAACCCACTATTACACCACGAAAGCCGATTACTTGGAAACAGTTTCGAGAGGAGTTTATTGATAGATTCTTACCGCTAAGCATTAGGGAGGCAAAAGCCTGAGAATTTGAGAAGTTAACTTAAGGGTCAATAATAGTGGCCCAGTATGATGTTTAATTTACCTGATTGTTATGATACATAGAATATTTGGTACCAATGGAAAAAGCACAAGTTAACCGATTTGTACACAGACTTCAAGATTATTTTTATGATCAGTGAACGTCTCTAACAACACTACTTGTAAGCAAGCATTTAATAAAGCCATCAGAGCAAAAATTCGGGTAGTAGAAAGATAGAATCAAGAAGCTAGTTTATGAGAGAGATGAACCTTCCTATTTCAAGCAAAAAGTAGTAGAAATGGAGGCAAGGCAACAATCATTTCAAGTATCCCAAGGAGTACTAGAAAAGCTAATAGAAGAAGGAGCAACTAGCGAAAATCTTAACAAGGACCAACCGAAGGTGGATCCAAAGCTAGTGTTAATGCTCCCCACCAAGTATATTTAACACCATCCAGTAGGCCTCTGCAATGCCCTCATTGTGGCTTTAGCCACATCAGACCATGTGGCTCATGTTTCCAGTGCAGACAGATGGGACATCGAGCTCTTGAAAGTTTGTCAAAGCCATAAGGAAGTAATATGGCAACCTCCAGTTCTTATCTCGCCCAAAATACCACTTTTGTGAAGCTACCAACAGCACCAAACAGAAGAAATATAGGAAAGGAGCCCACAACAACTCAAGCCCGAGTGTATGCTATAATGTGCTAGGAAGCCCAAGAGTCAAATACGGTGGTGGCAAGTACGGTCCTAGTCGAAACTTTTTTTGTAAAAGTATTATTTGATCCTAGTGCCATCCATTCATTCGTATCTATTAATCTAACAACTAAAATCTCTAACCAATTAATGTTTTAAATGAACCTTTAATGGTGAATACACTAATTGGGAAAGTTATGTTAACCACGCTTAGTCTCAATAGCTATAATATTAAAATAAATAATCATTCAACCACCATAAAATTGAAGGTATTAGAAATGGTAGACTATGATATGATACTAGGAATGGACTAACTATCGAAATATTATGCTTGTGTTGATTGTTATCATAAGACAGTCACCTACCAACCAGAAAAAAGTGTAGTCCAAATCTTCCAAGGTGAAAAGAAGCCTGGATTGCCAACCTTTGTGTCATGTACAAAAGTTCAAAAACTCATTAATAAAAGGCATGTGGCATAGGTTGCTTCAATAAAGGAAGTGGAGAAGGAAGAAGGGGTATTGGAATAAGTCCTTATAGTAAAGGAATTTCTAGATGTTTTTCCAGATGACTTGTCAAGATTACCACCAGACCGAGAAATAGAATTTGTAATTAAGATGATTCCCGGAATAGATCCCATATCAATTGCACCGTACAGGATGGCACCACCACCTTTGTCACAATCCACTTTTGATCGTGACCAGCGTGGATCCCATTATCGATTCCCACAAGCATTAACTATTTTTCACTTTTTCTATTCAATAAAACTTTTTAAAGTCAAGAGCCACATAAAATTTTCTTTAAAATTTTTATTAAAAAAAGAGATAAAATCTCTCTTATTTTGAAACACTTCCCAAAGGTCACATGTCTTAAAATATAAAGCCTGAATTATCCAAATATGACAGAATCATATACTTACATCATATAATACAAATCTCAAGACTAATACACGAACATAAATTCAACATGACAATTACTAGATCACCCACAACATTTATTTTAAACATTGATCCTAACTCAAGACAATCCCAACTGCCAAATCTTCTAGTAAGACAGTCTTGATTCTCCATAGATGTCACAAAGCTTAAATCAAAATCCTGAACACATTGAAATAACATAGAGTGAGTTCCAAGAATCCAGTGAGCATATATCTACCAATGCCTAGCTAAATATTTGTAAGTTAAATATGTATTAAATTAAAATATTAACAAACCTATATTTTTCTGGACTTTTGAAATAGATGAGACTATGCCCACAACATGAGTTCTATTACATATAACTTGAAACTATAAACTACCAATTTCGAGTAGACATCACAATCCTGTATAACCATTAAAGCTAAACATAAACAATTCATCTCATTTACATCAAGCCATTGCAATCATGTCAAACAAGGATAGCTATCCACAAGTAGAAATTCCAATATCATAAAACATCACGTGATAATTATGGTTGTTCTTCATACATGTAGCCACTACCTTATTTCAAGGTCATTTCCATGCTTTTCAACTATTCACCAGGAATTTACCATTTGGTTCACACATCAATCAGTAATTACCTAATAAGGACATAACCATACTTTCGCTAAACTAACGTGTTCACTTATGTGCCAAACACATTTAAGCAAGTCAACTCAAACAAGCACCTTAAATGCAATTAAGAATTCATTAAGCAATCTTTAAACACATACCTTGTCCCTCATTTCTTATCTAAATAAGAAATGCTATTTCCATTAGTATTGGTCATTCACTACCATCTTAATATATTCCACTTACAATCATTAAATGGTTCGAGGAATCATTATGGAAATAAAGTATGGCTAAAAAGCCATAATCACAAATCTCAACTAAAAATTCAATCACATATATAAGTCTAGAACTTAGCTTTGTTCCAAACTACATTCAGACTCACACTTTTTTTATTAACCAATGAAATTTGTAATCAATAATCATATTTGTATTTGCCTGATGGCACATCACACAAGTTATTATAACAATCAACATTGCCTAATCATTTCACTTAAGATGCTATCCGACTACTAGTTCTTCACAGTAAAAGTTAAGAGTAGCAATAGTATAATCATAACTACTGCAACAATTAATGCTATCTGATCATTCATAAAATAAGGATTCATAATCCATTTTTGAAGAAAGAGGCAAAGCATTCCCTATTGATCCAATCCTAACCACGGATAACCCTTATGCTATCATGGGTCACAAATCACTACAAATGATAAAACTACAATTTGCAGTAGAATAATCAAAACATACAATTTTCACATCACGGTGTGTCTCGTTCAAATTACTATAAGGTCTCTCTTTTGGTATGGAACATAACACAATGATCTAAAATAGAAGTAGAGGAAATTGAAAAATTAAAAAGAAGTAAAGAAATCGAGCAATGAAACTTATTGATCGCGGCTGTCAAAACGGCCAAATTAAAATTACTGATTCCAAAGAATTTTTTTGTAGGAAAATAATAGGAACCAAGTCAAACTTCTAAAGATCCTTTTTAATAATTCTCGATGATTATTTACTAATTGAGTTTATGATGTAAACAGAATGAATTCTATGTAATTATGTAATTTATCAAACAAAAAATGTGCAAACTTAAAACTAGTACAGAATGCTAAATATGCAGAATTGAGACTTCAAAACTAAATGTAGATATGCAAAACAAAATTAAAATTGGGGGGCTTTCAAATTAAAGCATGAAGATATCAATAGCAAAAGATTAATAATGGAATTAATAAAATAGTAGCAATGAAAATAAGAATATCAATGAATTAACACAGCTAATCCAAGGAATTCAAGGTCTCTTCAAAGAATTAATCATATATCACTATAAATTAGATTTTACAATTAATTATTTAGCTTTGAATTATCTAAAATCCTTGCAACAATTCATGAACCCTATGCTAGATAATCGCCTAGAATCTGATTGATTAATATTAGTAAAGTTAGACAATCGCTATAACCCCTAAGTTAGATCAAAATTAATTTAAAAATAGAATTCAGCTAAATTAAATGAATTGATTCAAAATCCTAAACCATCCATTCATCCCCTTTACTCTCATGAAAAATTTTGATTAATTAATCAAAATTTACTACCAATTCAGATTTAAAACACAACTTATAGAATTGAACAAGAATTATAACAAATCAACATCCAATTCAAGCAGATCATGCAAATCAGAGGAGATAGATGAGGAAAAAGGGAAATTAATTACAGTTACCACGATATGAATCAATATCTCATAATTCTATAGGAGAATAGCCTCAATTTTTCTTGAATTAACTCAGAGAATTAGCCTTCCATTAGAGAGAAAAAACTAAAGAAAATTTAGATAACTACCAAGCTGTCTCCAACCTCCCTCATGTTTTGATTCTGTCCTCTATTTATTTATAATCATAGAAGCATAATTAGGACTGGACCTGAAATACAAACTTGTAGCCTAATATCTTAGAAAGTTACCAACAAAATTTCAGCCCAATCATACATTCCTAGCTTAAGTTATAGCTAAAAAATTACAGATAGTTCAATCCAGCCTGAGATGAAATAAAAAGCCATCAATCCATCTTCCTTGGCCTTCAAAACAACTCAGTTTCTTCAAAAGGCCTTTAGGAATGATTATATATGGATTTTAGGGAGTAATTGGACCTAGCCTTTCATCAATTAGACACTTAGAACTCAAGATATGAATTAATCATTGCAATCGGGTCCGGTCTGGGCTTGGACAGTAACTCTTCTTCGACTTTAAGCTAATATTTGACCTCCAAGATAGCATAACTGGGTTCTATGGTCAACATAAAAATTGTATCTATTTTTCTTATCTTTCCAACGGTATATATATTGTCCAAATTCGACATCCGAAGCTCAAATAATGATAAAAAAATTGAAACAGTATAAAAAATCCAACATTAAGCTCGAAATTCAATTAAGTCCAAATTAATGTAATTAGTCTCAAATTAATGCAAAATTAATCTAATTAAGTATCATCACCTCCTAAGGGACCTAAATATAAGGGAAAATATTAATATAATATTATTCACATCACTTATATAAAGTAAAGAAATAATGATGGGAAACTGACAAATAAACTAAATGATAAAGGCCAACAAAATGTGATGGAATGGTGATGAGGGAGCCAAATTAGGAGAGATATAAAGAGATTGAATACTAGAATAGATGAGGAAGTCCCACAGTTAGAAAGAAAGAAAGGTGATTGAGTGGTAGAGATTGTGAAGATAAAGGAATAAAATAGAATAAAAAGGAGAATCCCAAAAGAAAAGAATCTAGTGCTTTGACACATGTTATACAAATAGCCACTCATTCACAAATAAAAATCCCCATTAGAGATTGTAATAATAAGTTCAACAAATAACCTACAATTTAACCTTATCTAGATCAACAATTTCATTCATAATCACATTCATGCATCATTCAATTAGTCAATTAATTTTATAATCAATTACCATTAATCATTTAGGAAAACATAAATTTATAATCATATGTACATCAAACATTATCCGACATTGTTTCACACACAACCTTTCTCGAGTATTCACCCATTATTCCAAAAATTATAAAAATTCAATCATAGCAAACTAAGTTCACTTCAATCACATCATATCAAACAAAATCATCCATGGCCAACCAAGCATCAAATATCAAAACACAATGCATAACGACATGAAGAATGGCTTATATTAATGATTTTTAATAAAAATTCACCGAATGGTCATAGTTGACATCCAATGTTTCTCCTTATTTCTTCGATCCAACCTTATTCCACTCGCCTCCAACCTTTTCCCTCCAACCTTTACCACTCCTGTCCTTCATATAGAATGATGCTACAGGCCATAAGTTAATCTCCCCCATCACAGATTATATATCAAAGTGAGTATCATACACATAATAGCCATCATAAGTAATAATCAATATCATATATCAGTGATCAATGATAGAATACCATAGGCATCGCATCACCATAATGGGACACCATAACTATCACTATTCATCTTATGATCACATATCACAAGGTATGGTTAGAACATCAATTATGCCATAAGGATTTTATTCAATAAATCTTGCCATTCTCATATTATTAACCATTCAAAATCCATAAGTCACATAATTCACCATATAATTTCAAGCACACTTGTTTCCACAACCAATAGAACTCTTATCAAATTAATCACAAATCACAATTCAAAGTTCATTTCACACAATACAAGCTATTCATTTCACACATTTTCAACCGTTCATTTCGCTTCCCATTAATCACAAAATCACAATACAAATTCATCTCATACAACTCAAGCAATCATACATTTCATCATTCAAGATAGAAGCCGTTCATCAAAGAATAGTTCATCTTGCAAGATAAACTATACAAAGATTCAATTGGATAATGAATTGTAACTAACACACATAATAGAGAATCCATGGAGATTTCCAAAGACATGCCTCCTAATGTATGTAACTTGTTTACTCAAATTTAACAATTGGATCATTCTAGCCCATTCACCATAAAGAACCTAAACCTAACTTTAATACCACCTTTATCATGACCTAACTTATTTTGTCGTGACCAACGTAAAGATACCCAACCAATACTCTATACTGATTAGATATCCTTACTATCATTCCAAGATAACATAGTATCCCATACCTTTATAACAAAAAAATATAATACCAGAGGCGTACAGAAGAAAATAGACAGCAATAATGTTAAAAGTACCAGAATAAAGTGTAGAACATATATACATTACAAAAAAAATATTTACAAAAGGTAAAGTTAGTTTACAGTATTATGGACACACTGACTCTAATCCTCCAACTCACTAACTTGATTAGGGCCCTCCTCTTCCGAGTAAGATTCCATAAAGGAATTAGAACTAAACACCTTAGATACTGATGGAGTCACGTTACTCCCATATTTATCCTCTAGGGTAACCTGTACTAATGGAAAGAAAATCTCGAGGACATTTGGTTTGATGTCCATAGGCCAAAAGTCCATATGATACTAAATATTTACATCTGTAAGGGTAACCTAAATCTCAAAATGGAACATTAATCCATGTGTCCCTTGGGGAGTGGTGGCATATCCTCTGTAAGTGTTAATATGTGTTCACGAGCCCATGATCTGAACCTACAATTTTAATATAACAGACAAAGTGAGTATAAGGCATACGCAGTGAGCAATAACTTGTTATTTCCTTTCTGATTTTCCTGTCTAAAGATTTCTCTTCTATTTGTAGTTATTACATTTAATTAAAATTTCAAATTCTGATAGTTATTTTTAAGAAATGGCATTAGTTGGTATGTAGTATCATCTTATATCTTCGGTCCAACCTTATCTCTCGCCACCCTAAGCCTGAGGCCATCAACCTTTTCCCTCCACTACTAACCACTCCTCTCCTTCTCTGCAAAGGATGTTATCTTCCTCCTGCATTTTTACAAGCAAAGTGAATAATCATGGGACGCCACATGCATCAACCATAATTTTTATGAATCTTCCTTAAGGAAAGTATTAAAATGTTAACTATGCCATGAGTATTTTATGCTTCATTTGTCATTATAGGCTTAATGTCATATCAATTCCTAATGGATACTCACATGCACACATCAAACAATTCATGTCACACAAGTATTACACTTTCCTTGAGGAATGTATTAAAATGTCAACTATGCCATGAGTATTTTATGCTTCATTTGTCATTATAGGCTTAATGTCATATCAATTCCTAATGGATACTCACATGCACACATCAAACAATTCATGTCACACAAGTATTACACTTAGTGTAGTAACACTTTTAAATGATAGCTATTGTACATTCAAAATCTATTACCCTTTTTTCATTGTTACATCATAATGAAAATTTTCCATCATTAAACATTAGTCCTAGTATTCTAAATAACAATAAATTCAAATACTACACAAAGATTTTCAAATTTTCATTTTCTTAATATCAAGGATGCTCCTTGATTTTTCTTGTTTTGAACCCTATTTAGGCAGTCTAAGCGTGTGAATTATTTGGAGGACCAAATAAATTTTAAAATTCTAAAATTTTGGCTCATGCTACCTTACCTTCTAAATAATTCCTATAAATTTTTCTAAAATTTTTTTCAACCATTTGATACCCCTAAAAATTTTGTGAATAGAACTAGTAAATTTTTAAGTTCTATCTTGAACAACTTTAAATAACAATTTTATTAGGTAACCAAATCAACTACCATTTCCATGAAATTTTTACACGACATTAACAACACCTTGATTAACTACCATAAATTTTCTAATAATTTTTCATGATCATTTGATACTTTAAAAAATTTGAGAACAAAGACCAATGTGAATATGTCTTGCTTCTGGACAGCATTGATGGCCTACCTTAGAAATTTTCTCTAAAATTATCTAAATATTTAGGTGTGCTTTAGAGACCTTTAGATAAATTTAGAGAAATTTTCTAAGCTAGGCCATCAATGCTGTCCAGAAGCAGGGCATCTTCACATTGGTCTTTGTTCTCAAATTTTTTGAGGTATCAAATGATCACGAAAAATTATGAGAAAACTTAGGGTAGTTAATCAAGGTATTTTTAATGTTTTTTAAAATTTTCATGGAAATAGGAGTTGATTTTGTCATCCAATAAAATTGTGATTTAAAGTTGTTCAAGGTAGAACCCAAAAATTGGCTGGTTCTATTCACAAAATTTTTAGGGGTATGAAATGATTGAGAAAAATTCTAGAAATATTTATAGGAGTTATTCAAAAGGTGAGGTAGCATGAGCCAAAATTTCAAGAATTTTAAAATTTATTTAATTTTCCAAATAATTCACACTCTTAGACTACCTAAATAGGGTGCAAAACATGAAAAATCAAGGAGCAACCTTGATATTAAGAAAATAAAATTTTGAAAACCCTTGTGTAGCATTTAAATTTATTGTTATTTAGAATACTAGGACTAATGTTTGATGATGAGAAATTTTCATTATGATGTAATAATGAAAAAAGGGTAATAGATTTTGAATGTACAATAGCTATCCTTTAAAAGTGTTACTACACTAAGTATAACACTTGTGTGACATAAATTTTTTTATATGTGTATGTGAGCATCTATTAGGAATTGATATGACATTAAGCTTAGAATGACAAATGAAGCATAAAATACTCATAGCATAGTTAATATTTTAATGCATTCCTAGAGGAAGATCTATAAGAATTGTGGTTGATGCATGTGGCGTCCCATGATTATTCACTCTACTTGTAAAAATGTGGGAGGGAGATAACATTTTTCGCAGAGAAGGAGATGAGTGGTTAGTAGTGGAAGAAAAAGGTTGCTGGCCTCAGGCCTAGGGTGGTGGGGGATAAGGTTGGACCGAAGATATAAGATAACACTGCATACCAACTAATGTCATTTCTTAAAAATAATTATTAGAATTTGAAATTTTAATTAAATGTAGTAGCTACAAATAGAAGGGAAATACTTTGGCAGGAAAATTAGAAAGGGAATAACAATTTATTACTCACTCTGTCTGTTGTATTGAAATTCTAGGTTCGGATCATGGACCCATGGACACGCACTAACACTTACAAAGGATATGCCACCACTCCCCGAGGGGTGCATGGATTAACGTTCCATTTTTAGATTGAGGTCACCCCTACAAATGTAAATATTTAGTATCGTGTGGACTTTTAGCCTATGAACACTGAACCAAATGTTCTTGAGATTTTCTTCCATTAGTGCAGGTTACCAAAGAGGATGAATCTGGGAGTAATGTGACTCCATCAGTGTCTAGGGTGTTTAGTTCTAGTTCCCCTCCAAAATCTGACCTGGAAGAGGAGGGCCCTAATCGTGTTAGTGTCTAGGGTGTTTAGTTCTAGTTCCTCTCCAAAATCTGACCTGGAAGAGGAAGGCCCTAATCGGGTTAGTGTGTCTGTAGTACTATAAACTAACTTTAGCTTTTATAAATATTTTTTTGTAATGTATATATGTAATATAAAGCTTGAATTATCCAGATATGGCAAAATCATATACTCTAACTCTAATCCTCCGACTCACTAACCTGATTAGGGCTCTCCTCTTTTGAGTCAGATTCTGAAAAGGAACTAGAACTAAAAACCCTAGACACTAATAGAGTCACATTATTTTCAGATTCGTCCTCTAGGGTAACCTACACTAACGGAAAGAAAATCTGGAGAACATTTAGTTCAGTGTCCGTAGGCTAAAAGTCCACATGATACCCAATATTTACATCTATAGGGTTGACACCAATCTAAAAATGAAACGTTAATCCATGCATCCCTCAGCGAATGGTGACATATCCTCTGTAAGTTTTAGTGCATGTCCATAAGTCCATGATCATTTTAATATAACAGATAGAGTGAGTATAAAATATACTTAGTCAGCAATAACTTGTTATTCCTTTTCCGATTTTCCTGTCTAAGGATTTCTCTTCTATTTGTAGTTATTACATTAAATTAAAATTCTAAATTCTGATAGTTGTTTTTAAGAAATGGCATTAGTTGGTATGCAGTGCCACCTTATACTTTTTATTCAACCTTATCCCCCGCCACCCTAGGCCCGAGGCCACCAAATTTTTCCCTCCACTACTAACCAATCCTCTCCTTCTTTGCAAAGGATGTCATCTCCCTCCCGCATTTTTACAAGCAGAGTGAATAATCATGGGATGCCACATGCATCAACCACAATTTTTATAGATCTTTCTTGAGGAATATATTAAAATACCAATTATGTCATGAGTATTTTGTGCTTCAGTTGTCATTCTAAGCTTAATGTCATATCAATTCCTAATGGATACTCACATACACAAATCAAACAATTCATGTTACACAAGTGTTACACTTAGTGTAGTAACACTTTTAAAGGATAGCTATTGTACATTCAAAATCTATTATCCCATTTTCATGGTTACATCATAATGAAAATTTCCCATCATCAAACATTAGTCCTAGTATTCTAAATAACAATAAATTTAAATGCTACACACGGATTTTCTAAATTTCATTTTCTTAATATCAAGGATGCTCCTTGATTTTTCTTGTTTTGGACCCTATTTAGACAGTCTAAAGGTGTGAATTATTTGGAGGACCAAATAAATTTTAAAATTCTTGAAATTTTTTCTCGTGCTACCTCACCTTCTAAAAAATGTCTATAAATTTTTCCAGAATTTTTCTCAACCATTTGATATCACTAAAAATTTTGTGAATAGAACCAACCAAATCAACTCCGATTTCCATGAAAATTTTACACGAAATTAAAAATACCTTGGTTAACCACCTTGAATTTTCTCATAATTTTTTGTGATCATTTGATACCTCAAAAATTTTGAGAACAGAGACCAACGTGAAGATGCCCTGTTTCTGGACAGCATTGATGGCCTAGCTTAAAATTTTCTCTAAAATTATCTATAAGTCTCTAAAGCTCACCTAAATTTTCAGAATTCATCTTCACTTCATAAAGAATCATAAAACATCAAGAAACCAAATTTTTTATAATATTAAGCCTAGGAATTTCGTGGTCTAACTTCAAGAGTTTTTCACCAGCAAAATCTAATTTCTATTTCAACAATTTCACTTAAATATCTAACCAATTTCTTCATAGAAAAATGGAAAACCTTTCTCCTATCATCTCTTCTAATTAAATTGCTCAATTCAAGAGCATTACACATCACATAATAACATCTTAGCCAAAGTTTTCAGCAGCTAACACAATTGCATACAAGAGGATACATCGTTACATTTAACTCAACCTGAACAACAATCAACTTGTAACCTAAAAGCAAGTTATTACTCACCTCAATTCTTCACTCTCTTCTTTCTTCCAACAGTTTATTTTGAGGGAGAGGCAGGTGACTTTAAGGAAACAAAAATCAGAATTTAGGTTTGAGGAGAAGTGGAAAACTACAAGAAATAAAAAAAGGTTGAGAGGAATTGATGATTTACCTACTCGGCTTGCAATGTTTCCTTAAATTTCTTTGGCTAAATTTCTTCTTCCTTTCCTCTAGGGCTGCACAGTTTTGGTTGGAATGGAGAGGGGTTTTTCTCCTCCTAAGTCTCCTTTCCTTATATAAAATTTGCCTAAAAATTTTTCCATAAAATTTTACAAATTTTCATCAATTTCTAAGTTTAATTTTTCTTAGATTTTGAAAGATTTTTGGGGACAAATGGAAACTCTCCTTGCATGCCCAAGTGGTTTGAATTTTCAGACCATAACAACCTCTTTCAACCAATAAAAATGTAACACAAATTTGAAAATTTTCAATTATTACAGTTTAGCCCTAAGTTTTGCCCTTTTTCTTTCATTTTGGTCCTTGGCTTTCTTTAGAAACTTGGGCTAACCTTGGACCTATGATTTTGGGCTGCCAATTTTCATATTTGAGCCTTAAAAATTTTCTCTAACCTAACCCAACACAGCAAAAATAAAAAAATGCCCAAAAAAATAAAAAAATTTATTACAATTTGACCCCGAATTATTCACTTTCTTTGCATTTTCACCTTTCGGCTATTAAGTATTATATTTTTTAAATTTTTTTTTGAATTTTCATAATTATTTTGTAGCTTTAAAAATTATTTTTGGTCATCCATAAATTTTTTTTAGAATTAATTTACTATAATTTTGACTCATTTGCTTACTTTTTCGATTTACCATGTATTGAAAATTTAGTAAATTTCTAAATAAAATTTCTCAAACCCATTCTTAGGTTTTTAGTGTATTTTCACTCATTGTAATGCCCCTAAAAATTTTTAAGATTTATCTAATTGATCTTGTTTTGAAATTCCTCCTTTAATGCTTTCGGATTTTATCCGATTCTTTTCATTGGAAACCCTAAATTAGGGAAATATTTTTATTTTTAATCATTATAATTATTGTACTATTTTGGGGTCATTACAATTTCTTAGCTATAAATTCAAATGGACACTTTATATCAATCTATTTGGAGATTGAAGAAATAGTAGCTTCTTGTATTTTTCAAACTCTCCTTCTTTGTAGAGAAAATCAATCCTATGCGCACCTAGAAAATTAGTTTTTTGTTATTTTATTATTTTAGATACTCCTTTACCATTATGTAACTTGTTTAAATAATGATATCACTTAATGAGTAATGGTGATTTTTGTTTATGTAGTCAAGAAGGTTTTGCAGGTATTTTACAAGGGTTGATGAACCTATTGATAATTGAGACTAGGAAATAATTAGAAAGAAAAAGTTCTTAATTAGATCTTTAGGGTAATTAAATCTTTAGGCTATTGCAAAGACCCTAAAGATTTTGCTTACTAATTTCTTGGTTGCTATTGTTGTTGGCATGGTATAGATATTAAATTTATGGTTAGTTTAATCTAATGGTTAGGTGAAATGTTTACAAATTTGCTTATGCAATAAAGGACAATGAAAAATAAAGGACATTGCTTGTGCAAGTTTAACTTTGTATGGATGTTGATTTTTATATTTTGTAGAAAATTAACGGACATCTAATCTTCATTAGCAATACCTATGTAAATTTTGTACACCATTCTCTATAACTTTATTTTGTATTCAAAGATTAGTGCAACAATTTTGAATTGAATTAGGAGATTTTTGCTTTCTCTATCCATTAGTAATAATAGAACACTAAAATCAATTTTTCTTAACAAAAAAAGCCCAAATATGATAAATTATCTTTCAAAAGCAAAACTCTAATACATAATTTGGTATAGAAAGCTAATTGGTACAGAAATTGAATGGAACTTTGTTATTTCATTAGGATAATTTGATGAATCATTTCATAAATATTATATAAACATGCTTTCACACTTGTTGGATACACTTGGAAAAGCTATATGTAATAAGTTTGTTCGTGCTCTTATAACACATAAGAAATGAATCATTACTAAAAATGAATTCAATGTTTACTAAAATATAATTTTTATTATTTTTATGTTAGTTTTATTGATAAACCATTTGTGAAAAATGCCACTAAGCCTTTAAACATTCCTTGATGCATTATCCAAGTATTGATATCCAAAATAGGAGACTAACAACAATAAAAATTAGAATAAAAAATAAAAAAGAAACTAAAGTTGTGCAAGATTACCAATTAATGAAAACTTATTAACTTGCTAGACTTTAATGTTATATAAGGGAAAAGTTCGTTGTTGTAGACATGCCTTGAAAATTCTTAGTCATTTTTTTCTAAATTTTAAGGCATTATCATGTGAGTATAAGAATGGCATCAATTTTTTTAGGCATATTGTATTACAATTGAGCACACAAGTCATAGTACACAAAAATAAAGCTTCACAACATGTTGAAATAACAACCTATAAAAATAGAACATGATGACTTGGAGCTAATTCCTTCTAAACTAACTAACCAACAACAACAATGATAATCAAAGCTTAAACTAACACATGATATATTAACTTGTGATTTATGACAGTTCCAAACTAGAAAATACAATAAAAAAAAGAGAAAGAAAACAACTTTGTACAAAGTAGTAACCAAGACAAGAAAAACAAATTGAAAACCATGTGAAAGTCTTCTTATTTACCTAGAAATTGATCATTATAGATAGATTGAAATTGGGATTTTTCTTAATAACCGTTATTTTTACAATAATACTTTTATCTACATATTTGTAAGGCTATGTCCAGTGAATTGTTAGTAAGAACATTAAAGTCATTTAAAGGAAAATAAAAAGTTTCATTCATTAGTAGTGATAAGTGGTCCCCATTTCCCTAAATTCAAAAGAAGCCATCAAGTAGCTATTACAAATAAAAAGACAAACACCACTTGTTTTGTTGCATAATAATAAGGCCTTAATTTTAAAATAAACACTAAATAGTTAAAGCCATTAACTCTCAATAAGGCCATAATTGTTACTGCTTACTTTTTATTTTTCCTAACTACTTGCCTTCTATACTTCTCAACTATTAGACCTTTACAAGTTCTTTGGTTGTCTTTGATCATCATAAACTAGTGCTAACCTCACATAACTTATGTATTGGTTCCAGATTATTCAATTTTCTTCTTTTAAGGGTCCTTGTTCTATTAGAAGGTCTTCTATGTCATAGAGGGAGTATGTTTTCCTTTTTTGTTAACTATCATAACTTCTTACCATTTACAAGGTTAATTATTGGTTTATAACATTATATGTATGATGAAGGAAGGTAAAACTTGGTAACATATTTCTTTGGCTCATCTTCTAAGTAGAAAATGCATGCATAAGCATGCCTACAAGGTATACTTGTAAACCCTTACTTGTTGTAACTACCATGTTGATTTTGTAAATCAATAACTAATTTACCTAGATAGGTGCTGCTTTAATCTTATATCACCAACCTATTTAGTTATCCATTTGCTCAATTCTCTAATTTTCAACCTCTTTAAGAAGTTTTAGGTAAACTTATCCTTCATATACTTCTTCTTTAGCTCTCTTTTTCACAAACTTAGTCATCTAATACACTTTAATCTAGACTAACATAGTGATGATGGCCTTGTCCTTTGCCTTAATCATCTTCCCATTGAAAGCTTTTAAAATATTGTTCATATTCATGTCAATGTTGGCTTAGAAAAAAAATGACCTAGCACATGATTTTAATTCAATTCCCATCAATTTGTTATAAGCTTCAACCTTCACCTTTCTAAACTCTATCATTTGTCTCTCCCACCTTTTTTTTGTATATGGCCTTTGAAGTAACTAGCATTAGATTTCTAAGAATAGCCCCTCCACAATACTTAATTTTTATATTAGCATAAATGTGCTTAACACATCTTCTATACTTTTTACCATTTATCTATCCTCACTGGTAGGAACTAACCCCTATATTAAATGTAACAATTATATTGCACTAATAAGTAAACTTTACATTAACAAAGGTAATAGGAAGCATATATGATAGAATTATATAAATTAGAATATAGATCACACTAAGCATATATTTTTGTTACCTATATTATAGTAAGCATATATTTATATTACCATATACTCAATAAAGATGAATACGCAGCCATTTCTATTAATATCAATTAAGAGTATGTCCAAAAACTAAGATCAGGAGTCCTTAGTCTTAGATTCAACAACAACCACAGATAATATGAAGTATTGATCATTAGGATCTCTTGTAATTACTACAAGCAATTGCCTCCATACATGTCGTTTAAATGATATCCTTTAAAGTCTATAATAGGCTAGTAGGTAGCTAGAAGACTTTGTTTGATAGGCCTAAGGCATATGCAATACTTTAGGAATCTAGGCTTCTCTTCTAATGTCACCTTATCAAGTAAAATCTTGGCAATTGTCCCAAGATTAACTCTTCTTAATTTGGCACTATAATCCTATAACTTAAATATTATTTTTCATAACACATATTTAACTTCTCCAATGTTGTCCTCCTAACCCAATAAGCTTTATTCACAAAAAACCTATGTCATGTACTTCTTTTTCATTATCTCAATCACATTTACAATCTTTAGCAATTGATTGTTGACCATACTTTCTATGATTTTCTTTAAAAACTAATTAAAAAATGCTAAGTGTCCTTTTACAATTTGATATATGTGTGCTTTGGCTTCTATATTCACCCTAAATGTTTCACTCCACCAATCTTGCTCAGAAGCCACAATCAATCAAAATCGTTTGCCATACATTTAACTCTGCATCTTCTAAAGTCATTTGGTTTCATCTTTATGCCTTTCCATTCAAAAGACATCATTCTCTCATAGCAACTCTAAACTTTTTACTTGAATTGAACTCTAGCCCTTTCCTCCATAAATAGTTAGCATTCATTTCAATAGGGTTATTTTTTGGATATTTAGGGTTAGAAGACAATTTAATTTCATCATCAGAGTCGAAGTCAACACTATCCAATGAATTTGTTTTATAATCACTATTCAATGCTCTATTAGTTAGCTACATATTTAGGAATCTAAATGGTCCATCTTAAAGATAAGTGTGGTATTTGATATTAAAGAATCAACATTCAATGTTTAAGTAATCATCATCATTCTTGTCATCTACATTATCCTCAAAGTCTATATCTTTCACACTACTATCATCATTATTTGTTTCAAATTCATCATCACTTTTTGTAAACTCCACATCAGGTTTGTCCTCATTATAACCATTAACTTTAACATTATTTAAAACTACTACATTCACTTGATACTCCACCTCTAACTTCAAATCCTCCTTAACTTAATGTTGTAATTGCACCTGAATATTGTTTAAAATCTTCACATTTAATTCAATATTAGTTGGCATTGAAATCTTCAAATCGGAGCAAAATTTTTTATGAAAGTTGGAGATTTTAGATGGCTTGATCTTTGTTGGCAAAGTTTTGGGAGAGTCTCACATTTCCTTCTTTGATAATTTATTGATCTCAATAATACTAATGAGCTCTCTCTATATATACTAATCATAAGGAAATCAATGTAACTTAAGTAATATGAGACTTAACATATTTATATTAATCTTTTAAATTTAAAAATTTTGTTCTAATGTGGGACTTAAAAATAAGAAAAATAATAATAATTAAACAATTAATTATAGGATTTGTTCTTAGGCTTAATTTGATTGTCACCTAAGAAATTTTTGCAAGACCCACATATTTTCTACATGAGATTTTAAATTTGAATAAATAACTTTTTTCTAATTAACTACAATTTATGAGGTGGAAATTAAACTTATTCATAAACTTGAATATAATTTTATGTGAGTAATCAAGTTTTACTCTTTTTTTTAACTTGAATATATATATATATATATATATATATATATATATATATATATATATATATATACAATCATACACCCATTGAATTTCGTTTAAATGGCCTTTGAGAGGAAGCCAATTTGATGTGCTTTAATCCCTATCTATATTTCACAAATGCCTTGGGTTCCTTGTTGCTCTGTATGCCTTTCATGTATATCTCCATGCCTATCCTTTTGTCTGCCATGCAAATCTATGTGCATATCTCCATGCAAATCTTTATCTTCATGCATTCACGTCATTAACCAATCCTTATCCTTACTACATTTCGTGCATGTGGGGTCTCCTATATCATCATTTTTTTTTATTAAAAAGCTTTATCCTTTGTAAGTTTATAATAGTTATTGAGATAAGATTTGAAATCTTAAATTTAGAGTTTGTTCGAATACACCTTATGATTATAAATATACTTTTTCCCTTTTTCTTTTTTCTTCACATCATAAGAATTAAAAATTTTGGGGTTAGTTTTTCCAACTCCTTTATTCTCTCTCTCTTTGTTACGTTGTGATCTTCTTGATTTAACCCGTACATCCTTTTCGTCACAGCTTAAGAAAAAAGTCAGTATTTTCCTGAGGAAGCTTCTTATTGTTGGTACGTCTTCGGTTACATGAAACAACTTTTATCAGTATTTGATCTTTCTCTTCCTTCTGTTTATCATGATTTCACATGCCATAATGCTTGATTATAACCTCTTCACATGATAACCTTAAGTTCTTTATCATGGACGAAGTATTACTGTAAAGTTTTTCCAATAAAACTGGCCATCTTCAAGAGCTTCTCTCGCATGTTTATTGACTTTGTCTTGAGAAAATCCATTTAAGCAAGTGCCCTCGTTTGTTATGATGGCGCTAACCAGAGTCTTGAGGTCATCAGCGTGTTCAGAGAGGTTTCTTTGATGGATACGTTTGAGTTTATCCGTGGTTTCGGTGAAGCTTGTGTAGAGTTTCATCGATAGTCCACAGGCAGTCATGGAGGGAAGAAATTACCACCCCTTCTCCTTATAAAAAAAAAAAAAAAAATTCAAGATCTAAGGTATTTTTTTTTTTAAATTTTTTATTTATGCATGCCGTAACCTTTTGGGGCAACTTCAATATTTTCATTGCGAGGCTTCAAGGTGTCAGTATTTTTTTCAGCGATTTCTTTCTTATCTTTCTGCTACATTGTCCACTATATATATATATATATATGGAGCCAAGTTCTGTTTCTTCCTTTGTATGAGCACCCATTTTTCAATTTCCATAAGCCTGATCTACCAAATTCTAGTATCATTACATAGTTACTAACAGATAGATTAATTTAATAAGCAATTTGATAGAATATTTATGATGGAGTTTGAGTCGAGTAGGTCTAAGCCATGTCTATTTGCAATTTGATTCTAAGTAAGGTTGCCTAATACAAAAATATCCATAAATTTCTCATTTACAAGCTGTTAATAGAGGTGAAGTTTCAGCAAGCATATCTATAAAATATTTTAAATAAAAACAATAAATCACAAATTTATTAAGTAGATGACCTACTTGACAAAACATAGACAACCATATACAACCATTATATATTATTTGTGTATACAAATATTTTAATCCTCAATCATAGCCACATTTCTATCTTATGTCCCATATCACCTTTGTTCATTAATGATAACATGCAATGAACAATAAGAAGGTACAAGATAATACCCATTTAATTCACATCTACAAAGTAGCACAAACATTCAAAATAGAAAATAATGCAAAATCATAAACATTATAGATAATATCAATAAACTCTAATGTAAGGGACTACTCTCATCCTGTCTACATGGACAGCCTGCCTACCATTCTTTCTACCTACTCCTTATAAGTGCTTGCATAGGATATGATCTATGAGGTTGATAGTCTTAAGGTTTCATGTGATGAGTTTTGATGATAATAAATGAATGTTACAATAGTATTGTATGTCTCATGCTAAAAATGATATATATTAATAAACATACTATGTTATGATTGATGCATATATATGATATGATAATTATGCATGTTCTTATGATAATTCATTTTATATGAGAATCATGGATCAATATCTTGATATATTAGATTGGACTAACTATATAGTTTACAAAATTTATGAACTTGTATATAAGATAGTCCAAGATAAAGAAGAGCAAGCATTGAAATAAGAAAATGGAAGATCATATTGTGCTAAACTCTAAAACAAGGAAGGAAGACAAGAAAAGAGATGTGATTTAAGTATTAAAGGTTGAGAAGATTAAAGTGTTTGAAAGCTTGGAAGCATCAAGGAAAACCTAAAAATCTTATTGGTATAATTTTCATTTTAAGACTTAAACTTTCTTTTAAAATAGAGCATTTCATGATATAAAGCTCAAATATGTTTTTATAATCTTAACTTTATCAAAATGTTTTAAAAATATAGTCCACAATCATGTTTTTATAAGATAGCTTATGGAGATATTTCAAAAACCAATGAGATATGAAGTTTTAATGTTTTCAATATTAACCTTTGGTTATTCATTTAATCATATATCATAAAATACTTGTGATTTTATTATCAAACATTTTCCATATGAAAATAAACTCAAAGATCTTTTAATGGACATATCATTTGCTTAAAATGATTAATATATGAAAGAATTATGTTCTCTTTAAGTTGAGTCTAGAAATTAGTTTTTTGCATTCTAGCCTTTTCGAGCTTATGCTCATTAATTTGATCATATCTTTAAAACTATAGATGATATGAGCATGAAATTATTTTTATGTGAGAACAAACTCAAAGAGCTTTCCATGAGTAGGTCATTTGCTTAAAATGACTAAGATATAAAAGAGTTATGAATTATATAGTTTGAGTCTTAAAATTAAATTTTTTATAAATTCACTGTTTCTAACCTTTGCTCGTTGTTTTATACATATCTAAAAAATTATATTAGATGTGAGCTTGAAACTAGTTCATTTGAAAGTAGACTCAAATAGCTTTTCAATGATAGGTTATTGCTTAAAACAAACTTAAAATGAAGAAGTTATGACCTTTTAAAATTGAGTCTGCATTTCTATTTAGGTGAATCGATTCGCTAATCAATTTTGGACATCCAAAATCAATTTACCAATTGATTCTGACTGCTTTAGGTGCATGAATAACAACTAGTAATGGCTATATTTAATTCTTAACAACTCCAAATGGCTATAATACTCAATGAGCTTCCTATATAAGCTAAGATACTTCAAGTATAATTAAGATAAGGCTTAAACTTCAACTTGAAATATCATTTTACAATTTTCTTCATTCAAATCATATTTTGAGCTCTTTTTATGAAATTTCTTCTATTCTGGAGTTTCATTGGTCTTATCTACTCCATAGAAGTGTTTATTTAAGTTAATATCTATCTTGTATCATTTTAGAATTGTAAAGGGTGAGACATTCTTAGAGAATCATTGAAAAGGTAAGGAATCCCTTGTAAAGAGATATTTTGCTCAAGGAAATGTAAGGAATTATAAGACTTCTTCAAATGCCAATTGAAAACTTGAAGAGATAGTAAATTAATACACAAGGTTAGAGAGCTTGGAAAGTGGATGTACACCTTAGGTCAGGATATCTAAGGGAGGAATCATTATAAATCCTTGTATTTAATCTCTCTATCATATCTATTTATTATTTCTAAACTACACTTTATTTTTATGGTTACATGCTCTATTTTGCTATTGCTGTTTATTGAATATATTAAGTTTGAATGCTTATGTTGATACTTGGGTGATTGAATGCTTGAAAGGAATGTATACCCATGCATATGCTTCTTGATTATTTTATCTATACATAATTGATGAACTTGTTAAATAAATTATGCTTCAATATTGATCTTGTTAGTTCAATAGTTGAAAAAGAAATTAATTTATGCATTAGGCTTCTTAATTTTTATCTATGCATAATTGAATAAGTTATTTTGCACAAGTGAATTGAATTAGTTATATATTATGTGCAAACTTCTCTATTAAATTATCTTGGATTGATTTCTTGATGATTTTTTTTGTAAATAGTGGAATAAGTTAGTTTGCACTAATTCTTAAAATTATCATATCTTAAATGCAATAAACACCTTCATCAAACTCTCTTAGAATTGATTGAATTAAGATTATTCTAGACTTCCCTAAAATTAAAGAGCTTTCAAAAGAGATTTCAAAAATAAGAAAAGTTTTAAAAACATATAATTCACGCCCTCTTAGGTGTGGGTTGCAAAGGCCTATAATGACACGAGCACTTAGCATGAGATATGAGGTGACAATCATTCTCCCTACCTACTCCCCATAAGCACTTGGGCAAGATATGATGTATGAGGTGACACAAGTTCTTGGCTTAAGATACAAGATGATAATTTCTAACACCTACCAGAATTACTCTAACTCTTAAAAGAAGAAGCCCTCATGCTTCATTATCATTTATAAGCGAGAGTTCTTAAAGCTTGATTTTAGATACCCATCTTGAAAAAACCTATATTCTGGTACTAACACAAATAAATAAAAGCAAGTCAACCACCTTATGCCTTCCTTCATCCTTAACCATTCATAAATTTTTCAATTTCATATCATTTCATAATATTTCAATAACAGTCCTTTCATATCTCTATATAAGTCCTACTAATTCACCTTTTCAATTAACAATGCATCCCCATTGGGATTCTTTATAATATCAATTGTAATCACAATTCCAATCATATTTACCATCAATAAGCAATTATTCATAGTTATATAACATTCCACAGCACAATCACACTTATACACCTTCATGATTATTATCATACTTAAACAATTCCGATACACATCCATTTATATGCATAAATACAATTTCATATCACATTACTACAACACTTTTGAAGGTTTCCATCATCAATAATACCATTCACACTTACAATCAATGTATACTTATTACAATAAAGCAATTCATCAATTAAATTTATCACCATATAGCTTGTAACTTAAAACTATCACACAATACTATTATATGAATCATACAAGGTTTAAAGCAAGGATACTCGACTATGATAGTCGAATATAAGGCTCTATAAAATTCATATTCAACTACAATAGTTGAATATTTTGAGGCAGAGTATATTTCTTCTCATGGTATTTGAATATATTACTCGATTATGAGCTCTAGAATAGGCCATAATCAAGTACCATATATACTTGAATAATTGGATTTAGAAATGAATTCTCCTTACAATAATTGGATATATAGTCAAATACAACCATTTGAAGGTGAGTTCCAAACTTGTATTTAGACACTATATCCGAATATAGCTTTTAGAATTTCTAAAATTTCACATAATCACCAAACCATAAGCAAATCTCAATGAAAAATTATTCAAGCATTAATTTTAACTTAACAAAACATTAAATAACCTCTCTTTAACCTTTTCTAGCTTATAATAATTAAACAAATAGTTCCATCAACACAATCATACAATTAAACATTGATTCTTAAAGAAATCAACATAAATACCTAATTTACTAATAAAAGCCAACATTAATTATTCTAAGTAGATTATCTATTTACTTAAAGCTTGGAAGAGTTGAAAAGAAGGAGATGGAAGATTCAACTTGCCTTTTTTACCAATAATTTATCCAATCTTAACAAAAAGAGTGCAAATCCCTAATTTTCCTACTTCAAGATGAATCCTACCAAACCCTTAGACAAAACTTAAGAACTTAGGAAGATTACCTTATGTTACTTGATGTTTGTAAGTGATTGCTAGAATTCCTAAGGTAGATGTTGCTATAGACTGGAGACAATAGAATTAGAGAAGAGAAATGGAGAAAAAGTCATGGAAGACTCTAGAAAATGGAGAAGGGAAGGCACATTAGGGATTTTTATAACACCAAAGGCAATTTCATCATTTTAAGAGCTTCTAAGGGCAAAACAAGAAAACTTTCTTCAATCACCTTTATACACCCCTACTTGAATCTAATTATATCCTAGTTTATGTTTAATTTTAGGGGTCATTTGGTTTAAACTAGGAAAAAAAGAATGGAATTAGGAAAGGGACTAAGGGGGAAAAAAGGAATAGCTCCTAATTACCCAGTCTATTTAGCTTAAATAAGAAAGGGAATGAAATTCCTTCAGATTCCCTTTGTTATTATTTGGTTCAGTAAAGGGGAATCAACTAATTTTTCATACTAGACCTTATCTAAAATTCACCCTATATAATTATATAAATTACCACACTTTTATGTTGCATGTATTAAATCAAGAAACTATATATATATATATATATATATATATATATATATATATATATATATATATAACTAGTAGCATAAATGGCCTATAGTTGAAAATTTTTCATACAACTCAATTAGAAATAGTAATGTTCACCTTTAAAATTTGAGTTTACAAACAAGAGGTCTACAAATGTAATGTTCAACAATGTCTTCTCAAAGATTACTACTTGGATTGAAATTGCTTGCTTGACATCAGCCACCAATATAGTTGAATCAATTAAGAATGAAAAGGGACATGAAATGTTCTATTCTTATTTGTATGAACTTTGCTTCACCGCCTACAATTTGGTTTTTCTTCGACATCAAAATGCTAGAAATAAGAGTCTAACAAGTGGCCAGATATAAAAGGAAGGAAAGAAATAAGGTAAAACACTTGTCTGCTTAATCTCAGAGAACTTAGCCATCAGATTTTCAAGTATAGACCAATCAAAGACATCAACATTTTCCCTGATCCTTGCCTTATCTGTGCTCTTAGGCATTACATTGTGCTAAGTTTATAACCCGTATCGTAGTGCCACCTACGCTGGAATCCTTCCTAATTTCTCTGCAACTATATTGATGCCTAGAATCTTAAGTATGTCACTCTTGATACTCGTTGTTCCAGGAGACCCCAATGGTGAATATCCCTAAAAATAAAAAATTAATCATGGATTCTTAGTAATTAGCACTATGGTTGTTCAATCATCATGTTAAGAAGAGATTTCAAACTTAATCAAAGACAATATTTGTCGACAAAGACCATCATGAATAGAACAACATCACGTAGTAATGAATTTTAAACAAATAACTTCAATCAAAACAGTGACCCAGAATATTTGTTAATAGAATATGAACAAGATAAAATCTATTGCATTCAAATAAGATGGAACAAATAAATAGAAGATGCAAAACATAATAATTGACTAACCAATTTAGGACTCATAACAAAGACAAGATAGAATAATGAACTTCAGTAAAAAAATAGAATGCAATTAACTTTGACTCACTAAACTAAACTAGGTTAGACACTATGAATATGACAAACAAATGACACAAATAACAAGACATAATTTAAGAAAGAGTGAGGAATCAAATCACAGAATTTTATAACTGAGATTGTATGCTACTATAACAATGCTTATACTAGAATAAGAAATTAACACCAAAAAAATAATTGAGAAAGAGTGAGTGAGACTAGAATGATACTATGAGATAGAGAGATAGCAAATGAGAGAGAAAGAGAGGTAACTTATGAGAGTGATGAAAGAATTATTGTAAAGAGAGATCAACTAATTTTAAGGATGAAGGACAGACACCTATTGGCTAGTTTCGAACTAATTGCAGAGTATGCAAAACCTAAAATGGGGGAATGGGAATCCTTAGAATATTTTGGGGGAATTAGGATTTCCTAATTTTGGGTAAACCCATTCAAGAAAATAAGGGAAAAGGAATAAAAAATTTTCAAACTAAACACACACAAAAGGAAAAAATACCCCTCATTCCAATTATCCTGTACCAAATAGCCCCTCAATATTCTTATTTCCAATGTAATATCCTATTTCTTTTAATTAAATATTTACTCTAGACTCATCCATAATAATTTATTAACTATTATCTATATAAAATATTAATGAAATAAATAAACAAGGTAAATTCTAATTTCATAACAATCTTATAATTAATTAAATTTTTTATTTTTGCTAAAAAATTCTATTTTCTTTATACAAAATTTCACCTTAACCTTATCATAATAATTAATTAAAAGGAGATATTTCGATATATCATTAAAATAGTGGTGTACTAATGCCCTATAAATTCAATAACTGATGATTAATCTTATGGCAGGAAGAACAAGTTATTAGTGCTAACTTTGCCTAAGAATACTTAATTACATTATAACCTCTCAATTATCGATAATTACAATAAAGTATAGTATATGTATTTTATGAGTTAAATTGTTTTTAAGCTATGTGCCATAATGCATAGATTCAAACCTAAATGATTCATCCGGGGTGGAAGCCAACATTAAACATTAATGAATGTCTTAGAAGTAGTGAAGATCCGCAATTGGGGAGGACAATCACCAAGATCATGTGCAAGTTGTTATTCCTAGTGACAAAAATTGATTATAAAGATATGTACTGCCAAATTTGTTCTTATGTTATATTAAGTCATCAAATTTGATTTTAAGTGTTCATATGACCTGATTCAACGAAGTGGGCAAATTGTACAATTAGGAGTAACTCATGTCCAAATTGAAATCTCCCATTATATTGTGAATTCTCCTATAAAGTATAACTAGATATGTTCATTAGAATTCATTTTTTTTTTGCATTTTAATATATTTTATGCTTTAACTACAATTCTAGGTTTTTCATTGTAGAATCTTAATCTTGGTTTTGTAATGACCAAGTTTTTTTCCTTTAACATGACTAATTATATTAAAATTGCTTTTGTTAAACTCTAATGACTCCAAAATTTAGCAGGACTTAAAACACTTATCATTAAAGAATAATCATATCCCTCTAATTAGTTTGTTTAAATACACTTACTATAATTTTCTCATTGCCGAATTTGGATATTCTTTCTTACTCGCTTTTATGAAATACATTCCACATGAGAGCTATTTTATTTTCATTAGTTAGCTATGTTTGCTTTTCCATAACAAAAAACCTCTTACTAAGTTTTCTTTGTTTAGAATCTCTTGTCAATCTTCAATAAAGAAATGAAGTATGGTATTGGTACCATTGTTGTTTTTGAATTAAACAACCAATTCAATAGCAAATTACTCCCCTATTTTTATTGTTTTCTAATTTTTTATGCAATAATTTTGGGCATTAGATCTTAATACATTTTAGGTTACATAGAGTTGGATTTAGTTTAGGTTTGGTAATGATTAATTGAAGCCTAAAAATTATTCCCTCTCTTTTCAATATTGCAGTTTGAAATGTTGTGTATGAACTTAAGGAAACAACACTTTGTTTTCTTTAAGTTATAAATATAAATCTTTACATATTTTTTAGACAAATCATATTTGTTCAAATTTTTTAACATTAGTAAATGGGATAAAGTAAAATATATAATTCAACACTTAATCTAAGATATTTTATTATCAAGTAATGGTGTGACTTCTTTATGCTCATAAATCCACTAGAATATCTACTATTCTTGTTGTATATTAAAATGTAACAAACTTGTTGATTTGAAAAAAAGGTCGTAGGACAAAGTGGTGTTTTAAGACATGATTATTCAGGAAAAGATACATAAGTTACTTGATTTGACATTAAGTGGTAGCCTATTTTTATCTCTTCTCTCGATTCCTAGCCACTACTTATTTATAAAGAGCTTCCAAATAGCTTATTGAAAAATTATTTAAAGCATTTATATTTTTTAATGCTTTAACTTATAGACAAAACATATACATAATACAATATCGTTTAACAATTTTATCTACTCATTTCAACTTGCAAGCTGCTAGCTTTCACTTCTTATTATCATTCTTCCTTACTTGGATAGGAAAATTAACTTTTAGGTTTGATATTATTATTATTATCATTATTACTTATGTACATATTTCAAGTTGTTTGCTAGTCCATATAAGCTCCAAAAGTTTATCTTTTGTCATTGTATTTCAAGGCATCTACTAATAATTGCAATTAAAGATATGCTTTGTTACCATGTTTTCTTTTGGTTTGAAATCATTTTTTATTTAGATTATACATGTGGAATCTATTAAAAATTATTCCTAGATCAATAATCACTTTGTGCTTTTATATCTTATTTTTTTTAATGAAGTTCCATACTTTAGACTATGCATATAATGACATGTGTAATTGATTGCTTTCTATATAGTGAACTTCAGTCACTTGGTCCAGGCTCCTATATGTTATTCATCTATTGGATTGGAGTATTTTAACTAACTTAAGAGAAACTATAATGTTGCATATGCTAGTTAAAGCACACATATTCACTTTTATCACTAAAAAGAGTATTTGTGATAGATATAGATAAGTTAAAGTTCAACAACAAAATAAAATATATTAGAATGAGGAATAAAATTTGTCATTTTATCCCATCATGTTAACTCATGATACCTTAGCCTATATTTAGTTCACTTTACTTTTTGCATAAGTTTCATGATCAAGAATTTGAAGACACATTGAAGTTCAAGTGGATGCTTTCTTATATTGAAGATTATGATAAAAAACTGAAAAATCTTATTATGTCCTTCGAACATGGACTTTTAGATTTGAATGAGAACTATTCACTACCTGTGTTACACCCTCCTTAAATTATGATAAATTAGAAATTATTTTATAAGAAAGAATACTTGAGGTAATCGACAAATTCAATTGAGTTAGGAATCTTATGTGTAAAATATAGAATAAAATAAAGTTAATAAAAATTTAGAATATAGGAATATAAATTAGGTGAAATTTTAATAGGGAAAAATTATTGGAATCATAAAGTATAAAGTTATATATTGAATGAACGAGTGTGTAAGTATGGAAAAGGTTTAGAAGTAATTTTTTAAAAATACTCTTGAAGCCTTATTATCTCTCATTTCAATCTCAAGCCCTATTTCCCTCATCTTTCTTTATCTCTCTAGCTTCTCTGACCTCTTTATCTACATAATCTCTCTAATCAAGCAAAGAAACTTCAAATCTTCTTGACTTCTTTATCTAATCAAGGTAAGAATATTACTTTCACTAAGAATCTCTCCTATTTCTTCTTAGTTGATGAAGAATTTTGAATTTATTTAGTTTTGTTAGGTATTCTAAGTCCTAACTCTTGAACTCATGCATTTTGACATAATTAGGGTTGAAAGGTCTTCAAACTAGCTTTCTAGCATTCTCTTTCATACAAAATGAGTGGATAATCTAACTAAATTTATGGATTTTGTGGTTATATGATAATATTAATAAAATATGGGTTGTTTTGTGATTTTGCTTGGATCATGTTTGATTTCATTTGATGAGAGTAATAAATGATTAGGAGAGGTGATATGAGACATTAAATAGGTGCATTGATTATTGTATTAAGGTTCAATGTGTAAATATATGCATAGAAGGCATTAAAGATTAGATGAATAGTAAAATTTTCATTGAAAATTGAGATTTTCTTATGTAAATCAAGTGGTCAATTGATTCTAAAGGTCCAAAGGTGAAATTAGGCTTCAATATTAAGTGACTAATTGATTTTAAGGGTCCAAAGGCAAAACTGGACAAGTGAATTGATTAGTTAATCGATCCATAAACTCATAATTTTTATGCAAATTTTAAAGAGACATAACTTCTTCATCTTATATTTGTTTTAAACAAATTACCTATCATTTTAAAGGTAATTGAGTTTTATTTTAAATGGAATTAGTTTCAAATCAAAATCTTGTGTATATTTTGAGATATCATCAAAATAGAGGACATATGTCAAAAAAATCAAGATTTCAAACAATAAACTTTTTATGTCTATCTTTTAGAAAGCATAAGACTTTCAAATTTTGACTAATTTGGGTGAGTAAGTAGTTTATTGAAAGCTAATTGAATCTACTTTCACATAAAATAAGTTTTACAAATAATCTTTTCATGATTTTTGAATCATTCATAAAATATCATTTAAAGGTTATAACTATATTGACCCTATAGTTAACCATACCTAACCCGTTTTGTATTTTCATGATTCATAAGAGGCTAACATGGGATTTTTTTTATCTCTAAACATAAAAAATAAGTATTTTATGATATTTATATGATAAGTACATAATGGGATGATCACAAAATGAGTAATATTAATATTTATAAATTATTCTCATGAATTATGAAGCGGGAAAAAGGAAAAAGTAGTAATATTAATGGTGTTATTGTTGTTGGTATATTGCATTATGTGCTTTGCTTTGCCTCATGATAATAAATAGTTAATTCATATTAAAATTGTATATTGAAAGCTAATTGAATCTACTTTCACATAAAATAAGTTTTATAAACAATCTTTTCATGATTTTTGAATCATCCATAAAACATCATTTTAAAGTTATAACTATATTGACCCTATAGTCAACCATACCTAACCTATTTTATGTTTTCATGATTCATAAGAGGCTAACAGAAGTTTTTTTTATCTCTAAATATCAAAGATAAATAGTTTATAATATTTATATGATAAGTAAATAATGGGATGATCATAAAATGAGTAATATTAATGTTTATAAATTATTCTCATGAATTATGAAGTAGGAAAAAGGATAAAGTAGTAATATTAATGGTGTTATTGTTATTGGTATGTTACATTATGTGCTTTGATTTGCCTCATGATAATAAATAGTTTATTCGTATTAAGATTGTATTAAATTTGTGATTTATAGTGCTAAGCTCTGTTATGCATATTATGATATGAATTATGCTATGAGTGGTATTCGAAATGAGAAATATGAAATGAGCAATGATGTGAAAATTCAATGGAAAATTCCCGATAAAAAGGTGGGTAGAGTATAAGATTGGCCTATAAGGAATAAGGATGGAAAGACGAGTACGGTGTAAAAGTAAACCAAGAGTTAAAAAGTGAAAGCATGTATTTCTATTATGATTAATATGCATTTGTGATATGACATGGAAACTTGTTTGTGATTAAATATATCTGATTAATGTGATTATGATGATTTGATGGTGATTGAGACTCACTAGCTATTTGTAAATATGATGACCACCTGAAATGGATCGTGTGTATGATGGTGTTGACAATGTGAAACTTGATGACTAAGATTATTATAAATTATGAAATGAAATAGAGAATTTGAGTTGTATATAGGTAACCACATTAATTCAAAAATGGGTATTACGAGTTGTAGGATTCTAGAACTTGGATTGCAACAACATTCTATCTTAAGATTTAATAAAAAAATTAACTTATATGATTGAGTAATGGTAAATATATGCTTCCTGAGTTCTTGTAATTCACTCTATTTATTTTTAATATTTTTTAGGTTAAGGCAAGTATCTTCAAACCATGTTGTATTTATAGAGAATCAAAGACCCTTTGATTTGAAAGATTTGATACTTAAAGTTCTCTTAGGATTAGGATCAGTATAGTAATTGAGATTAAGTTAATTCAACCCTTGATATGTTAAATTGTTTATTTGTGTATACATGTGAGGTTATGTACTATTGTGTATGTTGATGACACTATCGTATCTGAGAAATATCTAGGTGTCATGGTATAGGGCGTGTAGCCCTTAGAAAATGATTAAAAATAAGGAAAACTCTATCCCATTTTTTACAAAATTTAAAGTATAATTTAAGTTTTTTTTAAACAAGGAGATTTTTATTGAATAGAATATAGAGTAATTAGTGTTAAGGCTGGTGGATACTAAGTGTCGAACTCCACACCAGTCACAAGCAAGTTTAAGTTATGATAACCTGATTGAAAGAACTTCTACAAAATAATTTTAGACACAATCTACAAACTTGTAAAGAAAAATAGGTTTGATCTAAGTAGGTTTTTTTGTTTGGCAATTTTTAATTGAAAGAGTAAATGAGTTCGATAATGATTTTGGGATAGTCCTATCAAAATCATCATTAACCAAAAGATTCAACAGTCATGCAAATTGGCAAAAGCTAAAAGAAGTCACATCAGAAAAAAGTTTTATTAGTATCAAAAGATATTAGTGAAAATCAAAGTTCCTACTATTAAATTAAAATTGAAGAATATGGAGAGTTTTTATGGTTTGAAACTACTAACAACCTCAAGCACATAGCATTATTTTGTACAACACACATAAGTTTAAATTTACTAAATTTACGATTATGTGATTAAATAAGTATATATACCATAGTGTTATTGTAAAATAGCTTATAGATATGTTGTTCAAAAGCTTATTCTTTAGATAAAATGAACAAGTAAATAACATATTATTTGTTTTCAAGCAACTTTCTCTAGTGAAGTAGTTAATATATTTTCATTTATTTGTTACTATCTACTAGTAATATTATCATCTATTTTCATGCCTTGTAGTTATAACAATATGCTTCATTTGTTCCTCTAATAGTTATTAATCTCATTTATCTTCAACACTTTAACATTTGATCAAAGTTGCTACTACCATCTTAAATTACATCTTAGGTGGATAGTCTAAAAAATAATCAAGCATAATTATATAATATTTGCTTATAATTTTTTGACCAAAACCAATAATCATTAAGAAAAAGGTAAAAATCACTATACACTCAAATCACAAAGCCAATTGATAGGCAACAAATAACAGCACACAAACCATACGATCTTCAACTATGAACAATTATACATCCAAAGATAACAAATAAAACAAAATTACAAAATGTTGTATAATCATATCTCTTTTCATAGAGGCAAAAAATGCAAATTCTACAAAATATAAATACAAAAGCAAGAAGAAAACTACTAACATAAACCCTTGTATATAGAAAGTGATAAAAACATACTCATCTTAAATAATTAACAAATAACACAACTTAAAATTATATAGTTAATTTGATCCACACTTTGCCAATCTTGGAGAAATTCTAGCCCAATTACCAAGAACAAGACTTTTTTCTCTTTCATTTTTGGTATTTTTCCTAACCTTCGACTTCATTCCTTTGGAATTTGATTTATTAACCTTTCTTGTTGCTAGCATTGTACTTCATTCAATCATTAAAAATTGGCAAGAGCTTTTCATCTGAGTAAGAGCTCTCCATGGTGATCATGCAAATATTATGATAAAAATTCATAAACAAAACCATAATTGGGTAAGTGCTTTATGATAAAAAAAAAAAAGCTTTAAGATGGATATGTTAATTTTTCTCATTTAGTTCTAAGGTGGGTTAGTTTTACTTTGATCACTCTACCATGGAAACATAAAACACTAATTTACAATAAAAATATAATAATTATTGGCTTTATCTTGCATTAATTAACCAAAAGAGATTAAAGTTTTACTTTCAAAAGCAAACTCAAAGGTTAAAACTTCAAAGCACATACATAAGAATTACCATGCAAGTTCTATTAGAAATCAACATAAATACCTAATTTACTAATAAAAAAACAAAGTTAATTATTCAAAGTAGATTATCTACTTACTTAAAGCTTGGAAGAGTTAAGAAGAAAGAGATGGAAGATTTAATTTTCCTTTTTCACTAACAATTTACCCAATCTTAACAAAAAGAACATAAACCCCTAATTTTCCTATTTCAAGATAAATCTTACCAAACCTTTGGACAAAACTTAAAAATTTAGGAAAATTACCTTAGGTTACTTGATGTTTAAAAATGACTCTTAGAATTCTTAAGCCAGATGTTGCTATAGATTAGAGACAATAGAATTAGATAAGAGAAAAGGAGAAGGAGATGTGGAAGACTCTAGAAAATGGAAAAGGAAAGGAATTAAGGTTTTTATAACTCCAAAGGCAATTTCATCATTTTAAAGGCTTCTAAAGGTAAAATAGAAAAACTTTCTTTAATCTCATTTATACACCCTTTACTTGAATCTAATTATATCTTAACTTGTGATTAATTTTAATATTCCTATTTCCAATGTAACATTGTATTTCATTTAATTAAATCTTTACTCTAGGCTCATCCATAACAATTTATTAACTATCATATATATAAAGTATTAATGAAATAAATAAATACAATAAATTCTAATTTCACACAATTCAATAATTAGTTTAACTTTTTTATCTTTGCTAAAAATTTTATTTTCTTTATACAAAATTTCACCCTAACCTTATCATAACAATTAATTAAAGAGAGAAATTTCTATATATCATTAAAATAATGGTGTACTAATGCCCTATAAATCCAATAGTTGATGATCAATCTTACAGTGAGGAGAAACAAGTTATTTTTTCTAACTCTACTAAGAATACTCAATTACATTATGACCTCTTAATCATTGATAATACAAGAAAGCGTAGTATATGTATTTTATGAGCTAAATCATTTTTAGGCTGCATACCATAATGCACAAATCCAAAACCAGATGATTAATCTTAGGTGGAAGCTAACATTAATGTTGTAGAACATGTAAACATCAACGAATGTCTTAGAAGTAGTGAAGATCCATAATTGAGGAGTACAGTTGCTTAGATTATGTGCAAGTCATGATTCATAGTGACGAAAATTGATTGCAAAGATAGGTACTACCCAATTTCTTGTTATGTTTTGTTAGGTCATCAAATATGATTTTGAGTGTTCATATGACCTAATTCAACAAAGTGGACAAATTGTACAATTAGGAGCAATTTGTGTCCGAATTGAAATTTCTTATTATATTACAAATTCTCCTATAAAGTATGACCAAGTATTTTCATTAGAATTCATTTTTTTCATTTAATATATTCCATCCTTTGGCTACAATTCTAGGTTTTTGATTATAGAATCTTAATTTTGATTTTGTAATGACCAAGTTTTTTTTTAACATGACCAACTATATTAAATTGCTTTTGGTAAACTTTGATAACTCTAGAATTTAGTGGGATATAAAACACTTATCATTAAAGAATCATCATATCCCTCTATTTAGTGTGTTTAACTACTCTTACTGTAATTTTCTCATTACTAAGTTTGGATATTCATTCTTACTTGCTTGTATGATATATATTCCATATGAGAGCCTAGAAACCTCTTACTAAATTTTCTTTGTTTAAAATCTCTTGTCAATATTCAATAAAGGAGTAAAGTACAATATCGGTACCATTGTTGTTTTTGAATTAAACAAGCAATTCAATAGCAAATTACTTGATTATATTTATTATTTTCTAATTTTTTTGTACAATAATTTTAGGCATCAAATCTTAATATTTTAAGTTATGTAGAGTTGTATTTGGTTTATGTTTAATAATGATTAATTGAAGCCTAAAAATTTGTCCCTTTCTTATCAATGTTGTAGTTTAAATGTTGCATTTGGACCTAGGGAAATAACACTTTGTTTTTTGTAATTTAGAAGTAGAAATCTTTACATATTTTTTAAATTAATGATATTTGTTCGTAATTTTTAACATTCGTAGATAGAGATGAAGTAAAACACATAATTCAACACTTAATCGAAGATATTTTATTATTAAGTAATGGTGTAACTTCTTTATGCTCATAAATCCACTAGAATATCTATTATTCTCACTATATATCAATGCAACAAACTCCTTGATTTGAAAAAAAAAAGGTAGTATGACAAGTTGGTGTTTTAAGACATGATTATTAAGGAAGAGACACACAAGTTACTTGATTTGATATCAAGTGGTAGCTTATCTCTCCTCTTCATTCCTAACCACTACTTATTTATAAAGAACTTCCAAAGAGCTTATTGAAAAATCATTTGAAGCATTTATATTTTTAATGCTTCAACTTACAGATAGAACACACATTACATATAATATTGTTTAATAATTTTATCTGCTCATTTTAACTTATAGGTTACTGGCTTTCACTTTTTGTTATCATTTTTTCCTACTTGAGTAGGAAAATTAACTTTTAGGTTTAATATTATTATTATTATCATTATTACTTATGTACATCTTTCAAGTTATTCACTGGTCCATATAAGCTCTAAAAGTTTATCTTTTTTCATTGTATTTCAAGGCATCTATTAACAATTCTAATTAAAGATATGCTCTGTTACCATGCTTACTTTTAGTTTGAAATCATTTTTCTTTAGATTATTCATATATGGAATCTATTAAAAATTATCCTAAAATCAATAATCATTTTGTGCTTTTATTTCTTTTTTTTGTTAATGAAGTTCGATACTTTAGATTATGCATACAGTGGAATGTGTAATTGATTATTTCTCATATAGTAATTCCATCACTTGGACCAAGCTCCTACATGTTATTTATCTATTAGATTGGAGTATTTTAACTAACTTAAGATAAGCTATACTATTATATGTGTTAGTTGAAGCAAATATATTCATTTTTATCATAAGAAGAGTATTTGCGATAGATATAGATAAGTTAAAGTTTAGCAACAAAGCAAAATATATTAGAATGAAGAATAAAATTTGTCATTTTATCCCATCATATTACCTCATGATACCTTGGCCTATATTTACTTCATTTCTTTTTTGTTTGCATAGGTTTCATGATCAAGAATTTTAAGAGAAACTAAAGTTCAAGTGGATGCTTTCTTATATTGAAGATTGTGATAAAGAATTGAAAAAGCTTATTATGCTTTTTGAATATGGGTTCTTAAATTTGAATGGGAATTATTCACGACCTAATTGAGAGAACTTCTTGCAATGAAAAATAAGTTTAGTTTAAGTAGGTCTATTTGTTTAGCAATTCTTAGTTGAAAGAATAAATGATTTCAATAATGATTTTGGGATAGTCCTATCAAAATCATTGTCAATATAGATTTAGCAATCATACAAATTGGTAGAAACTAAGGGAAAGTCACATTAGAAAAAAAGTTTTATTAGTGTCAAAAGATTAAGTGAAAATTAAAGTTCCTAAAGTTCCTACTATTAAATTAAAATTGAAGAATATAAAGAGTTTTCATGATTTGAAGCCATTAACAACCTCAAGCACATGGCATTGTTTTGTACAATACACATAAGTTTAAATTTACCAAATTTACAATTAGGTGATTAAATAAGTATATATAGTATAGTGTTGTTGTAAAACAACTTATAGATATGTTATTCAAAAGCTTATTCTCCAAATAAAATGAACAAGTAAACAACATATTTTTTATTTTTAAGTAGCTTTCCCTAGTGAAATAGTTAATATATTTTTATTTATTTGTTGTCACTTGCTAGTAATATTATCATCTATTTTCATGTCTTGTAGTTATAATAGTATACTTCCTTTATTCCTTTAATAGTTGTTGATCCCGTTTATCTTCTACACTTTAACATTTGATCAAAGTTGCTACTACTGTTTTAAATTACATCTTAGGTGGATAGTCTTAAAAATAATTAAGTGTAATTATATAACATTTGCTTATAAATTTTTGGACCAAAACTAATGATCTTTAAGAAAAAAGCTAACAATTAATGTATTTTTATTTGTTCACTATACACTTAAATCACAAAACCAATTATATAGGCAACATATAGCACCAAACAAACCATGCGATCTTTCAACCATGGACAATTATGCATCCAAAGATAACAAATAAAACAAAATGACAAAATGTTGCATAATCATGTCTCTTTTCATAGAGGCAAAAAAAAAAAAGAAAATTCTACAAAACATAAATGTAAAAGCAAGAAGAAAACTACTAACATAAACCCCTATATCTAGAAACCTATAAAAACATGCTCATATTAGATAATTGACAAATAACACAACTTAATATTACATAGCTAATTTGATTGACACTTTGCTAATCTTAAAGAATTTCTAGCCCAATTACTAGAAAAAGACATTTTTCTCATTCATTTTTCCTATTTTTCCTAGCCTTCAACTTCTTTCCTTTGGAATTCAATTTATTAACCTTTCTTGTTGCTAGTATTATACTTCACTCAATCATTAAAAATTGACAAGAGTTTTTCATCTGAGTAAGAGATCTCAATGGTGATCATGAAAGTATTATGATAAAAAATTCATAAACAAAACCATAATGGTGTAAGTGTTTTATGATTAAAAAAAAAGCTTTAAGATGGATATGTTAATTTTCTCATTTAGTTCTAAGGTGGGTTAGTTTTGCTTTGATTGCTTTATCATGGAAACATAAAACACTAATTTGCAATAAAAAGATAATAATTATTAGGTTTATCTTGCATTGATTAACTAAAAGAGATTAAAGTTTTACTTTCGAAAGCAAACTCAAAGGTTAAAACTTCAAACCACATATATAAAAATTACCATGCAAGTTCTATTAGGAAAATAGGCTATTCATATAGCCCAAAAATAAAAATTTAGATGTCATTCTTAAATGAACATAACAAAGCAAAAGATTAGAAGCATTCCTTTCCATTGGAATAAGAAAAATACTAGTTACATTTTAACATCATATGCAAAATATCACTCAATATTTTGTGATAGAATTTTCAATCAATAATAAGTTTAAACTTTAAACTTTAAATCAATATGTAATATATTAGAAGTTGAATAACATCTTTGAGACAAAATAGGTGTCCTTAACATTACACTTGGAATAATTTGTTAAATCTCAAAGCTTTCTCATAATAAACCATTTATTGAACATTGGCTAGCCAAAAATTAAATTAAACATACTTAACTAAACATGAACAAATCAAACTGGGGAAAAATTCAAAATTAGGATTATTTAAATTTAAAAATTATAAGGAGAATTGGTAGAAAAACTATATTGAGAGAAATAGAGGACCCAAGATAGTTAGAATTAACAATTGCAGAAGTAATGGTAAAAAGGCTAATAGTAACAAGCATTGACACCAACCCTAAAGGCCAAGCTAATGAATCCATTTGACTAAAAAGGCTATGCCTTTTATTTTTAGAGAATACTAACAATTTGCTATTAGAAACAATGAGAGTGGCACATTGAGCTTGGCTTTGAAATAACATTTTACCTAATGAAGCCAAAGTTAGTGTGGAAACACCTAACACTATTGCCATCTAATGGTAGTAGATTTATGATCCTCCTTTTATTTATTTTTTCTCATATTGAAAATCCTTGCAAGAATTTTCCACGAAGCTTGAATCTTTGCTTTTAATGTACACCTATGACTATGTTAACTATTAATTACACAATCTAAATATATATTGCATTTCTTACATTATTTGTTCAAATACCATTCTAACACCTTGATTCTAACCTAGAAAGTATGAAATAAAACCACTACCAAGATCTTAATGGTTCTTACCCATCCTTCATGTTGCAGTAACTTTAATAATGTAAACTTTCAAAGGCCTCCCACTAGAACCTATGGTGTTTAGATGCTCTTCATTCTTTTAGGACTACCTCATTGGCTTTGCCAATAAGCCCTTTAAGCATGATCACCAATCCTGCTCCTCAGTTTCTAAACATTAATTCTTCACATGTGTTGCACCCATGAGTTTATAAGACCTAATACCATATTTTTAATTTATAAATTTGTTTGGGTTATTCCATAATTATTATAACTTCAAGTCCACCTTCCCATTTTCATTAGCTTAATAAATCTTAGCTATTGATCTTCTAATGCATCATAGTTTAGTCCATTAATAATTACCATATTTAGGAAAAATATTATTAAAAATAGTTATAAAATATCCTAATTTTTTAAGGATATTACAATAGACCAGGAAGAGATAAGGATGGATTATAGTCAGAAGGAGATTTACTTGTTTATATTTCTTTATTATTATACTTGTTTTGTGTGAATGTGGCTTAACCATAATTAAGTAATGATGCATACAATTCTAAACAAAATCATAGTTGCTATATCAATACTAATGAGGATTATGGTGCATAATATGTGATTGATGTAAGGAGGGTAAATTTGCTTAGTAAAATTATAATTACTTTCCAAATTACAGTATGTTTGAATGTTTACTTATTAAGTCCTAAACTTACCCTTTCGTATTTTCTTATTTTCATATTCCTAAGTTGATTTACCTCTACCACCATCTCAAACTTAAATTCTTGGGAGTTTGTATGGTAAGATAATGGGTAATAGAAGAATATTTTGAAGTAGATATTTTAGGCCTTATTTTGTATAGGATAAAAAAAGGTATAAAGATAGAAACTCATTCCTTTTAGAGCTGGTTAGACTAGCTTATCCCTAATTTGGATAGGCTATAAGTAGGCTTAACTTTTGCAATTGAATTGTAAAGGATAAATGAAATCTCATTATTCCTTCTTATCATATGAATTCTTCTCTTAATAAACCATACATGTTATAGTATTTTAGTTTAAAAAAATCATGTTAGGCTAGTGGAAATTGGATTATCAAGATTCATACTAATTACAACTAAGGTTGAATCATGACCTCAATTGAACTAAAATTATAAGCAATTTCAAGTTGAGTTATTTCAATGTTCATGTTCAATTCAATTTTTAAAATACTAGAAACTGTATATATTTAAAGCAAGGTTTTCTTTTAAGTTATTAGGCAATAAACTAGTAGTGAAAGACTTAAATAGTATTTAGGAGAACCTTATCACAATTGATATACTAAAATAATATTTGAAGTTTCCTTTGAGCCAAAAAAAGGCAACATCCTTCAAGTACACAAAAATGCAAACTTGGAAATATACAAGACAAATAGAGTATGTCATATCATTCTTTACATTGTTTGTATTGTATGCATAATAGCATTAACCTTATAATATTGTGTTCTAGTTTGTCTTTGTCTATAGATAGAGCTCTTAATCAAGCTTTGCTGATTTGGAAACTTAATATTTTTTTTCTAATGGGGTTTGCAAGCTCTAGGCACATTTATTCCTTTATAAGCTTTGCAAACATAGTTTACAAAATTTGCATAATCCTGCATTAACACAAATATAATATAATTTTAGTTGAAGTATCATATTAAAGAAATCTATAAGGCTCTATTTATTTCATTGAAAAATATTTTTTATAAGAAAATATTATTTGTATATATATTAATGAATGAATGATACGTTACTTATATTAATTTTAGTTGAAGTATCATATGAAAGAAATCTATAAGGCTCTATTTATTTCATCGAAAAATATTTTTGATAAGAAAATATTATTTGTATATATATTAATGAATGAATGATACTTTATTTATATTGATAATTAAAAAAAAAGATACCCAAAGACATGATAATGAAGGAAAAGTTAATTTCCTTCTAAAATAGAAGAAGTTACTTTTTCTAAACTTTTCATATTTAATATCAAACAAATAAAATATTTTTCTCTCATTTTAATATTTTAAAACTAAATTTTACAAAAAAAAAATATTTTTGTTAAAACAAATAGAGCTTAAGTCATACTTTGTGGTATCGACCTGTGTGTGAAAAATGGGAAAGTGGGAGATAAAATTACCTTTCCAATGGGTTGATTATTTACCACAACCCATGGTAAAAATGCATGTGGTGGGTAAAGATGTGCAGTTAAATTGATATATTTTCTTCCAAGCTGCATGGCAATTAATTTGAACACTAATCATAAATCATAGATTACACATGGAAATGTTAATCACCAAATTTGAAGGCTGAATTATAATGTTGAACACATCATTATACTATAGTCATCATAGGGTGCTAAAAAATAATATAATTTGCCATCAATTTGATGGATAATGATTTCATTAAATATAAAGGCATAAATTATCGATTAATGCAATTTGAAGGGAAAACACGCTTTAGATCATTAAAATTTAATTGAGTGATAAATTACCTAATTAAATTATAATATAAATTACGCCTCTAAATTTTGAAAAAGTCACAAATGACCTTCTTAGAACTTGTCCAAAATTTGGAGGTAATTTGTAGCTTTGTTAAAATTTATGAGCATAGTTTGTTCGTTTTTAAAATTTATAGAGATAATATGACATTCAATGAAATTTTATGGATATAAATTTCAAGCTTAATTATAATTTTGGAAACTTAATATACAAATTAATCAAATTTAATCTAATTAATATAATATTTTATTTTAATCCATTTACTATATAATTTGGTACAAACTAAGATCGTACCAGTAGCTTTTGTCAAATTGAAAAAGGAAACTGATAATCCACCCACTTAGGCATAAAAGCATTCCAATTTGACCATTAGTATGATACTATCACATGACCCATCAACTTCCTCCTCAACTAATGCCTACACGGCCTTTAATTAAGATTTTGTGTGCAAGTATAATTTACGGTGTTTAATTTGACATAGGTTATGAATATAACCCAATTTAGCCCGATTTGTATATTAGATCAAAATAGAATATGAAATTTAAGAGTGATTAAATGCAAGTAATTAGGAACCAAATTATAATTAAGTCTGAATTTTATTTTTTTTCCCTTAAGTATATAAATATATCAAAGAGATTTAAATGAAACCTCTGTTCCGTTTCCTCTGCTATAGCAAATAAGAACAGGGTCTTCAGGCAAACCCAATTGGTTGAAACAGTCTTGCCAGCCCTTGTGCCTTCCTTCAATTGCCAGAAACTCTAAGCAGTATAGCAAACCATAATGTATGTTCTGCACAACAAATTTGACTATAAATTTCTGAGTTTTAGTTGTAGAAGTCAATCTTGCACTTACCACATCATGCCAAACATTGAGGATACAGGCTTCCAATGAATTTAGCTCACATTCATCTGGGCCATTCTGCAAAATTTTGGGGAAAAAATAATGATTATTTTAGGAAAAAGAGTTGCAATTTTCTTAAGAAAATACTTGATACATTCCCAAAAAGGAGTGTTTCATTCGCAACCCTCAAATAAATAATGAAATAGTTCACAAAACTATAAATCTGTTAATTTATGAGAAGGAATGAGTTCAGAAATGTAAAAATAAAATTATTTAATTTATTTGAATCATGTCAGGCACATGTTCAAATAACTCATGCTCTATCCCCATTCCTTGCTACTTTATGAAAACAATATTTTGGAAGAAAACATATAAAAATGATTTTTAGCTGAAGACTTCCCTCCTGTGGCAGTGGATCATGAATTGTATTGGTCATTTAGTAGGGTACACCTGGCTGGAAATTTGGCATGTCTGACAATGACGTTTGGTTACATTAGTAAAGTTCTTTGACCACAACATATGGCCAAAAGAAATTAATTGAAAATGAAACCCAGATGAGGTTAATTGGAAGATGCATATTAAAAGCACATAAATAAATAGTAAATACAAGCCATCTAACTGTTTAACCAATTGGCAGCAGTCATAAAATTTCGACTACATATTATGGCAAAGTCTCTTATTCAATTAGTATTGTTTGCGTATTTTTTATAAAATATAATTATAAAATATTAAAATAAAAAACATTTCATCTATTTAGTATTAAATATGAATAATTTAAAAATATAATTACTTTTTTAAAAAATTTTACTTTCTTTCATTTATGTAATTTTATATGTTATTTTTTTAGTTATAAATATAGATAGCATATCATTCTTTAATCAATATATATATAATATTTTTCTATGAAAAATATTTTTCTACTAAACAAATGAAACTAATATTCTTTTCAAATTTCATTACAACTCAAATCCTATTTGACTTGTGTTAATGTGAATGCAGCTGTTTAGCCGTTTCCAACATGTCCAAAGGGGGGAAAAATGATCCACTTCATGTTCATAATATGCAATATTCATGTTCTATCTATAGGTATGAACAATAATCAATAATCAGCCTAGAAAAATTGACTTATTTTCCCTCAATTTATTGCAACACCAAAAGCTGGTGCCAACTATCATCTTTCTAAAGCAAACAAATTGATGTCACATCATGGTCATTTTTTCCAGCTACAAAACTTAAAATTATTTAATTAATTGTGTTAATTTTTTATCCAAATAAAAAAAGTGAAGAATAGTAATATATATATTGAAGTGATTTTGCTTTGTTGGACTTAAAAAAATATTTATAATTTTGTTGAAAAATTTTTAATTTTTAATGAAATTATTATAAAAAGTCATATGAATCTATATATATATATATATATATATATATATGTATGTCAGTGTGTATGTATGTAAACTTTGTAAAGTCACGAAATCAAACATTTTGATTCCTTACTATAAAAAGATAAAAGAGATTGAAATCAACCTGACATAAGATAGAATTGTCGGCAGAATTGATGTGAGCATTGGCCCAAGGGAATAGCTGGAGATTGACAATGTTGATGAGATCTCTGTCGAAGATTTCTCCCAAATTCTTTATGATGAAAGTCGCACAAGATGGGCTTAAGCTTTCATAGTACACTGACAGATTCACTTTCTGAGAATCCAATGCTGTTTTTGTGATGTTCGTATGTGAAGGAGAAGGTGAAGGTGAAGGTGAAGTTGAAGGTGAAGGTGAAGAAGTGCCCTCAGATTTGAAGATGAAAAAGATGGATATAAATGCTATCAGAATAGTGGTTGCTGATTGGGAAGAAGCCATTTCTAAGTCTGCAGAAGGTGAAAGACTTCTTTCTCTGTCCTCTGCAGTGGGGATGAATGTAGTTTGCGGTTGGCTCTCACTTTTTTAATATTGAGGCTATTCATGAGCCCAGATAAAGAAAATAGAGGGAAAAAAAAAGGGGAAAATATCTGATCGGTAGTATGAAGATTCTATTTTTCGACAAATAATATCTAGGTTGCTATTTGACTTGTCACTATCAAATAAATTAAGGGAGATAGAATTTTTCAAAAAACTTTGCTTGTAATAAATTATAGGTAGTTATTCATTCATTTCTCTTGTAGATGATTTTTATTTTCAATATTATCTATAGATATAAAAAAATAAAGTTATTTTTATTAAATTTAATTAATAATAATTAAAATTTAATAATTTATATTATAATAATATTGAGAATATAATAATTATTTAATTAATATTTTTTAAAAAATTTAAAGTTAGATTAAATAAAATATAAGAAGTTATTTTAATATCAATTTCTTAATATTAATTGAATAATTATAAATATTTTATGAAAAATTCAAATAAAATTTATTTTTAAAAAAAATTTTAGCGGTTCGGCTTTCGGTCACCAGCCGTCATTCCTTTTCTGCATTAGCCAACCCAAAACTTTTAATTTGCGGTGGTAATGCTTGCATATAAGAATAAGTATTTAAATTATTACTTAAATTTAACCTACGTTATTATAAATTATTTTTACATTATTATTTTATTTATATATTATTATATTAATAAAAATTATTAAAAATTTTCATTGCGATAAAAAAAATTTAATTATTTTATTCTTATACTAATATCTTTTATTTATTAATAGTATAAAATATTTTAAATTGTCAATTAATCAAATTAAACTTTTAAATTATTATTAGAAAATAAATTTTAGATAATGTTAATATTATTTTGTGTCTATTTCTTTTAATTGCATTTTTAGCTCCTTTTTTCAAAAGAAGTATAGTAGGTGGGAGTTAATTATTTGTATTTTAACCATGAATAAAAGTTTCCTATCAATTAAGTGACTTCTAACAAAATAAATATTTTTTCATTAAAAACTTTTAGAACAACAATAATACAGAAAGTTTTCCCCAAAGTCAAGTTGCTCTTATTTCTGGACAACCGAAATTAATTAGAAATTTTGTTTTCTTCTACAATTATAATACTCTAGTTAAGGAATTAACCGTGTAGCATGAGGATCCTCTACAAAACCACATTCAATACTTTACATTTTTCCACTACTTGGAAGTTGTTTCCCTTCCTTTTTCTTGTTTCTTCATTGTTGTTGGATTTAAAAGGTTTCTATTTGCTACTGTTGGAACCAACTACTTGTTTATATTTACCTATTTATTGGCCTCTCTATCCAACCGAATCTCCTCTCTCATTAATTCATTTTTCTTTCGGAAGGAAAGGCAGAAGGAGAAAAAGTTTCAAGTTTTCTTGCTGTTTCTCAATTATATATATATATATATATATATATATATATATATATATATATATATATATATATATATATATATATATATATATATATATATATATATATATATATATATTTGTTAATTTTCACATCCATACTTTACTATTAATTTAAAGATAGTAAAATAATAAAAAGTATTATAATTAAATTGCCATCATCGTTAATTTCTCAATTTAATAAATACATTTATTATAAAAATCAGAGATAATAAATAAAATTTTTTAAAATGTTTTAAATTAATATTTTTTAATTAAAATTACTTAAATATTATTTATTATTTTATTATCATTAAATTAGTGACATGCTTTTTTTGTTTAAATAAAAAATTAAAAATTACTAATGAAGGGGTTAGTAATTTCTATGTATATGTCTGTGCATATAAATAAATAAATATATATATTATTGGAAAGAAATGGAATCAATGAACATTTGGGATTAATTTATTCTAATAAATTAAGGTTAAAATAAACATAACCTCTCCGTGCTATATCCTATGTGAAAAAAAAAAATCCAATATTTTTAAAGCTTAAATTAAACATTTAAATTACAGACATTGAGCATAAAACCCCTCTTTACTATTGGATTTGGAGATATGCGGCCGGGGGGTGGTTCTGCTTATTTCATTATAGTTTGATTATTTAATTGTATCTTTTAAAACATTAAAAAAAAAATTCATTAGTGATGCAGTACATGAGAGTCATGTAGATTTCGGCCTAAAATCTAAAAATAAAAAAAGTCAAGATATTTTTGCGCATGATGAATTGTTTAATAGGGAGAATTTTTATTCTTCCAAATAAGCTATCATAACATAGCATTAGAAACATGTTAGAATAAAATCAAATAGCCAACCAGTTGATCGGGCTTGCCCGACTAGTCCGTCAATTAGCTGTCTGTGTGATCCTGTAAAAGGGAGTGAAACCATGGTACAAAATCATAATTTTGTTTTTGGTTTTAAGCGGTTCATAAAAGAAAAAACTAACAAAAAGAGGGTTATGGTCTACACTTCACAAGGCTGCAGGCTTAAAGTAAAAGTTTTGGCATCATAAGGCTTATTTTCACCTTTAATAATTTTTCCGTAAAGTTTTAATATTTTTTTTCTTCGATTGTTGCAGGGTTTTGCAGGAAAAATTTTATAAGTCACCAAATTTTATGGATCATCGATAATGAGCCATCATATGAGTAAAAGTTTTGGTATTATAAGGCTTATTTTCACCTTTAATAAATTTTCCCCTAAGGTTTTAATTTTTTTTCTTTAATTATTGCAAGGTTTTGCAGGAAAAATTTTATAAGTCACCAAATTTTATGGATCATCGATTATGAGTCATCATATGAGTTAAAGTTTTGGCATCATAAGGCTTATTTTCACCTTTAATAATTTTTCCCTAAGGTTTTAATATTTTTTTCTTTGATTGTTGCAAGATTTTGCACGAAAAATTTTATAAGTCACCAAATTTTATGGATCATTGATTACGAGTCATCGTATGAGTAAAAGTTTTGGTATCATAAGGCTTATTTTCACCTTTAATAATTTTTCCCTAAGGTTTTAATATTTTTTTTATTTGATTGTTGGAAAATTTTGCAAGAAAAATTTTATAAGTCACCAAATTATATGGATCATTGATTATGAGTCATCGTATGAGTTAAAGAATAATTTATAAATAATTATTGGAACCCAAATTGCATTAGAGGAATTTTTGAATTAATCGTACGAAATTGACTCATATCTATGGCTAATCCTTGACTTATATCCATGATTAATCCTCAAATACTTCAACTGCTTTTCTCTAATTTACATGATTAATTAGATGTTAGAAAATTCCTTGAAATCAATCACAAAACAAAAAGAGATTTATAAGGTCTCTCTTCCTTTGCTAAACCTTCACACTCCTGTATTCTTTAGAAAAAAAATAAAATAACTTTCTATGTTATGATGGAATCAAAGTAAAATATAAGCGTTAGATAGGTATAGACCCTTTTTAATAATAAGTTAGTTACTAGATCATGAATCTTATCAATCATAAAATCTAAACTTAAGCAAACACCAACTAAGCCTAAATACCAAAATACATATTACTTTATATAACTTATTGGGTCCTTAAATACATATTGGCATCAATAATTGAATTTATAAATTATGGGAGGTTTGAGCTAGGCCCGTGTAATTTATAAATAATGACTATTTAATATTAATTGATTTTTATAAACATGAAAGTTTGTGCCTATTTTATATTTTATTATATGATCATGAATAATCGTATAATTGTCATATTATATTAATATGAATGATTTATTTTATAAAATATATTTTTGATACATAAAAGTATTTGAATATATATTAATTAGTATTAACTAGATTAAAATAAAATCATTACATATGTCTTCATATTTTATTGAATATTGCAATCATATAAAAATGAAAAAATTAAATTTTTAATCAAATATAAATTTAAGAAAAAATAAATTTAATTAAATAGATATTATATAAAGTCATATATTAAGATAAGAGTACTTTTTAATAATTATTTTTAGAAAAATTTAATCTTTATTTATTTTATAAAATTTTATATTATCAGTCACCATTAATGATTTGTTAATTGAGTTTCAAATATCATATTGGATATAATGAGCCTATGTCCTCACTTTCACTCTTTGCCCTATATTTTAGTTTTTTTAAGCTTACTTTTATAAAGTTTTATGTTAACCATATGATATACTTTTAATGTTATTAATGAACAAAAAGTTAAGTCATTAAAAAATAAATATAACTAAAAATTTTATTAAATATAGAAAAATTGTAGCAATTTTCAATAACATAGTAAGTGATATTATAGAATTTTGTTACAATATTTTAACAAATTAAAATAAAAAATTTTATCAAGTAAGTTGATTTTTAGTTTCCAAATTTTAAATTAATTTATAAAAAAATAATTTTATGCTATTATTTATCATGTATTTTACATTATTAAAAATTATTAAATTATTTTTATTAAAAATACAATTTATGATTATGTTTACTTTTTTTAGTAACATGACACCTTTTATATAAAATTTTTTATTAATAATAATATATAAAATTCTAATATTAATATTAGTAAATAATTATATTTTTATACATTTTTTATATCATAAAGTAATTAGCATTTGATATAATGTAAATTAAGAAAAAGAAAAAATTGTATAAATTGCTTGTGGAAAATAAAAAAGAACAATTTGTTAAAGTATATGATTAATAAATATAAAAAGTAAATAAAGATAAAAAGAATTTTATTTTACTATCTTATTTAGGTAATAAATAATGTAAGTCATATAAAATAGTACAAATGACAAATAATTATGATTATTGTCAGTTTTGGTATTTATATCCCAAATTTTTAATTTGAATACCATAGAAATGTCCTATATATTTTTATCAAATAATTATGATCATGCAATATGCATGGACGCACCTGAAAGTCAATACAATCAAATGACCACATGGCATCTCAATGTACATTTAGGGTTCTTGCCTAATTAGCAGGTTAATGGACCTAACGGATAGAAGAGGTTATTTTGATAGGAAGCATGATGGGAAGTTTAGAGGTTTGGATTATTTATTTAGTGATGTTTGGTAAAAAACTTATTAGATAACTTTTAACCGGGGGATCAAATTTAACTGGTTAACTCTTTAAACCAACTGAATCAGCCATTTGATAACTAATTGTTTGAAATAACTTTTGCCTCTGAATCAATTGTTTCTAAAAACACTATAACTTGTAATGTTTTGCTTTAGCTGGTGTATTATAAATTTATAAAATGATTGAATTACCTTCAATAAATTTTTATATTTCTTAATTTGTCTTTCTTAAAAAAACCTTCAACCAGTGCTCTACTCTTCCCTTTTTTTTTCTTTCTTTTTCCTTCATTTTTAAGGTTCATGGAGAAATTGTTGAACTTCAACTAAAATAGGTGAAGCATTTTCAAGCTTAATTTTACTCTACTACACTTGTACGATTTTCTTCCTCTTTATTATTAAGCTTTGTTTTTTCTTTTTTTTATATAGAAAGTTATTTTCCGATCCTAAAAATCATAAGGAGCTTAAAGGAAAGAAAATGTTATGGTTAGGAAGTTGTTATGCTTAAGATCTATTTATGTTTTTTTTTTCTCTCTTTTTGGAGTAGAGCCAAAAATACTCTTCTATGTGATTGTTTGACATAAAGTAATTTTCACAAGGGACTGCTTAGATAAGCACTGGAACTAAAGACACAGGAAGGAAGCACGAGGTCGTATGGGCATAAATGGTTTCATTTGATACATTGTAAACTTGAGTGGACAATGTCAACAACTAGGATGTATTGATGACAGAAGGTCATTGACTACAATAAAAATCATTGCTATAACACCTATTTCTTAGTGGATTTTGAGGACTTCTAAGGTAAAATCAACTTTTCCTGATGTTTTACAAATGTTGTTCATTTATTAATGGAAATGTATGCTCAACTTGTCAATGGTAAGAAATGTATTCTCTCACTTTGGAAGTGTTGAATAGGAATGTATAGCAATTTGTCATTTCAACAGAAAAAAGGTAATTTTAGAGGCTAAAATAGATAGTGAGACTGAATATAATACGGAAAGGCAAAGAGAAAGGAATATTTAAAACATGTAAACATGTGAATAAATTCATAGCAATATATATATATATATATATATATGAATAATTGACCTATACCTCCCTTGTGACAACACTTTATTCGAATTTTCTTTCACTACATAATTCACAATTCATTATAAGAAAGTTGTGGCCACTTAGATTAGGGCAATTATTGATGTATACATCCCTTATCATAACACCAATCTTTATAAATCCTCTTATCTCAATTAATACCCTTGATAGACATTAAATTTAGCAAATATATTAGAAAGGTATGGCTATCTAACAAATTAGATATTAGTTTAGGGTAACCATGAGTTTTAACTTTGCTCATTTGACCTTACTTACTTAGTTATTCATTAGATTATCTCAATGAATTGCTAAAATCACAAAATTCAAGAGATTCCATCATAGCTTATTCTATCCCAGGGAAATTCATTTTAAAAAAAAAGATTCGCCCTATAATTCGACTCTGCCTATTTAATTCAAATCATGAATCATAAGACTCTGGTAAACATGGTTATATACATGCGCCATAATGCATATATATTTTCTTTCCCTACCCATCAAGACTTTGTGTAAAATTATAAGTTACATTGTTAGGTCATATCTCATAGAAGTTTCACAAAAGTCATTTATGGAAGTATATGCAATACATGTATAATTCTTGAAGCATTTGGCTTTATAATGTTATAAGGTTAGATTATCACTCTCTTAAAACTTGAAATCTTCAGTTAATTACAACTTTAGATAAATAGAATTCATTAAGAGAAGATTTGCACCCAGGAAACTCTTCCACACACCTATCTAAACTTAAGAGGGAACATGAGACAAAACTTTCACCTCCTCTTTTAAGCACATCACCCTCGTAAGTAAGATTTAACCTTAGAAGTTATTAAGTTCATTCAAGTCATATATGTTTCTTACACCTCTTTCACTATCATCAATAGCATAACTGAATTATACTTCATCTTTAGTTAAGTTGTAATGGAACATGTAATCCACAGAATAACTGGATTACTTATTGTGGTAACTCTAGCTTTAGGGGTAGAGATAAAATTTAGAGAACTTACTCAAGAATTTGAAGCTACTATCTTTTTCCTACCATTCCTCACCTTTTTAAAAGACTTTCCTTTATCATTAGATGACCAGTTGTTTCATAATTTTAGGGTTGATGCTAAGGGCAAAAAACTCAAAGGTAGGCATAGTGTCATTTCTCCCTAATGCAAGAGACCAATTATAGCTAGTTCTTCTATTAAATCCTAGTCTTATTCCTAGTAGAGATATGTCTATGGGAAAATTAAAGCTTTTCCATAATACACTGTTATCACTGGTACTATTTTTATCTACACATAGTGCAAATTTTCCATCATCCTATAAGATAGCAATAGTTTTAGTGGCATTTTCAATTATAAAAATTTGTAGAGTATTTCTTTTATCGTACCTAATTTCTAAGCTACCTTCATCATTTATACTATAGATTGTTGAATCATCAAAGATTGGACTTTAGAGTATTTTTATTAGTAATCCAAATTAGGTGTGCTTGGTCTTTTAAGTTGTGCCTTATTCTAAGTAGAAATTGTTGTAATTGTGAGAAAGAATAAAAAATCTAAGCATGAAGATGTTTAAATTTGAAACTAGAACTTATCCATATTTAAGTTGTTCCTCTGGTGATAATGAGCATGCAAAGGCTAAAATTGAGTAATAAAGGATAATGAAACTTAAAGGACAAGATAGGCTAAGGAAAAATCTTAGGCTTTTATTCTTTCTTTTTGTCACTTCCATGTCTTTCAACATGTAGTGCATTTTTATCTAGAAGGATTTAATCCTATCATTCTCAAAACTTTCATCTTCCTACAACTAAATTAAAAGGGCTTCAATAATTATTAGGCTAACTTTATTACTGCATGTTGATATTCTAAGGTTAGCATGCTGGCAGGGAATCTTCTTCTCCATAAGGATGTGATGTACCTAAAAAATTTGATGTTTAATAGGTGAAAATATTATATTCTCTTTATTATTGTGATAGAAATGTTGTTGGATTGATATGCCCTCTAACTACTGTTGGTTACTATAAAATAAAATACTCCTTTATGTTCAAATCTCCATCATCACTTTTGGTTACAATAAGTATGCATTCATCAAAAATTTCTATTTGCTTACAAGAACGTGGCTTATGTTTTTTGTTATTTCTAATATTTTAGGTTTTATTGGTAATCGAAGATACCATGCCAGTGATAGTTAGTAACATAGAGGTAAATAACATTATAATGTTGACATTCACCAATCTTGTGATAATATATTTGTTCCTTTTCCCCTTTTTATTTTTGTTAATAAGCTGCAAAGACAATTTTGGTTACCATGAAAATGTGTGTTATATTTAATTCTATCAAAACATGGATTAGCTCAATATTATATTTCTTGCACAAGTATCTTTAATTTCAATATTTGTGTTTGATGGTAATCTCCAAGAATCAGAGTGTAATTACTTGATTAGTCAAACTTATCAAATTGGCATTTAATTTACTATGTTTAATGGTTTGATGATGTTATGTTATGTTTATAGATCATAATGAGATACATTTTCACTTGATTTGTTTGTAATGTATCACAATGACTAGTTTCAACATATCATGTTACCTTAGAGCTAAAATTATTTAATTTGTATGTATGATGGGTTAGGATATTTTTTATTTGCCTAATCAGGTTAAGAATTAAAAATGCATTAGTATATAATAAGACAATGTGCCATACATATATTTGCATTCCTTTATCCCTTTTGGCAAGATAAAAATTTGATTACTAGAAATTTAATGTCTAGTTTCACAATCTAAAACCAGTATGTGTGGTATAAAAGGTAGGGAGTCAAAATGAAAAGGTGAAAAATAACAATCTACAATTATGTTAAGTTTAAATCCATTGCCATTCTCCATCTCTCCATTATAACTTTAACCAAGCACTATCTTACCTTTAGGATAAAGTAAATGTGATTGCTTTTAAGCAAAAAAATAGGTAGTATGGTTAGTAACTAGCTATAAGTGCTTAACTAGTTTTAAAAATGTAAATAACAATTTTTTTTACTTTCTTAGGGCTAGGAAACTAAAGAGAAGGGTATAGTTGTTCAATTTAATGATGTATTAACTCTTTCTTATGTAAATTTTGAAATAACATATCCTTTACATTTTAACTTTTTCATAATGCTTAGATAGCTTTGACCCAATAAGGGAGTGGAGGAAAAAGCTAAGAAGGCAAAGACATAGGAAAAGTTAGTTAGTCAAAAGAAGTATTATATATTTTTGTTGATATATGTAATCAATTAATAGAGAGAAATAAGGGAAAAAATGGTGGAACAATCTCTTAAAGGTTACCATGGAAGAAGGTAGAGACGGAGCTCTAAAAAAATATCAAATTATCATAGGAAAGAGAAAGAGATCTAGATGGAGTCTTTAGACGTAATTGAAAAAGAAAGAGACTGGATTAGGATGGAATCATGATACAGGAAAAATTAGTACTAGTGATGAGTAGTAAAATTTAAAAATTCAAGTTAGTTTTTTTTTTTTTTAGTTTTCCTTACTTTAATGCTAAAAAATTATATAAATGAGCTTACCTTAATTACCTATATCTCATTTTATAGGAAAATAGAAAATTTAAAATATTTCAATATGAAAGGATTGATCTTAAACTTGAGTATAAAATGAATCAATTTTTTGGATGTTCATCAGTAAGATGAGGGTTTAAGTTTACTCCTATAAGTGATCGACCATAAGAGTAAGAAATGGATAAGGTATATATTTCTTCTTCACTTCATGTTAATAATGCTTATGGTACACCATTGGGTTATGAAGATAATATGGATGAGATAAGTGATCTTAACAATTGCTACATAGAAGGTTCAGAGGAAGAAATATAGAGAGATTTTACCTTTACCCAAGAACTACACAAAATGAAAAGGATGAAAAAAGAAGAAGAAACAAAAGAGTCTTGGAGAGTGATGATTCAAAAAGTAATAAAAGTATAAAGATCACTTGTACTAAAAAAGGAGCAGCTACTGTAATAATGTGTAAAAAGTTTGATACTTTATTTGAAACCATTAAGGAGAAAAATACCGCTACGATGGATTTTTTGAATCTCATTTATACATGTAAGCGTAGTGTCATGGATGCTTCAAAGTATAATCTTAAAGATACTTTGGCAAAGATTTGTACTTTGCCTAGATTAGAGCCTAGTACCCCTAAATTTAGCTTTACTTGCACATTAATTAAAGATCTACAAAAAAGGATAATTCTATTTGGTTTGCTAAGCGACATAGCAATAGTTGAATGGATAAAGTTTATTTATAAGGATCGAAATGAGCATTAAGACTTCATCCTAGGCATTTCCATGTTTAATTATTATTCTAGACATTTATGGATATGTATAATTAAACTATTTAAGTTATTATTCTAAATATTTATGGATACTTGGAATTTCTATTTTAGTGAAGCTACTTTTAAAGTCACCCTTGTTGCTTAAACTTTGTAGTTGTCTAGACACTTATAAGTAAACTTTACTATTTATCAAATTTTTATTATTTAGAGTGATAGTTTCGTAATTTCTTGTTGAGTTAAATTCTAATTAAAAGGAATTAAGGCAGCTTATTATTTCTTATTGAGTTGAATTCTAATTACTTGCTTTGATTCGGTGAAAGCCCTATTCACACTGATTGATTTATTTTCTTATGCATATAATATTATTGGTTTCCTAATTACTGGATATTTTAAACATTGTGAGAAGATATGATACTTATTATTAAGCAATATTAATTACATGATAGTTATTTTATTATTTTTATTCTATATATCCCAAAATTTGGACCTCATAAGTTGTGAAATTTTCATAATAAGATTAGATTAGTTTATCTAAAAATAATATTTTATAAGTAAATTTATAGGAATGGATAATCATGGTATGCAAATTATACAACTTCTAAAAAATAAGAAACTTCTTTATCAAATTCTTGAAAATGATAATGATTTTTGGGTCTTAGTAGTATGTATAGTGGGTTATCTATGTGTTCGTTATTTAAATCATATCTATAAGGAGTCATGTTATACTTCTTATTTAACGGGAGAAATGTGGATAAATGACTTACTAACTAGCCACGAAAAATGATGTTTTAATACATTATGAATGAACCAAGATACATTTCGCTAATTATGCATGAATTTGGAAAATAAATATAGTTTGAGGCCTTCAAATACGATATTAATTTTAGAGAAAATGGGATTGTTTGTATATATTCTTAGTAAAGGTGCCTCAAATTAAGATACATAAGAGCGATTTCAACACTCTGGTGAAATTATGAGTAAAGCTTTTAAAGAAGTTTTAGATGCTATGGATAGCTTTTCAAGAGATATTATTAAGCCAAAAGATCTCAAATTCAAGGAAATTCGCCACAAATTACCCATGATGTTAGATACATACCACATTTTAAGATAATTAAGTATGAATTTATCTCTTTTTATTTTTTTCATAAAAACACATGTTTATCATCTTATAAACATAATTTCATATCAAGATTGCATTGGAGTTATTAATAGAATACATATAACAGTAATTATTCCTCAAGAGTATTAACTACGATATAAAGGCAAAAAAGGGATAACGACCACAAATGTATTGACAACATGTGATTTTGATTTAGTATTTACTTACAGTTTAATTGGATGGGAAGGATTATCACATGATGCGCGTATTTTTATTGATAGAATTAGTAATCCAAGTTTCCATTTTCCAAAACCACCATCATCTAATTTTTTAAGTTTTTAATAATTTAATTCTTGTATAACTTATAGATTTAGGAAGCATTTCTTTCTAATTATATGACCTTTATGTATACTTAGGAAAATATTACTTGGTAGACAAAGTTTACTTAAATAGAAAAGGATACTTGGCACTATGCCTAAAGATAAGGTATCATTAATTAGAATTTCATAGAGCAAATCTAAAAAGACCCTAAGAAGTTTTCAATTGAGCTCATTCATCTTTAAAAAGTTGTGTTAAGAGAGCTTTTGGTGTTTTTAAAACTCAATGGAGAATATTACAAAAAAATGCCTAAATATTCAATAATAGATTAAAATAGAATTATTTGTGTAGCTTCTATATTACATAATTATATTAGAAAAAATAAACTTAGTGACCTGACTTTCATAATCATAGATTAAGATCCTAATTTTATACCTTCTGAGATATTTCCAGATGCTATGACTAATTCTTTATAGAAAAATTCTTTACATGAAGGTGTTGGAGAAATAAGAATTGGAAGATGGTAACTATTCAGGATACAATTGCTTTTAGTTTAATGGTAGATAGACTAACTAGACAGTAATCTTAGGATGTTATAAGCAATTGTACTAAATGGTGTTATCAACTTTTAATTTAAATAGGATTTATTGTTAAAACTTTATTTTAATCGATACTTTCTAATGTTGCATTATATTTGCTAGGATTATTGTCTAAACTTTATTTCGATTGATACTTTTAATAAAGCAATATATTTTAGAATTGATAAATTATTCATATGCATGGAAACTATTAATTTGTAAATCTTTCCATTTTTCCCACTACTAATATATAAAAAATTATAATATTTATTTTTACATAAAAATTAAATAATTATAATTATTAATTTTTTATTAGCAAAATTATTTAATATAAATATTATATTAATTTAATTTTAAATAAATATTTAATATATAATAAATTATAATAATATATTATTGACAAGAAAATTTAATCTACTAAAAAATATACATAATCTAAAATATTAAAATAAAATAATACTTAAATAATTTATAAAATATACTCATACTCGTGTATGATATTTCACATACAAACAACTAATCATAAATAGCTCATTTTACAAAATATTCTTATTTAAATAGATAATATAATTAATTAGTTTAATCAACTAACATAATTAATCATTAACTTACAGTTGATTAAATTAACTAATTGTTAATGTAATTAATTAATTATTAAATAAGGCTTTTATATTTACATTTTTTTAAATTTTTTATTTTATAAATTTTTTAAAATAAAAAATTTTTGCTTATAAAACAACTTCTAAAAAATTTATATTAAATATAAGTTAATTTATTTTTATTTAAAAAATAAAATAATTAGAAATTTTTATATTATATTTATATTTTTATATTTCGATATATTAATTTATCTTTTTAAAATTAAATATAATGAAATTATTAAATTTTTTATATTTTTTAAATAAATAAAAAATTCACAATCTACTAACAAAATATATTTAATGTTTATCTTAAAATCCTTAAAAAAAGATATGGATATAAAATAAAAAGATAAGCTCATATTTTAATACATTAATTTACTACCTTTCTAAATTTTATATATTGTAAATATTTAATCTTTCATCATCTTTTAAATAAATGAAAAAATTTCACAATCTACTGATAAAGTATTTTTAATATTTATCTTAAAAGTTTTTAAAATATTTTTAAACCAATTTTGGTATTTATATTAAAAATATAAGAAAAAGATATAAAAAATAAAATGGGAAATTCATATTTTATTACACTATTTTACTTTTTTTTTCTAAATTTAATATATTACAATTATTTAAATTTCTATCATCTCTTAGATAAATGAAAAAAAATTTGTAATCTACCGATAAACTAGTTTTAATATTTATTTTAAAAATCTTCAAAAAGAAGATATGTATGGAAAAAGGAAATAAAAAGAGAATCAATGATATATCATTTTTTATTTTTCCCTCAATAATAAATTGATATATCGCCTTATATTAATACAACTTATTTTTACTTTGTTAAAAGATTAATATCAAGAATGCTGAAAATCATATAAAAAGATATGGATAAAAAAAATAAGTTTTTAAATATATTTAAGAATCTTAAAATATGAAAAGATTAATATCAAGAATCTTAAAAATCTATATTATCTTTCTCTAAAATTATTCCACCAATAAATTTTTATCATAACATAATCTAAAAAAAATCATGTCAAAGAAAATTTAATGCAACGTTTTGCTATTTTTAAATTTTATTAAACTAATTTACTTTCTTTCTAAATTTAATACATTACAATTATTTAATTTTCTATTCCCTTTTAAATAAATAAAAATTTTACAAACTAATAATAAATCATATTTAATATTTATCTTAAAAATTTTATAATTATTTATTTTTTGTCAAATATATTTTATATTCTTAATGAGTTATTTGTATATATCTTTGTTATAAATATTTACAATACTTTTACATATTTACCTAATATTATTACAATTATATGCTCATATGAACAATATATTTTATATTTGTTATCTCTTTATTTTACAAAAATTAATTTAATTTGTGGTAAATATATATTTAATTTTTATAGTATAAATATATTTTCAAAATATTTTATTTACAATACCATCATTTCATACTATTAGTTAAATTCAACAATTGTTACAACAAAATTTTCACTATATTTTAAATTATTTTAAACTTTAAATTATTAATTTATAATTTCACAAATATTCTTATTAGTTAATGTTTAAACATACTAAATTTAAAATATTTCTAGATAGAATATTTGTGTAATGTAAAATAATTATTTTTATTTAAATATATTTTACATTCTTAATGAATTATTTATTTATGTCCATATTGTAAATTATTATAATACTAATATATAATAAGTCACAATGTGTTAATTGATAAAAAGAGTAGCTATTATACTTTTAAACTAATTTTGAAATGTATGGATCTAACAGAATTGAGCATTTTATCTCTCAAATTTTAATTTTTGATTCGATTACTGATTCTATATTTTACATTAAATTTTTCATAAAATAAAAGACTTTTATAAAAAATTAAGAGAAGCAGAATATTATGTGCATTTAAATATATGTATATCTTTATATTTGTAATTATAATTTTTTAATTGTATAAATTATACTAATCTTATAATAATTTTTTAATAATATTTATTTGAAAAATATGAAATATATATATTAATTTTGACTAAAAAAAGAATATCATATATCACAGACACTAGTTTTATTTTAATTTTAAATGAATTAAAATTAAAAATAGAAATCTTCATGCATTAAATATAATTTAATGGTAGAAACACTTAACCTTATAAGAAGTAGTGCTTCTCTAATATTATACTCAATGGCGAAGCTTTATTGGGATAAATAAATTTTTAGCTCCTCAAAATTTTTAAAATCATATATTAGTATCACATAATGATATAAAAATTACTTGAAAAATATTTTTACATAAATCATTTAGCTTCTCTTAAATTTTAATTCAAGATTTGCCATCGATTATATTATTTTAAATCTTACACCAAATGGTGGTGAAAGCCTCCTAAGTAATACTATAAGAACTCTACTTCCTAGAAAGTTGAGTGCTTCTACCATTAAATTATATTTAATAAATACATTTAATTTTATATTTTTAATTTTAATTCACTTACTTTGAGATCTAAAAAGGATAATCCAATAGTGAAATACTTAACTTTTTAAAAAGTGAAACTCTCAATAGCATTACCTATTTAGATTTAAATAATAGATTTGTCCTCAAAGGATTGGTAAAGCTATCATCTAGGTGGCAATCCCTTTTATGGCCACATGGTCATCTTTCATTAATCATGGATCATTTCTTATCGTTATAAGCAGTAGCACTAAATGACATGAAAGCCAAAGTTAAATTTAGGTTATGAATGACATGGCATATGCCGTGGCATTCAAGAGTTAATTAGGTGTAAGACCCTAATAACAAAATAGCATATTTATTAAATATTAAAAAAAAAGAACTTTATGCATAACTATCAATGATGACTAATAAAACAAGTCATCTTATCATGGTATTTCTCTTTTTAGTTTTCTAATATTTTATTATATAGATATTAATTTGAATGATAAAGCATTCAAAGCTTGTATTCACCTCTTAAATTTGCATCATATAGGATTTTCCCATTAGATATCCTAAAAAGGATAATCCTATAATAAAATACTTAATTTCTCGACGGGTAGAGCTCTCTATAGCATCACTTATTTAGGTTTAAATGATAAATTTGTCCTTGGAGGATGGTTAGGTTGTCATGTAGGTGGCAATCCTTCTTATAGTCACATGGTCATCTTCCATTAGTTGTGGATCATCTTTTATCATTACAAACAACAATGCTAAATGACATGAGAGCTTGGGTCCAATTTAAGCTTCAAATGACATGGAATATGTCATGTTATTTAAGAGTTAATAGGTTATAAAACCATCATAACAAGATAATGTATTTATTAAATCTTAAGAAAAATAAAATAAAATTTCATGCATAACTGCAATGATGAGTAACAAAATAAGTCATCTTGTTATGGTATTTCTCTTTTTAGTTTTCTAATATTTTAATGCATATTAGTTTGAATGACAAAGCTTTCAAGCTCTTATTCATATCATATAGGATTTTCCATAATATTTTTGTGCTTAGAGGATTGGTTGTGTTATTATCTAGGTGGCAATCCCTCTTATGGCTATATGGTTATTTTCTATTAGTTGTAAATCATCTTCTATCATTAAAAACAATAGTGCTAAATGATATAAGAGTTAGGACCAAATTTAGGCTATGAATGACATGCCATATGCCATGTCATTCAAAAGTGAATAGGGAATGATGACTAATAAAACAAATCATCTTGTTATGGTATTTCTCTTTTTAGTTTTTTAATATTTTATTATGTGGACATCAATTTGAATGACAAGGCATTTGGAGCTAATATCCACCTCTTAAATTCACATTATATAGGATTTTTGCATTAGAGATCTAGAAACAGACAATCTAATAGTGAAATACTTAACTTCTTGGAAGGTGGAGTTCTTAATAATATTATGTGTTTAGGTCTAAAAAATAGATTTGCCTTAAAGGATTAGTTGGGTTATCATCTAGGTGGCAATCACTTTCATAGCTATATGGTCATCTTTCATTGGTTGTGGAATATCTCCCTTCATTACAAATAACAATGCTAAATGGCATGAGCCAAGGCCAAACTTGAATTACAAATGATATGGCATATGTTATGTCATTTAAGAGTCAATAAGGTGTAAGACCCTCATAACAAAACAAAGCATTTACTAACTATTATAAAAAAATATAAAATGGAGCTTTAAGCATAACTATTGACAATGATTAACAAAATAACTCATCTTAGTACCCCCATGGGTTCCAAACCCATGGGTATGTGGCAAAATGTAAGCCATTAGATGAGTGAGGCCATTGACTTAGTCAACTCATCTAATGGCTTAGATTTAGCCACATCCCCATGGGTTTGGAACCCATGGGGGTAACATAGAATTCCCCCTTATCTTATTATGTTATTTCTCTTTTTAATTTTTTAATATTTTATTACATGGACATCAGTTTGAATGACAAAGCATTCAGAGTTTATATTTTCCTTTTAAATTTATATTACATAGGATTTTCCCATTATAACCAAATAACTCAAGTTTGTGTGAATTGCTCTTTTACACTTCACTCTCACTATCCCATTTTCTCTATCTAACCACTCTCATTGTCCTACTATCTTTAGAGTTGTTGAAATAGCTTAATTCAATTCTATCAAACTAGCCTAATGGATAAAAAATTATATGTTAACCTTATCATAGGTTGGATTATTACAATGTCAATTTCAATTTCAATTCTAAATTAACTTTCATTAGGTGGTTCCAAGTATGTTTTACAACTTGTTATACTTTATTATTATTATTATTATTATTATTATTATTATTATTATTATTATTATTATTATTATTATTATTATTATTATTACTACTACTACTACTACTACTACTACTACTACTACTACTACTACTACTACATCACTTATTTGGTTATTTCTAACTTCACATTATTAGTTAATTAAAATGAACTATTATTATTATTATTAATATAATTATATTTTGTTATTATCATTTATAAACTTATTATTATTATTATTATTATTATTATTATTATTATTATTATTATTGGATATAACTAAAATAGTAAGAAAATAAATTAAAACATAACCATTTTTAATATAGAAAATCCACTAAAATATATATATATGAATGTATCACTATTTTATAGTAGTAATAATAATTTATTACTTTAATTAATATATTTATTTAATTATAGTAATTATTTTATTTATGTTTGGTTATAATAATTACTTTATGCAATCATTTTTTATTAACTTTTAAGTGTTATGATGATAAATTTAATTTCTCACATGATCTATATTATTTTTTAATTTTAAAAATTTTTTGTAATATTTATTGATAATATTAAATATATAAATTTATTATTTAATGTTAATTTTTTAATTTTAATATAATTATCTATTTAAATAAATTTATGTAATATATGTTAACAATATTAAATATATAAATTCATTAATTTTAATATTAAAAATTATACAATATTACTCATATATAATTTTTATATTATATATATATATTAAAGTATAATTATAATTATTAAAATATATATATGCACACAATAATAAATTAATTATTTATCATTTACTAATATTACTAAACTTATGGGCTAATCTAATAATATGATAGATTAATACTTATCAATCTCAATCTTTTTCGAAATCAGGCTAACTAGTCATAATTCTTTATCAGGTCAAGCCACTGTAATTATTTTCTGTATTAATCTCAATATTGAGTTAGACAAAATTATACTAGCCTTAACTAATTTATTAGATCCAACTCATTTCAATAACTCTAATTATCTTCATCTAACTTACGCTTTAAAATGACTTTGTAAGAGAAATTGCCTAAACCTTGGAAATCATAGCACCACTAGCAACCATTGTTTAAGGAAAATTTAAAGTCACACTTATCCAATTTACGCAAGAATTCCCTTCACTTGTGATTAAAATTACCTCAGAAATTTTGACACTATGAGATTCACATGAATTATTAACTTTTAAAAAAATAAGAGTTAATTTCTTTTTTATCTATTATTAGGATGCCGAAGGAATAGAATGGAAGCAAATCAATCTTCTCTTTCTCCGTACTTCATTATCAAAAGTAAAATATTAACTTAATCTCATTCTCAGATCCAAAGAGTAAGAAAAGTTCATAGAGACTTTTGAGGGAAGGTAAAAAATGGTAAAAGAATTAAGAAAAAGGTTCAACTAATAAAATTAAATGTTATAAGTCCATACATAATTATCAATTAATTTCAAATATAAGTAAATAAAATTTTAAATTCATATATAATCAATAATTATTTTAAATTCTTTATCTCATATTAAAAATGTTCTTCCATCATATTATTATTTATATTGTTTTATGTATATATAATATAATAAATTCATAAGCATATATTTAAAAAATACATAAATATTCTTATTTAAAACATTTTACATATTACAAATTAAATGCAAAACAATATATTTTAAATCTTAAGTTAAGGTAGTGATAAAACCCTATAGATCTAGATTTTAAGTGTGATATCTATAAAATAGAAAAAAGACACTCCAATGTCTAGGTCAATATAAGTAGAAGAAAAGTATAAATAAAAGAGAGAATTATATCTTGTAGATAGAATGGTAAAGGGTACTATATATAGAGTGCGGTTATAATGTTGAAAGGTAAGGTAGTAATTGTCATTGTCACTTACCTCTATTTAATCATGATGTTTTGAAGAGGAATTTTTTTTAAGAGAAATAAAGAATCAAAGGTGGTGCTCTAAAGACACCTCAATTAATTAGGTTAATATGTGTCATAATAAAGAAATATAAAGCACAAAGTATTAGATCAGGATAGGTGTTTGAGAAATTAACTTAGATGCCTGGGGATATCTTCCTAATCTTTGATATAGTGTGAGGGTGTGTAGCTCGCTTGAAATTTATATTATAAGCTCATAGATCATTTACTTAATTCTTAAATTACGAATTTCTAACTAATTTTCTTGACCTTTGCTAATTCAATTGGTCATTGCTAAGAAATCCCATTATATTAGTTCCATTTCCATATAGGCTTATGTGTAGCAATCACTTTTTTAGGGTTGAATATCCTATAAAATGGGGATGATGAATTAGTGCAAAAATTTCATGAATTAACTTTTAATAATGGGCTATACAACATGGATGGGTAGAAGATAATCTATAAAGTGTTTATCTCCTCTTTAACATACAATTAAGTGCTTTTAAGGGTCTTAGTTAAATTTAAAAGTAATTGATAAAGGCAATTAATAATAATATTTGTTTCTCTTTTTCATATTATGAATAACTATGTTGAATATGCTACTAAGACATATAAATGTTATTAATAAAGATTTAAAGCTAATTATTAAAATTATAAGTATTTATCATGCTCTAATTCGATCTCGTGGAGAACGAATACAAAAATTTTGAACTATAACATAGGAAATAAAATGTGATAATACTTTACTTTTGAGGATATGGTAATTATGTAACAAGGTTATGATAACTATGTAAAGAATCATGATAAGCATATATTTAAAGTTATCTATAATGTGGAAAACAAGTATACTAATTAAAGTCTCTATTAATTTCATTGATTTTAAAACTATGCCATATATATATATATATATATATATATATATATATATGTATGTATAATTTGAAATTTGGATTTCAATAAGAAAGAATTATGTTATAATCTTTCAAAAAGGAAAGAATCATATCATTTGAAATAATTTCAAATTTCATATTTCATATTTTTTTCAACATGAAAAGAGTCCCACTATTTAAAATAATTTCAAATATATTTTTCTTATCAACCAATATGAAAACATTTTTTAAACATCCATATAGGTATATTGATTGATATAATATTCATATATGGAAACATGAAGCTATATTTTTTTCTATTTTTTTAAAAATAAAATCTAATACAAGGAAATCAATATAAAACTTTGATTTTCATTATATATTTTTCACATCGTCACATTACAAATAAAAGATCACATATGAATGCTTTTTACATGATTTCATATAATCATAGCCATATTTAATTTCAAAATAAAATAAAATCATATATAAGTTCTAGAATTCAATGTGATATAAGGAAATCATGTAAAATGAAAATAGATGATTTATAAGTATAACATGATTTCATGTAAAACAAAAAATTGAAATATCATTTTCCTTATACGTTTTTCAAAATTAAGTCAAATCTCATTTAGTATTCATATATTAAAGCATTTTTTGTAAAAATAGAAAAGGATTTCACACAAAATGACACCATTTAACGTGAAAACAAATAAAATATTTTTTTATGTAAAATGGGAATATTGATACCATCCCATTTTTGAAAAGCTTGATTTTATATAAAATATGATTCCATTGTTTGATTTTTTTTCTTATTTCATTAAAGGTAATTAACGAAACTGAAGACGATTGAGAAAATAGATACATCTAGAAAACTCTACAATCATATAGTGCTTGCTAGTGAAAACATGGATTAAAATATTGAAAGAGAATCTTAAATTTGATCATGCTGATCATCTATTTGGACTCCTTTTATAATCATTGATTGTGATTTACCATAAAATATTGTCAATAAAAATAAAATTGAAATAAAGAATGTAATCATCAGTTAAACCAAATAACAATGATGTTCTTGCATAAATATAAAAAAACCATCATCAGTAATTAATCACCAGAAAATTGAATTTTTTGGCCCAAGAAACCTTCTTTCTTGATTGTGATAATCATTTAGGAAATTGGAAAAATCGGCATAGAATTTCAAAACTAATGATGCCTTATCATGGTAGCCGAAAAGGAAAAAAAATCTATTTAGTTAAGAAATATGACCAAGGAAGTCATAGATCGTATTAATGACAAAACTCTTTAGATTTGGATCCTAAATGTGAGACTTGCAAAATAAAGAAAAGATTTTGATGCCAAAATCAATATGAATATAAGAAAAATATAAGTAAATGAGAGTATTAAATCTCATAGATAAAGTGGTAAGAAATATTATATATAGAACATGAATATAATATTGAAAGATAAAATTATAATTATTATTATTAGGTAGGGCACAATAGGATGCGAATTTTGATTTTTGCCTTGAGCTCCTTAGTCAAGTATTATGCTTAGGTTTTAAAATTTTGCCTTAGTATGCAACAACATTGTTGACTACCCCTGTTTAACAAGCCCTTGAGTTAATGTCCTATTCTTGAGACCAAATCCTATAATTTGAGTACCTTACTTGGTCAATCGTGTGTGAGAGTAGCTCAAACAACAACAACAATAACAAAGCCTTATCCTACTAAGTGAGTCAGCTACATGGATCATACAATGTCATTGGGCTTTATCAGAAACTAGATTTTCAGTAATATTATTTACTAGAAGATCCCTTTTTATAACTCCTCCCAATGTCCTTTTTGGCCCCTCTTTACACCTTTTACAAGCTTAAAAAATCATGTGATTGACTCTTCTCATTAGTGCTTTAATGGCCTTCTTTACATATAATTAAACTACCTTAATTAATTTTCTGTCATTTTCTCCTTAATAGGTGCACACCAATATGCCCTTGTATGCATTCATTTTGTATTTTATCATATCTTGTATGACTACACATCTATCTTAACATGCTCATTTTCGCTACCTTTATTTTTTGCTCTTGTTATCCTTTTAAAGCCTAACATTTACTATCATAAAGCATAGCTAGTTATATAGTAGTCCAATTAACTTCCTGTTAAGTTTAATAGGTACTTTGTAGTCACAAATAACTCTTGATGCCTTTCTCTAGTTTAACCATTCAACTTGTATCTTCTGTATGACATCTTCATCAATTTTTCCATTGTTTTATAATATAAATCCCAGATAGTTAAATTTAGATACTTATAATATGACATACTCTCCAATTCTTACCTCCAAATCATTTTTATTTTGCTTCTTATTAAATTTGTAATGCATATACTCTATTTTACTCCTATTCAAGTAAAAACCCTTTGATTCCAATATTTATCTCCAAAGCTCCAATTTATAGTTAACCTATTTCCGTCATTCCTTAATCAGAACTATATCATCCACAAATAATATACATTTAGGGATAGTTTCTTGTATGTCATTGGTAAGAACATGCAAAACTAGATTAAATAAGTAAGGACTCAAGGCTGAACCCTAATATAGACTTATCCTTATATTAAAACCCTCTATCTTTACTTTGTGAGTTCTTACACTTATAGTTACTCTATTATATATGTCCTGTATAGGCCAGATATATGCGACATGAACTCTTTTCTTTTCCAAAGCCTTCCACAACACTTCTCTTGGTACTCGATCATAAGCTTTTTCTAAATCAATGAAAATCATATATAAGTCTTTTTCTTTACTTCAATACTTTTCCATCAACCCTTATAGAAGATAAATAGCTTCTGTTGCAGATCTTCTTGGCATAAATCCAAATTGGTTCTCTATAATCCTGATCTCATATTTTAATTTATGCTCAATCACTTTTTTCCCTATAGTTTCATAGTATGACTCATAAGTTTTATCCCTCGATAGTTTGCATAGTTTTGGATATCTCTTTTGTTCTTATATATAAGTACCAAAATATTTTTCCTTCACTTATTTGACATTTTCTTAAATCTTAAAATCTTATTAAATAACTTAGTGAGTCAGAAGATATCCTACTCTCCTAAACATTTCCAAATTTTAAAGGAATATCATTTTGACTAATGACTTTACCATTATCCATCCTCTTAAGAGCTTTTTTAACCTCCCCAACTTGAATCCTACGATAATGAGCTAAATTTTGTTTATTCTCTTGGGTTTCTAATCCTTCCATATCCCTAGCCAATCCTTACTTGTTATTGAAAAGCTTATAAAAGTATTTCTTCCATCTCTTTTTGATATTTTTATCTATGAGTAGAACTTGTCCTTCTTCATCCTTAATACACCTTACTTGATCTAAGTCTCTTGATTTTCTTTTTCTATTTTTGACAAGTTTATAAATCTTTCATTCTCCATTCTTTGTTCCTAGATCTCAATAGAATTCCACAAAAGTTTTAAATCATGCCTCACTCACTGCCTTTTTGATCTTATTCCTAACCATCCAATACCTTTCCCACTTTTCAACATTGTCACATACATATAATGTCTTAAAACATTCCTTTTTAGTTTTGACATTTTTCCTATACACTTTCATTTTACCACCAAAATTCTTTATCTCTCAATCCAAAGCCTTTATAAGAAATAACTTAGGCCTAGATTAATCTTCAAATACCTTCAAAATTCCCTTAAATGCAATCAATCATGATATTGTCACATTTTTTTATGTTCATACATTCTTATATTTTTCTTATCAAATATAAGATTACTATTTTTTCTATATAAAAACAGTAGATGATAAATTTTTTTGTAATAAAAATATTTTCAAAAATCAAACTCATTCTTAATTAAATCTCAAATTCAAGATCTTTTATCTAAAATGTTCAGACCCGACCTTCAGTATAAAAAGAAATAACACAAGCACATCCAAAATTATTTGTTATCACGAATCATCAGTAATTTGTAAAAGAGGGGACTTTGTCTAAGGGACCAAAATTTCTAAACGTCTGACATTTCACTAATTTTAAAAGTTAAAAGGAAAATCTAAATTAAAGCTACAAAATGAATATAAGGTCCCATTTATTTGGCGGTAAAATATTCTTTTATAAAAAAATATCATTTCCAAATATAATAGTAAAAAAGTGACATACCATTATATTATATGCTATTATATAGTTTGTAATTTAAAAAATGATATCTAGATTTATGATAATAAAAAATAAATTTATTTTTAAAATAAAAAATATTACTTTTGTCAAAACCCTCTCTATTTAATATTAAATAAATAAAATATTTTATTTTATTTTAATACTTTATAACTATATTTATAAAAAAATGTTAATCCTTCGAAATAAACAGATCTTAAAAAAATTGCATTTTATTCTTTTTAGACTTCTCTCCCCCAAGCTCATGATCTTGGGATACTATACGGAAGATTTTCAAATTAGACACTTCTCGATAATGATTTATGACTACCCAGAAAGATATAACAAACTGAAATATCTGTAGAAAGTCAGTTATTCAACTACACGCAAACGAAGTATTAATGGGTTGACCCCACCGACAAGCACTCAGACAATAAACGAAATATTCAGAGCTCTAAAAGCAAAGGATGTTTCGAGTATACCAATATGATTTTTTTTTAAATTATAAAGGGGACATTTCCAGTATAACAATATGATTTTTTTTTTAATTTGTAATACTTTACATAAAATTTATAATTTTCTTATAAAATCTCATAACAATTCTGTAAATTTTTGTCGTATAAAATTATTGTTCAAGATTTATAAATAAAATTATGAAATTTTATGAAAAAATTATAAATTTTTTATAAATAGTTACATTTATATAATTTATATTATATGAAAAAGTTACGAAATCTTATAAAAATTATAAATTTTTATAAGATTATCTTATAAAATTTACAAAAATTTATATCAGTAAGATTTTTTTCTCTGGAAGTTATACGGAGACAAACCCCAAAAAATCCGGAGAGAAAATGGATATGAGAGCAAAAACGGATTGATTTGTTGTAATATGTAGCGTCGGATAGCCTCACTCTCAAGCATTCAAAGATCCGAATCTTTGAAAGGTTCGAGCCATAAAATAGATGTTTGAAAAAATACATGACAAATAAACATTGAAGCAGAAGACATCCTATTGCTTGACGAGCCCAAGTTGACCTGGTCAAATAAAGTCAACCTAGATTCTTCTCTTCTTATTCTCAATTTTTCTTTGTTTTAATTTCTTACTTTCAAAGTATGAGTTTAATGAGTTATTGTTGGAAAGTTTATTGAGGCTATTTTCAAATAAAACCACTTTCATAAAACAAGGGTTTTATCACGGTACATCCTTGAAAAAAATGAAGAACGAGTTTTTATTAAAGTCTACACAAAAATTATAAAATTTTAAAAAATTATAAAATCTATACATGCTAAGATTCAAAGTATTTATAGATTTTTATGCAATAAGTATTAAAAAAAACTTATAACTTTATTATTTAAAGTTGCAATTAAAATTTTCAAAAAATATTTTGGGCCTTTTACGAAAGATTGCAACATCGTGGTTTTGTTTGATTTGTTGGAAAAAAAAAATTTCGCAAGAAAATTTCATTTGATTGTATATAGCTAAATAAGTTTCATGCTACTTATATACCTTATTATGATTAAAAAATAATAATGCATTCATTGTATATTAGTTGTAACAAAAAATAACCTTTTCTTCGAAATAAATAACAAATATGCATTTTCTATTATCTTATTATTATATAATTATAAATGCAAGTAAATCAATTTATTCATATACATTTTTCACTAAAAAAATAAAACTTTAATCAAAAGTTATAATATTTTATATAAAAATTGTAAAAATAAGAGTACTAGAAACACTGGTCTTTTAAAAGACAAAGCATAACTCCGTAAATAACGGTTAATGTCATATGTAAAAAACCTAAGAGAAAAATACATTAATCTTTCATGAATTTTAGTATAATTATATTTAGCTTTCCTTTAATTTCAAAATCTATTTAAATTTCCCTTATAAAAAATACTACGTTTAAATTTAAATTTGATTTTTTTTTCAAAGAACTGATGAGAAAAGATAAATATAAAGTATAAATCTATCTATATAGATATCTTATATATTTTGTGACAATATATACATATATACATATATATATATATATATATATAGGGAATATCTTAGATGATGATCGTGATGATACAAAAGTGTGTTGCTATAAATGAAGATTAAAGAAGCATAAAATTAGCAAGACACAAATAACTTAATGTGGTTTAGTTTTTATCTTATTCTATGGATGAAAATGAGAAACAAATTGATTAATTTAAAAGAATTATAAAGAGAATAAAAATAACATAATAATTCTCAAATTCATATTCTAGATACATTCAAAAATATCTTACAATGTACATATTCTTCAGTTTAAAAAAACTCACTAATTGTGGGATCTTAAGTGATTTTTATAAGGATTACAAATGTCAACACTCTCACTTTTCTCCTCTCATTAAACAAAACTTGCATTATACAAGTGTTTATAAGCTAAAATCCTTACAAAAAGATAAATCTAACATGATCAAAATATTAAATAATAGAATTTATCCAATTTGGTCATAATCCTATCTCTTCAAAATTTAAACTTAAATAAGATGAAGACAAAATTAAAATATTATCCTATATAACAAAGAAGTAAGGTTTATCTCAAAATCTAAACAATCTCCATGTTAATACAAATTTTATCATCAAAAGTCTTCAACCTCTAAATCAAGAGTAATTTTAGATTAAGTAATTCTACTAAAGTTTAAATTAAATCTTCTTTATAGATGAAAGGCATCTTCAAAACTCCACGCTTGTTATACTTAGAATATTAGGTAATATTATTTTACTTCTAATAATATTTTCCTACATATGGCAATTACTTATTTGTTGAAGATGTGTTTAGAGTAAAATTTTGAATAAAGAAAATAGAATTTTATGATGAAAATAGGAAGAATAAATATAAATATGAACTAGTGTTTAATTAGAATTAAATAGGGGTCTATAGAGGATATGTAAGATAATAATTTCTTGTTTTACCCCTGGAAGCCTTCAAAATGATAAAAATGCCCCTTTGGAGAATTAAACCCCCAAATACTATCATTTTTCCTTATTTTTTGCCTTGCACCAACCAAGTCTTCTTTATCTTCTTTTTCTTCAAATAACTTTACCCCAAATTCTCTAACTTTAATAAGGAATTTAGCTAAGGAAGTCCAAGAATTATCATCACTTCTTCTTTAATTAAGATAACTCTCTATAATCCTAAGTTTTAGATAGAAAATCTTTAAAGTACAATTGATGATGATGGAAATTAAGATTTTAATGCGATTTTCTTTATTAAGTGTTAAGTTTGGTAATCAAGCTACCTCCTCAATCTTACTTTAAGTCTCCTTCATCAATAAGTAAGTAGATACTTAAGTTAATTATTTTTTAAGAATTTGGTTGTATTTAAGGTCACATGTCAATTTTCATAAAGGAATTTGATGATTTAGCATGTATAGTTTTTATTGGTAGAATCTTGGTTGTTTTTGAGTTAGAAAATGCTTGTGAATGTTATTAGCTATGAACTTTTCATTGGTATTGTTAGATTGTGTAAAATATGGAAGAATTATGCTAATGTTCAATGAAATTTAGTGTAGAGTTAGAAATTTTAGTCCATACTTGAATATGGTATTCAAATGTAATCTTGGGAAGAGCTTCCAACTAACCATACTCAAGAACCTCTTTGACACTGAACATCTAAATGCTTGTATCCAAGTATGATATTCGAATATGGCTATGGAAGATATAACTCAAGGGCTATACTCAAATATTATATTCGAGTATCAAGAAATTTAGTCTCGAGATTTGCAATCTCAAGTTAAAGATACTTAAGTATAGTACTCAAATATAAGCTTTAAATATCACTTTCAGAGCTCTACATTTATGTGAATACTCACCCTTATTTTTCAATTTTGTTATGAGTGTCTACACATTACGATAATATAAATTTAAATAAATTATACAAGTATTTAATGGCTCTTGAAATGTTAATATTTATTTAATATTAATGTTAAAATTCCAATAGGAATGTGTAATTATATGAAACCATGATTATGGAATTATAAATCATTATGATAAAGTAATTATGTAAATTATTTTACAATTTTAATTGTTTAATGGTTTTTCTCACAACCACTTATCATAACTAGCTTGGATATTGTTAATTAATTCCATTAGCCAAATTAACTAACCGACTCTATTGACTATAACATAACTAGCATAATTCTTTTATTGCATATCTAATGCACCATGTAGATTAAAGTAAACAAACACAATTCCTATTATGCATAGACCACTTAGGAAATACATTTTCTTATATTTATACAAACCTGTAATCTGGACATGCTACAACCTGTATTAAGCATAACTTAATCATCTTACAATAATATCAACTAAGCCTATTTCATAACCAATACCACTATTTCTAATTGTCAAAACTCTTCAGTTAAAATGCTTTGGATTTCCTTAAAAATTTCTTAATCTAAAGCTTCAACTTTTACTTGATAGTGTTGTAATCATATATGGATTTCAAAGCTCCTGTCATTCATTCCTTCCTTCTTTCTATTAACTAATTATGAAAGTAAGCCATAAGCATATATTTTACCAATTATATTTATTTAAAAATATTTATCTTACATTCTAATAATTCTATTCCAACAAATTTGAATCACAAATTTTTAATATTTCTACATTTCTATCAAAGAAATTTTACTTAATTAATTTAGGGATTTTTTGAATCATTCTTAATTAGGAAAAAATATTAAAGTTATATATTTTAAGACTCACTAGTAAAAAAGGTTGCTGACTGTAGTAGTGGTGCCAAAAAAGGAAGGGGTACCAGAAATCATGTAGGTTTGACGTTTATGCAGCTTTATAACATAGTTATGAGCTATTTCTATTTTTACATTTCTTGCATGTTGTGACCATTAAAAGACCAAATGACCACAGCATAACACATAATGGTTGGAAGTGATTGAAATGGAATAGGAATTAAATATAGGCAACATAGTTAGAAAGGGTAGAAAGTAGGAATTTAGGAGAAAAGAAAGAAGCAAAGGGCTTAAAAAAATATGATCTGGGTATTAATTTGGTGTTTTTTACACTCCCTAAGCTCATTTTTTAGATTAAATCCCATCTATTCCTTCCTTCATCAGACTTCTCCAATAAGATCATGGCCTTTTTTTTTAATTACTGTCCTCTTTAGTTAGCTCACACATTAATTTTTCATCTTCTTGACATTCTCTTAATAATTTAATAAATCTTCAAGGATCTAAGTTCTAAAATTCTCAAGAAAACCATTTATCAAAATATACCAAGTTTATTTTAAAATTATACTTGAATCAAATACATAAAACTTCATTGTTGTATTGAAGAAATATTCATTTTCAAAATTCAATGAATGACATTTTAAGAAATAATTATATTACAGTCAATTCAATTATTTAAAGGTAAATAAATTAAAAAAAATTCATTTCAAATTTCAAATAATATAGTTCTCATAAAGATTTCCAAGATTGTAAAAAGACTTTTAACTTAAGTGAAAAACATTTTTTTTGTTAGAATGTTACAATTTTGGATGTGATTGGTATTGTGATAAATTCTTGATAAGAAGATGAAATTGTATGTGAATGAAATTAAGTTTTCATATAGAAATGGGGTGATGAAATAAGAAAATATGAATTAGTATTGAATTTTAAGAAATAGTTTGTATGGGGATAAGGCAAATTTTAGAGGAACACAAATGGAATTTATAGGAGGGTAATGTAGATCTTAAAGGAACAAAGATAGAGTTTGTAGACGGGAAGATAAGGATAACCCATAAGGCACAATATGTTTTAATTTTTTTACACCTACCCATGGTATCCCATGTTATTTATTGATAAATATGTGCAAATAAAAATATTATTAAATATGGTAAAATTTGTTTGAGAAAATATTATGATTATGTATGTATTTTATTAAGTAAATTATTTAATTATTGAGTTAACAACTCAATATTTTAATATTTTCCTTTTTTTACAAATATAACTATAGGGGTTGCTTCATTTCTACCAGTAGCTCAAGAGCAAAATTCTCCTTAAAGTCAAATATAATGCAATCATAATCTTTGTGAGGGTATATAATTAGTAATATGTTAGGCTTTGTTCATATTTTGAATTTTCTACAGTAGAACATTATTTTTTTTTTGCACCATGGTATCCCAAGCTATTTATTGATAAATATATGTGAATGAGATTATTATTGAATATGGTAAAATTTGTTTAAAAAAAGATTATGATAATTTATGCATTTTATTAAGTATATTATTTTCTTACTATGTCAATGACTTGTTATTTTAGTGTTTTCCTTTTCTACAAATATAATTGTAGGAGCTCCTCCACCCCTACAAACAGTTCAAAAGTAAAATTCTCTTTAAAGTCAAACATAGTGTAACTATAATCTTTGTCAGGGTATATAGTTAAAAATGTGTTAGGCCTTGTTCATATTTAGAATTTTACATAGTAGAACTTTATTGTAAATATTTTGGATTTATTTATAAAATATGTTATTTCCAAAGTCCATGTGATGATACCAAATTTAAGGTTAGTTTAGGTTGGTAGAAATTGGGATATAAGTTTCACACTAGTCATAGTTAAGTGGGTCATGACAACACAACTATAAATTAGCTAATTGACATTGGGCATTCAAAGGAATACACATTAGAAATTGATCAAAGTTTAATCGAGAATTATTATATATGCATTTTTAACATTGATTTTGAATTTGTTATAAAATTTAACAATTACATTGGTTTTTATTGAAAACAAACAATGTCATTTAATTCCATATCGTTGTGGCAAATACTATTAAATAGAGCTTGTTTTCAAATAAGCAGCATAAAATTTTCATAATATCACATCAGTTTATTCTGATAATTGACATAGTTTATCCCTCCTAAGAAATTCCACCCTATCCCTTTATTTTTACTCCTTTATCCTAAATTATAACCTTATAAACCTCTTCATTGCACCCTCATTGTCCCTATTTCCTTGTATTCCTAATCATAAATAAAATTTAGCATCTTCTATGACTCTATAGAATCTTAATCTTAATGGATTTAAAGATTGAATTAAATAACAAAAGATTAAATAAGATGAAAGATTATATATAATATCTCAATTAGAGATGTGTACTTTACTAAATCTATTTTGATACCCTTTGCTTAATACGTGATGCATGGATTCTCTAGAAAAGCCTATTGAATATAATGCATATAGATGCAATATGCATTTATGAAAAATTAGCACATGATATTACATATTTTCATATGAATAAATAGTAGATAATATCATATTGGTTTATTTTAATAACTGACATAGTCTATCCCCCTTAGACACTCCAACCTATCCTTTTATTTTTACTCCTTTATCCTAAACAATAACCTTATACCCTTATTCCTTGCTCCCTCATTGTCCTTATTTCCTTGTATTTCTAATCATAAATAGAGACTAACATATTTTATAACTCTACAAAATATTAAATTTAATGGATTTAAAGAATAAATTAAATAACAAAAGATTAAACACAATGAAAAGTTATATACAATATCTTAATTAGAGATGTGTGTGCTTTGCTAAATCTGTTTTGGTACCCCTTGTTTAAATTTGTGACATGTGGATTCCCTAAAAATGCCTTTTGAATATAATGCATACAGATGCAATATACATTTATGAAAAATTAGTATATGATATTACATATTTTCATATGAATAAATAATAGATAATACCATAGAATGCCAAAGAAGATGAAAGAGATCAAATCTTTTATCTATACAAATCTATAATAACTGCATCAAAATGATAGCTAGTGAATAAATATAGTCGATTATGAAAAATAAAACTTAAATTGCAAGAACAAATACAAAAACTTAAAAAATCATTACTTTTATAGTTTATGTTTTTTTAAGAGTGCATGTCCATATATATTTAATGACATGCTAATAAAGCTTCATTCTTGAAAAGTAATTAATGAGAAAAAAAACAAAAATGAAAAGAAGAATTTTAAAGTTAGAAAGAGAATATACCTCGTTAAATAGAGAATTTTAATGCTAGAAGAGTTTCATAATGAACTTTGCAAGTAGCATCATACTTTAGTCTTTTCATTTTCAAATTGCACCATAATTTAACCATTTCATTTTCAATTCATGCTCGGAGTCTAAAGTTTCTACATTGGTTAGTACAAACAATTAATATCTAAGTTTATATTAGATGTCAATTAAGTAAAAAATATTATCATTTTAAATATAATAATATCATCCCATTAAATAATATTTAATATCAATTGCTAAAGAAGAATCAATGTCATAATATTAAAAAGAAAAATATTTCCTTTGATTCTGTAACTTTTTCCACATCTATTATGGAATAATCATAGAACTTTTCCAAAATCATTCTAGAATAGCAAGATACACATCATATACATTAGACTAATAGCAAATAACAATTTACATATACATTATAATTACATATCAAACCAAAATTCAAAACAAAATTTATATATATCACATACAAACAAACATAAATATATATATATATATATATATATATATATATATATACAAGAAAAAAATTTATAAATTAAGTTTAAATCTTATAAGAACATTGACATCATTTTATAAATTAGCCTATTCTATTTTTAACTAAACTTTCTGTAATTGAAATTGATAGTATAAAAATTCTTTTTTATATTACAATATTTTTCTTATACAACTAAACAGATATAAACAACAACATATTGAATGTAAATAGAACATACAAGAAAAGAGACAATCTAATACAAAAATTAATTCTGTCATTTTATTCATTTCCATATTAGTACATGAACATATGTAATGAAAAAAATTATTATTTACAATGTATAACAAACTTTTTATTTACAATAAACATACATAGTATTCCTATATAAATTATAAAGAAAAGTGATTATCCTTTACTTATAATTTCTTCATATTGCTTGATAGCTTTTAAGAAAGAACTAGAATTTCTCTTAGGCTTTGTTTGGTTGCAAGAGAAAAGAGGAGAAAAGAAAATGGAAGAGAAAAGAAAATGGAGGAGAAGTTATTTTCTTCAGGGTTGTTTGGTTGTAAGAGAAAACAGAGGAGAAAAGAAAATGCAGGAGAAATTTTGATAGAGGAGAAAATAAAAGAGAAATAAAATGGATAATATTAATTACTTTTATTTGAATGGATATAAAATTAATACAAGAACATTTATTATACCAAAATAATATTAAAATTTTAAAAAATAAATTATTTATAAATAGAATAATTTTAATTAAAATAATTTATTAATTAAACTTAAAATAAATAATTAATTATAATTCCAAGCGATCATATTTTTTCATCACTTTTTACAAATTTACTTACTAAAAAATTAAGAAGACGTGCACATTGTAAAAATTGAATAATCTCATTGTCACGTGAAATAGAAAGACATTAACTTTATCCTCCTTTTACTAAATGTTATCAATTCAAAATAAGATGCATTATAAAATGTCTTAATCTAATAGTCATCATCAACTATGCGTGTTCATGGGGAAAATATACAGAACCCTTCTAATAATCAACAACATATTAACAATCAAGATATTAGCTTTAATCTAATAACTCTTACACTAAACATATTAGAAAATCTCCATGGATGCACTAGTGGGGAACATACATGATCCAATAAAATTGTGCGTGTTCATAGGACTAGTTAAAGAAGTCTTACATGATCCATACAAGCATGGGAACATATACTACAATAATCCAACATAAACAAATAACTCCATATTATACAATACACATTTCTCAAACATACGGTTTGTGTCAATCCACAACATTACAAACAATGTAGTCTTCCACAGCACTTGAAGCATCTAGGTTCTTGTAGTGATCTACATCTCAACAAATTAACATAATGTTAGTTTAGACAATAATTATGTATAAATATGTCATTATAGTTACAGACAACTAGTGATGGTTATAAAACAAGAATGCTTCCTATTAGTGACATACAAACCTGGAAAAAAATACAACACATCTGAGGAGTGCTTAGAAGATTCCTGCATCCTTCATAAGCTGGTAGAGAAGATTCCAGCGCTTCTCTTGTGGAACGCCAAAGAACTTTTGCTTGGCGTTCTCATTATCACACAAGAAATTATAGCATTGGAGTCGGAGCTCTGGCATCACTCCTATGTGTTCTAGCTCACTCCACACCTCTACAGGACTATAATGTTGAGGTCCCCTTCTTTGAATCATTACAATACCTTCTCTAGCTATCTCAATCTGTGTTTTAGCTAGTGCAACCCCTTCCCGCATCACCTCAGTTAAATTGTCAAGTCCTAACTGCATTTTTTCATATCCACTCTCCACCAAATCAATCATAGGAGCTTTCCTTTTAGTTCCTTTAGAAGATGTAATTCCCTGTGATTGATTTCCTTGGGATGGAGTTAAACCACCATAAACAGGACTATAGGTGTCCTGTGCACCTGCAGAGTTGTGACCTTCATTTCCCCAATGGATGTCAGAATCATCCATACCATCAAAACCGTCATTAAGGTCAATGTTCTCCTTCTCCCATCGTTGCACCTTGTCTCTTGCACTCTCAGCTCTTGCTCCTGATGCCCTGTCCTTTCCAAATAAATCTGTTAGCTTATCATAGTTATAAATTGGAGTTCTTTTCCACTTTTGTACTTCCGGCTTATCCTGTGTATGGAACAATAGTCAGTAATAATAGTCATAATGAGTGATAAAAGAAAATTATAAAATATTGTATCATATTCTTATGTAATTACCTTAATAATTTCTTCCCAGACTTCTGGTTCGGCCTCAAACATGTATGTCACTGGATTCCAACCAACCCCACTCCAGTTATGGAATAAATCATAACATTCGTGAAAAATTGACTTCGATGTTCTCAACCTATTTTTAATATGTTGCTTCTGGAGTGATGGTCCTACCACTGCTTGCATAGTCTTCACTACGGTGGCATATGCAAAAGACATAAATGTCCTATCAGGCCTATTCCCCTTAAGGGCTTCCTCTAACAAGGCATCCAAAAGCGTGGTATCCATGTCATGTGTCCAGCGTAAGTTATCCTTGGAGGAACCTTGTCCTTTTTCTGATCTTCGACTCTTAGACATGGATGCACCTACACTTTACCAAATAAATCTAGATCAGTTCATAGACTTCAACATAACCTTGTCCTTTTTGAGAAAATGGGTAATACAAACAAAACATGCATATTTCATTTCTACAAAGCACATATAAAAATCATTGCATTCCAAATACTATCCAGGGAACAAAATGTGCAATAAATTACTTGAAAACACCAAAGTGTTTGTAATTACAACAGCATACATAAATTACTTGGCAGACACATCAAACTTGTCCTAAACTCTCTTGGTAATCATTCCACATTTGAGTAGCTATATTATCCCTAAGAACTAGTCCTTGTCTGTAATCCCCCTCTGAAGTTCGTGCTTCGTGATCTCCAGGATCATCCCCCACACCTTGAAGTATCTCATGATCCACTTCATCTATCAAATGCTCATCATGATCAATATCCAACAAAAAATTGTGTAATATACTACATGCAACCATAATGTCGGACATGGTTTCAAAGGAATAATAGGGCTCCGTGCCACTTGCTATGATAGGAAATCTTTTTTTCACTACACCAAATGCTCTTTCAATAACCGTTCTTAGTGAAGCGTGCCGGTGGTTGAAGATTTCCTTTGCATTCTGCGGACCACGCACTGAGTACTCCTTTAAGTGGTAGCGCACACCCCTATATGGTGTCAGCACACCACTTTTCAAGGGATATCCTGCATCTCCCAAGTAATATTTACCTGACATACAAAAAACTTACATTAATACATGCTATAAAACTCTCTTACTGGAAAATATATAAGTGACAGATCTCTATCACTGAATATGATGCTTAATAAAACCATGTTTACTAACCTCTAAGTATCTTAAGTCTGTCTCCCTGCTTAGTTAAGGCATGCTTTAAGATCCTAGAGTTTGATGCAGTTCCTTCCCAGCCAGCTAGTATATAAGTAAACTTCATATCAAATGTGCAAGCAGCTAAGACATTCTGGGTCGGGAAGTCCTTCCGTCCTCGAAAACGAGGGGCATCTCTACTTGAAACTTTTACACGCATATGTGTTCCGTCTATAGCTCCAACACAGTCCTGTAATTCAATTAACATAATAATTATCATGTGATGATCCAACGACACACAAACAATTAATATATACATAATAACTAGATCTACTTCTCATACTATCTTACCCTGAAGTAAGGAAAGAATCTCTGGCTGTTAAGTATTTGTGGTGCAACCTCTAAACCTGAAGGTTGAACCAGGTACTCATTCTCCAATGATATAACAGCTCGTAGAATACTGTGAAATTGTCTCCCTTGATCGATGGAAGAAGAATGATACAATTCTATTCTTGACATTGTGTGATAAAATGTGCAAAAATCTCGCCAATTGCTCCTCTACTGTAGCATGTATAGAATCCCTACCCCTACCAGTTCCTCTCAGTTTCTCGGACAACAGGAGGAAAGCATGAGGACTCATTCTTATAACATCACGACACTTATCAGTAGTTAACAGATTACGCATTAACTGTTCTCTCATTTGATCTCTCTCACTATTCAATGCATAATTAGGTGCACTAATGAGTGTTGCTTGCATAGTTAACAAATGCATGGTATGGACAATAATACATGCAAGTTGCACAGCACACATTCACCATCGCATTTGCCACTCTTCTATTGCCTCAAAGTTAATCAATTGTTTCAATTTCATAAGCTCATCAAATACATTATCATCTTGACCTTCCATTACTACACCTGTGATGAGAGTATAATAGTCAATTCAGATAAAGGAGAAACTAAACTAAGATTCACTCATGCTCAAACAATATTACAAATATAGGATTGCAATGCTTCTCCTGTTATTGAACAACACAGAGTTGTGGTGTGATATTGCACCAATGAAACAAATATTAATTGATTCAAGGAAAATAAAATATAGTCCAACATAATGCACATTATATGAGCTCAAATTACCTACAACTACTGAAGGATGTAAAATCGCTAGTGGTAATGTAACCTGCAACAGTAGAAGATAAATCCAAACGTAAGTCCCCAATTATTGAACCTACACACTTACTAATATTTTTGGAACTAAACAGCTCATTAACATCAATTTTTAGATTGTACAGGACCATATTTATATGTATGACAATTAATAATATCAAAATGTAAATTAATAAGAACGATATTGCACCATTAACTATCCTCATTAGTACTAAACATTGTATCCCTTAATCAAAATAATTCAAGGAATTAGGGTAATTTTTTCATTGAAATAAACAATACCCTTATATAACAAACTTCATCTTCTAACTTTCAAACAATTTACATATATTTTGTTCAAATGCATCAGATAATCCATAACTGGTTCCTTACCATTTTTTTTCTCATACATTTTTTTTTCCAAATAGAAAACCCCACTTTTCAAATTTACATATTTTTATCATAATCATCCAAATTTAAGTAACATAAAGATAATCCAATAATTAATACAGAATACAAATATTTTTATTCCTAAAAAAATATTTCTTAATTATGTAAAAAAAAACAGGGGAAACCGGGTCTGTTTGACCCGGTCAAATTGGGTCGGGTTAGATGACCCAGTTTGGGCTGTCCAGCAGCCAGACCCAACTGCCTCTACAGTTTCCGGCCACCTGAGCTGCAGATCGGCCGTCCAACACCTCCCTCGGCCAGCAACCCGTGAAGAAGAAGCAGAAACTTGACCTTCTCCGGCTTCCCGCAAGTGCAACGAAACCGCGACGGTGATCGTGAAAGGCACGCCGAGAACAAGCTCCAAACAGCGCCGATCTGCAGACCTTCTCCGGCCTCCGCACCTACCTCCGATGATGTCACCGGCGAAGACCTCCTCCGCAGTTGGAACGAACACGGCAGCAGCTGGTTCCGTCGCTCCCCACGCAGCAATAGCACTGTTTCCAACTCAAGCAAGTTTTCTTCCCATTTCTCTCGTTAGATGAGGTGAAAAAAAACATGTGGGACCCGCAGTACTGTACAGTTTTTATTTTCTCTTCTACCCCATTTTCTCCAGCATCCAAACAAGAGAAAACTACTATTTCTCCCCACTTTTCTATCCTAATTTTTTTTCTCCCCCCTTTTCACTCCAACCAAACACAGGGTTAATTCCTTTGCTCATAGTATTAAATGTTAAGAAGGTATTAGAATCATTGAAATTTCCTTCTAGGGACTTGTAACCCCACTTCAATGATGAATATAAATATCCTACAAAAAATTTGGAAGGATTCTTATCTAAAATCCTTTGAAATGCTTTGCAGATTTATTGTGTTTATCATTGAAGTGTGGGTATAAGCTCCTAGAAGGAACTTTAATTAATTCCATAACCTTCTAATGGCACTAGTTTTTGAAATCCATCAATAAGAAGGCTTTTAAAATAAAGGATATAGACTGTAGTATTAACATTACCTTAGCTATTACAAAATCTAGGAATCTCTTAGATTCTTTCGAAGCATTTTTATTAATGCTTCAGCAATGGATACAAGGATACTATAAAGCATTTGGAAGGATTATTGTCTAAAGTCTTTTTAAATACTTTTGTAGAATTCATGTATTCATGACCAAAGTATAGGTACAAGTCCTTGTAAAAAATTTCAAAAAATCCCTAAACCTATCAAATAGCCCTGATAATGTCAAATACTAAGATCCACACCCTTCAACTAAGAGGCTTCCTTTTTTATGGAATGAAAACTATCTTATAAATCATTAATTTGTTTCAAATAGATAAAAAGAACCTTATTTATAAACCAAAAGTAAATCATTAGACATCAATTATTAATTTAAAATCGATGTTGTAAGTTTGATCATATGTAGAATTGTACTGCCTTAAGACATCAATGAAGTACTAAAATAATGTGTAAACTATTGATGAACTATTACGATGATTGAAATGAATTTAGACAACAGTCACTGCAAAAAAACCAATGTTGTAAATTCTCCTTTCATAAATGTCATTCATTTTTCTTTAATTTTAATTCATTAGATTTCTCATAAGTGTTATTCATTTAGTCATTTTTAGTCTCATTTATTTAGAATTTTTCATATATGTTATTTATTTACAGTTCTTTAGTTATAGAGGAAATATAACATATTAGATATCAGTTAATCCAAAAATTAACATTTTTATGTTTGCCATTTCCTTAATAGAAACCTTTTGACTATCTTCAATTTTTTGTTATGTAAATAACTAATGCTATGAGCATCTTCAATTAACACCTAACATTGTGAAATATTTTCATATAAATTTGGCAATATATCTTAGTAGAAATTATGAATATTAAGCGAGAGTTATTTTTGAACTAATTTAACATAAAAAGTTATATTTGTTTTGATATATCTTCTTTTTATTAATCTATATAATCCAAATTCTAATTATAAGATTTTAATGTAAAAACTACCTATAGATGAGTAAAGGAAAATAATTTAGCAAATTTAAACAATTTTAGTTGCCACTACTTTATTTATAATGAAAGTACAAATAAATGAGTGAAAAGAAATAATATCTTTAAATTTATACATAATAACTATGCTAAATCATCAATAAACAAAAATTATACATCTACATGAATACCTAAAAACAATAGCAAAACCATCATGTATCAAAATCTTCATAGTTAATGCAAACTCCAATTTGTTGCTCAAAATTTTCCAATATATATACTTTAGGGATATGAAAGTGGAGTGAAAAATAGAAAATCATATATCAAATTATCATTCACTAACTCTTTCATTGCACTTTTATCTTATAGGAAATGAAATAGTATACAATGAAATGAAAGGTAAGGTTCTTCCACTATACACTCTCTTGTGAAAGTGGAATGAAAGAATAGTAGAAATACTATATATCAAAATCATCATACTAAATGTAACTTCCAATTTATTGCTTATTTTTCTCATGCATACTCTACTTTAGTGATAAAAGCGGTCGATCTTTGAATAGATATCGAGAAAATATTAGAGAGCGAGATGTTAGAAACGTTTCATATATAAAAAAAGAGTTAATGCAAAAATTTATGGGGAAACAATAGATATCAATTCTTAAATAAAATTAATGTCCTATGTATTTGTTGTTTCTAATGTGACTTTTGAAATACCTTTTAGACATTAGTTCTTAAATAAAATTAACATCTTATGCATCTATGGTTTTCAAAGTAACCTTTGAAATGCCTTTTAAATGATAGTTGTTAACTAACATAGACATTTTATGAATCTATGGTTTTTAATGAGACTTTTGAAATATTTTTTAGATGATGGTTATTAACAAAAACCAATGTCCTATTCATCTTATGTTTTCAATATTACTTTTGAAATGTTTTTTTATGACAATTATGTGAATATTTGACATCTTAAGTTTCTATACAATGTTTAGATGCCAATTATTTTATTGTCTGTTATTGTAAGTTTTCATTTAATTTCAAAAATATCATTTCATTAATATAGACATTGATTTTACTTTTTACTAATGTCTATCAATTAATATAGAATTGTAATTTTATAGTAGTATTAACTTCAATAGAGTATTAGCACTTTATATGTGCATCAAAGATGATGGCACCAAATTTGCTTTATCTTTTTCACAAAGAGTTCTCTTAAAAAAATCACCAAAGGAATATGAACAAAATTATTGTTCAAATAAAATCTAAGATTGATAAATTCCAAAATAAATTTGTGCTAAAACTTCTTTAATTAATTTGAATGCAATAATAGAACTAACCAATACCATCTAGTAAACATAACTCAAACTTAGAAGAACTAGGATTTGATACCACTTGTAAGTTATATTTTAGATTATGAATGTGATATGGAACATTTTGCATAAATCAAGATCAAAGAAGTATAAAATTAGCAAGGCATAAATAATTTAACATGGTTCAATTTTTAACTTACTCCATGAGTAAAAATAAGAAACAAACCATTAATTTAGAGAAATTATAGAGAGAATAAAAATGGCATAATAATTTTCAAACCCACACACCAAATATACAAAAAAATGTCTTACAATTTATATCCTTTTCACTCTAAAAAATGTTACCAAAAAAGTAAGAACTAGTTATGAGATCTCAAGTAATCCTTATTAAGGCTACAAATATAAACTCTCTTATCTTTTTGCTCTCACAAGACAAACTTTGCATTATACAAGTATTTATAAGCCAAAATCCTAATAAAAAAATAAGTCTAACTTGATCATAATATTAAATAATAAGATTTATCTAATTTGATTGCAAGTCTATCTTTTTAAAATCCAACTTGAATAAGATGAAAATAAAATTAGAAGATTATACTACTTAACAAAAAATAGGATCTTTGTAAAATCTTAACAAGTTCAAATGACTAAAATATAATTGTTGCAGAAGTTAAATTTTATGATGATTTTCATGATTTTTTTAGCCATTTTAACTTAATGAAAATATATTTATAATCATCAAATATATAAATTATCATGCATTATTTGATTTGAATTTGTAATAATCTTTTTTATCATTTTATTAAAGAAAATTTCAAATCTAGATTTAAGTTTAATGTTGTTTAATATTTTTTGAAAAAAGTGAAAAATTTTTGAAAGGAAAAGGGAAGTTGACATAATTTCACTATAACTCATAGAGTTTGAACCATTTTTCTTGAAACTTAACTTTAGGCTTAACTTCGAAGGCTATAATTTTTCATATCTCATTCGTTTCGAGCAAGACCTACCCCAGGAAAGATCAACTAGCCTAGTTTCAAATGGATAGCACCAATATTTTATGAGATATGCTTAACAGAGCACTCAAAGGTCAAAATAAAATAATTTAACTATTTTACAAAAATATATCATATTTTATCATAAACCTTCATCAACTATTTCATAACACTATCATAGATATTAAGTTAGCATGTAATACAAATTAACAAATTAAATTCACAATAATTAATTAGACCTATATCATAATTTGCCACATACACTTGACTTAAATGAATTGAGTTGTTAGCAATAAACTTGATTTAAATGAATTGAGCTATTGGTAATAAACTTAGTTTAAATGAACTAAACTAATAGCAAAGAAGCACAAATTAAAATGTAACCATCTTTGATTATGTTATTGTTTTTCATAAGAGTAAACCTATATTTTACCCTTGGTTTTATAGAAAATAGGTGGAAAAAATTTAAAGAAAGAAAAGGAGTAGAAAATAATATTTTTTCTTACTTAATTATAGGTTAGAATAAGCATAGAGGAGAGAAGGAGTTGAAAAAAAGAAGAAGCAAGAGAGTGAGATCTACCACAAAGATTTTTTTTAGTATATATGAGTGCAAAATCAATGAAAAATTGACTTATTACAAATTTACTATTAATTTTATTTAGCTTAAAGTTATTTATTAATTTAAAGAGTAAATTTGCCATTCAACTTAATTTATTTTTTTTTCTCTTGTTTATCTAAACAAGTAAAGAAAAATATTTTTTCCTTCCTTTCTTTCCTCTTATTTTCTTCGTAGCAAGAAAAGAATTTTTTCTTTTCTTATCATTTTCTTTCCTTTTATTTTCTTTCAATTTTTTATATATAACCAAGCAAAGAATTAGCCTCTAAAAGGGTTGGTTAGGTTTCTAAAATTTATCCATTGTCATTTTCGAACTTATCTTTCCATTATCCTTGATACTATTTTTTACAAATTAAAAATATTTTTTTTAATTTTAAGAATTATTCAATTATGGTATTAAAATTTTAATACTATGATAGAATTAAAAGTTTTGAAGGTTATTTATAAGTAGAGTTGTTAAATAGATCTATTTGCAAGCTAATTCACACAAATCGATCATAAACAAATTAAATTGGGAATGATTCACTAAAATTTCAAACTCATCAAATAGAAGCTTGAATCTTAAAATTTACGGATTTCACACTTGCAAACTAAATTCATAGACTTTTTTATTTTTAAAAAAATAATTATAAGGCTTTTAAAATAATTTTAAGTTTAAAAGAACAATTGTAAATTCAAAATCATGCATTTAATGCATTTTTAATCTATACCAATAATTCAAAATTAAATAAATTATAACAAAATTTTATTAACTTTAAAATTATTAATTTAAATATAAAATTATTAATTTATAAATAATTTATTTAAATTGAATAGAGAGATAAAGAATTGGATTTGAAAGTAAATATTGAATTGATTGGATAATAATGTGTACATTATATTATTTAATTTAAATGTAAAAATATAAAAATAAATAAATAAATCGAACTATGAATTGTTCCATTTGATTTGTAAATTAAACGAACCGAATCGTTTTATATTTCTATCTAAATAAATTCATATTTTATGAGTTTTAATCTCTCCTTTTCTTTTTCTTTGGACTTGTGGATTCGTCCACAAATTTAAATGCGATCCAATGGCCCTAATTCTAATCTGGCTCGTTCAGCATTGGAATGGTATATTCAAATACATCGTAATTTTATAAAAAGTTTAGTTATGTGTAATTCCACAAAATATGAATATAATGGAGTTAATTCCAAGGCCTCTTCTTCGAAGTCGGCTAATAATTTAAACGGTACAAGGGTGCACTGGGTCGGGTTGGGGTGGGGGGTTGACTACAAAGTTCGAAGATGTCTGTATCCACCGACTATATGCTGCCCTCCCAGGCGCCTTTTAATTAGTACGCCACGTGCAATGCCTTCCTTGGAAGCTGCTCAAGACGCAATAGCAGTGAAAAACGTGTAACTACCCAATAGCTTCCACTAAATAAACCAGAGCTAGGAATAATTATTTTATGCTTCCATGTTGCATTTTGCTCTAAGAAAGAAAACGAAATAAAATTTTAAAAAATAAAAAATAAAATGATCGTTGTAAAATTACATTTAATTTATTTAATAATAAAATTAATATTTTATTTTATAATTATATTTGATATAATAAATGTTGTAATAATAGAATAAAAATAAAAAATAATAATATTTTTAAAAATTTTAAAAAGTGTAAAATTAATATTATATTTATATATTAAAGATGATATTGGAATTTTTTATTTATAATATTTTTATAATTGAATATAAAAAATATAATTATCAATATTATAATTAATAAATAATTTTTGTAATGAAAATATAAAATTTTCATTTTTTTCATTTTATATTAAATTTTCATTTAAAATATAATATGTTATTTAAATTTTTGTTATTGAAAATATATTTTCTAAAATATTTTAATAATATAATATTAAAAATAGATATTATTTTATATTGTTAAAATATATGAAAGAGGTAACTAGTAAAAATATAAAAAAAATTTCACAAATAATAAAATAACTATTCTATCAAATTTACTATTAAATATAAATCTATCACTTATTAGGAAATGACTATTTCTATATTGTAATATCTATTGAATAATTTTATTTTATTTTATTTTATTTCATCATATTAAACATACTACAATCATATTATATATCTTTATTTATATTTAATAAATAATAAATAATTATTAATTTATTATTTACTTATAAATTTATCATATTTATGTATATTAAAAGTTTAATTTTATAAATTTTAATATATTAAAAATTATAGAAGATGGGCACATACAAGTATTTCTCCTAACGCCATATCTGAGTTGGAATTTGTAACTACGTTTTTCTCCCTTTCTCTTTCAGAAGTGTCCACTATATATTATACTCATAATCTCGTACTTATCCTTTAAGTTTCCTTAGGAAACTAGATCTGAGTGCCAAAGCCAATAGCAGACATGGAAGATGGTGTGACAGAAGACGAGAGCTTGCTTCCTGGCTTGAATCTCAATCCCAAAGATGAAGAAAATGCATCCAAATCTGGTGCTAAGGACCAAGTTCAAGAGGAACCAGCCACAGACATCGGCAGCGGCGGCGGCGGCGATGGTAGAGGAGAGGGAGGGCTTATCAATAATCTTATTTTCAATTTGTTTCATTCAACTGATGGTGTAGGAATAATTGAAAATGAGAAAGATGGTGATAGGGTGCCCAAGTTGGAAACACCTCCCGCAACCCGCGGGGGCGCCGGCCACGGCGATGAAGATGGTGGAGGTGAAGGAGCTGTCATCAACAATCTTGTTTCCAATTTGTTTCATAAAATCGAAGATGGTAGGGTAATTCAAAATAAGGAAGATGATGAAGATAAGTTGCCCAAGGTAGAGAAACCTCACCCAGCCGTCGGCAGTGTCGGTGATGAAAATGGTGGTGGAGGAGGAGGAGGAATCATCAACAATCTTGTTTCCAATTTGTTTCATCCGGCCGAAGATGGTAGGATAATTGAAAATAAAAAAGATGATGAAGATGAGATACCCAAGATAGAGATAGCTCTCGCGGCCGCCGGTAGTGTCAGCGGTGGTGGTGGTGAAAATTGTGGGAGAGAAGGAGATGGGATTATCAACAATGTAATATCCAATTTATTTCATTCAACTGAAAATGGTGGAATAGGGGAAAACGAAGAAGATGATAAACAGAAGAAAGTGAGAGTTGTCGAAGAAAACGAAGAATTAAAGCGAGATCAGGAAGGAAATGAGGGTAAAGGAGGCATCATCCATAACATTGCATCGTACTTACCGACTTCACTTCCAGGTAACAACCGCCCCACAAATTTTCATTTGCTTGTAGTGAATTTAGCATTTTGGGTCTCTCAATTTATCAATTTTTGGCTTATTGTAGTTGTTAATGTTCCTGAATCGTGAGTTTTAAATTAAAAGGAGTATTTTATATTTCATCCTTTCTTATATGTCCTGTTTAATAATTTTATATAAATTAAAAAAATAAATTAATTTATTTTTAATAAATTTTTAAAATTATTATTAATCTAAATTTAAAATTTACGATCAAACTTATATATATATATATGAAAAAAGAAAGATAAAATAAATTTATTAAAATATTTTAAGATGAAAAATATAAAATAATAAAATTTTAGGAATACATTTAATATTTTCTTAAATTTTTAAATGACAAATAAGGATAACAATTTTTTAAAAAATATGATAAATAACAAGAAAAGGGCAGTACATCTTTTATGTATTTAAACTTACAACGTTATCGAAAAGAAGAAACTCTGTCTGAGGTAATGGAAAATGGGTTTTTGTTTAACCTCTTAATCACACGAATAAAATTCACTTATAAACAAATCTAATTCTCTCCTTTTAAGAGTAGATGCAATTTCTAGAATTTCTTGTTGTTTACATTATAAAATTAGTATCTACTTTATTTTTATGATTTTTTATTTAGTGTAATCTATCTCTCTTCTGTTAAGAATAGATGTAATTTTCAGAATTTCATGTTGTTTCCTCTATAAAATTAGTATTCACTTTGTTTTTATGGTTTTTATTTTAGTGTAAACTATCAAACTGGTCTGATATAAGTTAACTTAATATATTTTTTTTTGAACATTTATTTTAGATCATATAAATATACAAATTTCTAGTAATTACTTTAAATAATAAATATTATATCAAATTGTTCTTAAAATTATAATTAATGGATATAAAATAAATTTTAGAAGAAAATTTGATGTAAAATATAATTTTTAAATTGATGGTATATTTATTTATTTATTTATGGATATGGTAATGTGTTTTCCAATTCATATAGAACCAGATTTAAATAAGTTTTAAAATATGACTGGCCCTGCTGTGTTTCCAGCAGATGATGCAGTTCCCACATCTGACGAGGCCACCATTTTGATAAACTCTCTTGTTCGTGACTGATCAGAAGATTTATTCGACTCACCCGGACATCAAAATAGGCTCTGAAACAACATTTTTTTCCTTTTTTTTTTTTTTTTGGGCTTTGATTGATCTTTATTTAGCTTGCTTCGTAGCTATCAGTATTTGATTTCTAGCCAGGTCCGCTGGGATTTTTTTTTTTTTTTTTCGCTTTTTGGCATTGGTTATGTTATTATTCTTTCTCTCTCTCTTTCTTTCTTTCGTTCTTTCTTTCTTTCTTTTTTCCTTTTTTTTTTCTTTTACTTTTCCGCTTTGCCATCCCAACATTATAATTCTTATTTGGATATAAGGCGATACAGTAGAGTAACCCTCCCTATCTCAAAGCTCCATCTGTTGGGCAGTAGTGCTCAAATTAATGCCTTCTTGTCCCGTGTAATGTAAGAAAGTTTAATGCTTTGACATAACCTTCGTATTATATCTAGAACCATTGAATTGGAACAAAATAAAATTAGATGAAAAAATAAAATTATGTATTTTTATGATTTAATTATAATAATTTTCGAAAAAAATTATCAGTATACAAGTGTATATTAAGAGATTCGAGTCCTTCTTTTCCTTTTCTTTCCTGTCAACAGTATGTGACAACTCTAATGAAATAAATTATTAATAGTTTTATGTGTGAGAAGAGAATTTAATTTTAAATTAATAAATTTTAATTGAGTTGACTTATTATAGATTTAGTAATAAGTTTTATACTAACTTTACTCTAATATGGTCAACCACATTTGTAATAAAATAATACGCTAAAAAAGTAAATTAAAATTCAATAAATTATTTAATAATAATTAAGGTCACTAAATTGTATTACATACTAATCTAGTTTTAATAAAAATGAGAAAATTCAATTAAGGATAGCCCAAGCTAAATAAAATTATTACATTCTCCTAATTTGACAATATTAATTGAATTTTATTAATTTTTTCAAATAATTTAAAGAAAATGACTCCTAGATCAAAAATAACTTTAGTTAGTGGTGATAAAACATCATAATTCAATAAATGTATCTCATAATATAATTGGGACCAATGACATTAAACTTAGAATTATGGAAAGATAGTATATTATATAGTAATATAGTACATCTATAATCATACAAATCAATTGCTTCATTGATTTAATTACAAGAATTTGAATGTGTAGTTACATTCATAGTATGGTCAAGTGATTTTTCATATTATTGTATAAAGGCACTTATTGTGATCTTTCTCATAAAAGTCATCATATCTTCCTAAGAAAATTATCTAAGTTTTTAATGATAAAATTTAACATCTCTAGAAGAGATAATTGTAGCTTAATTTATAATGAAATCTCAATTAACCATTTTCACAAGGAGATAATTGCATCAACTTTTATTAAAATGATATTGTTTTCATTAAGAAAACAATCATATCCCAAGATATATCAATGATACCAATATATGTTTCAAGAAAAACATTGTCATGACAAATTAACCATTAAGGCACAATCACTTGTGCAATTATGTTATCTAATGGAAATAACAAGGCATAATTACTTGTGTAAATATATATATGTGTGTGTGTGTGTGTATGCGTGAGCTTCCACTAACCAATCACCTTAGTGATTATAAGAAATAAAATGAAATTTATTTTTTCATATGATTGATCAAAACAATTTATTTCTTAAGAAGTTTTTGCAACTTTAATATTGACATTTATGATAATAGTATCAAACTTCCTTTACAAAATCATTATGATAATAAAATATTTAATATTTCTAGTAGCATGCAAGTAATAGCAATTGCTGGTTCACATAATATGTTACAATAAATATTTCAAGATAACAAATAGAGTTATCTAACTTGTTAATCACTAAGCCTATAACATAGCATGATGTATACAAAGTAAAAAGAAAACAATTGAACTTTATTCTAAACTTTTTAAAGTTGAATGTTTATTAATTAAATTAAAGGAAAACATTAAGTTTAAAATATACTAGAGGTGTCCAAAAAATTCTCTTCCGTTTAAAACCGACCGACTTGCTCTTTAAAATTGCGATTAAATGTGATTTGGATTTAATGATGATTTGATGTGGGTAAGTTTATTTCAAAAAATCCGATAATATAGGTTGATACGGGTTGAGAAAAAGCAACCCACTTAAAACTGAATCTGACTGTTCATTAAATTTATATTTTATGTTTTATGTACTCATCACACAGTAATAAAGCTTTAAAATGTAAATGAGGGAATATTGCAAAAGCTTTACTCTACTTTAAACCCTTTGATTTTCACGATTGCAAGGTGTCTTACTCTTGCCCATAGTCCCCAGAACGCTCGAAGTCGAGAAAGAATGGATCACTTCGTCCTTGCTTGCATCTCTATCTCATATTCTCTCATTTTGCTCCATTGCAGATTTGGAAGAGTTGTAAGCTTGCAGCAAATGAATTTGAACCAATCTGGGTAGATAGAAGTAACTTTCTCTTTCTTTGTGTGCTCAAATCAATCAAATCTGAAAGTTACAGAGGTATTCTTTGAAATTATCTCAATCATTTTTATTTGGTTCTTAGACTTAAAAAAAACATAAAGCAAGTTTCATTTTTAATCCTTTCTGTACAAATTTGATATACCCATTTCTATTTCTTTTTTGGTTGCCTTAACTTTTGAATATACATTATTCTTGTTGGTCAACCCAAATTAACTTAGAGTAAATCATCCTACAATTGTTGTATGAGTTAGAGTCGATTTTATTATTTTTAGCAGTTAAGGGTGGATGATAAAATATATAATCCGTTGTTATCGGATCGGTTAAAATTTTCAAATTTAATCTGGCTAATCTGATTGGTGGACAGTCCTAAAATATACAATCTATATTAACATTAGCAAAAAACTTACCTTAAGATTAGGTCATCTTAAAGTGTATAAATAATTAAAGATAATACAATTCTTATAAAAATTGATAAAATGTTCCTTCAATAAATAAGATCTTTAAATTTTGTCTAATGTACTAAACGTATATTATGAGGATACTCTCAAATCTTTCAAGCTCATTATTTAACATATCAAAATTTTAATATTAAAATGCTCATTAGAATATTAATTAGAACTTAAATCAAGAGCCTAATGTTATTCAAGTGAGGCAAACGTGAATATAAAAAAACTTACTTTCATATTTCTTTAAAAGAATATAATATATATTAACGAATGAAAGCAATACTATCAACTACTTTAATTATTCATCATGAAATCATTCACATCGTGAAAAAATATATCACATCTCATTTCAAGTAATATTTTATGTTACAATCTAAAATCCAAATTTAGCTAAAAGTATGGATTTAGTATCCCTTTAACATATTTTTTCAACTATTTTTATTATTCTTATGTACATCATTATGCAAGAAACTATTACACATGATAAGGAAAAACATATAATATAAAATTAAATAACTGACAGCATGCTTATAAAATTTAGGCCAGCATACGAGCATACTAAATCCTTAGATAATCATTAAAAACAAGGAAGTATATATACATGAAACCTTAAAATAAATTTTTTTAATTATACCATAATGTCATATCTTTATAGAAATATACAATATTAATAATAATACAAACAATATTAGAGAATAATGTCAATATCTAATATAAATAATTACATTTGACATTATAATACTCTCATTGATGTCAAAATTCCTTAATAATTAATTCAAAATATTTTAACTTTAATTAATTAAAATTATCAATTACCAGAAATAAATGAATTATCTGTTAAAATTTATCATAGATATCATGGAAGAATTTTTAATACACAATTACTTATAAGTAAAAATATTAAGCATATATTAGGATACAAGTTCATAATTTTCATTCTTACTTTGCATGAAATCTCTAATTAAAATTTTCATTGAGAAATTCATGAATTGATATTCAATAATGTAATAGCTTACATTACTCTAAATCTTTATAAGCAATATTTACCAATGATTAACCAAATTAATTATGAAATTAGAAAAAGTAATTTTTAATTATAATTATGAATATTTACAAGATTTCAAATATACAACTATACAATCTCCTATAGGTAGAATGTCTAGCATGTATAAGAAATCTTACATAGCTTAACAACTATTAAGAACTATGAAATATTATTTAACATTAAAGGCATATGTATACAATCATTCAATTTGCACATTGTTCTAATAAAAAAATATAATTCCATAATTAAATTTGTTACAACAACATTCCTTACAAATTATGAAATTAATAAGATTGGAACAAAATTATTTTTTTAAAAAAAGTAATAACTATAATAATATGTATGCATAATCACAAATCATTTTATAAATAATAAATCATATATCCTCATGAATATTTAGAACGAGCATATCCTTATGAATATTTATATCAAGACCATTTGATGTTATAATCATCATTTTTTTAATTTCTTTTTAAATAAATAAAGTCAAAATTCACTAATGAAAGTTGAATTAATATTAAATAAAAAAAGGCACTAAGGTTACACAATTCTTGTTTTACACATGGGTTATAAATATGATAACCATCATGACATTGGAGTTTTAAGTGCATTGTTACAAACTCTTTTGTAGGTAGAGAATATAATATAATTTGAAAAAATCTCTAATAATAAGCTAATTGGATGACAAATACATCTCTTTAAGAAAAGCAAATTTAACACTTGTGAATAGAAAGGTGACCTTTCTTAGGAGAAATAGAAAATTTAATATTTATGGGTAAATGAATTTTCATTACATAATATCATTCAAAAATTACATTGTTTTTAACTAATTCATACAATAACCCCATATAGATAGGTTGTTGTATAAATTAATTAAGATAACATGAATATTCCAAAAAATTCAACAAGAATGTATCAGCTTAATAAATAGTTACTATAGTAACAAACATTTATCAATACCAAATAAATTCCCTTAGGATAACCCATAACAAATTATCAAATCCAAAAATATTTTTAACAAAATTCTATTTGATTAATAAGTGACCCATATGTGGTGGTACTTAAATTACTAATAAAATCTTATAAGACAACTAAAAGGTCATAAGCAAGTATAATATCTCAAGAATATAACATGAACATATTAGTTTAGTAAGTGAGTTATTATGATAACAATCACTTATTTTACTAATAAATTCCCACAAGATAAATAATGTCTCATAATTAGTTATTATTTTTATATCTATTTTAAATATACACATTTCCTAAGAAATAAAATAATTTTAATTTTTATAATTATTCTTATGCGAGCATATAATATAGAGCAATTGATAATTGATAATAATACAAAGTAAAACAAATCAACTAATCCCATTTTAATCATCTTATGAATATCTTTCAGTATGTAACTTCATAATGTGTGCATATCATGTGTAAATCAGAGTAAATTTATAACATTCATACAAATTTTATAATTTAAAAATGATAATAAATTATATACCAAAAACATTTTAAAATTTTCCTCATAACCTTATATCAAGGGTTAAGTTTGATAATTTCATTGTCTATAGATTTCACATTTTACTAAGAAACATACAAGAAAATAAAACAAATTTCATTAGTATATATAACAATAAATCACATAAGTGATTATATCTCATGGATTTAATACTAAATCAAACTCAATTAATAAAAAAAATAGCCATAAATTATTGTTTAATATCTAAAACAAATATCCTTAAAATGGAATAATATCTTATACACAAAATGCCTATTACAACATATTAGAAATCAATATAATTATCTTAATAATTTCCAACATTATAAATATTATGCATATCTTATAAGTTTGAAATATAGTTGCAACAATGCTAGAAGAATTATATCAAATTGGCTTCAATTCATTGCTTGATAAGCATACCAAGTTAACTTACAAAATAATTTATCTTTTCTTTTAATATACAACTATTTTGGTTGAAGATTGCAACTAAGAATTAACTTATTTTGCTTTTTGTTAGGCAACAAGTTCTGTCCAATATGCTTACGAAGTTTTAAATGATATATGAATGCAACAAAAGTAGTTAATAAAATTGGAAAGAATGAACAAAGTGCACAATTATGTAAATAATTACAAGGAAAACATAAAAGTACCTAAAAGGTAGTAATTCAAGCATAATTCGCAAATAACCTTTCTAGAGTCCTTTAAGAACATGTACATCAAAATAAACATAGGAATTGAGTATGATTCTAGGATCGTTATCTTAATGCATTAATTTAAGGCAATAATTACACATAATTGAAATATAAGATGAACAAAAATGGCAATAAAGTTTTACAAGGTTGAATGTAATGTGCATATAGCAGAAAAAAAGCATTTCTTTGAATCCATTTTCACTTATTTATACCCTCGGGATATGAATGGTTATTAGCTTAAATGGTCATTGCATGCTTTTCGAAGCATCTTTTAAGCATCCACATGTTGTTATCTTTTTTTGAGTAAATTGTTAAGAGATAATTTAGCTAGAACTTCTATTTATTTTAGGATTTTTATTTAGTTGAATTATAGCCAAACAATGCACCTATTATGGCTTCAGCTTGTAGGAATATCCAAACAAATTTAGCCATTTTTCTTTTATTCTGCTAACAGGTTCAACTACCTTCCTTACCTTAGCCAAAAAGTTTTTCAATAGGGGTAAACAGAGCTCCCCTAGTTTAGATACTTTAAGTTACTAAAGAGAAGTTAAACTATCTTATTATGATCATACACTTCATATCTTAATAGAAAAGCTACTAAAGAGAAGCTAAACCATCATATTATGTTTGTTTAGCTTATATTTTGATCGAAAATTTATTTATCACCAAAGAGAAACACACCATCTTAGTATAATTGTTCATCTTTTACTTTAGTAAAAAAAATGAAAATGAATAAAAGTATTGGATAGAATTTAGTGTGTTGCTTAAATGATGTTCTCTTACTAATTAATCATTCCTTTCCACTTTTAGTTGTATCTTCATCAAATCTTTAATGAACTCATGCGGTGTCCAGAGATGTGCTAGTTTTGATCTAACTAAGATGTCTGTTGGCTTACCACCTATTATAATTATATAGGATTTAAAAATTTACATGACTTTCCTATGTTAATCCTTTGTATTTAGTCTCTTTCATCATGATCTACTTTAAATAGCATTGATTATTCAAACAATTACCTTCCTATAAAATTCCTAACTCGCTTTCATTTTTCACTTTTGCTCTCATTTTCATAATTTGCAAACCTTGCTTATTCTTTCTTTTCTTAAAATTCATGTGCAATCTTATAATTTTTACTATGGTTGGTGCTTTATCTGGCTCATCTACTTAGTCTTAGTTTGCTTCTAACTTGATAAGAGTGACTGATTTAAGCCTATAGGGCTTTGAAATATTGAAACTTTAGGTACTTTTTCAATCCCTCAATTTTACTATTAATAAGGATGAAACATTATGCTTTTACCTTGGGTTGTAGTCTTTTCTTCTAAGAATTCCCCCAAACTTATACTTAGCCCTTTATTCACTGAGACCTTTATTCCCATCTACCTTAGAATGGTCAAAGAAAATAGAACTTTTCACAAATTTTCTTCTTCTACTTCCACTTCAATAGCCAATTATAGCTTTTAGCTTAATCATTTGCAAAAATCTAAAGAAACCTTTTGGAAGTCTACAACCACTTACACCTTTTGCTTTATAGATAAAAAGGATAGTTTATCTATACTCTGTTACAATGATCTAAGGCATTTTCAACCTTGTTAGAATGAAAAGTTTTTAATTCACAAGCCCTACAATAATAGAAATAATATATAAATTTAACATTATATTCCCTTGTATATGATGTTAGTTGCTAAGCTATATATTCCTTCCATATAGTCATGTTTTCATAATTCATAATGATTAAACTATTTAATAGGTTTGTAGGTATTGGAATTAGGTTGAGCTTCCTATTGTTTCCTTAGTTGAAGTTAGCATTTCTAATGGGAATGATACAAATTTTGGCTTGGAGGTATTCCCAAACTATGTGAAGAATAAAAATGCTAAATTAGAGTTAAAACTTGAAAGATAAAAAATCTCAAATGAAAAAGAATAAGAAAAGAGATAAAGTTGAGCTTAAGTTGCATAAGATAGAGATGGTGACTAATATAAACTCTTATTAAAGGAATCTCATACAAAAGAAGAAAAGTACTTCAAGATATTAGTGGGGACATTCGCTTTAATGGGATGCATCCTTCTTACGATGCTAAAGTTAGCTTAAATACCTTTTGAAGTATGAAAAATTTGGTTGTATTTTGGAATTTTGTACTTAGGTTGTAAGTAGGCATTTTGTGTTTGGTTGACATTTTGATATGTAAGTAGTAAGGTTTAAAACTTTTAATGGAATGTATACGTACTGGCTTATGATGAATAAAAGACAATTGTTATATTAATATAAGAGATTGTAATTTTTATTTACTTTAGTGTGGTTTATACTTTCAAATTTTATGCTTATTTTTATATTTATTAAGAAATTGAATCTAATTCTAATTTATGTATATATAACAACACTTGTTGGACAATATTGTTTATGCTCACATATTGGGTTTTAAATTTAAAGTACACTTATTATTGAAAATGTTGTATTTGTGTTGGCAATCAAATTGAAAGTTATTAAATCCATTCAACAATATTACAAAGTTTGCTCAAATACTAAAAATCATTAAGTTTGCTCACATCCTGATTAGTTTATTAACTTAAAAACTAGGATTATTAAGTCCAATGATTAATTGTGTTTTTGTACCTATAAATAAAAAAAATAAAATTTTTGCTTATTTTAAAAACAAATGATAATGTAATACTCCAACTTTCCTTTAGTTGTCTTAAAGAGCATTATTTAAAAAAAATCAAAAGATTAAATGAATTATGAAGGAATATCTCACACTTTGCTAATGTTAAGTTAGACACTAAGAACTCATAAATGTCTCACAACCTAGCAATGTGGGATTCATGCTCTTGCTTTAGTAACATTGTCTTATAGACACCAAAAGTTACATCTAGCTATCTAAGAAGGAAGAAAATATTTATTATGAGCAACTATACAAAAGGGAGAAAAATAAGTAAAAAGATGAACACAATGCATGCTTTATAAAAAGATAGCACCACTATATTCATTTCACAATAATTATAAGTTATATGAAGCTATTCATTTGTTCAAATCGCAACACATCTTCAAATAATAGAAACATTCTTCAATTCATAAATTAATACAAGCCACTTAGCCTAAAAACAAGCACCATTTTTCAATTCATATCCCTTAAATACATAAGGTTGACAATAAAAAATGTAGCCACAGTCTTCATTTCATAATAATACATTCTTTAATTCATGATTGAATGGCTTTTAATTGATTATTTTATGACCAAAAAGATGTTATAGGTGTGCTGTGTACTTCATTTTTATTAGCAACTCCTATGTTTGCATTATAACTCCCCTACAACTTATACAAGTTAATGAAACTCTATTAGCACAATTAAAACATATAAAACATGGATACCAATAATTAAATTTATGTTAGATATAATACCTTATTAGTTATTTGAAATTGCATGAACTTACTATTTTTATGCACTTTACATTTACATATTCTACCATTATGTCCAATTATTAAGCACTTACTACAAGTAATAAACTTTCTTTCTTTTGAACTTTATTCCCTGCCTTTAGTTCATCAGGTTATCTTTTTCTTTATTTCTTTGGCCTACCACTAGGCTTCTTGTAGTATGGAGGTAACACTATAATATGCTTGGTAACTTCCTAATCCTATTAGCTCAGTATAGGAGCAAGTGCAAATAAATAGGTCTTCAAGTAAAGGTCTCTTATAAATTAACCATACATATAAGTTTCAAAGTCTTGGCTAGTCTATTAAATTGAAATAATGGCATGTTTGCAAGGTATTCCTTTTAGGTGCCAATCTCTATAACTATAAGTATGTGATGCAAGATTGACAACCTTAGTTATGTTATAATAGTCTACTTCTAATTTTAACTCCCTTGCACAATATGGAAAATAATTTCTAAACTTATGTATATTATCATTTAAAATACCTGATGCTTGAGGTGGTACTGAACCATCATATTTTTCCATCATTTCTTTCTTTGTTTGGATTCAAGTCTTAACCTTCCTCTTAATGCATTCCAACATCTATAAAATAGGCATTTTCCTAACCTCCAAGAAATAAGTATTTGTAAGTCTTACCATCCACTTTCTTAATCTTTTCCATGCAATGGTTAAAATCCCTTAGGGTACTTGCATAACCAGCTATTTAAACCACATTTTACAACTCTAAACCATTATATTTTACAATTATATTAGCATACAAGTGCATCACACAATATCTATAGTTAATATTTGGTAATAAGCCTTGAAAGATGTCTAAGAGGCCTTGTAATTATAAAAAAAAGCTTAAATTTTAAAAAAATAAATAATAAATAATTTCAAAATTAAATGCAAAATAGCAAAAAATGCACATTGTTTATCTATCACTCATAAAATGTCAATTTGGTATTACTATTTTCACTAAGATCATCTATCAATAAGCCTATAAACTAATTCTAACAATCTTTATTTTCTAATTCAACCATAACTCGAGCCAATGGGTACAAGTTGTCATTCCTATCATAACTTATAACACTAAACATTTGGCTACTAAAAACATTATTTAAAAAATAGCCATCAAGACTAGTTATCCTCTTATAACCAAATAGAAATCCTTTCTTCAATGCCTTAAGACACATATAAAGCCTTTTAAAATGTGGTAACTATCTTTTTCTTAGTGAGGTTTAAAAAAAGTAAGAAAACTTCCAAAATTATGCTTTTTTATAGTGGCAATATAATCCCATAATTTTTTATAATGTCTTCTTACATCCCTTTCATTCATCTCTACAATTTTTCTCTTTATACAATTTCATGTTGCTTACATCAACCTTACACCATGTCCTTAATATCTCTTTCATTGACTTTATCTTCCGATTAGGATTATCTAAGAGTAAGTCCTAAAACCTTTTTGAAATGTAAGTTAAAGTGACTAAGCTATTTTCAAAATTTGGTTGACAAGTATGCTAAAAGTTAAGTGATTTAATTTGTAAAGTTGTTTTTCCTTGCATCATTGATGCAATGATCCTCTACTTGTAGCTTTCTCTCCTATATTTTCCTAATATCTCTTTACTCTCACTATTATTCATTTAACATTACACTATCTTCTCACATTCCATTCATTCATAGCATCCTAAAAGACTTTTGAATTCTTGAATTACATGCTAACATAAGAGTAGGGTTTTCCATGTCCATTTCTTAATGAAACGCAAGGTATCTCTTGTCACTATCTTTTCTATTGTCACTAAATTGGTAAAATTAAATTTCTTCATTAATTAAGAAATCAAAATCAACTGATGCCTTTTCATTTACTTCTTCAGTCAACATTAACTCTATCCTTGCCCTACTTTTTACTTCTACATTACTATTACTTGTGTTCCTAACTTTTTTCCCCTTTTCAGCTTTTTTGTTGATAATGGACTTTTTCTGGCTTTGTGATGCTATCAGCCTCAATTTAGACATTTGTTAGCTAGGAATAATACAATATGCTTTATGCTATCTTCTTGGTGTAAAAATGTCATCATCTTCTTATCCTTCTAATCCTGCTAGTATCTATAACTTCAAAGTTATATTTTTCATGATATCATCATTATTAAGGTCATTACCATTTTCATTATACCCTAATACAATCATTTCCTTTTTCTCTTAAATAAGCATCATTTCTATTATTATCTTTTACATCATTTTATCTATACCATCCTTATCATTTTATCCATTATCAACCTTATCATTTTGCTCTCCACCATTACCCTATGCATTCTTTGCCATGACATAGCTTGATCCCAGCTTTGACATGTACATCCACATTTCTATCCCTTTATAAATCTCTACTATTTCCATCATTTGTTTGTCATGTATAATTAACACTAAACCATCTTCCATTCTTCTGTTAGGTACCTTGTAAGATATTTATGAAATACTTGGATAATCTTACTCCTTCACAAGTTATATTAACTTCAAATAGTTAATTTTATCTAGGTCTACATGAATTATGATGTCTATAGTCTTCCCATGACCTTTGTATGGTGGTTCACCACTCAAGAAACCCTTTATGATGTAATTCTATAACAACTTCATTAGCTATCACTACTAAAAAGCAAGAAATATTAGTCAATTGCTTGGTTTTAATGCATAATATAAAAAACAGATAGTGTAAATGTGGTCCTAATGCATTAGTGCAACCAAATAACTATACACACAAATAATAGAACATATAATGATAGTAGTCAAATACTAAAATATGAAAATAACATCAATAATAGTTATTGCAATATCAACAATCATTAAAAAATAATGGTAATAATTAAATAATAGAACTCATAATTTCAACGTCAAAAGACTTGATATTAAAGGAAGTAATAATTGCTTAACACCAAGCAAAGCTACTTTCTAATCAATTAGAACAAGTAGAGAAATGAACCCCCTAGTAATTATACATAGAAAAATAAACAAAAAAAATATGATGAACATAAATTATTATTAAATCCATCACTTCAATCATGAGAAATAAGGATTTTTTTTAATTTTTCAAGTAATTATTATAAACAAATCATTACTTCAATCATTAAAAATAAAGATTTATTTTAGTTTTCAACCAATCATTATGAACAAACCATTATAACAATGTTGAACAAAATAATGTTCCATACTTAAAAAATTAAAAAAGAAAACTTACCTTTTTTCTTCAAATGGCTTCAATCTCACCTTTAGTGAATTGGAGAAAAATCAAATCTATAACTTATGCCTTGATGCTGTAAATTGTAAGTGACTTCTTTATATCTATTGCCTTCCAAATGTTTCTTGTAAATGGAGAGGGATTACTTAGTGTGAAGCTTTCATGCATGCTGATCTATTTCTTATAATAGGAGAATTAACATTTTCAAAATTTTATAAAGTTTATGGGGAGTTAGGTGAAATTTTTGAAAGTTCAAGGGGGTAATTTGATATAAGGTCATATTTGAAGGGTTTTTAATATATTTTGCCCTATATTCAACAATAGGTTTGCATATAATAGATTAATGAATTTAAATTTTTATGGACTTAAGTTTAGAGCCTATTAACTTTTTATAGACTTTAACCTAACTAAACTTGTTGATGATGTAACTTAATTCATGAACTTATTTACTTTACTCTTTTCAAATGAGTAAATATAAATAATGTAGGTTGGGAGGAATTTTTTCTATTGCATGACATGTAATGCATTTATATAAGCATACAATATAGGATTATTTATCATTAATTAATCATTTAATTATATATATATATATATATATATATATATATATATATATATATATATATATATATATATATATATATATATATATATATATATATATATGAAAGCTAAATCCTAAGTGGATTTATAATGGTGATTAGTTGTCTATTTATATTTTACAGGCAAATTATCTTCAAATTTGTTCTTGAAGATAACTATTTTATATAAAATAATATAATAGATAATTATCATCAAAGAACCCTAAGATTTGAATTGTGAAATTATTATGGAGGAATCTTGTAGTTGTTTTGCAACCATTGAGATATTTAATTCATGATTTGTTAATTTGAGGTTAACTTGGACATTTAGAGATCTGAAATGAATTGAGAGCATGCTAGAGTTAATGTGTATATGAATCGTGATCTGAGTCAAAGTGTTAAAGCTTTCCACTAAAGGATCCTGAATTATTAAAGTAATACTTAAATCCTAATTTAAAAATACCATTAGTGGTATCAGAGCTATTTAGCTTATTTCTATTCTTATTTGCTATATGATTTACATGTTTACAAATATTTTTTCCTAGTCATTAGCATATAGTGCATAAATGAACATTATATTTTCTTTGTACATGATTTTTGTTAATGTTTAAAATTTCATTAAAATTAAAAAAATATTTTTTTTATTTTGTATGACTATGTAAAAATGTTTAATATAGGTATGCTTCCTTTTGCATGTGAGGATGAGTTAAAAGAAGATAAGGAATTTTTTCCCTCTTTTTTGAATTATTGTATTACCGCCAAACCATTAGAGGGTAATGGCGCAACAAATGCATTTTTTTTTCTAAAATTATCTTGGGTTTATGCTAAGATTCATGTACACTGCAAAGTTCAAAAAATTTCTTTTATTAGATATAAATTCTTTTATACATAAATTATCAAAAATCTAAAAAAAATGAAACTATATGTTTCATCGGTGATATAGTAATATTTGATATGATTCCTAAAAACTATCTTATATCTTTATTTGAACTTAGTTTTCAATTAATTCATTTATTTGTTGAATAAAAACTTTGAAAAATGTATTTTTCTAAATATATTTTTATATAATGCTATACATATCATTTGGCATACTATATCCATTATTTGAAATTAGTTTTCAAATATTTTAATTTATATGTTAGATAGAAATATTTTGTATTAGTCTCTAAAAAATATATTTTTCTAGTAAGATAAATATTATTTTATATATTATATCTTTGTTTAAACTTGTTTTTAAATATTTCATTTATGTGTCAAATGAAAATTAATTGTTTTTGTTATTATTTCTACAAAACATTTTTTTAAGAAATTCAATAATTTGGTTGTCGATTTGTTATTGAAAATAAGTTTGTCTATATTTTTAATAATTTATTTGTTAAATTATTTTTGGAAATTATTTTTCTTATATATATATATATATATATATATATATATATATATATATATATATATATATATATATATATATATATATATATATATGCAGATTTATTAATATATATTATTATATAAGTTTGAAATTTATTTTCAAATATATTATTTATTTTTTAAATAAATTTAATTTCATTATGATAAAATATTTTTTTCTAAAGGTTTTGTTACTAAAAATATGTATGTTTTATGATATGTTCATTATTTGTATATTTCTGTGTATGCTTTTGAATTATTTTCAATGATTTATGTGACTAAATGATAACTATATCTATTTTTGTGGCGTATATACTTTAGAAGCATTAGTATTTTATTGAATACTTATATCGTGTACTGTATGGATATTCTAAAATAATATATATATTTATATATAGAGAGAGAGAGAGAGAATATTGGACATCCCTATTTTATTACATAGATTTGATGTAGTAGGAATATTCAAATCAAATATTATTTTAAGTTTATATTTATTTCAAAAGACTTGTAAAGGGTTATGTTTTCATGTTTACTCAATATATATGTATATATATAAAGGGTTGTGTTTTCATATTAACTCAATATATATATCGTATTATGTTGGCATAGGCAATAAAATATCAATAGAATTTTTTAATTGGATTCAAATATATATATTAAAAGTATATAAATGATGTAAACATGTGTGATCAAAGTCTTGAGCATTATTAATTTTGATTAGATGTCTTCTTTTCTTTTATATTATTAAAAATGATTACTAGTATAGCAAAATTTTTGATCAAGTAATGGAAGTGAATATTAGAATTCCTAATTAAATTATATAAGAAGAAGAGAAAAATGAAAATTACTCCTACCAATTATGGGATAATTGAATTTTGCTTTTATAAATTATAAAAATTGGCAAATTATCTTTCAAATTATATAAAACTTGAATTTTATTCCCATCATTAATAAATTAATGAAAAATATTAGGAAAAATTACACTTACTCCTATTAGTTATGAGATCGTTGCATTTTACTCTAATTAACTTTGAAAACTTAAAATTAAACCTTTAATTATATAAAACTTGCAATTAATACCTATTATCTATCTAATTAACTCTTTTATTAAATTATGTTATTTTTTTAAAAAAATTTAAGAATGAATCATAATATTATTAAATATTGGATTACCACATTATTTTTTATGCATAATTTTTATGTCATATAATTAATAAAAATTAAATTAAATGAATAAAATCATAATTAAATACTTAAAAATGAATTTTGAAATTATGTGCAAAAATAATATAATAAATTAACATAAAATAATATTATAATTCATATTTACTAGTACTATTTAACATTTATTATCACTATCCTTTTTTTTTCTTTCGAATTAGTGACTCATTACATAGAATATGAATTGAAAATATTGAGTAAATAAATGAAGTAAATACAAATGATATGCTACATGAAGAAAGATAAAAAAAATTATCATTTTCATTTCATATAATCATACTCAATTTAATTTTAACAATATAACGATCAAGTTGGTGATAAACAATAATTTTTATTTTGCCCCATGACATTTTTTTACAAATTGCTTAATTTAAAATTTGATAATTATATAGTTTATAAGTTATTTCTATTTTATTCCTCTAAAATTTATAATTTGTTGTGATACCCATATTTACATTAATACATCTATTTTTAGAAAAGTATTATACTAGTTAGTAAATTTACTTTATTTGCTAGACATATTTTTAATAAATTTTTTATGATTTTAAAATTTTCATATATAATCTTTTATTTAAAAAATTAGTTTAATTATATTGTTAAAATAATAACTATTACTTTATTAAATAATAACAAGAATGCACATAGGAAAAAAGAGGAATAATATGTGACTTATAAAATGAATATAAGAGTTAAAAATATAATATATAATTCAGTAATTAAATTAATTAATAACTTATTTATAATATTTTATGATAAAATAAAATACATAGTTGTTGATGTAAATAATAAATATTAGCATAAATATAATAGCAAATAATTATTATTATTTTAAATAATAATAAAAAGAAAAGAAATATTATGTAACTTATAAAATAATATAAGAATTAAAAATATAATATATAATTAAATAATTATTTTAAATTAAATGAATAAATTATTTATAATAGTTTATTATAAAATAAAATATGTAGTTATTAGCATAAATAATAACTATTAGTGTAAATATAGCAATAAATAATAACAAAAATGAGCATAAAAAAAAAGAAGAATAATATATTTTTAAATTTTTTTCAGGATAAAAGATTATATATATGAAACATTTAAAATTCTATAAATTGATAGAAAAAATACTTCCTAGCAAATAAAGTAAACTTATTGACTAATATAGTATTTTTCTAAAAATAGATATATTATTTTAAATATGAATATTACAATGAATTATAAATTTTAAAGGAATAAAATATAAATAACTCATAAATAATATAACTATCAAATTTTAAATAAAGCAAATTATAAAAAAGTGTCATGGGAAAAAATAAAAATTATTGTTTATTACCACCATGATCATTATGGTGTTAAAATTAAATTGAATATAATCATATGAAATAAAAATGATAAGTTTTTTTATCTTTTTTTTATATAGTATAACATTTGTATTTACATTACTTCTTCAATTAATATTTTAGCTCATATTTCATGAAATGAATGATTAATTCAAAGAAAAAAAGATAGTGACGATCAATGTAGAGTAATATTAATAAACATGAATTATAATATTATGTATTAATTTATTATGTCATTTTTTGCACATAATTTCATAACTCATTTTTAAATGCTTAATTAATATTTTATATATTTAATTTAATTTTTATTAATAATATAATATAAAAATTATGTAAAAAATGGTGTGATAATGCAACATATAATAATATTATGATTCATGCTTAATTTTTTTAAAAAAATTATGTAATTTAATAAAAGGGTTAACTAAGTAGATAATGGGTATTAATTACAAGTTTTATATAATTAAGGATTTAATTTACAAGTTTTCAAAGTTTATGGAAGGAAATAGATAATGGGTATTAATTACAAGTTTTATATAATTAAGGATTTAATTTACAAGTTTTCAAAGTTTATGGAAGGAAAATGCTACCATTTTATAGTTGATAAGGATAATTTATAATTTTTCCTAATATTTTCTATTAATTTAGTAATGGTGGGGTAAAATTCAAATTTTAAATAATTTCAAAAGATAATTTGTCAATTGTCGTAATTCGTAAGAGTAAAATCTAACCATCTATAGTCAGTGGGAATAATTTAGATTTTTCTTTAAGAAGAAATATGCAATGATATATGAAATGACTTCTATAAATAAAATCTTAGTTTAAAAATAGAAATAAATAACTTAATATTTGACATATAAAAGTTTAATACTTTCTGAATGAGCAATAGTTGCTTAATAACTTAACTTATGATATATCTTAACTTAAAGTTAGAAACATGGTCTAACATAACCATGATTAATACTTTGTAATGTTTGGTCCAATAAAGGTAATAGTGACTACTTTAAATGAAAAGCTACTTGCACTATTTCTTTAAAGAGGAGTTATAGAACTATCTAAAATTTTCCAAAGTGATTAATTGCAATTGAAATATGGTGGTATGTCTATCATTAGGCTTTAGGCCGTAACCTTATGGTTCAATGTGAGTTGAACTTTATAGATTTGATGGCCAATTACTTTTGGGTAATTTTCCTATAATTAAAGAACTGTAAGTAACTAATCTAAATTTTAAAAAGATAGTTTTAACCATGATTTATCATAGCCCATTTCAAGTTTAATGAGATTAGTTTTCATTCACAACTTAGTGTTGTAATAATGATATAAGTTATGTAACATAGATGATATAAGCCTTATTATTGGAGATAGGATAAGACTTTGAGAAGGATAGGCATCCAGAGATCATAATGGACAAGAATATCTTTATAATTATATTAAAAATAAAGTGCTTTAATTATGAGAGAAAGGGTTATTAAGCATATTCACATGTGTTTGTGGTTTATTATCTCCTAGGTTAGATTATGGAAACATAAGCAACAAAAACATGTGATTTACAATTGGGTAAGTTAATATATTGGTATTTAATACCACAAGCTAAATACTTTGTGAGAATGAAAAAGACCATTAATAAAGGTTGCATATGTTGGAACTTAAATTTTTTATATGTGTGAGCGTCACACAATAATCTTGCATGATATGCTTCATGCATCCATTATTTGGTGCAAAATATATTTATAGCTTTAGTAGAACTTAGTTTTTTCATATATAAATAATTTGTTCATTTATTTTGAAAATAACCTATAGTTATGGTGCTTTCTAATATGATTTGATCATAATAAATATGAGTTTGAGTTTAGATAACATCTTTTATAATATTTTCTTTTCTTTGTTATTGGGACATAATTTGACAAGATATGGCATCCATATTAGTTAGGGAAGGGCTATTAGGCTTTTTCATTAAAATTAAAACTTCTAACATGTGATCTATAACTTATTAGAGAAGCAAGTTGAAATCCTTATGGAAATGCTTAATGAACCTTACATCCTTTAGAATTTATTCATTCACTTATATGTTGATTAGTGAATGTTAGGACACATTTTAGTGCATTTTATTTCATCTCTTTTGTGGATGATATCTTTAGGTATGGTGTTATCTTTCTTCTATCACATTGCTATAAAACTTTGGATTCTTTCAAATGCTTTATAATAAGGGTTGAGAATAAAAAAAAAAGGACTATAAAGGCTTTTAAAACTGAAAAAAGACACTAATAAGTTTATAAAGTTTTGTGAAGAGAAAAAGGATACATAGATAATTAATAATACCAAGTACATTATAACAAAATGGTGTTACAAAGTAAAGGAATCATATTTTGCTTGACATGGTTAGATTTATGATGGAGTAAGCAAAATTCTAATGGATGTTTTGCTGATTATGACATATGTCTTGAACTATATACCCTCAAAATCAATCTAGATCACTTTATATAACTTATGGAATAGTGCAAACCTTAATTTGGAAAAATTACACCTATAAGGGTTAGTAAGTTTTATTCATAATACTTCTCATAAGTTTAAGAAATTAGGCCCCTAAGCTAATAAGTATGTCTTGTTACTCTATACACCTCAATGGATATGTTTTGTATAATGAACATTTTGATGGTAAATATGGAAATTGAATCTTATGATATGGATTTTACAAAAGATGAATTTTCTAGTATTAGTAAATTTAAGAAAGGTCTTCAAGTTCCATGAGTTAGAGAAATCTTAAAATGTTAAGTCTTACTCTTATAAGGTGGATTTGGATCCATAAAATCATGAGATTGTTAATAAGAATGGAAGGATTCTTGAGACTATTAATGATAGTAAGAGTATTTTATTAGCATTATCTTTAGATTTATAAATACAAAGAAACTTGCATGGAAATGTCTCTCACAAATGCTTCAAAATAAAAGTTAAGTCTATCTTAACCTTTTTATATAAATGTTAATGAGCCTTTTTCCTACAAAGAAGAACTTGATTTGCTTGCTTTGAATAAGTGACTTAACACCATAAAGAGAAAATGTGCTTTATAATAGATGACCAAGCTTTTAGTGAATGGATACATGTAAAGGAGGTGTAAACTATGACAAGACTTTATTTTCCATGGTAAGACTTATGTCTTGCTTTGTCTTAGTAATTATTTTAAATTTTGATTTAGAATTGTTCTAAATGGATGTAAAGATAAGTTTTTTCAATTGAGAGTTATATAAAGAAGTCTATAAGAATATAAGGTTAGCTTTAAAGCTGAGGGATAAAAGCATAGAGTGTGCTACTTGAAATGATTTATTTACAGAAGAAAATGGTATATTCATTTTCATAAAGTCATTATATATAGTATTCTTTATTATGATCAAAGAGAACTATTATGTATATGTTAAAAGAGTTGAGGATAAGTTTCTCATTCTTTCACTTAATATGGATGACATATTGCTTGCAAGAAATAATGTGGAATTAATTCCATCAACTTAAAAGTGGTCATGTTCCACATTTAAAATAAAGGTTTTGGATTACAAATAGCTATATCATTTGGGATAAGGTTTAATAGGATTGGTTTAAAAAATTCTTGAGTTTGTCATTAGAAACTTATACCATAAAGGTTATGGAACAATATTTTGTATACTTGATTTCAAACTTATGGATGCTTTAATGGATAAAAGATTTTGCATGTGTTTGGATTAGTTTTCTATGATAAAGGAAAAAACAATGCAAATGGAATAAATTTTGTATGTAAATGCAATAGTAGGTTTGATAAACATTGAGATGTAAAATTAGCCTAACATTAGTATGGTTAGTAGTTTTTAGAGTAGTCCTGATTTACCCATTAGGAAGTAGTGAAAAGGATACTTGACTCTCGTAAACATTTAAAATATAGTTTTGTGCTATCTAAATAGGAGTTTAAGATAAGTAATGCCAACAGTTTGTACATATAACTAAATATAAATTCATAGTGAGCTATATGTCTATGCTAGAAGGATGAGTTATTTCATAAGGTAATAAAAAGTATGAATGTGTCTCCTAACCTTTAGTAGTTTACAAGAAATTTCATTACATATGGATTAATTTCCTCAAAGTATGTCACCATTAATAATGTGTTTGCTAATAACTTTAATTAAACCTAATATAAGTGCTTTTAGTAAGTATATTAGGGATTCAAGTTTTATGAACACTTAATATACTATTGTGTTGCACCTTTTTTTTTGGAAAATGAAGTTATTTTCCTTTTATTTGTTAACTTGTAATAAAGGTTAATTAGGTGCATATATATTTTTCCATTAGGCTTATATTTTCTCTCTTACATAGGAAATGCAAGTAGAATGAAGCTTAAATGATCATTAGGTATCGTACATAGTTGATCACCTTATTACTGAAATGGAAAGTAATGATTCATTATAAAAACATGTCATCTAAGTTATGCATTAAGATGAGACTCTTGAAAAAGTCGAGCATAGAAAATGTTCACATCTCTATTAGCCTATATAAAATTAAATCCAAAACTCAGTGTTTCAAGCTAGTCACTTTGTGATAGTTTGTTTGTGTTTCATATGATTTATTATTTAACTGTGACAAACCTAAAGTAAAAGGTTTATTATAGTATACATCTCATATTGTATATGCTGTAAGATGACTAATGTTAGGGAATGATTGAATGGATCCCTACTTTGTCACTATATGAGCCTTATAGGACTTATGAGTTTCCTATATTTATACCCTTTAAGACATAAACCTATATTATGAATCTAAGGTTAAGTGTTTCTATTTTAATGTGATTTTTCCAAGGGTTATAAATCAAGTAGTTTAATGGAACATATCTAGGAAAATAGCTTAGACTTAGAGGATTGACATGATTACACAAGGGAAAATCATTTGAACTTACATTTATAGGTTTATAGCTTATTGCTCAAGCAATTATATAAAATTATATAAGTAACCATGAGCATAAAGGATATAGATTGATTTTTTCATAGCTCTATATTTATGAGTGTTAAAAAATGCAAAAACCTAGTGTAAATAGATAATTAAGATATAATGAGACTTAAGCAGTGTCATGCTAATTAGATAATGATTTAGTTTGTCATTTATTCACTAGTACTCATTCTTGTATGGTTGCATGATTCATTTCTTGTATGATTGAGAGGATTAACTAAAGGACTTTAAAGAGAGCATACATGCTGATGTGTGATTACATGACATGTGATATGTATATGGGCATGCTACATGGGTGTCATAACCTAAACCTAGTCATGGCTGGTGTGGGAAATGTTATTCGATTGCCACTAACCTAATCTTTATTCTATGCAAACAAGTAGGCATAACGGTTTGTAAAAGATATCATGCATTGAAAGTAAAAGATAACATTATACCTATTTAAGTAAGATTTATTTATTAAAAGTAATAAGCACTCACCTCTTCCCTTATCACCTTATACAGATGAAGGCCCAAGAATGGCTATAACAAATATTTAACATTGCCTTACCCATATTGTATAGTCTCTTGTGGGCTTGACTCAAAAATTGTGATAGAGGTAACTTAAGTGAAGCATTTGCAAAGACAAAATAAGGAGGGGTATGTATAGGATTTAATGAGTAAGGTATCCAAATATAAACAAAATTAAGAAGGCAAGGATTAGCATAATCCTTACCAGCTGGAATCACCTTTCTTTATTCCTAACAATTCATTTAAAACATATCAAATTTGGATGCTAATAATCACTACTTAAAATTGATAAGAAGTTTGCATAATACCAATCAATATAATTATCAATGTATTATTCAATTAGCACATTTAGAAAGAGTATTTAGGATCAACTAGCATGAAAAAACAAATAAATTGCTTTGTTACTCCTAATCATTCTTATTTTTTCACAAATCCAACCTTATGCTTTTTGGATTTGCCTTATCCCTTCGTACATGGTTATTGGATGTAATTTGATTCACAATTCTCATCAATGCACTTTTATTTACATTTCTTATTTCATGCATAAATATCAACCCTACATATTTAAATTGCAATGGTAGGTTGTCAAAATAATACCATGCCTTAGTGTATGGCCACACATAATTCAATTTATTTCATAATTATATAACAATTCCCATTTGCATCATAATCTTATATTTCAATGTCATTAATCTTAATCATAAATCACATTTAATATTATAATGTTACTTAGGCCTCATTATAGGACTATATGGTTCAAATTATTCTAATAAGGACATAACCTTTCTAACTACAATATCATTTATTCATCATAGTACTATCATACTTGATATCATGACTACGTATTAAATATTTAATCTAACTCATCATATAGTGACATATTTTATTATTAAAGAACATTACTACATAGCTTGACCCTTTGAATAATGTGATTCTATGTGTTAAATTAAGTATATTTGACTATATACATGATTATGAGAGCCAAAACAACTACTTTGAGGATCATAGTTGACTACAAGGGTTTAGGACAAATTTAGGGCCTTTTGTTCGACCATATGCATTCAGAGAGAAATTCTTCAATAGATAGTATGCTTGCCCAAAATGCATGCTTTAAGGTATAGTTGACTATATTGCTAACCACTACTTAGTTTTTGTACAAATTTCTTCATGATATTTATTAGTTCATCTAACAAAAATTAATGTTTTTCTCCTATTCATTCCTTCATTAGGCCACATCACGTCATAATACTCATTTGGAACACTTTATATATTCATCATCAATTCAAGTTACAAACTATAAATTAACACAATCTTAAGTAACTTTCACATAATCATAAATAACCCTAAAACTTAAGTTACAATCCCTTTAAGCTTGAAGATTGAGCTAGAATATTAACTCACCTAGTATAAAAAAGGTAGACTTGGTGTTACTTAGCCCTAATCATGAAAATCAACAGTACCTAGTCCATTTAAATTTAAGAGAGGATGATGGAAGATCCAACAAAAGAGAAATCTTATCTTATTTTAGTTGAAACATTTATAAGATCTAATTCCAATGATAACTTAATTGAAAGAATCAATAAGGAAGAGGAAGAAGGTGAAAAAAGATGAGGTAAAGGGACATAGTTAGTCCTTTTTTTTTTTTAGACTTATGGTGAAAGTGCCAAATTTAAGTATAAAAAGAAAAAAATAAAGTGCAGGGGCAAGATGGAAATGACACCCTAAATCTTTTCCATTATCACAAACTCACTTTTAGTAACTTGAAACAATTGATCTCCTTATGCCATTAATTTTCCTTGTTTATTTTACATAAAATCTCATCTTCCTTCTTACAAGATTATTAAATTTTATTTTGTCCAGTATCTCATTCATATTTACTTATTAAAATTCACCTATGCAAAAATTTCACTTTAAATGAGGACATACAATACATTCTAATTATTCTCATCATAATATAAAATTTTAAATTATTATAATTTAAAGAAGGTGCAACAATACCTCCCATTTCAAAAGAATTTATCCTCAAAATTTTAAAGCCTGGTTGATCCTTCATTCTAAGCAAAAACTTATTGATACTACATTTTGACATTCGATTGAAATGCCCTAACTAATTTAGGAATCTAATAATTGATTTATATTTACACATTATTTATGATAATTAATAATTATACACCAAAATCCATTCATAAGGATGTTCCATTCTATCAGGTATTATTAAGGATTCCAAAGTTAGGCAAAGCTTATCCTAGTGGATTTATTCCTTAGTTTATCAAGTATTACCACTTATCATTTTCTAAACTTGGTTTCACTATGAATAAAAATTTTCAACTTCAAAAGTTGTAACACCCTTACTTATCAACACCTTAACCCTCATTTTTAAGGTAATTAACGCGTACTACTTTGCCTTTTACTCCAAACTACTCGGAATATCTCAAGCTTGCGTATTTTATACAACATGATTAAGAGTCATATAATTATACATAAGTTCAAGTTTACAAAATATACATCCCATCATATACAATATCACTAACTATATCATTATTTACAACTTCAAACATCATTGCCCTTTATCATGAGAGCCTTTGGAAGCATCACTTGGAATGGTTAGTCACAATACAGAAAACATAAGAAACAAAGTTTCCTAGTAGCTAGCTATTGCCATAAAAACATATCAAGCCATTCCAGATCCTTAAGCAGATAAAACAAACGTTTCAAAATCAGGTAATCATTTATCATCATGTTCAATACCATGCCATTGTAAGAAATATGCGTAGCATACAGCAATCATCAAGCTTATTCAAGGACTTATCTCAATATCTAGATGGCCATCTCAAACAATCGTACCTAGGCCTCACACAGCATCACGCTGTCTTCCCGGGGTAAACTCGAGCCCAAAGGCCTAACACAGTATCACACTGTCTTCCCGAGGTATCTGCCCATAGGTACCGCACACAGCAATTACACTATTATCCTCGAGGAACTCGAGCCATAGGCCTAACACAGTATGACACTGTCTTCCCGGGTTGTGCACAACCAATCTCATACACATTCCATAACAATGGCATAAAACACAGAAAATCATGTAATAGAAAACAGCTTAAGGATAAAGCTAGCTACCTTTACAAGCTTCCAATGTGATGTTCCCTTTGCTCTCACCAAAAACTCCTTTACACTTCCTCTTGCCTTTGCAAGTTGTCACTCTTTAGTCTATACAAATATACATCATAATTTCTTATTAGAACATCATCACTTTCTCTAAACCTCATGTATTCTTTACTTTCCCCACTTAATTAAATGCATACTTAGATGCTCTACACTTTGCTTTCAAGTCTTAAAATGACACATATGAACATTAGAAAAGGATCCAAAGGTAAAACCATGCAAATCCTGAAGAAATCAAGCCAAAAAGTTCACTTAACAAAGAACACGGGGGTCCCATACCCCGTGTTCAGGGCCGTGTTCCTTACTGGTTCACTTCTGGGCTACTCGACAAAGAACACGGGGGTGAACACGGGCCGTGTTCTACCACGTGTACCTTATTGTCCTTCAGTCCTGAATTAAACACGGGGAGTGTTGCACCCCGTGTAGCACACTGATCAGCTTCGACGAGAAACACGGGGTACAACACGGGCTGTGTTCTACCCCGTGTACCTTGCTGATCCTCCGAAAACACATTAAACACTAAAACTCCTTCCTTCCTTCTTTTCCATTTCATGGTTTTGGCTTCTCAAAATGAAAAATACACATAAACACTTTCATAACTTCAAAGTTTCATCTTCCATAGGCTTTATAATTCATTAAACTTATTCTAACTTCACCAACTTAGCCAAGTTCTAAACATATCATGCCCATACTACACATGCACCATTATACCTCTAAAACCCAGGTGTGTAATCATGGTTTCTTGTTGTTTTTACACCAAACCAAAGCCATAAATCAACACTACAACATCTAAGACACCACCAAACATATTCAAATCATCCTAAACTCCATGTTCAATCACCCTTGGCTACATCAACCTCAAGATTTCAAGAAATCAAGAAGAGTACATTAAAGAGCTCTTAGAGAAGATCATTTTTACCTCTTGGTGCAACTTGAGAATCCTCACTTGGAACTCCCCAAACTTGATCAAACTTGGGCTTTTCTTCAATCTAGGGACATCAAAGGATAGAGCTTGATGAGAGGAGCAATTTTCCCTTCTACACCTTAGCTTGAATCTTGGTATTTTGGGGTGAAAAACTCAAAAGAAACTTTCTCTCTCTTCCTTCTCTCTCTCACACGTCCAGCTTGCTTTCATGGAGGATTTTCTGCAGCTTTTTGGAGAATGGAGAAGGTAGTAGAGTTTTCATGAAGCTCTAGGGGTATTTTGGTCATTTTTGAAATTCTCAAGGGTATTTTAGTCCTTTTTCACCAAAAGTAAGGCTATTCTTGCCATTATTTTTCTAACAATGACACTTGTCATAAATCCATTGGTCACACTAATAAAAATCATATATTGCACCCCAAAACTCTTGGTTATTCATATTAAATCCCAAACCCTTAATTGTTTTCACTTTAACCACACCCGATTCTGCACTTTTGCAAAATAGTCCATAGGGTTTCTGTACATTTAAAATTCCTTACACTATCAGACTTAGACAACCTCCCCTTTTAGGGTTTTCCAACCTCCTCTGATCATTCATACTATTTAGGGAAATTAATTCTTTCCCTACTATCCTTTTCCTTCAAAATTTCATTTACCCTTACACTTAATTCCTTTCAACTTGAGATTCACCCACCAGGCTAACTCAAACATGCTCTTCGTTTCTACAGCCTCAGAAATTAAACATTCAAATAATAGAATTGAAAATTCGGGACATTACAAAAGCTATGCATAAAGTTCAAACTTATTAAGCTAATCTCTACTCACAAATGAGTTACGGTCTGGGTATATGTTATTTTTACTAATATAATTTAAATAATCAGGTTTCTAATAACCCATAAGAATGTAAGATTATCCAATACAAGGAAGATGCAACACCCTATTATATCCTTGATCTTTACTCTCAAATCATTAGCAAATCATTTTCCTATTATAAACTCCAATGGCATGTTATAAAAGGTAAGAGGAAAGACCATGTTCTTAAAAAGTTTAGGTTATCAATACTTCCTATTCTTAAGATATACCATTTTTGTTCTAGGTAGTTATCATAAGCCTTCATTTATGAGCAATGTCACTTACTTAATTCATTAGCTTATGAATAATATGCTTCACCCTTGCTGACATTTTAAGCCTTGGAACAATATTCATCTTATCATATATCTTTGTACATCCTTTCAAAATCAAGGTTAATAATCTCCTCATTCATAATCCTATGCACACTATCACCCTAGTCAAAGGTAACCAAAATTTCAAACTTTAATTCTAATTAAACAATCAACATCTCTAGTATGATCACATATTCCTTCAATTTATTTATCTATTTGTATGCAAGGACTAATTAGTTTAGTCTACCATATTTTATATCAATTATAACTATCATCAACTACCTATTGCATAATTTCCTTACAAGTTTAAATACAAAGTCTTTTAATAGTTGTTGGCTTACTCCTATAAAAATTTTAATGTAAGGCTTATATCTAACTAATTATGTGTAAGTTCATACTTTATGCTAAGTACTATATATTTAACACCACTCTAAGTTATTTATAGATGTTAATAGTCTAAACTCAATAATACCACATTGCCTTTTATTAAACTTTATTATTGGTCAATTAAGTTCTGTCAACCTTAGTTACAAACATAAGCCTTAAGCATGAAGAAAGACATGAGATATCTTAACCTAATAGATTCATTACCACACATAATTAAAGAATCATTCAAGCATACATTATACTCATTTATACAACCAATTCATCAGGACTATAATGGTTCTCATTGCATAATTCTATCTATTCTAATATTATTTCTAATAACTATAGTATCTATATTAACAACATCAATAGCAGTAGCATTCATTTTAGTCACACTAGTACTAATAGTAGTAATAATAATATCCAATGGTAAGTATATTAATTATAGTAATACTGAGAAGTAATAGTAATAACAATAATAATATTGATAACCACCATATAGTCATAATACCACTCTATATAAGGGCACAACAACACTATTAAGTAGGGCAATGATTATACTAGGAAGGTGGTTCCTCTAAATGTTCTCTTTATTCTGCATTATCCTTACTACTTAGTTACCTCTCAAATTTCTAACTCTTTCTATAGCACTAATTACCATAATAAACTACTTAGTTAGTTAGTCAAGGACTATTTCCAATAATATCTAAAAAAGGTAGATTTTGTTAAGTGGTATTGAGGTTAGTAAACCTATTATTACCTTATAATTCATCATTTTAAGTTTAATCACCATGACAAATAATTTAAATATAGTTCCCTTATTACACTCTCTCAAGTTATTGTTAAACGATAATTTTCCTAGATTTTGATTGCGTTAATAATCTAACTAATAGAAGGTTTTAATAAATAAGGGGTGTCTTTAAACTATTCTTATCATCTCACTAATGTAGATTTCTAAATCATAAAGGAATATATGGAAATTCCTTTGAGGCTATATACTTTGATTTAAGCAACTTTGAATAATTATACCAAAATCATTAATGCCTTAATACTCAGTTAACTTGTCAAGCTACACTTAAAATGGTTTCTCAATACCTAATGTTCTTATTTTCATACCTTCATAGGCTCATCCTACCATATGCATTCCTCATCTTTTTAATCCACACTAGTTCACTAATCCTTATATGATTATATAATAATGCAATTGCCTTCAATCTATTATCTTTATCATATTTGTGTCATCTTTCCTATTTTTATTCCTTATTTATATAGTGTGCCATGAAAACTATTTAGTCCCTTAGTTATTGTCTCACTATAACCTATTTAATTCACATGCACCTTACATTCAACATTAATTTATATTTTCTAGATTCATATATGACTTTAGTAATACATTTGTCCATAGTTTCATATCCTTCACCATTATACAACTTTAGTCACTTATATACTACTATATCTAGAATCACTTGTCCAATGCTAATCTAGTCATATATTTTATCAATTAACTAAGTCTTATTTTCATAATGCCATAAACTTATCAGTTCGACATTCCTACTAAAAACAATCCTCTATTAATTATTGGTTGCATCCATCTAGGGTTTGTAAAATTATATAATTTAATTACATTATACTAATTTAGTTTCTTCACATATTTCATAATAATTACCAAGGGATAACTTGGCCAAATTCATTTACACACCCATAGTTTCTTAAAGACTCACACATATCATTATTGAGTTGATAGACCAATAAATTCGCAATTAATTTCCATTATTCACAATTATATAATCCTTTAAGTTGTAACTTCTATTTTCAATACCTTTGACTCACACATCCAAAGTGCATATAAAACATTTCATAATGCTTAAACTAACTGCACACATATATAAATTTACAAAATTGCAGGTTTCATATTCTACCACTTATTAATATCATTTTGAAAAGCCTATTTACATTTTTCTATAAAACAATTAGAATTAAATAACTCCCTTTACCTTTTACTTTGGTAAACTAACTTTTCCTTACTATTCTTTATACTAATTATGACAAATCTAACACTAAATGTAAACACAATTAACATTCATGTTTATCTGGACTAGGAATTTTACAAGAATCACACTTATCTTACTTCCATTAGGCTTTTTCATATCTCTTAAATAAATTCTAGGTATATCTAGCTTATATTCTTATCTTTACTACCTTAAAGTCATCTTAACTTACCTCATTAGTATTAAGTAATTATATTCAATTCTCTCATTAAAAAGGTGAAATATTTATGAATTTTAAAATAGGTTTCTCTTAACTGTAAGGACTTCAATAATATGATTAAGTTTCAATTAAAAATATGTTGTATTCTAACTATATAAGTTGTAGTTTAAGGTTTCTAAAATCTTTATATAAAATAAGTTATGTATTAAATACAATAAGGGAATTTAGTGTGAGTGTCTCTATTTTTTGTTCCAAATAATCCACTTATGTATAATAGCAATAATAATGTCAATAACATTACAATCATATTGAGATACAACCAAAGTTATGGCTGTTATAGCATTCTACCAATGTAAGTGTATTCTTATACAATTACTATAAAGTAATACCAATATGCCATACATTGTGTTCAAAGAGCATGATTTTCTTATTTTAACTCATTTTGTTATATTACATATCCTGATCTTAGCTTAGATTCTTATTTCCTTGTGAGTTTTAAGCTTTTATATTCATTTCTCTCTTACCTAATGTCTTAGGTTTAAGAACTTGTAAATAATTTCTCACTGGCACTTAACTTCTAAAGTCAATTATTTTCAAATTCATTAAATCTTGTGAATAGTCATACAATAGTTAGAACAGTTATAAAAAAATCATTTACAACTAAACTCTATCACTAATATCAATGAGCATTATAAGGTCCATTAAAATAGTAATGGTGATATGTGATCCTGGTGCACATATATCACTAGTATAATTTTAGTCAATACTTATCTAACTAGCACATAGATACAACCTAAAGATCTCATCCCACTAAGATCCTGACCATACTTTGATACTAACTTTGTCATAAATTGAACTTAGTTATAACTAGTATGAGATCCATTATTTAGTTTTTACTTTCCTAATCTTTATTTTATGCTATCATGGATAAATAGGCATACAATTTAAGAAGATATCATGCATTGAAAGTGAAATATGACATTATAATTAATTAAGGCAAAATCTATTCATTGAAAGGAGTAAGCATTTGACTTTTCCCTTATTACCTTATACAGATGAGGGCCCAAGAATAGTTATAACGAATATCTAATACTATCCAAGCTATATCATATAATCTTTTGTGAGCTTAATTTTGAAATAGTAAAAAAGCTAACTCAAGTGGAGCATTTGCAAAAACAAAATAATGAGGGCTAAGTTTGGGACTAAGTGAGTAAAATATCCAAATATAAATAAAATTAAGAAAGCAAGGATTCACATAATCCTTATCGATTGAAATTAGCCTCTTTTTTTTCTTAATAATTCACATAAAACATATCAAAATTAGCTGTTATAATCACTACTTAACATTGACAAGAAATAAAGCTCATGTGCCTCCACAATACCAATTCACAATATAATCATTAATGCATTATTCACTTATTAATTTAGAAAAAGCATTTAGGATCAATTAGTATGCAAAAATAAATAAACCATCTTATGACTCCTAATTATCCTTATCCCTTCACAAACATATCTTTGTGCCACCTACGTCTTCCTTATCCCTTCATAAATTGTTACTGGATTTAGTTTGATTCATAATTCTTATCAATGCACCCTTATTCACATTTCCTCTTTCATGCACACATAACAAGCTTACACATGTATGCTACAATGTTAAGTTATCATAACAATACCATGCCTTGGGCATGACAACATTTAATTTATTTTAATTTATAATTTATAACAATTCTCATTTGTATCATAATCTTATATTTCAATATCATCAATCTCAATCATAAATCACATTTACCATTATAATGCTACTTAGACTTTACTACATGATTATATAGTTCAATTTATTCTAATAAGGATATAACATTTCTAACTTCAATGTTATTTATTCATTATAGTAGTATCATACTTTATATCATGACTATAAATCAAATGTTTAATCTAGCCCATTACATAGTGACATATCTCATTATTAAATAATATTAGTACATATCTTGCCCTTTTGTTTAATGTGATTCCATGTGTTAAACTAAATATAGTTAACTATAGTAATCTCAAGAGCAACTCTACAGATTACAGTCCATTGAATAGTCGATTACAAAGGTTTAGGGCAAATATAGGGGCTTATAGTCGACTATTTTCATTCAGAGAGCAATTATTTGGTAAATAGTCAATATATAGTCAACTATATTTGCCCAAAATGCATACTTTAGGGCATAGTCAACTACTGCTTAGTTTTTATCAAATTTTTTGTGTTTTCTATTGTTCATCGAATAAAAATTCATGTTTTTTCAACCATTTAATCCCTAACTAAACCATAACATCATAATGCTTATTTAAAATACTTTGTATGCTTCATATTCGTCATTAATTCAAGTTACATATTATAAATTAAAATAATCTTAAATAACTATCAAGTAATCATAAATAAGCCTAGAACTTAAGTTTAAATCCTTTAAAACTTTAAGATTAAGCTAGAATATCTATCACTTAGTATGGAAAGGGGTGGCTAGGAGGTGCATTTAGTGTTATTTTGCCCTAACCATGAAAATTAATAAAATTTTCAATTAGTGTTCTAACTTCTTTTTGAACCAAAATACCTAATCCATTTAAATTCCAAAGGGGATGATCAAAGATCCAACATAAGAGAAATATTACTTTGATTTTAGTTAAAAAATTGATGAGATTTGATTTCCTTTAGCAACTTGATTAAGAGAATGGATAAGGAGAAAGAATATAGGTGAAGAGAGATAAGGAGAAAGGGGATAGCTAAGGTTTTTTAAAGGGGAAATTATGGTGAGGGTTAGCTTATTTAAGGTATAAAAAGGGGGAATTGGTGTAGGGGCAGAATAGGAATAACAGCCTAAATCTCCTCCATATTCATAAACTCATTTCTAGTAACATGAAACCGTTAATCTCCTTATGCCATTAATTTTCCTTTTTACTAGATTATTAAATTTTATTTTATCCATTATCTTATTCATATCTGCTTATTAAAATTCACCTATTGAAAATTTTCATTTTAAATGAGGATATACAATTCATTCTAATTATTCTTATCATAATATAAAATTCCACACCATTATATTTTAAATAAGGTGTAAAAATGGAATTATTTATTAATCGTTAATTATTTAATTAATTAATAAGATAATATGAAAGTTAAATCTTTATTAGATTTATGATAGTAGTTAGTTATTTATTTTTATTTTATAAAAACATTATCTTCATATTTATTTCTAGAGATAATTATTTCATATAAAATAGTAGTAGTAGATTTTTTCTTATTTTTTTGCTTTTTAAGAAAATTAAAAAATAAATTAAACAAGATAATATTTTTTTGAGAGAGAATTTTCCTGTTTTTAAAGATCTATTACTGAAACAAAACAACAAAAAGTTCTTATTGGTTAATCTTTCAAGGTCACCATTAAAGAATATTAAGATTCAAATAATCAAATTCTTGTGGAGAACTCTAGTAACCATTTTGTAGCTACTGGGAAATTTGTTCATGATTTGTTGACTTGAAGTCGACCTAGATATTTAAAAATCTGAAGCAAATCTATAGATCAAGAGCAAAGTAGATTCAAAGTGTACATGGATAGTGATCTAAGTTAAAGTAATTATAGATTTTGCCAAAGGAACTAAAACTATTAAGGTGATATTTGAATCCTAATTTAAAATGCCATCACTTCCTTATTTTAACAATGTGAGAGTTTTATCTAGCAATTGGGAAGTCATGATTGTGCATACTTATGTAAATTGACTTTCTTCCTTTAGTATTAACATAAATTGGGTATATTTGTTCTTGATATATCTCTAGGAAAGTTAAGTTATTTAATTTTTGATGATATGGTTGGGGTTTCTACCCACAAGTAGTTAGAATATAGTTCTATCTTTTTGTTTGGATTATGCCTTGTTTAATAATAATAAAAAATATATAAACAATGCCTTGAAACCTAAAGCATGCTATAAACAATAGATGTGCTATTTAAGCTAAGTTCTAAATGTTGTTATTGTATTGTATATATGGACGTAGTCTTGTAAAGAAATGGAAGCCTTTTCTAGCATCAACATGTTAGTTAATAGGCCAATAGAACACTTAACACATCATATAGATCTATTTTGCTCATGCCAGAAAAAGCTTACGGATAGTAAGGCTAGTATGTCTAACTACTAAACAAATAGAAGTAGAATGCTAATTGTAAATAAGGTACAAATTGTTGAATGATGACAAGTCATATACTTTTTGATGATGACATGTGTCCTACATTTACAGACTAACACTTACTAATTTTTATTGAGCTATTTTCTTTCTCTTTATTTTCTTAAAATATTTAAAATTTAAAATTTTGAAAGCTACCTTTCTATTTTTTAATTCATATTTTAATACTATTTTGTATATACATTTTATTTTTAAAAATTTGAAATTCAAGATAAGCACAAGATTATATTATTTTTTAATTTTCTTTTTTTTATTTAAATATCCAATTTCTTATATGTAGTCTCATTTCTATTCCCTCTTTGACATTATCTCTTCCTGCTATTTCTTTTTCTTTCTTTGTTTCTTGATTGATTAATTATTTGGGAGACAAAATCAAGTAATTAGATATCAAAATCTAGAGTTGCATAATTAGGTTGAGGAAATACATAAAAAAGAACAAGTGAACTTTAGTATAATAATTTAGAGAACTAGCTCATACTTAACGGTTTAGAGATTTTATCCCTTCCAATGTTGGATAAGGGTGCTTAGTAAATAGATCGAGTTAGATTAGACTAAAGTCTACATGGGCTTAATCAGTTTAAACCTCATTTATTTAGACTTATATTTTTAATGGGTCCACTTTAAATGGTCTAGTTTGTTTATAAAGCTTACTGAATTGGTCTGTAAGTTAGCCCACATTTTTATTTTTTGTTTTATATTTTATTATTTGTTATTTATTTATATTTTTATATTTATTATTTCATTTTTATGTATTTTAATTTTATTTTTATATTTATTTTTATGTTTATTAATTTTATTATTTAATTTTATTTTTGTTATGTTTAATTATTTTGAGTAATTGAGTTAAGTTTTTTAACAATTGGATTGTGTTTTATATTGAGTTATGATATAAAAATAGTTAATAAGTTACCTTTTTTTAAATATAAATACTATTTGAATTATTAATATAAAAAATTAAAAAAATTAATTCAACCTTATTTAGGCCTATGGATCAATACAATCCATCTTGATCTATAACACATTAGACCAAACCAATTTAAGTTTATTTTTTAATGAGCCTAATTTTTTCTGGTATGGTTTGTACAAAACTTATGGACTGACCTATTTGGCCTATGGACCATAGACTAGTTAAACATCCCTAATGTTGGACACCTTATCTTAAGAAAGGATTGTGAAAGTATGTTCAACTTATGGTCAATCAAGTCATGTGAAAACATATTATTCTATGTCATAAACTAGTGGAGTTGCTTTGCTAACTCCTTATTATCCTTTTGCAATTAGAATCCTATAGGACCTTTTATTGTGGTAAGCTAGAAAATTATCTTCATGATAGTCTAGTGGTTTTGCCTCCTTTAGTGCAATATATTGTTTGTAAAGTGCAATCAGTTGCTTAGAAGTAGTGAGTTCAACATGCTTGTTGTGAGGATATGGTGATTAGAGATACTACATCAAATTTAATGGTTCAAAGGCCTTCAATAGCATCATCAACAATGATAATCCATAAAATTTCAAGCAACAGATCTCAAATGTATCAAAATCTCTGACTAAGTGATAACTTCAAGTTTTTTTTTTTCAATCTTCTATTTCATTTCATGAAATGTAGCTAAATTTCAAATTTCTCCATTATAGTGTAGTTGATTGTAATATATGTCACTAAATTTTAACCTTTTTTTTTGTTGCCGGTAGGTTTTTATATATTTAGTTTGGATGTTGCTAGTATGGTTTTACCTAAAGGTGCTTAATGGACGGATTGAGCCTTAGTTTATATGGGTTCAATCTATTTAGACTTGCATGTTTAATGGGCTTGTTTTAAGTGGTTTGGTTTACCTTTTTTTTTTACATTTTACTTTTTATATTTATTGTGTTTTTTCCTATTTTTATATTTATTATTCAATTTTTATATTTTTTTATTTATTTTATGTTAATTAATTTTATTATTTATTATTTTGTTACATTGAATTGTTTTAAGCAATTGAGTTTAGTTTTTTAATAATTGAATTTATTTTATATTGAGTTATGATGTAAAAATAATTAATAGATTATTTTCTTTTTGTTAAATATAAATGTTATCTATATAATTAAATGTAAATTAAAAAAATAATCTAGGCTCATTTAGAGTCGTGGACTAATAAGATTTATTTTGGTCTACAACTCATTGGACCTAATCCATTTAGGCTTATTTTTCAATTAACTTAGTTTTTTCTAATTTGGTTTGTACAAAGCATAATCATGGACTCTTTAAACACCCTTAGTTTTACCTAAGTATGTTTTTTTTTAACTTTGCATCATATCTTTGCTGAGGAAAAAAAAAAGATTGATTGATTGATTCCATATAAGACTTTTCTTTCATAAATCATTGTTAGAAGGATTTCAATTTGATTTATGGTTAATGTAAATTAACATTATAGTATAATCTATCTTAGGGGTGCTTAACGGCCCATTGGTCCGTGGGCCTGGCAGGTTGGCCCACAAATTTTATGCAGATTGAATTTATAGAAATGAGCTCGCAAAAAATATGGGCTTATGCAGGTTGAACCTGACGGATCACAGTTTGTGTAGGCCAAATCCACTTGTCCACGGGTTAGATTTCCTAAAAAATGGGCCTTACCGTCCTGGCTTGGTCCCCAAGGTCTGTTTCTTGTCTATCTTTGATTTTCTGTTAACCTAAACCACAAGCCATAATTTATAAGTTATAACCACTCAGTCCACTCTGACTCCACTGACCAGCTAATGAGCTAAAGCCTAAAGACAAAAATAGACTAATGGAGTGCAGTCTGTAACTTTGTGTCTGTGTGTGCAGTGTAGAAATCGAAGATAGCCATATGAGATGGCAGACCAGAGAATGTGAAATTTCATAGAGAAGCGTGAACTGGTTGCTTTAAAAGCAACAACTCAGCATCAACGTTTGTTTTCTTCTCGGTGCCAGCTAGCAGCTCTATAAATATATCATTACATTGCTGAGCTTGCATCTGTTCTTCAATCTTGAGGAGCTCATCTTGCTTCTTCTTTTCGTATAGATGACTTTAACATTTTGACGGCTCTAAGCTTAATGATTTACCTGCAAATGCCAACAGAATTTTAAAGATGGGGAAGTTTGAATCATTTAATATTTTGGCCATCTAATAATTGATCTAGTTTAGACCACACTAATAGGTGAGCTTTATGCATATGGCTGCAATTATTTGTGTAGTCTGGTGCTTTGTAAAAGAAGACTTTTTTATGTTTTGCTTGTGTAAGGCTGGTGGTTGACAGGGAAAAACGAGAGTGTATAATACGGGCTAATCTTGCAGGCCTCTGTTGCGGACCGAACCAAAAAATATTAGCCCATTTAGGATGCAGGCCTTAGTGAATCGGACCTAAATAGGCCCGGCACATGTGGCCCACGAGTTGGCCGGTTAAGCACCCCTAATCTATCTATATGTTAATATATTGATAAAAGAGTAAATACAATAATTATTTTTTTATTTTTAAATGTGATGACTATTATATTCCTTAAAAATCATAACTAACACTATTAATATTTTATTTTTACTTTTATTATAATTATTCACCCATTAATTCATTTATAATATTAAAATAAATACAAATATTAAAGTAAATTGATAAATCTAATATTAACAATGTTATATATACATGCTTATTTTTGGCTAGTTTTATAGTGCCTTTGGGTTTTGGAATCCAAGGTAAGTTAATAAAATCTAAGCCATTAGATTGAAATAATCAATTTATAGTCATCCAACTAGGAAACACTTTTTATTTGGAAGGAAATATTAGGAAAATGGCTAAATAGTTGTAAAAATATAAAATTAATCCCTAGAGGAGAAAGGTCCATTTAGCTCGGTGTTCGATGATATAGTAATTTATAGCCCTCGTTTTGCTTGAATGACGCTGCTTATATAAGCCTTTTTTTCTATAAAAAATGAAACTAGAAATAAAATATGAAAAATAAAATTTTCTTAATACTAGTTTGCATGCCTAATTTTATCTCAATTAATTATTGTCTTAATATTAATAGTTATTAACTTAGAGGTCATTTAGTTTGTGTTAATAGTATGAAAAATTTTATTTCTTGAGAAATAGGAAAGAGACGGGTTGTTTGGTTAGTCATTATTTAGCAAATTAAAGAAAATAGAATTTCTTGAAAAGTCATACTTCCCATAAAATATGGGAAGTTGCTTACCTGCCTCCCCTTAGATAAGTTCTACTTCCTACGTTATTTATAGATATAATGATAAAGTTATCCTCATTAAATTTAATTAATGATAATTAAAATTTATTAATTTATATAATAATAATATTGAAGATATAGTAGTTATTTTATTAACTTGGATATTCAAAGTTAAACTAAATAAAATATAAAAAATTACTTTTTAGGAAGTGTCACTTTTTATGTATCAACCAAATAATTTTAAATGCTTGATATGAAATCCATGTAGTAAGTTATTTTCTTAAAAGTTCAATTTCTCACAAGAATTTATTTTCTGTGTGAACCAAACAACCTTTTATTACTATTTTTTTAATAATTATGAAAATAATTAAATTATTAGATATATATATGCAAAAATTAGGAATTGAATTCATGATATAACAAAAATACAAAATTTTTAAAGAATATCGAATATCATTTAAGTAAAAGAGTTTTGGTAACTTATTACTATTTGTTTTAAGTGTATTGGAATATTTTTATTCTAGATTTTCTTAATCGTATAATAATCAAAATATTATCATTATTCTTAGAAAAAGTGTATACACATTTGCTTATACAAAGAGAGTGATATTCTTTGCATTTATTCCCGCCATATAGCACATTATTATTCTTTAAAATAATATTCCTTCAAATCATTCCTTTAAAAGTTCAATATACAAGGGATACTTTGATTCAATTAATTAATTTAATTATGTATTCTATTTTTCAATAGAATTATTTAAAAATTAAAATTAAATTTTTTTATTATTTTGTTCATATTAATTTTTAAGTCTTATATTTCAAATTCAATAAACACTAATCGAAATATTATCAATAGTTTATAACTTACATGTTATTTCTTTTGTTTTCTAATTCACATCATTGTTTCTATTATCGATTCTTATTATTTACAATTTGTACATCAATAAATGGTATAGATACATTAAAATATATTTTCTTTTTATTTAAAAATATTTTAAAAAATTAAATATTTTATTTAATTAAATTAATTTATTGCATATCATTTTTATTTAGAAGTATGACAAAGTTCATAATATATAATTAATTTGTCACATTTGATTAATGCTACTGCCTTAATTAAGTAAAATACTGTTTGGCACCAATTTTCCAAAAGTATAAGTTGGAGAATTTGCTGATTAAATTCCATAAGATTAAGTCTGACCGGCGCCATTTGTAATTTCCCTTTTTCCCAGCGAGTGATTAAATTATTAATATTTCTTGTATGCTATTGCACGTGGCAAGTTAATTGATTGCCTTGTGACCTAGGCTTCAAAATCTCTAGTTCTCTGAAGACACTGTAACACGCCCTTATTTTTATATACTTTCTCTTTTTACTATATATTTTAATGTTACAATTCAATAGATAATTATAATAAAAATAAAATTAAAAATTGTTGGTATTAACTATAAAATTTAAGAGATATAATAATTATTATTTTTATAAATGAATGATTAAATATTATATTTATTTTTAGTAAAAGATTAAAAATAATTATATTTTATCCGTCCATAATTTTGTCCTTTTTCATTCAATTTGCTTGTAATTTTAAGTGCTACAATTTACTTATATGTACTTTCAATTTTTAACATTTCCTCTACCTAAATTATTTTCTATCCAAAATTTAACAAAAAAATTTATATGGATTGAATATGATTTTTACTTTTGTAAATTTTAATGCAATTTGAGATTCACTTAAAATCAAATAATCTAGAAAAACTTATTTTAGTAGAGATTTATTTTCTATAATTCAATTCATAATTACTAAATAAAGGGTATTGAATAAGATTTTTTTTTTTGGTAAATTAGTTTTGAATGAATTTCAAATTAAGTCAAAATTTGAAAAAATAAAGATTGCATGCAATGCATAAGGATTTTTTGTTAAATTTTTGATAAAAAAATAATTTAGATAGGTAGAGTATTAACGATTGAAAGTAAATATGAGTGAATTATGATACTTAAAACTATTGGTAAATTGATTAAAAAAGAGAAATTACAGGTGAGTAATATATAATTTTTCTAAAAAGTTATTAAGATTTCCTTATTGTTATTAAAAATATTCTATTATTATTTTTATATGTAATTTTTATTTATTAATAATGTAAAATATTTTATTAGTAAGATCAAATTTAAACTATTGGTAAGATGGATTACAAGTCAATATATATTATTTTAGTATTTCGTATATTTAAGATGTACGGGGATAAGAGTAGATAAGATGATTATCTGGATCTTAAAGCACCAAGATAACAACATAAGCCGGCCAATGGCCCAAAGAATTTAAGAAACCAATCCAAAACTTCATGCAGGCTTTTTCGGGTCGGTTCCCGGCCCGGCTTGCGTAATCAGAAACAAGCTCGTTTTTTGGATCGTCACACACACCCTACAGAGGCTCTCCTTCACAGAGGAAGAGGCAGGGGAAGCTCAGACGAAAGAGCATCAATTACCGACATGCCAAAATGGTTGGACCCTCTCGTCAGTCATAATTGCTGAAAATTCTTCATGCTTATGTTGCAGTAAAACTTGTTTCTGGGCTTCTGCTTGTAATTAGTGTTTTTTTTCTCCTGTAAAATTTATATCTTCGTTCACGATAAAATTTGTTTGTGGGTCAGGTTTAATATGAATTTTCAATGGAAATTGTGGTTTTCTAGTTTATTTTCGTTTATTGATGGCAGTGTAGATTTGTCCAAGTTTGTAGTGCGCATCTGGTTTTCAGTTGCATACATGATCCTTGAAGTTGAGAAGTTGTCTTATTTTGTGTCGTTGGAATCATGGAGTGCATGTGTTGCCTCTGTGGAACCTGCTGCTGTTGTCTTCTCAGTTGAAGAACTTGTTTATATCTAATTAGTTGCAGACGTTCTCTCCCGTAGCGGAAGTTGGCTTGTAATGTGGCATGGATTCTAGAGCTTTGTTATCATGATTTACTGTGTTTTTATGGGTCTGTGGTTTCTATTTCAATGCAATTTCAACTTAGTTTTTCCTAATTTCTTTCATTGTTATTTGAGTATTTTTTATTTGTTAAATCTGCTCACCATGGTAATGCACTAGTTACATATAGCTTTTTGTAATTTGTATTTATATTCTAATTTTTCATTTTGATTTTTCTCATTCAGGCTGAGGTTTGAAGAAACACTTGAAGAGGCTCAATGCTCCAAAGCATTGGATGCTTGACAAGCTTGGCGGTGCATTTGTCCGTACATGATTCCCAATCTTGTTGTGAGTCATATATTTTTAATTTGAAATATCTTCTCCCATTGTTTACGTGATGTCCTCATTTTGCAGGCTCCGAAGCCATCATCTGGACCACACAAATCAAGGGAGTGCCTGCCTCTTATCCTTATCTTGCGAAACAGACTAAAATATGCTCTCACATACCAAGAAGTTATTGCCATCTTGATGCAGCGCCATGTTCCTGTTGATGGAAGGTTAGGACAGACAAGACTTATCCTGCTGGTTTCATGGGTATGTTCATATGAACTATAATGTTTAAGTCACTTAATTTCTAGCACATGGCATTGCTAAACTTGCGTTATCACTTTTTATCCTCGTAATCATCTGTATATCCTTTCAATTGTTTTTCTTTCTATGCAATTTCCACAGCATAGTCTTATTAGTTGTTACTTCTGCATCTTTTCTACCATTGATAATAAAATTGTGAATTTTTTCAAAGCAAATGTAATGCTATTATATTTCTCATTGATGAACTTCTCCTTATCTCTCTCTGTTACCAGATGTTGTATCGATTCCCAAGACAAATGAGAACTTCCGTCTTCTCTATGACACAAAGGACCGTTTCCGTCTCCAATCTGTAAGGGATGATGAGCTAAGGTCGGTCTGATACATCATAATCACTGTACTGGCAATAAATGGTTTCAAATTGCTTCATGTAATTGCAGTAGTCGCCTGATTTTTTACTATAGAAGTTTATTGACACTGCTGGAGGATTTGAAAAGTTTCTATGATTGTATCTATATCTTTTATTTTTATTACTTTAATCTTATTTTAAAATGCAAGACAATGTGGTTGCAGAAAGTAAATTATTATACACGATTCTTCTTGGTTGTCTTTTGACCCTGAATGTTATCTTTGTTTTGCTACATGTTTGTTTTATTAATGTGCTATAGTATGATATATAAACTTTTTATGTGCAGTTTAAGCTTTGCAAGGTTCGATCTGTTCAATTTGGTCAAAAGGGCATTTCTTACCTGAACACCTATGATGGGCGCACCATCCGCTATCCGGATCCATTAATTAAGGCTAATGACACAATCAAGCTAGATCTTGAAACTAATAAGATCACTGACTTCATCAAGTTCGATGTTGGGAATGTTGTTATGGTGACCAGAGGAAGGAACAGAGGCCGGGTTGATGTCATCAAGAACAGGGAAAAGCACAAGGGAAGTTTTGAGACGATCCACGTCCAGGATGCCACTGGTCATGAATTTGCTACTCGCTTGGGTAATGTGTTTATAATTGGCAAAGGGAGCAAACCTTGGGTAGCTCTTCCCAAAGGTAGGGGTATCAAGTTGTCTATCATTGAGGAGGCTAGGAGGAGGCTCGCTGCTCAACAGGAGGCAGCTGCTTAGTTTTCATTAACCCAGATTTGCGTCTGAGAATAGTTTTGAACTAATGTGTCCTTTTTACTTGTTACTGGGATGTGTTCCTAATTAAAATGTTTTTTTTTTCTTTGGTAATTCCTAATTGGAATATTTATTGTTTACGAGTAGGCGAGATACAATGTCTTGGTTGTACTCTCGACAATTGTGTTGTTTAGCTTGATAGGAACGTCATATGACAAAATGAATATTTGTTGGTTTTTTTTTTTGAATGAATTTTATGGTATTTTAAGAATTTTAAAATTTAGAATAATATGACAATTTTAGAAATTATTAAATTAAAATTATTTAATTATATTTATTAAAAAAATAATTTTAATTTATTGATTTCAGAATTTGAAATATCGTTCTAAGTTTTGAAATTCCAAGGGTATTGTAACAAATACCACTTTTTGTTTATTAGTGTACTTACAGTTAGCTGCGCTGAGATTTTGTAAATGATATCAGCATTGTAGGTGGGGTTACGTTTTCAAGTGAATTTGAACTGCACAAGGGAGGTACTTTCATTTGAACACTACGAAAACAGTTTGACGCTAAAGATGAGAGGATGGCAATTCCTGTCAAGGCATGTTCATATGCATCAGGAATTTTTTATTTAAATTCAATTCTAGTCCTTCTAAATGGGCAGCCAATTGATTTTGATCACCTTATAAAAATTGATTCTGCGCATTAATAAAAATTAAGTTTAATTACAATTTTAATCCTTATAATATTCAAAGTAATTGTATTTGATTTCTTTAAATAAAATATTCTATTTTGGACCCTTAATATACAAATTTGATTAAATTAGGTCCCAATTAAAATTTTTTGTCAAATTTAGGACAAAATCTCTTGGCACACTTAAAATTTAGAATTCATTTTATTCTCAAATGAATTTTATATAAAAAAAAATCATGCTTGGATTTAAATTTTATTAAATTTTATTTTATTTAAATTATTATCATTTTAAAATCTCATCAAATTAATTAGAATTTGTTGGAATTTCATTTCATCTGAGACCTAAAATTTTTGTTGGACAATTTTAGTCATAACCTTTTAATTTATTAACAGCGATTTTCCATTTGTCTTCTAGAACAAATCTCATGTCATTATCTTTTGCTTCTACCTCCCCATTAATACCCCACACTTGTTCGCAATATTAACCTGTGTAAACACAAGAAGCGTATCATAAATCATTTATCTGAACTTGGTCATTTTCAATTTCCAAGCAAGCCAAATTGATAAACTTTGCTACTAGGCATGGAATTCTACGCAAAATTTGTGCAGAACTGTGATGGCTGAGGGTTTAATGATCGCTTTATATATATATATATATATATATATATATATATATATATATAATCCAGGGATAATAAAATAAATATAAAATTTGAAGTAAATTCCATATGTTTTAATTAAAATTCCAAATAAAGGAATTCATCTTAAAATAAATTAGAATCACATTTCATATAATTTATTCCAAATAAAAGAATTTATTTAAAAATGAAATAATTTTTTAAAAACTAAATGAAATAAATTCTATAAAATGTATAGCAAATGAATCCCTAGCCGATGCATAAATCTTTAAAAAGATTAATAGTCATTTGAGGAAAATTATTAATGGGAATTCATGCGACTCATATAATATGAGAAGACTTCTTAATTTGGCTATTAGTATCACATAATCAATTAATTTTTCTTCTAGTGATTACTAACTTAGAGCTTTATGTGCCAATTAGGATTTTAAATCTTCAAATTTGACTAAAATTATTAATGTGAACCAATTAGTACATGAGAGTGGCCAAAATAGAATATTTTAATCATGCGATCATTCAATATTCTAACTAGTGCAGCATGTCAATTAATCATGCGATCATTCAATCTTCTTAGTAGTGCGGCATGTCAAAAAATCACACTCATCTATAAATGCAGAGATCTCCTAAGTCGAAGATGGAAGATGGAAAAGGGCTTTCTTTTTTCTTTTTTTTTTTTGGGGGGGGGGGGGGTTCTCAGTTGGGTATCCTGAAACCACAAAACAAAGAAAAATTATGTTACATAGTCAAATCAGATGTATTGTGTTTATGAATTATTTCTGGGAGAGAAGTTAAGGTGTCTCCAGAAATTTGATATTTGGAGTGGTGTGACAAAATATAGGTCATTGGATAAGATTACAAAAATTTTAGTAATAATTTAGTAATTTTATCTGATAGCTTATATTTTGTTATATCATCCGAATATCAAATTCTTAGGTACATTTTAGAATTGATCAGAAATAGCACATGAAAACTTGGTGGAGGCTGGTTTTCTCGAGTCCCTTGCTTGTGCATTTTTGGTGCAGATACAGAAAATCCTTCTTACTGTGGTGCCTCTGATTTCAACCCTCCCAATATGCGTGATTTTTGCAATGATGATATCCTATTTATGCGACCCTCTATATGTCCAAGCAAGGGAGGTGGGATTTGTCTTGAAGGATAAAATAATTATGGCTTGTTTGCCCTTTTGAGTTGGTCACTGCCTATATTATCTTTAGAATTTATATTTATATTTTATGCATCTGCGCTGTAGTATTATTTATACTAGCGGTATAAAAACACTGTCATGTACTCTGTACATTTATGTTAATTTATTGTATTTGTAAGAGAACAAGAAACATTTGGCAATATTTTGTGTCTTGCTGATGTAAATATAATTATACCAATGTTGCATGAAATACAATTTCTTACTCTGTGCTCTGATTGGGAGGAAAAACAAATTAAAAGAACAGAGAATAATATACTTTTGTTAGACATTTGTGAAATCTCGCTTTTCTCTATATTTTTCTCCTTTCAAACGAGGCACTTATACTTCTCAGGAAGGGAATAAGTATATTGAATGATTTGCTTCTTTTAGCTTAAAGCATGGGATTGTACATTCTTGACACGCCTATGCAAGATTAATGATATATTTGAGTTAGGAGGGAAAAGAAATGGAAGATAATGAGAGAGAGAGTAAAGGGCTATATCACATTTCAGTTGTTTTAAAATCCAAAATTATACAAGGAAGAATAATAGAGGATTAAACTAATTATATAATTAATTAGTATATAATTTCATAAATTTAATTTTTTTAAAAAGAATTTATTAGCGAGCTTTTTATAATTAAAGCACCTTTAAAAAATGTCCATCCAATTTTTTTTTTTATAAAATATCTTCTCTCTCAAAAAATTTCTTTATGAAAAATAATATCACATGTTAATATATAATAATATTATAATTATTACTTATAAAAGGTTTTTAAAAAAGTTCTAACCCTTATTTAATGAGGTCAATAATAACTATACTCACATTCACCCTAAAGTTAAAGTCAATATGGATGTATTGAAATAAGGATGAATGTGTATGAATAAATAAATGAGTAATAATTATTAGGTCTAATTATTATTAATAAAAATAATTTTAAATTTTTATCAGAAAAAATTTATAATTATAATATGTATTTTTATACACTATTTAATTTTTTTTTAAAAATATAAATATTATATTTGTTTAAATGTAAATAAAAATATAATGTTAAAAATATGATTATAAATATAAATCAAAGAATAAAATAGAATTAAAATTATAAATTAAGTAGATAAACATCTAAAAATATCCCAAATTAAAAGAATATAAAATATTGAAGAGAGAATAGTTATAAACTTGAATTTTCTTTCTCTCTTTACACAAATTCAGAAACAAATCATAAATAATCTATTAGTTAATGACTTTTCTGGGTCTCGATCCCTTGTATAGATAAATTATAGTGCCCCCCTTTTTTGGGCATAAATCCTTTTTTTTTAAAGCAAAAAAATAGTATATATGATTATAGAATCAAGAAAGTGGTTAGGACACAGGCTATTTTACCGACATGATTTTGGGGAAGAGGTCAATTTCTCAAGATAATACAATTTTTAAGCTATTTTTTAATATAATATTATTTTAAAAAATTTATTAAAAGTATGGATGGCATTACTTTGCATAATGCCACCCTTAAAAAGATCAAGTTATGCAAAATAACGTAGGGGGGAATATTTGGGCGCCACGCAAATATTTTATAATTTTAATTTATTTTTATTTTATAATTTATTTTTTATCTTTTAAAAATTAAAAAAGTTTAGATGACGTTATTGAAGGCCACCCAAAATTTTTATAATTTTAATTTATTTTAATTTCATAATTTATTTATTTTAATTATTTTTTATTATTTTAAAGTAGAAAAATAGTTTATAATTATTTTTTATTATTTTAAAGTAGAAAAATAGTTTAAAGTATTTTAAGAAATAATAAATAAATATATTATTTACATTTATACTAGATTAATGTATTTTTAAATTATTTTATATTTATTACAAAAATAGATTATGCATAAACTTTATTACCATTTTAACATATATAATTTCTATGCATTGATAATTATTTAATATTTACAATTTACAACTAAATCAAATATTGCATGAATATTTTTTTCTACCTACAATACCCAAAACTATTTTGGTTGCATATAATTTTCTTACTAAACACGTCCAAATTGAGAGTGATTGTAAGATAAATATTGAAGTTTGACTAAGTGTTAATAGAGAGTAGCTGTTAATTTTGAAGTTGTGAGAAAATTTTTGTCCATGTCAAATAATGTAATTTGGCTCGGTGCCCTCAATAATGTAATGAAATTTAATTATAAAATATGAATATTAAATAGTTAATGTATAGAAATTATATTGAATTGGTATCCATAATAAATAAATAAATTTTAGTTATAAATTAAATAATAATACTTATCTATTATTTCTTAAAATGCTTTAAAATATTTTTAATTTTAAAATAATTAAGAAATAATTAAGATAAATAAATTATAAAAGTAAAATAAAAATAAATTTAAATAAAAAAGTTTGGGTGGCGTTGAGGGTAACGTCACCCAAATATTTTATAATTTAAATTTATTTTCAATTTTTTGAAAATTAAAAAATATATTTTAAACTATAATAAATAATAATAATTATTTACATTTATAATATATTAATATATTTTTAAATTATTTTATATTTATTGCAAATGTAGACTATGCATAGATTTCATTATCATTTCAACATAATTTTTATGCATTAATTATGGACAAAAATTTTCTTACAAATTCAAAAATAATAGCTATCCTTTATTGATATTTAATAATACTTAATAAAACTTTAATATTCATCTCACAATCACCCTCCGTTTGCACTTGTTTAATAAGAAAATCGTATGCAACCAAAATAGTTTCGCATGTCGTAAATAGAAAATAATATACATGTAATATATGATTTAGTTATAAATTGTGAATATTAAATAGTTATTAATGCATAGAAATTATGTTGAAATGATAATGAAATTTATACATAATCTATTTTTGTAATACATATCAAATAATTTTAAAAATGTATTAATCTATTATAAATATAAATAATGATAATAATATATTTATTTATATTTGTTAAAATACTTTAAACATTTTTTCAATTTTAAAATAATAAAAAAATTAAGAAAAATAAATTATAAAATAAAAATAAAAATAAATTATAAAAAACTTTTGGGTGGCATTACTTCCGGTAACACCACCCAAACTATTTTCAATTTTTTTTAAAAAAAAGAGATAAATTATAAAATAAAGAATAAATTAAAATTATAAAATATTTGGGTGGCGTTACTCTCAATAACATCACCCAAATATTTCCCTTCCTCCGCATCTTTGCAGAGGAAAATAAGAATGGTGTTACGCAAAGTAACCCCATCTATAAATTTAATATATATTTTTAAAAATAATATTATGTTAAGAAATAATTTGAAAATAGTATTATATTGAAAAATTATTTCAAATTATTTTTTTCACTAACATCATACCGGTAAAAGAGCCGTAGTACATATTGATACCTCTTCAATTTCTTTTAATTACCAAATTAACTTTAGCATTTATTTTATCACTTTATTTTTTTATTAAAATGGTTTAATGTATTTAAATCTATAGAGCATGTTTTGCACTAAAGCTTTAAAATGTATAATTAGAAACTATGTAATCAATCTTCTTTTATTATCGATGTAATTTTTTTTACCGTAAATTCATGCAAATTATCTGTTAAATTATGTAGGGATTTTCAACAAAATGAAAATCGAATTTTAAGAAAAGAAATCAAAAGACACCCCCCTTGCAATCCGATCGCAGGTTGTTTCTTCATATTCATAATCTGCTTCAAATATTAAAGTTCTAACAACGATGTAAGTTGGAGAAAATTTTAGCAAAAATTAAAATGAATTTTGAGTTGTCATTTTTAAGGGAAAAAAATTGAAACAGACACGTTGGAGAGAATATTTATGCAAAATTTGTAATTTTTCACGAAAATATTGCAATTTTTGGAAACAATTTATTTGTAAAAAATACACAATAAATTATTAGTAATCATTAAAAATTATATAAAATAAATTTTAGAAAATTTCATTTTATATAAAATTTATAACTTTTAATAAAAATGTTATAAAAGCTGGGACCTTTAGGCTTTGTGTAAAGCCTAATAATATAAGATAAATTCTATAATAAGAAATTTTATTATATTTAAAGGTTTTAAATATATTGCACAACTAATTCGATAATTTGTTCTTATACACTAAGTTCGATATTAGGCTATCAACCACATGGGGGAGATAATAAAGATCAATGTTTTAAAAGTCAAACTAGTAATTAAATCGGTTCAATGAATGATTCAAATTTTAATAGACTGATTGGGATAGAGTTGAAAACTTATATATATATATATATATATATATATATATATATATATATATATATATATATATATATCAAAATATGTTGAATAAATAATTATAAAAAAAGAAGCTAATTACAATTAACATTGAAGCATATGAATAAGCTAGCACAAGCAAACATACAACTTCGTTGACAGCATAAAGACCCATATTATTAGGAGTTTAGGAACTTCTGTTCTGTTTTGTAGTCTGAATAAGCTAACACAAGCAAAAATATGATATGTAACTATTTTTGTTTTGTTTTGGATAACACAAAACAATTTTTTGTTTTGTTTTGTTCTGCACTTCTGCTTGTTTCTAAAGAGGTTGGAGTTGGACCGTATTGTAATTAGAATTTAGAAATTTCTTAAATTGCAAAGTTAAAGGCAAAACTAGCAAACTTTTAGTGTTCAACACTTCATTATGACATTTTATCAAACAGTTGGTGCTCAAAAAATTACAATGATACATTACTACACGTGCATAATAAAAATCAAAATTAGCAAAATCCCACAAAGTTATATTTATAAAAATTAGATTAGAAATGATTATTAATAATGATAGAACACAAGTCAACTCACAAATTAATAATAAAAAAAGACAGAAATTAAAAAAAAAAAAAGGGATTTACCTTGAAATGCAATGTTGATGGTTGGATGAAACAAAAATAAAACTTTAAACTTGAAGCCAATCTTTAAGTTACGATGGCCTCAAGGATGGAAGGTGATGGCATTATAGTTTAGGGCTCAAAGTGGCCGAGAATAGCTGTAAGACAGCAGTTAAGTATATTTTGGTTTTCAGTTCCCCAAATCAATATATTTGGTCATTAAACCCCTAAACGACATCATTTTAATTGGTTTTTAGTCCCCCCCCCCCAAAAAAAAAAAAAAAAGTCTAAAACCCATTTGGACCGTTTGAACTTCAATTAGTTCGAACAATTTTAACGATTTGAGATAATTTTTAGCTCCATTTTTTGATTGAACTGGACCATTCAAGTGGTCGGTTCACCGATTTTTCAATTGAACTGGCTGGTTCAATTCTTTGAATATTAATAAAAATTGATAGGATGATATTAAAACGATTTCTAAATTATAAAAAATTAAAAAAAAATCTTTGATGCTCTCTCTCTCTCTCTCTCTCTCATATATATATATATGTCTCCTATAAAATTAAAATAAAAAAATTATGTTGACAGTTGTATTTTGATTTAGTACACTTTTTTTTTAATTTTTATTTTATAATATTAAGCTATGTGTACAGTATTTTGTAGATAGTGTATATTATACATGACAATTTTAGTTGTTGAATTTTATGTACTTAAAATGGTTTATTATAATATTTTTACTACTTTTGTTCTGCACAAATATATGTCTGTGTGTGTTGGTAAACAATGCATTTATATACTTTCGTAGTATAAATCTTTAATTTATATTATTATATTTGTTTAAAAAGTATTAATTGTTGAAGGACATTTTGATCTAACTATGTGCTTTAAATTCATTAAGGATATTTTACTGGATTATGATATGTGCTTTATAATTCATTTAAATTTTTATATTAAATTATAAATGAACAAATGAATTAATAATAATACATCCATTTTTTATTTAATTTATATCTTCCTTATTTATTTATTTGCTACCTCTAAATTATACCGATTATATATAAAAACAAATTTAACGGTAATAAAAAAGTACATAAATCATTATATTATACTTTTTATATTCCTTTTTTTTATAAAATAGAATAACATTAAACACGTGTATAAATTTATGTAATTTCTGTTTCTATCACGGAACAGATTAAATTCAAGCCCGTCATTCACGGGCTCGGTGACTAGTTTCATTGACAGCCTCCGTTCCAAATCCAGACCCATCATCCGTCGTGTCGCCCTTTCTGTGTTCCATGTAAATGCCCATATATTACAAATAATCGATGATTCAATTTAAGAAGGCGCCCGCTTCCTTCCTCCTCCTACAAAATACCATTTACACAATGTCAAACTTTTAGAGCTCCGTAAAGTAACGATATTCCAATATGATGCTTTTTGTTACTACTTGTTATAATATTTTTAGAATTTTAAAATAAAAAATAATATAATATTTTCAAATTAATATATTAAAATTATTTAATTATAATTATCTAATTTTTAATAAACGTAATTAAATAATTTTAATTTGACGGTTCCAATCATCACCATATTACTTCGAGTCTTGAAATCCCCGTATGACCACAGAATTCATCTCTTCCGTCGCTGTATATATATTTGGACACAACCTGCCCTGTAGCCACATTATCAGCTGAAAGAAGGTGACCAAAAATGGCCAAAACAAGTCTAGTCTGCTGCATGTTTATGGGATTATTGACTCATTTCATACAAATTCAAGTTCATGGGCACAATCATCCTCATGATATGCGTAAACTGCAGGCCTTCAAGGCCTCTCTCTCCCTTGGAGATCCATCAGCACCATCTTCTCTCTTCCCTTTTCTGCTGTCGCCATCGCCTGTAAGAGGAGCTAGAATTTTTCTTGGAAAGTTTCCGAAGAATGTTTGTTTGCTTGAAATCAGTAATATCTTGCTGATATGCGTGCAGGGTCGGGTTTACTTCGCAACAGCATACGGGGCGGATCCAACGGGAAAGTCAGACAGCACAGAGGCTCTTCTCAGAGCCATAGCAGATGCAGTGAAGGGTCCGAAAGATGAGAGGTTCTTGATGGAAGGAATCAGGGATGTTGGAGGTGCCCAGATTAATCTGGAGGGTGGCAATTACCTCATCACCCAACCTCTCCGCTTGCCGGCCGCTCTCGGTAACCTTAAGGTATCATCATCTTTCCTTCTTGTAGAACTTTTTTTTGTTGTATCCTTAAAATAGAATCTACCATACAATTATTACAAATTTTATATGATTTTATTATAAAATTTATAATATTTTATATAGAATTTGTAATTTTTTTAAGATTTATAATAGCTTATTAAATTTTCGTCTTGTATGATTATTATTTCATATTATAAAATTTATGAATAAAATTATAAATTTTATATAAATAATTTTACCTCATAATTTATATCACATAAAAAATAGCGAAATCGAAAAAAAAAAAAGGGCCAATTTTATGAATTTTTTTATAAAATTCCTAAAAAAATTATATGGGTACAACTTAGTATAAATTTATATAGGTACGAAAGCAAACCTCTCTTTGTTGTTGTTTCAAATTGGTATAATTTAGTCCCAAAGGTCAAACGGTTGGTCTAACCACGCAGTTTCAAGAAATGATTACTCCCACCGAGATTTTACATTGTTCTCTTTTGGTCGTTTTCTTTGACTTCTCTTCTCAACACAAGAAATTTTCACCGATTCTAAAGGAATTAAGTTGCAAGGAGTCAAAGCAAAGCCCATTTTTTTCTCGTCGAGAACGTTTGATCCTACAGAATCATGTATGAACGTGATTTTCAGAAATTTAATTTTTAATAATATTATAATATTATATTTTAATTAATTTATATATTTTAAAAAATATTATTAAATCATTAAAAAATCCTCACAAAAAATAAAATAATCAATGATAGCAAATGATGATAGAAAGTGATTAATAATAGTGGGAGGTTGCTAACGATAGTAGTAACTAACAATGAGTAATGATTGACAATAAGGATGATGGTTAGTAAAAGTCATTGATGGTATGTAATCGTTAATAAAGGTCATTGGTAATAAGTGGTAATAATAATAGTCATCCATAATAAACAATATTTGTTGGTGGCTATCAATTATGAATATTGGCTAATGAAGGTTATTAAAAATGAATAGCGACAAGAATAGTCACTTGGGAGATAATAAATAACAATGATTATTAATGATTGTTGGTAATTAATGATGCACACAAGTAATAGGCGATAGTGATTATTGACAATTGATAATAACCTATGATTATAACTGTGGTATGTGGTAGTAAAATAACATATTTATCGTGGTAAGATTTTTTTAATGAAATAATTGATAAAATAATTTATTTATATCAATAAAATACTTTTATGCTTGAGAATATAAGACATTTGTCTTCTTTGTAAATATATTTTAAAAGAATATTAGATTGAAAATATTTTTAATTTTTTTAAATTTAAATTAAATATATAAATCTTAAATTTCTTAAACATTCTAAAAAAATGTAAGAAATATTCTATAAATCAAACACCACTCTAATTTACTCAAATATAACAGCTCAACTTGATTTTTATTACTATTTTTGTTGGAAACAGATACATGGGGGAACCATAAGAGCTTCGGATAATTTTCCAACAGATGGCTATCTCGTAGATTTGTCAGCTTCGTCACCCGACAACAAAAAGAGTTCAACTTCGTCATCGTACAATTATGAGTACATTACTCTCAAAGACCTCTTATTGGATTCCAACTTCAGGGGTGGTGGCATTTCCATTGTTAACTCACTCAGAATTAACATTGACAATTGTTACATCACCCATTTCACAACTAATGGAATTTTTGTCCAAGGCGGCCATGAAACCTACATCAGAAACTCCTTTCTTGGCCAGCACATCACTGCCGGTGCTGACAAAAGGGAAAGGAACTTCTCTGGTACTGGAATAAGCCTCCATAGTAACGACAATGCTGTAACAGATGTCGTGATTTTCTCTGCTGCCATAGGAATAATGATCACTGGTGAGTCCAATACACTCTCCGGTGTACATTGCTACAACAAGGCCACTAACTTTGGAGGAACAGGGATTTATTTGCAGCTGCCTGGCTTGACACAAACCCGAATTGTGAATTCATACATGGATTACACTCGTATTGTAGCCGAAGACCCCGTTCAGCTCCACATCTCTAGTAGTTTCTTCCTTGGGGATGCTAATATTGTCTTAAAATCAGTGAATGGGGTTGTGAATGGTGTCAATATAGTAGACAACATGTTTTCTGGCTCCAACAGTGGAGTTGACATTGTTAAGTTGGACCAATCAAATGGTGCCTTCAAGCAAATTGATCAAGTTCTCGTTGATAGGAACGCTGTTAAGGGAATGAATGTGAAGGCCACTGTTGCAAGAGCATCCATGCAAGGGAAAGAAAGCGCATGGAAAGCTGATTTTAAAGACATACTGCTCTTCCCTAACCTTATTAAACATGTTCAGTATTCATTAATTAGTGTTGAAAGCAACGGCTTCCCCAGTCATGCCCTCAGGAATGTATCTGGAAATTGTGTGGTGATTGAAACAAATGAGGCGATGGCTTCACATGTTTATGTGACTGTGGACCAAGGAATTGCAAGTTGAACAAGCTTATAATTTGGAGTGGCTTGTAAATGTTGGATGTAATAATAATTTCTGATTGATGAGGATTACGCATAGGTTAGAGCAAAGTCGGATCAGAAATTTTAATTTGTAAGAGCAATATTTATACAAATAAAATTTAAATTATTACAAAAGAATTAAATATTTAGATAAAAATAAAAATATCATTTTTATTTTAATTTTCTCATTTATACATTTTAGTGTATGTAATAAGTCAAATTTCATATCAGTATGCCTTTATTTAAAAATAAATATCTCTTTTAATTGATTAAACAAATTTATAGGTGCAACATTATATAAATTTATGGAAATGATAATTATAATTAATATGTGTGTGTGTAGTTTTACCTTTTTTATGGGGCACTTGCCCCACAAAATGTAATATAAATTCCTTCCTTGTTGGAGGATCAATATTAATATAAGTTGCAAGCTAGTTAGCAAAGTTTAAGTAGTAAAATATGTTGTGTAAAATAATGCATAATTGAATAAAAGAGAATGATAAACCTATAAATTTTTAATTGAGTAAAAAAATAAAAATATTTCAATAATACTCACTAAAATAAAGAAATTATATTCACTAAAAAATATTTAAATACTAACTGTAATTTATATGATGATTTTTTATATATAAGATCCATTCAAATTGTAAGTATAGCTTATAGTTTAAATCATGCAAATGCTTAAAAACATATGTAAAATAATCCCATTACAATTAGGTAACACTTAAACTATAACACTCAAATGCCAAAGCCTTCTTTTGCTTCTTTTTATAGGATTTGGCTTCACATTGCACTGAATAAGAGAATGGAAGGGTCTATTTACGGTCTTTAACATTTTCTTTTGCATTAAATGCTTCCTATAACTTGTTAGCTTTGATATTTCATCAAAGCAAGTTGGAAACAATCTTGTGGCTATTACAAGGCCATAGTAAAAGGTAAAGACTTCCTTTCCAATTTAACTTGGCATGTGGGTTACTTAATATAATATATAATATATATGAGATATTTTAGAAGGAGGAAGTGATGATATGTTTTAATACTCTCCTTTATCACTAACTTTTTCTTGAGATATCATGCCAAGGAACTTTTAAATTTCTTCGAACTTTTTGGTATTGAGTCCTTTGATAAATATGTTAGTCTCTTGATTCTTTGTCACTACTTTGTTTATCTTTATTTCTCTTTAAAATACTTTCTCTTGGATAAAATGATAATGCACTTCTCCACCATTCATTCTAGTATGGAAGATAGGTTTCTCAACTAATTGAATTGCTAGCTAATTAATACAATTTAGTTGAATTATATAATTAACTAGTTGATGAAGATCTTGCAATAATTGCACCAATCATGCACTCTCTTGTGCTGCCATTATTATTGCTCAATATTTTGCTTTAGTGGTTAACAATGACACAATCTTGTTTTTTGCTACACTATGAAATTGCTCTAGATCCAAGGTTGAATATATAAATAGTAGTATATCTTCTTGTGTCATGATCATAATGTAGTTAACATCATAATAGCCAACTAATTTGTATATGTCTTTTGTGTATAAGAGATCAAAGTCTATTATTCCCTTCAAATATCTTAAGACACATTAAACTACTTCCAAATAGGCCTTTTTCATGTTCTACATAAAAAAACTAAATATCCTAACTACATGAGCAATATCTTGACATGTTAATGTTGGGTAGACTAGGCTACCAACTGTTTGATGACATATGGTTGGATCATCCAGATTAGTCCCTTTTGCTACACATAACTTAACATTAGACTTCAATCGAGTTAAAATAGGCTTGCAATCTAGTAAGCCAAATTTCTCCATCAAATCTTTAGCATGCTTTTATCGACAAAGAAATAACCAATTTTTTTATCTTTATTGATCTCAAACCCTAAAAAGTGTTTGAGTTCTCCAAATTCTTTCATTTGGAAATGAATTACAAGATTCTCTTTTGTTTAACAAATTTCTTCATTGTCATCTCTCGTGATAATCATATCATGCATATACACAAGTACTATTATTAATTTTCCATCATGTTCTTTCACGAACAAACTAGAATCTACTAATATGAGAGAAAGTTACTCTAGGCCAAAAATTTAGCAATCTTTCCATACCATGCCCTTGGTGCTTATTTTAGCTCATAGAATATTTTTTTTTGTAACTTACACACAAATTTTAGATGAGTCCTACTTTAGATCCTTATAGTAGCTCTATGTAAATTTCTTAATTTAATTTACCTTAGAGGAAAGCACTCTTGACATGTAGCTATAACAAGTTCCATGATTTACTAGTTACAAGTGTCAACTAAGCATATACTATTGTGATATTTGCTATTGGATTGAAAGTTTCATTAGAATCTAGTTCATATTGTTATGAAAACACATGAGCTATAAGACAAGCCTTATATCTCTCCTTTATCCCAGAGAAAAAAACCTTACTAAAAGAGACCCTTTTTAACAAGTTATCTTAATCTAGAACTAATGCCATTGCCAAGCCCTAAGGAGTGCCTATTAGCATGAAAGAACTTCAGCTACACTAAATAAAAGGTTTATTAAGTGAATCTAAGAAAGCCTCACTAAAAGAAACCTCTATTCTTATCTTAATAGATGTTGAAAAGTAACAGCAACCCACTAAAAGAATAAAGCTAAGATATTTTGTTGTCCATTGCACTAAGAGCCTTGATGGCAAAATGGTTTATCATTTTTAATAAGATGAAGGTCTTGGGGGACCATAAGAGGAACCATAGTAATCATTATGTTCATGCCCTTTTAAACTCTAAATCACCAAATCCAATAGAGGAAAAAGTACCTTTATTAGAGGGGAAAAAGTTGAAGAAGTGCCCTTTTGTGCTATAAAATATTCTAAAGCTATTAAATGAAGAATGGGAAATGGTTAATTTAGGAGAAGAAACTAATATTTAGTTTGGTCATACACTTACCTCATATTAAAAGTAGTATGTATTAGATGATGATTAGGACAAAGTAACAACATAATAAAGCACAAAAGAGTAAAGAATAAAATTAAGAAATATATGCTTAGGTGTGAAAATTAAACTTTATTTATTATCATGTGGAATTTTGTTAAAAAAAAGGGAAATTATAAAAAACTAGTCATGATGGGTAGAAAAAACCTTATCAAAGAAATTTGATCCACTATTTTTATAGTTTAGTTACACCACATCTCAATTCCATAATATCTATACTTCTTTAGAAAACCTTATCAAAGAAATTTGATCCACTATTTTTATAGTTTAGTTACACCACATCTCAATTCCATAATATCTATACTTCTTTAGAAAACCTTTCCAAATTAATTCTTTCCATGTTAAAAAAGGAGAGGCTTTCAATGAAGGCACTAGTCCAACATTTGCCTAAGTAGGTTTTAATAACTATCAACACAAGCAAATGATCTTACACTGTAATCTCTAGTGTGATATGATGGAAACTTAGATGAAGAATCTCCTTCATGTTCTAAACATCGATGTTGACTAACCTTAAGTTCCATTTTAATGGACTAGGGTGAATCCACTTTTATTTAAAGCAAACTTATAGGTCGTTTTAATGGTAAAAAAGGTTATCATAATACATCCCTACCCCCATAGAAAAATATAAATAGAAAGGCATGTCCTCATGAATGTAGTAAAGGTAGAACCAGAGATGGCCATTAAGGAAAAGTAATTTCTAAGACCCAATAAGAAAAGAGAGCCACTTCACTTGTATGTGGTTCCACTAATATTTTGAATATAAGCATTATTGATAATCTAACTTTTGATTAACAGGTATTGCCTAGCCTTTTATAAGAATCACCATGATAGTAGATGAGAAAAGGAATTAACTAGGTTTCATAAGGAAGATTTAATGGAATGATAGCCCTAGTATGAATATAGTAATAGAAAGGGTGAATACTCTACATTAGCTTTCCAAAGAAACGATCTAGCAACTAATGACTAATTATGGGTCCTTGGCAATCTAGCTAAATTAGTCATCAATAAAAAAATATGAATCGCGAGCCATTATAAAGGCCTTAGATAGTCTTTTTCATGAGGACATTGATAGGAAGGCTATTTACAAGAGAACTAAAGGAGCTAGAATCTACATTAGAGTGAATTATTCTTGCTAAGAGAGTTAAAATAAAAGGTGCTGAAGTTTAGCTTAAAAATCTTTAATTAGAGAAGGAGAAAATATACTCGTTAAAATCTCAATTGAACTTGTAATGCCTTAAAATTTTCAACTATATTCGTGGTGCCCACAATAATCATGCTATTAAAAAGATAAATCCTCATTAATCAAGATATTGATTCATTTCACAAGACATGCTCCTAAAAAAAATTATCTAGAAAGTCAAAGCAATGTGAAAAGACCGTTTTACCCTTTTGTAAAAGCACCTAAGGCCTTGCAATAAGGATACACACCTCTCATTCCTCTTCACATCATAATAGTCCAAGCATAAAGGGCTTTCTATTGATTGTGGCCTAGGTTCAAAAATAATATTTAATATAAAAATATCTCATTAGTAGTTATTAAACTATTGAATAGATCTAAACTCTCAATGAGGCATATGAAACTTCAATCTTAGTGAGGTTTTAGAAATTTAACATACTTGGCTAAAAAAAAAAGCTTACAAAAGGTTGCCTTCTTCCTAACCTTAATCTAATTAGGAAGTGAAGCCTCAATTACTATTCTTTCAACACCATTACTGTTGTGGGAGCCTAAATGAATAAGATCCTATGAAGATGAAAGCCAACTAGTAATCATTCAATTTTTAGGTAAGAGTAGCTTTAGTTGCAAGAGAAAAGAAACTCTTTTATACTAACTCAAGAATCATCTAAGTATGTAGCTTAATAGGATTAAGATAAAGGCTTTGCCCTAATTTATAGAAAAGTTATGCATGTTAAGCCTCGCCTTTCCCTCCATAAGCTCTCTAGGTTAAAGTAAACAAAAGGCCTCTATACTTTTTAGACCACTTATAAAAAGATAAACCTAACCATAATAGTACTTTTAACCAATTAGTCTTAGTGCAATTACCATTGCTGGTGTATGTTAAAAACCTTTACTAGTTTGACATATAGTTAACAACTTTAGCCATTTAATAGTGGCACTTCCACCACTGTGTACAAAACTTTTGTTATCTTAAACTACAGTGTACCTTCTATCCATTATTTCCTTGACAAAGTTTGACTCTCCATGCCATACCATTAGCACCTAATCCTTATTCTACTTTAGTACTCATTTCCCTTATAAATACCTTTCTAAAAATGAAAAATGACAAGTTAGTAGAATTTATTACCACCTAAAAACCATTGACTTCTTCCTATTATTTATCCAATAACCAACCCAAATGCATCCTTGAAGGTTCAAAGAACATGTTAACAAAGGCTTTTTTAGCCCTATTTTGAAAGCATTGGCTCAAAGTGCTTATCTTTAACCCTTCTTAAATGCCACACTAGAGGACTCCTTTGTTATTCTTATACCTTCCATTCCCAAACCTATCTCCCTTAAACAAAAGGAAAATTTGGTTTAAATAGAACTTAAAAGATAATATTGAAATTTTAATAAAAATTAAAGGGTTTAAAAGTGTTTTTTAACCATAAGAATATGAAAATATGACTTATATATGCCATGTAGAATGCCAAGTTATATGCATGCTAACATTTCCATTAAAAAACCTAACAACTTTAGGTTATTGGGTAATATTGCACTTTTTTTTAAAGTCAAAGCATAAATTTGCTCTAAGTAAAACTTAAGAGGAATAATTGAAACTTCTACAAAAGTTAAAGGACTAAATACTTTTTTACATACATATAAATAGTAACTTTACTCATATTGACAAAATATATGTGTTTTGTATTTATGTGACCATTACCAAAGCAAGTTAAGACCATTACCAAAACTATATGGTCCTATTTGCTTTTATTTTAAAGAATTGTATTTTTCTTTTTTATTTTATTTTTATTTAAAAATTATTGTAAAAATGTTATAATTGAAAGCACAATGATCTTTTCATTGATTTTTTTATGACAGTTATGTTCTAATATTATTTTCTTAAGGAATCAATTATCATAGTTTTTATATTAAAAAAAATACAAATATTAGAATCATAGATATCTTACTTATTTTTCATTTTTGCATTTTTATGAAGGCTTTCCAATTATGTAGGATGTTTGATCATAGCTTGCCAAATCAATAGTTACAAGTCATATGGAGTCACTAAAAGGAAGAGAGGAGTGCACAATTGTATCAATAATGTGGCACCATGGATGAGATGATAAAAAGAAACAGTAAAATAGGAAAGTATCTATGCAAAGCAACTTGAAGATGAAAAAGGAAAGAATTTGCCTATAATATATATTCATAACCAATGCTTCTAAATGGAAAAAGCCTTATCTAATCAAAAACTAATATGACATTTTATCTTTGGACATCTTATTCCTAAAATTTTTTAAAAGATAATGAAATTTTAAAAAATTTATTCAAACATATTTACATTTTTAAGACTGCCTTTAACCTAATATTTCTATAAAAAAAATTCATAAAATAGGATGCCTATCTTATATTTTTTATGATACAGGAATGTTTTAATCAAATAAAAAGACTATTTTACCCACCTTTCTATTAAAATTTTTTATCATTTCAATTCATCATTACCTTCCAAGTAAATGAGGTTATAAATAAGTTGAGTTAAATTGAATATCTATATGCTCAAGTTTGACCTTACTAAAAATAAATAAGCTTAGACTCAAGTTCAAATTCATTAGGCTTGAGTTTGAACTCGAATTTATCAAGCTTAAATAATTCGAATTCAAGCTTGATTTTGTATGAATTTACATGAACTTAGTCAAATTGCATGTAATTTGACCTAAATTTGAAATCAAATTTGGAATATTTAAATTTGAGCTTAAGCTTATAATAAAAATAATTCTAAATACATTACTACAGTATTGCAAATAGATATCGGTGGATAAATGTTGATCAAAGATAACACTAATAACTATTTTGATGTGATGACATTTTTTAAATTATATAAAAACTAAAAATAACGGGTTATAATATAATTGATGTCTATTTGAATGCAGTGGCATCTTTAAAATTATTAAAAAACTTAAAATGCTGATTTTGTACTCAACCAATGTCAAAATATATAGCTTTTAAAGATTGCTCGTATATATATAACTAACATCTAAATATTTTTCAAAAAAAAATATAAAAAAGATATCAAACTCAAACACATCATTTTACACTTAAACTAACATTTAAATATATGAAATTTACAAGATTACATGAAAATGTGAAAGCTTAAGATACTTGCTTTGTATATAACTATCATTTAAAGGTATTCCAAATATCTTATTAGGAAATGTAAAAAGTTTATATGTTAATTTTTAACTTAACTGACCTCTAATGATATAATAATCACTAACTTACTTAGAAAATGGTGATATATATAAGATGTTAATTTTATATTAATAATCAATGCCTAAAGTTATAAGAGCGATCTCATCTTTTAAAATTTGAAAAAACTTTAGATATCGATTTTAAAATTTAGAGGTAATTTTTTTCAAAAAAAAATCATCATCTTTTCTTTCTACTTTATTTTTACATTAGTTTCTAAAATAGTTAATGTTTAAAGTAATGAGAATAGGGACTTTTTTTCTCCTTAAATAAAAAATATTATTTTGTTTTTCTTACTATTATACTCATTTTCCTTCATATTTATTTCCTGGATTAATTTTCATCTCCATCTAGCCCTTATTATAGAACCTTAGATCTCATTTTATCTTCCACTATATATTAATAAGTTATTGATACTTTTTTAACTAATATCAAATATGAAGTAAATGCCTTATTTTAGGTCACTGATTTAAAATATAAGAATTGCATTTCTTACTTTTATTTGTTAGATATGCACCTTTTAGATTTCTTAAATTTTTATGCTAGTTTTTTTAAAGTTTTTTATTTATATTTTATTTATATTATGTGTTTGATAAATTATAATAAAATTTCAAGTTGATTAAATAATAATAATAAAATATGACAAAAATGGAAAAAAGTTCATAAAAATAATTGTTTTTTATGATTTAAGGAGGGCAAAACCTTTTGATGCTTTGTAGATAAATAGATTTTGAAAATTATATGAAATTAAAAACATTCACCTTAAACGAGCAATTGAAAGTGAAATTATGAAATTTTAAAGTTTTTAATCTAAAATATATATTTTTGGTGAAATGCTAAATTTATTCAATTTTTATTATAAATATTCTAGTGGGGAAAGCCAAAAAGTAATGTTAAAAAAATATGCAAACATTTTATATTGATTTTTTTTACTAAAAACTAACATGAAATATAAAAATAAAATATTTTTAAAAGAAAAGACAACAATCTTTAAAAAAAAACCAATGTGATTTGTAAAAAATTGACATGAAATGTAAAGAAAAGACATTAGTTTTTTTTTTAGTAAAAAGATGATGTGATAACCTTTTTTTATATCAATTATATAACCGATATCAAAACTAATATATAACAATGCCTGATTAAGCATTGGTTGAAAATTAATATGTAATCTATTAAACATTTAATATCTCTTTGTAATTTTATAATAGTGGTAATTTCATATAATCCTACAAAAATATTTTGAGTTTATATTACTTTATTCAAAAAATTTGTTTTTTTAGCCAAAATTTGTGCACATAAAAATTTGTCTTTGAAAAATAAAATAGAGATCAATTTTTTTCTCATTTTATTAATCAATATAAATTTTTTCACAATCATCAAATTAATAAAAGTCATCTATAAAACTATTACATAATATCAACAATTACGCATAATAGAAAGTAACTAATATTAGAAAGCTCATTACCCCAGCCCAAAGATTATGTTTCTTGATGAATTGTAATAGAAATTTTTTTATGTATTATATTATATATATAATATAATAATAAAAATATATTTTTTTTATTATTAAGATGATTTAGATTCACAAGTAAATTGAGTTGAATAACATGAAATTCAAATTTAGTTCATTTAAAATTCAACTTAAATCAAATTTTTTTGAATCGATCTCAAATTACTTATAAGAAGTTTAATTTATTTGCATCTCTAATCGTTAATTATTTTCCATCATTATATTTTACTATTAATCATCTCACTCTACTATTGATGTTAATTATCAATTACTATTATTTATTATCATTAATTATCGATAAATCAATTTTTTAGTGTTACTTGATTAACATGTTGAAAACTCAATTATTAATAGAAATTTTACCTTTTGTAATTTTATGATATTTTAAAGATATATAAGTTGTATAATATTTTAGCAATTCTAGAAATCTTAAATAGAATCAAACGTAATAATTTAACATTTTTAAAAATCATATTTCTATTAATTAATTGCTAAAAATGTTAAAATTTTTAAAAATGCTGATTTCATGAACCAACCGTTTAAACAAAAACAATTTATATCCTCAAAAGCCAATGAAAATGGTCAATTCTTCCATGAGTATTCTTAGGAAAATGCATGCTTGCGTGGCTGGCAACCCGAGAAATGCCAGTCCAGAGAAATCCTAGTCCAACTCGAGGAGGTACACCTGTAAGGCTGTATTATGATCTTGCCAGTTTTATTAAGACAAAAAAGTGGCGAAGGAAAAAAAAAAGAAAAAAAGAAAAACTAGTGAAAACTTGCGTTCGAAAAAGCCTTCAAAAGTTGATATTTACTTTTTATAACAGAAAGTTACCAGATCGCTATATGTGCATATATAAAATTTTAATATCAAATTCAGGATAAATGAAGCCAAAAAAAATAAAAATCCAAAGAACATTTTATATGATTTGAATCAAAGATTTTTTTTTTAAAATTCAAAAGTTGATATTAATATACCGATAATGCGACTAATTCAAAATCTTACATTTTAAGTGTTTAGACTTTTATTTAAATGATACTCATGAAATTCTCTTCCCATTATTACTGCATCGGTACTAAAAATAATACAATATTATTATGGAAAATTCATTGATAACGTGTATCCTTTCTCTTTTCTGATAAAAAAGGATAAGCATGAAAAGTACAATATTTTTAATATATGACTGTCCAATAAAATTAATATATAAGTAACAAAATTGACAATTAAAAATTAATTTTTTTCATTAGGTATGAGAATACGAAAGGTTCATAGTTAAACTCAATTTTTTGAGATAATGTAAAATGAAAATATGAAATAAGATGTAAAAGTAATTTGAGTATTTTTTGTCCCAATTAATAGGAAGCAAATTGTCAATTTTATCATTTATATATTAATTTTATAAAATTTACATTCGTTGAAAATTATATTTTTGAATTATTACGGTATCAAAATTTATGCTAATCTCTTCTTAACAAGCAGAAGAATAAAGACACGTATCATAATTTATGACGGAGAACATAATTATTTTTCTTTAATTGAAACACAAATATTCTAACTCACCTTTGAAAGAATAATAGCCATTCCAATGCTATGATTCAAAGGTTGAAGGCGGGGGCGATGAAATGGACCGTTTACCAAATTAGAAAAAGAAGAATCACAATCGAAAGTTTGTCTTGCGGGCAATTATGTAATTTTATCATGTGTAGGATTGCATTTTGGAGACTATCTAATTACGCGGTATCAACTGCGCAATCAATTGATGTGTTTTGAAATAGAGATTTAACTACTTTTTAAAAGTTAAACAAGTCTCCCATATGATTCACAATCTCACATGATTCCAACTCTTTTTTAAAGTCACTTTAAACAATAAGACATGCATTTTTATAGTTTTTGAGCTAAAAAATGAATTTTAACCACTTATGTACATATTACAATTTCATAGTTTTTTAGAATAAATTACCATCTCCTCAAAAGTTAGAAGTAAATGCATTCATATCTTCTCGACTTTAAAACAATATCATAAATATTTCTTAGAAGATATTATTTTTTTACGCTCCCCTCCTTTAAAGCTAACTTGCTGTCAGTCAACTAAACGGAAGTGAGGTTGGGCTATGTTTTAATATTTTATTTTAAAGTATAAAGACCTTAATATTATAATGAATAATGAATTTTGTGATATAATGTTAAATTATTATCTTGATTTTGGTGTTTTATTCTATCTTAATTAATTAAAGTAAAAAATTGAAATATTTTAATATTTTGATGCAAAAAGTTTTCAATTATAATTAAAAAATTTTATTATGCATTTATTGGTTTGTTTTAATAACTTAAATATTTTAAATTGAAGTAAAAAAGGGATAAATTATAGAATAAAAATATGGCATTGTATTAATTAATTCTAATTTCAATTTGAATTAAAATATAATTTTCTTATATAATCACCTAAAAAAAGCATTGTATTAACACTAATTTTAATTACAATATTATTTTATTACATAAATTCTTAAAAATCTAATATTACACTAATTCTATATTGGACAAAATGTCAAGTAAAGTTTATTAAGTACTCACAATAAAATTCCTCCATCAAATCACAACATATGGCATGTATGTTAATATCCTAATTGTTGATTTAGTTTATGCATGATAAAAAGGGGCAATTAAACAAATAGTTAGAATTCCCATAGTGATACATTCTTGAAGAGTTGTATCATTACAAGAAAAAGGAGTAACAATGATGACATTCAATGATAAAAATTTGATCGTTGCTAAAAGTATCACCGACGACACAGTTATCAGTGATGCCTAAAATGACATTTGGAGGGATTCCAAAAAAATGGTGGGAAAATAAAATTTTTAGTGATGACAATTGTTGTTGCTAAAAAGCTAAAAAAAAATTGGGAGGGAAGATAAACTCTTTAGTGACGACATTTGTTGTCATTGAAAGTTAAGGAAAATTCACTGGGAAATTGGACGAAACTTTAGCAATGACATGAGTCGTCGCCAAAAGGTAAGACCTTTTACCGATGACAGATGTTGTTATTGAAGGTCTGTCTGGGAAATTGGACCAGACCTTTAGCGATGATAATTGTCATCAGTAAAAGGTCTTCCTTTCAATGACAACGACAAGTATTGTTGTTAAAGCTCTGCTTTAATTTCCCAGACAAACCTTTAATGATGATAGAATCGTCATTGAAGGATTAGATGTTTTATTGACGATTCTTCAACGATGATTGAAAATTTTGTCATCACTGAAGAGTTTGTCTATATATATGCTATCAGTACCTTTTAAATCTTATTTTGTGCGATTACAATGAAGAAGCAGTGAACCTGAGGTAAGTTTATCTTATAAATTTTTTTATAATTTAGTATATTTATAATATATATATATATATATATATTTATGTGTGTTAATTTTTTATATTTGTAATTTTATTTTGTTAGTTATTATTATTATTCATCATTATATGTGGTGAGTATTTAAAGTATATTTGATCAATAGATTTTTGCTATTGAGGTATGTGAATTAAATTTTATAATATTTTTATTATAATATGTAAACTATAAGATGAATAGTTTACAATGAATTAATGGAGTTAATAGTATATTTACTTTGATGTGAAACTCCATCTTATTCAGTTTTATATGTTGTAAATATTAAATTTGTTTATATAAATTTGTCTTAGCATAAAATTTATAAATATAAATTTTATTGTTATTATGTATCCCTTAAATTATAACTTTGTATTATACGATATATGTGAAGATTATTTAGTTAAATTAATATAAGATAAAGTTGTTATGATATTTTATCCACAAAATCTAAAATTTATGATATAATTTAGGAGATTTCAAAATTATTAATTTTGTTGAAATAATGTAACATAGAAAATTAGAATAATTATGTAAACATAGTTTAGAAAATACATAATTAAAATAATATAATCTCTTTCTTAATTAAAATTAAAATCAAAACTTAACAATTAAAATTATATTATTTACACCACACAATAAGAAAAAGTCCATTAAACTTGAGCCCACATGAAAATCATCCCCCTTTTGGATGAAATAAATTTATTATTTATTCTTAAAAATAATAAAATTTATAATTGACCTATTTTCAAAATCTATTTGTCAATTTTTTTTTAAAACTTGATCCTAAATACAATCAAAATAAATAATATTTAATTATTTTTTGAATTAAATTTTATTATTTTTAATATTAATTTTGTAATTCAGTAAATTATTTTTTATTTACAATTTCAACCATCCTCTAATCTTATTTTTTTATTAAAAATTATTTTTTCAAAATAAGGAAATAATTTCTAAAAATAATGAAACAATTTTTAATTATTTTAGAAAATATATGTTATGTACATAATTCTAGTAGCTAAAATTACATTAATGAATAACTTATGAAATTAACATTAAATGTAAGGTAAAATATTTTTTAAGCCCAATCTACTAATGGTATAATCTTCTAGATATTAATTTGGTGTTATTTACTCTAAAGCTTCTTAAAATTTGCCAAATTTTTTTTGAAAAAATAGAATTATAAAATATTGAAATGATGAAAAATTATTTTATTTATTTAGTGTTAAATATAAAAATATTTAAAAATAATGGTTACCTTTTTGTGAGTAAAAACTTACTTTCTTTCATTGTTATAATGATAAATATTATTATTTAATTATAATAATATGTGACATATTATGCTTCTATAAAAATATATATAATATTTCTTATAAAAATACTTTTTGACAAAATAATTAAAACGATCATATAATAATAGAAATTTAAAAATTTTGAACGTCTAAAAATTTGTAAGTACTCATAAAATGCACATCTCACTAAAAGAGTTGAATTGTGCATCTTATGAATATAGTAGAGTAGGTTACATATTTTAATTCTCAATTGCAAACTGTGAAATATAACAATTGTTGTGGATATTTAAATAATTCAACAATCCAAGCAATAAGATCTTTAAATAACAATACTCATAAAATGTCATATTTTTATTTTTAGTTATTGTAAATATACTTTTACAATAATTTTTAATAGAACTGCATTTGCATTTGCATTTGCATTGTAAGCTTAGGCCCATTCAAGGGCTAGTTAATCTTTATACATAAATTAACCTTTGAATTATATTGAAAAGTTAGACAGTTTAAGATATATTTTGTAGTTATTATTAATAATTTATCTGACTCTTATTTGATATTGTAAAAATATCTTAACATCCTAACTGTTCTCCAGGTATAAACTATACAAACGTATAATTTATACACTTAGAGAACTATAGGGAGATGCTGCCGAAATTTCTACATGAAAGAAGTGATGAGCATGGATAAATTGAAAAAATTATAACTACAAAAATATCTCGAATGGGATAGGACCCTACCTTTCAGAGTTGAAGTGATACGGGATATTTAAGGTACATTTTAAATATTAATCATAACACTTTATTCCACCTGAAGCTATTTTCTTCCTATTTAGTGATACAATATCTATAGATAAAAGTTAGATACATCTACCAAATTGCTTGTCGGATGACTATTGGAATGGTGCGGTGACATTTGTTCAAAGAGCTAAAAACTTTATTGATGAAATGGGTTTGGTGAGAAGCTCATGCAAAAAGTGTGTGAATTTATTATTCCAAATACTAGCAACGTTGGAGGCACATATTATAGATAATGGATTTCATTCATTATACATAAATTAGATACACTATGGTGAAATAGATGTTTTGACCTTTAGAAGGACAAGGGGGCATCTCTCAACAATAGAGATGAGATTGTGGATATTATACATGATTTCATCAGCCCTCATATACCTGAAGGAATAGTTCGCAATGAAGTGGAAGGGAATGATAATGCATCTAACGAAGACATTGGATCAAATTATAGTAGTTATGATAACATGTTCAAGCAAGTAGAAACAAAATTGTATTTGGAATGCACATTATTTTCAGCCTTGAACTTCCTGATAAAACTCATGCACTTGAAGGTTCTACATAAGTGGACAAATAAGTTATTTGATGCTCTTTTAAAGTTATTGAAAGAGGCACTTTTGAACGACAACAAATTGCCTGAATCACATTACAGTGCAAGGAAATGGCTTAACAAGTTAGGGTTGGGGTATGAATCAATCCATGTGTGCAAACATGATTGTACACTTTTCTAAAAAAAACATGCTTTAAAGGATAATTATGTAATTTGTGGGGAGAGCCGATAGGTAGATAAAAATACGAAAGTAAAAACGGTGCCTAAAAAAGTGATTCGATATTTTCCATTAACTCCTTTGCTAAAGCAATTGTATGGGCTGAGGCATACTATAAAGAATATGATATGGCATCACACTAGAAAGTTAATAGAGAAAGGGGTAATGCAACATCCTGTTGATGGAAAAGCCTAGCTGAAATTCGATAAAAGGTATCCTAATTTCTCTGCTGACCCATAAAATGTTAGGTTAGGTTTAAATGCAAATGAATTTAATCCTTTTGGTAATAAAAACCTATTCTATAGCATGTGGCCGGTGGTAATGACTACTTATAACTTGCCATCATAGATATCCATAAATCAGTATTTTTTCATGTTAACCCTATCAATCTTAGGGTCACAATTGTCGGACAAGGATATCGATGTCTTCTTACAACTGGTCATAGAAGAGTTGAGGTATCTTTGAAAGAGAGAAGTTGAAACTCGGCATACAAATACAAATACGATATTTAACATGCAGGCAACTTTGCTATGGGCTGTAAATGATTTTCCTGCTCGAAACAATTTCTCTAGGTGGAGTGGATAAGGATATAAAGCATATCCTACGTGTAATCTGGATACACCATCAATTCGAGTTAGGAAAAAAATAGCTTATGTTGGTCATCGTCATTGGCTTTCAAGAAGTCATACATAGAGAAGCAGGAAAGAATTCAATGAGAGGTTAGAGAGGAAAGCCTTTCCTCATCCTCTTACCAATAACATTATTATGAATCAATTGGGTAAGGTGGCACAAAGACTTCCTGGAAAATATGCTTAATTTTTGTATTGGCTGACAATGAACTTGAGACATAACATTGATATGATACATGTTAAGAAAAATGTATGTGACAGTATTTTGGATACATTATTAGATATTGAGCATAAAATAAAAGATACGGACAATACAAGATGAGATTTGACAAATATGAAGAGAAGGTCAAACTTACATCTATATGAAGAGAATGGTCAATTTTTTAAACCACATGCTGCATATATGCTTAACTAGGAAGAATAAAGACAATTTTGCCAGTATATAAAGAATGTAAAATTTTCTGATGGGTTTGTTGGGTGTCTTAGGAAGAATGTTACTGATCATGATATGAAGTTGAAGAGGTTGAAATTACATGACTGTCATGTTATTATGTAAAGATTGTTAAGACTAGGAATTCGAGTATTTTTACTGAAGGAATTATCATATCCAATTATTAAGTTGTGCAACTTCTTCAATCAAATATATGCTAGAACTCTTAATAGGAGGGATATTTTACAAGTCAAGCAAGACATTATCATTATTTTATGCAAGTTTGAGAGGATATATCCTTTAGCATTCTTCAACATAATGATTCACTTGATGATGCATTTGCTAGATGAAGCATTGCAAGGCAGGCCTATTCATTTTTTATGGATGTACTCATATGAGAGGTATATAAAAAAATTGAATGATTATATTCAAAATTGTGCTCGACTGGAGGATTCAATTGTAGAAACCTATATTGTTAATGAGGCATTAACATTTTTTTCTATATACTTGGAAAGAGTGAAAACTAGATTTAATTAGCTTAATTGAAACCAAGATATAGCACCCAGTTAAATAAGAAAGGCATTGTCGATGTTTCGATTCCAATGTCGATCAGTGGGGAAGAAAATTATTTCTCACTTTGATAGAAAAGATCGAGATGTTGTAGTATAATACATCTTAAATAATTGTACTGAGATCGAAAAGTATCTCCAGTAAGTTTCTATAATCATTTGTACTTTTCTCCTAACTATTTATAACGGACTAAAATATATATATTCTATAGTGAGTACCGATGAGAACTCGAACAAAGCGATGCTGAAAATACTAACAACTTATAGAAAACCAAATTTATAGAAAACTAAATTCCCCACGTGGTTTTACTCTAAGGTAAATGTTTGTTCTTCTCAAATGCATTATACTAATCATATAAATATTGTTCATTACTTGTATTAATCTTTCAATTTAATTCTTAGAAAAAAATGCTATTTTTATAGATGTACTATTTACATAGGAATGGTTCTTTGGAGGCCACCGAAGAGCTACTATCATTAGCCCCCAGTCTTAGTTTTACTATCTTAATATACTCTGTATGTATTGTAAATAGAATGCGCTTTGTAGTTGAAACTTAGGATACGAAGCATAGAACATAAAATAGTGGCATTTTTATTCTGGGTATTGATAGTAACATGTTTTATGGTGTATTGAAAGGCATCATAAAGTTGAATTATTTAAATAAGTGCAGTGTGATTTTATTTAAATGTAAGTGGTATGACACTGATTCTATAAAGAAAAAACTTTACATTGATAAGAATATCACAAGCATCTCCATTAATGGGTAATGATACAAAGATGACCCTTACATACTTGCTACCTAAGTAGAACAAGTCTTTTACACTGAGGATCTTCTTAATAGGCCAAATTGGAGGCTCATCTATAATATGATGCATCACGACACATGGGATTTACCTAGTGATGGAGATAATGCATAGGATTTGCTATTTTTTCAAGAAAGTAACTCCTCCAATTTTAACCTCACAATTAATCTTGAAGATTTCTATTTAGTAGATCTAAGTAATTAAAGAAATAGTCCTTTAATTGTTCTACTTTGCAAGAATATTGGATCTGACATTTACGAAGAAGATGCCTTCATCAATGATGAAGGCAGTTTTGAAGACAAAATGATTAAGGATTATATGGAAGAGGGGCCTTTACAATCTGATAATGACGTAGAAATCGATGAGGATAAGTCTGTTAGGTTCACTTACACTAATTAAAACTAGGGAAACAACAATTTTTTTACATTACGACTCATAATTGTATAAGTATAATTGTCTAAACAATCTATATGATTGCAATAAGTTATATCTTTTAATCGTTCAATTTGACTATGGATTTTTTTTAACTACTTGTATAATGTGTATTATCCTAGTCATGGTAGATGTCGAGGCATGACACCACAAAGGTGATGCTGGAAGGAACCCTCCGTAGTAACCTACCTATATTCCATCGTAGTGCGAGGGATTAGGTATCTTTTCTTATTGTGCATACTTGAGATTAATTAAATATGAATTTATGGTATTGATATTTTCTGTTATCTATTGAAGTGGCAATTGTAAGAAAGAGGGGTTCGAATAAGTCCCTTAGGCTGCACGAGAAGATAGGGAGAGGTGGGGGGAGATCGGTGCCTGTGCAGTTCGATATGACTGGTACATGGCATGTGGTCAGTGAGAATGCTAGTCATATCCCTCGTGATATTGGCATCATGATTTGAGCCTACGTGCCACCTTATTATAAGTTATAGCGGGTTGTACCTCAGTAGATCTGAGATAGAGTTGTGTAAGAGGCTTGCGTAAGTATCTATCTCCTCCATTTGATGACTTAGTTATGTTCAAGATTGAAATTTTTAAATATAATACCCACAAATTTGTTAAATGTATTCTAATGCAGTCCCATTTCGAGTTCTAGGGCATCTCTAAGGGTGACCGAGATAGAGCGCTCTCCGGTTTGATACGGACTACTACAAACTTGTATAGAGATTGGAAGTATAGGTTAAACAAGCACTTTTTGGAGCATGGGTGCAATCAGGAGCAGGACTATGATTTGGACTATGCTAAACGCTGTGTGCTGTGATCTGTCTCACCGTAAACATAGCAGAGGTGCGTAAACTTTTTTTTAACAATGATGAGTATAGGGTAAGTATGATATTTTATAAAATTAAGTTATTATTTCATATATCTAAATTGTAAATATAATTATTTTATATTATTTTTTTAATTTATAGGAATTGTTTGGCAAGAATGCAAATAACAGAGCATAGAAGGTGGTAAATGATTGACATGGGTTGAAATCTATTACTGCACATCATTTTCATAAGGTAATTCTGTTCATTATTTAAATGTACATTTTGTTAGTCAGCTTCTTATTCATTATTTAATTATTTTCATCCTTTTTTTCTCTAATAAAAAATGAATAGAGAAATAAAGACACTGGTGAGCTGTAGTCGATTCTCAAGAATTTTAGAGATTGACACACGTATAGATTAGAGGAGTGGGTACATTCGATCCCTCAAAAGCAATATGTAAGTTAGTTAAATTTTATATTTTAAATAGAATTTTATGAATATATCTTGTAATATTTATTATTGAATTTTATTTTAATAATTTGAAGCAAGGATGACTGATCTAGTAACTCAGATGCATAGTTTAGTGTATTATTCACTAACTTGCTTGGGACTCCTGTACAGATAGATAAGGCTACCATCACCAATAAGATGCTTGACACTCGTTGAGAGTACAAGAAAGCTATTAGGTGTGTGCTAGTTGGTCATTCCTATCATTTGGCAAGCAATTCTAGCATTGGGAGGAGCTCACAATACATGTCTCAGGTCGGTGAGTTGCAAGAGCAATTACAACAGAGCCGAGATGAGTTTCAGTAGAGCTAGTGATTGATTCAGGAGCAAAGTAGCAGCATGCTCAACAACAACAACAACTTACTCAGCAGCAGTAGATGCAATAGCAGCTTGGGATTTATCTTATTGAGATCACCTCCATTCTTAGATAGTAGGGTTTCATCCTATTGTTGCCTTCATTTGTTGCTACATCGCCTAGGCTGAGTAAATTTGCCACTGCACCTGCTGCCCAGCTACCTGGTCCTTCTCAGGCCATCACCATCATTTTATCGTCCCTGTTGCCAGGATGATGATGATGATAGTGCTGACATAGATGAGGATGCATCGATATATTTGCACCTCCCTTCCTCGTAGTATATTATATATATATATATATATATATATATATATATATATATATATATATATATATATGATATTTCTTCATATGTATACATTTACATGGAAAATATATATATAATTTATTCATATATATATATTGTTTATATAGTTATTTTATGAGTATTCATTTTTTTATATTGGATCAAATTGTTATATATCATTATTAGTATTATTAATGTATTATAGTTATACAATTTACATTAAATTAAAATTAATTTAAAAAAATAAATATAACTCAATTAAATTGAAATAAAGAATATTTTAGATTATGTTATTAAATATAATATATTATTTGAATTACACTTAATTATAACTTCAATTTCAATTTTAATTTTAAAAAAAATTTCAAAAAACTTTCAATAATGACATTATCGTCCCTGAAAGTTATAGATTTTTAGCAACAACATTTATCATTGTTGAAAAGTATTTTAAATTTTATTTATTTTTTTAATTCGACCTATAGCGATAACAAATATCCTTGATGAAAATCAAAATTAAAAAATTTTTTAATTTTGAAAATATTTTCTACGATGACTTTATCGTCATTGAAGGCAGCACTTTTTGTGACAACAAGTTGTCATCGGTGTTGGTGGTTTCACCTATGAACTTGTGCTGATGACTTTTTCACTGATAATTTTTGTATTTAACGACGACAGAACTTTTTACACCGGCGATAATTATCATCGCTAAAAGTCTTTTTTGCTGTAATGTATATTTTTCTTAATGATCAATTATTTTTACAATTGTCCTCCTTAAAGAAAACAATTAGCACATTTATAATTTTTATAATTATTAAATAATAATTATTAATAATAATTAAATAAAATAATTATACATATATCATAATATAATTGGAGAATCTCATAACATGCATATCAAGAGCTTTACTTAAATTTTGTCCTTCTAATTTCAAATAAAATATAATTTTCTTAAAACCATTTAAAAATAGCATTGCATTAATAATAGTTTCAATTACAATATCATTTTCTTACATAAAGTTCCAAAAACCCAATTACTTTAGTAGCGCAAGAATTAAAAACAATATATCAAACAAATTACATTGAACAAAAGTTGCACAATGTTTATTATGTTATAATTATTTTATTATTAATATTATATATACCAAAAATAAAATTTAAAATTAAATTTTAAATATAAATTAAGAATTATCATTAAATATAGAATAGTGAGATAAATTTATAAAATTCAATTTAATTGATATAAAATATTCAAAAAAATCAATTTTTGGATATCATTTTTGGTACGAATAATATTTTTATTATTTTATTTTAATCATTTAAAACATTTCCATCAGAAATAAAAAAAGTTATATATTTTAAAATAAATTATAACTCTTTTAGTAAATATTATAAGAATATATTTAAAATTATATATTTTAATTATCATTAATAATTTATTTCATAATATGAAATGTTAATAGGATTAGTGTCTTTTCTAAGTTTAGAATTATCTTTAACAAATATTATTGAAAAAAAAAACAATCTTTATATTGTTGTTTCTTAAAAAAGAATCATTTTCTTTTTGTTTCCAAGATTATAGCTTTCTCGTTCTTCTCCACTTTCTACCAGCGTCACTGCAGTGTCATTTTCTTCTTAACTTTGTTTGATTTCCTCTCGTCCTTCCCTTTCTTTTGCAAATTTCAAATTTCTAACGTAAATCATAAATCTTCCCGATCTCTTGATAATTTCTTTAAAACCCAAACCATAAATTTTAAATCTTCATTCCCAAATTCTCATTTGCAAATTTCTGAAATTTGATATGAAGTGATAGAAATCACCATCAACATGGGTTCATAATTGAAATCCAAATCGATAAATTTATTAAAACAATTCAGATCGATGATCCTATTATTTCTTCATTTTAGTTGGATTAATTCTTTGTCTGAAGGCCTATGGCTCAGATTCATTGTTGGAAACCAGCAAATTTTTAGTTGCTTATCGCCTCTGTTATACATTCCTACTCCTGTGAAGAAATAGTCATGCAGATCAAAGAGTGTTGTTTAGGCTATGCAGAAGAGAGGCCTCTATGCAATAGAGAACAAGGGCATTTTAAGCAAAAAATTTCTAAATTCAAACAGTGTCATCTTTTGACTAATAGAAGAGGGTTTTGAACATTTTCCAAAACTGAGGGATGTGAGAGTATTTATCCTAACCTCTAAGGAGGAGAGAATAATCTATCCAACTTTTTATTCTTAAAAAAAAATCTTCACATTTCTTGAATTTTTTTTTGGAGGATTTGGGCTATGTTTAATATAAGTAATTAATAAGTTAATTGATTGTATTAGAAGTATTTAGTAAATTGATTGTTGTATTAGTTTAAAAAATGTAAAATATTATAAAAGACATGTTAATAAAAAGAGATATATGAATTAAATTAATTTATATTTATTTTAAGATCAATTTATGTTGATAAAATAAATATTTTAATATAAAAATATAATTACCTAAAATTTAAATAATTTTATTTTCACCATTACACATTTATGTTCTTATTATTTATTTAACTAATTAAAATAATAATCTAATTACTTAAAGTATAATTAAGGACATATAATGTCAATTAATTAAAAAAGAAGGATAAATTAAAAAAAAATAAACTGATAAATTATGAGCTATGCTGCTCAGAGTACTTTATTAAAATAAAGTTTTTTTCTCTATGTAAACACATTTAAAAGTTAATTTATGACTTATTGACTAAATTAATAAGTTATAAATTAATTTATTTATTATATTAAATATAGTTTGGATTCAATGCATTTTCTAGGAAATGCAAGGTTGAATAAGAAATATTTTTTTTTTGAAATTATGAATTCCACTAAAAAAAGTGAATCTCATAATAAAAATTATATTTTTATTTCTCTAAAAATTAAAAAATAAGGAGATGATCCGAATCCCTCTCTCGATCTTCAAAGGTTTGTGATATGCACTCTTCACAAAATGAAATCGATTCAAAATATTTCCTAATCATAAAAAAATTATAATTAAAAAAGTGGGGCTAAGCAAACAAAGTGCAACTTGGAGATATTAGTATCATTATTTGGACAAGCAAGATAGGTGATTAAAGATCCTAAAAGAAAATATACAAATTTAAGTCCCTGATTCTAAATGATATAATGATCTAACCAAATATTTTGTGACATTAAAACAACCGTCGTATGCTTAATATAAAAAAAAAAAAATCAAGAACTTGTCTCGTGAATATTTCCTAGTTGAATTAAAGTGTTTCAAATTAATTTTTTTTAATAGTAGAAATGATCAAGTCATTGGATGTAGATGTATATATAAAGTTTTGGGATCGAATTTTACAAATTATTTCTTTTATTGGAACAGAGGAGAACGGTATTACTCAAAATTTTATGGTAATTGTTTATTTGAACAACTATTATAAAATTTAAAATATATAGAATTTATTCAAAAATTTTTTATTTTCAGGTAATTATTTTAAGTATTTTAAATTATTAACTTATTTTATAATTATTATAAAAATAAAAATAAATTATTTGTGATTAAATAACTACTTAATATTTATGTAGTTTAGTATAAAATAAAAATGTTCATTTATAATTTTATCAAATAATATTGTTATTCACTTAATTTATTTTCAAATCAATGATAATGTATTTAAAGCACTTCTTTTAAAATTTGAAGGTGTTATCTAACTTTCCTTTTTTCTGGGAATAGAACCCATGGAGCCCAAAAAAAAAAATTACAATTTAATTACATGAGAGATAATAGTTCTAAAAACATCGTCAGGTAATAAATTGCTTAAGACTTTATTTGGCAAGAGTGAAAATAGAAAGGAATGAAACTGGAAATGAATGAAAATAGGAAGTAAAATATTTTTCCTTTGGATTGAGAGAAAATAGAAATAACAAAAAAAAATGATATTACTTTTTTAATTATTTTGATAAAAAATAATATTATATGTTAAAATTACAATTATAACTTTGTGTACAAATTATAAAATATGAATACAATTTCTATTTTTTATACAAAATATTAATGAAGTTACTAAATCACCACTATTATCTTGATGGTAATATGAGTTTTAATTTAATTTTTTGTTATTGTAAAATATTTTACACTATTCTAATAGTAATTAAAAATTTGTAATAGAAATAAAGTAATTTTAATAATTTTTTATATTGCAATATATGAATAAATAATAATATAAAATTAATTTTGAAGAGACAAATGAGAAATAAATTAAATTTATTTATAAAATATTTTAAGTTGGAACTTGGGCTTATGACTTATTATTATTATTATCCAACTTATTTAGATTAAAAATTTGATGGATTATGATTGCCAAATCCTTCAAATGTTTTATGGATTTTAGGTTATTATACTTGTTGGTGTATATCCTAAGAGTCAATCATAGAAATGATTGTAATAAATGCACAATGCATTATGTTTTATTTTAGGCAATTCAAATTATTATATTTTGTTTCATATTTATTACTCTAGGCAATTATAACTTAAATATAATAATTATCCTTGGAATAACTTCACTATTCCTAAAATGCCCCTAGTCAAGTATTATTGTGAAAAGAATAGTAATAATATATCGAGACTAGCATGTATAGTGACCGATGATTATGAATTATGAATATGTGATATTAAGTCAATACATGAGTATATTGTTAGTAAATAATATGCTAGACTGACCCACTATGAGAATACTGCATGGATAGATGTATCATTAGTTATTCTCATATGACCACAAATGCACATAATTCTTTAACCTAAAGTCACTACAGTTCCCTACATGACGAGTTACTCACTTTGATGTTATCCTATGTCACCTTTAATCGGAATGACGAGTAGGGCATTAATTAGGTGTGCCACAAATCATGCAGAGGGAAGTGAGTTATATAGATGAGATTTCATTACTCTTGTCTAAAAGAGAGATATCCTTGGGACCTTTGATTGGGTGAGACTTAAAAATGCATGGTCATACTCAATTAGATCAATATGTGATATTGATCATTTATTTTAAGTCTACTCAGTATCAAGAAATATAAATTGAACATTGACGAGGATGACACACTCCATGCCTCCAGTTCGATTTGGATATTATTACAAAAAGTATTATGATGTAAAGTGTTGATCACATATTAGGTGAATGTCGAATCACAGATATTCTTACTACTTGAGTAGTAGTGATATATTGCCAGATACCGCTTACTATCTATAGCCCAATTATAAGTCATTGTTAACGTAGTAAGAACCTACAAGGTCACACAAAAGGAGTAGGAATGAGACAATAATTAATTGGACTTTAATTGGATTAAAATCTAATTAATTGGACTTATTTTCATGCATAAATATATTATTAAAGATAATAATATATAATTATATTATGATATAATATCATTATCTAATATTAGATAATTAGTAAATAAGTCCTATCTTTATTCACTCTTTCTATGATAAGGATAAGGTGATAGTTGTTAAGTGTGATTAGGATTTTTTGAAGCATTATCCTAGTAGGTCTAGGACTAGGATTATAATATGCCTTAATTCTATAAAAGGACTTGAAGGCAACACTTTACATTAACACACATTAGATTCAATAAAACCCTAAATCACTAAAAAATGCATAATCCTAATCCTAGCGGGAGAGACAAATCCTAGTAGTTTCGTGGATGGGAGAAGTCGTTATTCACTCTGTGTGAATACCATAAAGACGTTGTACCTTTCAACCGACATTTGATTCATCTCGGTCTATCAAGGATTTGTTCAGAAAGAATATGAGCATAAATAAGGTAAAACTCTAATACTGATTTATGCCATTTTGCATAGATCTAGGTAGGATTTGGATCAAAAATTTAAAATTTTGCTGTGAATGTAAATCCAAAAACCTAACAATACTTTCATATTTGCAAAAACCCAATTGACTTCTTAAAAATATATTTTCTCATATGACAAAAAATGCTTTATAAATTTTCATTCATTTCTATTTTGAAAAAGTTAAACTTGCTTTTTGAGTAATAATCTCATTAGTTATAATATAATATCTATTTTTTCAAAAGATAGATGACAAAATCCAATGGTCAATATTAATTAGTTATTGTAAGCCCTTAATTGGTTAAAAGTGAGAAAATCAAAATGAGAGAAAATTTTAAAATTTAAATTGCCTAATATGTGCTAAAATTAATATTAAATTATATAAGCTATCATGACACTCCTTTCATAACTGGATGAATAGTTATAGGTAGTACAAATACAATACAAGCCAACTTAATCAAATTTTTAGAAGAAAATATAATTTCAGTGAAATAGTAATATATTTTCTATTGTAAGCGAAAAATTGATAAAAAAGTGAAAAAGTAATTGAAAATCTGACATATACAATACCTATATGATGTTTTCAGGTTATGTGATATTTTAGGAAGTTTTTAAGATAAGCTAACATTTTCTAAAGACATTTTTCAAATTTCAAAATTTTGAAGCCTAAAGGAAGATTAGAGCTAAAAGTTCAAATTTCAATTTGGAGTCTAAATTCAAACTTAGAGTTAAAAGATAACTTGGAGCCTAAGTTAGTTTTATTCATAAATAGGCTATATGCATTTGAAAATGGGACTAGATAGAAGAAATAAAAGCATTGCATTACAATTTACAAATTTTTTCTAGCTTTCATTTTAGAAAAATATTAGTTCTTATCTTTTTCTCACACTAGAGCTAAAACTTACATATTTACTCTAAGAGTGTTAGTGAGTGAAAGTTTATATAATTTCTTTAAGAGATTATGAGAAAATCCTTCTTGTATCTTGAAATCCTAGTAGAGATAGGGAAAATCTTGTAAAGTTAGATGATTATGAAATCCTAGAGGAGATTGTGAGAATTTTGTAAAGTTAAGTGGCAATTGAAATCCTAATGGAGATTAGTGAATCCTGTAATGAATCTTGTAAAGTTAGGTAGTTATAAAAATCTTAATATAAATCCAGAGAACCTTGTAAAGTTAGATGTTGTAACTTGATAAAAAGTTAATGGATACCTTAAATGTACTCAATAGCTTGAGAAGAGAGGAGTGAGCCCAATTACTTATATCTTATTTTAAAAATTGCATTGCACTGTAGAAAAATAAGATCCACGATTTTTCATCACATTAACTAAAGAAATATTTTTGAATTATATTTGAGAAAATATTTTCAATCATTATTGAAATATTTCATATTTTTGAAACTACACATTCATCAAAATTTAAGAACCTTTTTATTGTACTTCATGGTTTTCATTAATCAATATCATAAATTTTATTTGAAATTTTTTTTAAAGGCCAATTCACCTTTCTTGTCCTATAAGCTCTATCAATTGGTATTCAAGCTTGGTCTCATTTTTTTCAAGTACAACAACTTTATGAGTAAAGATCTTATTGGTAATGAAGCTTTTTAGCTAAAATTATGGACCAAAAGGACATTCTATAACTAGACCTCCACTTCTTAATGATGCAAATTATGACTATTGGAAGTTCAGAATAGTGATTTACATCAAATCCATCAATATTAAAGTATAGAAAATTATCAAGGAAAGCTATGAAACACTAATAAAAATGGAAAGAGAAATAAAAGCGATTAAGCCAAAAAATGAATAGACGAAAATCAATTACAAGAAGGAAGCAACACATGCAAAAGCAATGAATGCCATTATATGTGTTGTAACACCTAGCAAGTTTAAAAAGATCTCTATGTTAGGAATTCGAATTATTACATGCAGCGAAATTTTAAAAATTTTAATCCGAATTCTACCTAGGATCCATGCAAAAAGCATAAATCAATGATTAAAGTTTTACCTATTAGGCACTCGTGTTTCTACTTATCAAAACTTGAGAGCGGATGAATCAAACACCGGCCGGAAGGTACAACATCTCTACGGTATCTACACGGAGTAAACAACAACCTCTCGCCCTCCACGAATTTGCTAGGATGCATTTCTCTCTCTAGGAACTAGGATTTTGATGTTTTCTGAGTGATTTAGGATTTTATGAAGCCAATGAGCGTGTCTCTAATGTGCTGCCCTTAAGCCCCATTTTATAGAACTTAGGCAAGTCACAATCCTAGTCCTACTAGGATAATGCTTCCAAAATCCTAATCACACTTAACAACTCATTTTATCCTTATCCTAGAGATAATGAGGAGAAATATGACTTATCTATTAATTATCTAACATTAGATAATATTATCTCATAATATAAATATCTTAATATTAGATAATTGCATATAGTTGTTAAATATCAAAATAATATTATCTCATAATATATTTATCTAATATCTAATAACATAATTATTTGATATTACTTTAATATCAAATAATATCACATAATATATATATATATATATATATATATATATATTACGTGAATTTATTATTCTTAATAATATATATATATGTATGAAAATAAGTCCAATTAATTGGATATTAATATAATTAAAGTCTAATTAATTATTGTTTTATTCCTACTCATTTTGTGTGACCCTGTAGGTTCTTACTACGTTGATAATGACTCATTATTGAGCTATAGACAGTAAGCGGTATCTAGCAATACATCACTGCCACTCAAGTAGTAAGAATATTTGTGATTCGACATCCACCTAATACATGATCAACGTTTTGCATCATAACCCTTTTGTAATAATACCTAAATTGAACTGGAGGCATGGAATGTATCATTCTCGTCAATGTTCAATTTATATTTCTTAATACTGAGTAGACTTAAAATAAATGATTAATATCATATATTAATTCAATTGAGCATGACCATGCATTTCTAAGTCTCACTTAATCAAGGGGTCCAACGATATTTCTCTTTTATAGAAGAGTAACAAAATTTCATCTACATCACTCACTTCCCTCTGTACGATTTATGACACACCCAATTAATGTCCTACTTGTCATCCTGATTAAAGGTGACATAGGATAATATTAAAGTGAGTAATTCCTCATGTACGGAACTGTAGTGACTTCAGGTCAAAGGTTTATGTGTATTTGTGATCATATGAGAATAACTTATGACACGTTTATCCATGCAATATTCTCATAGTGGGTCAGTCCAGTACATTGTTCACTAGCAATGTACTCATGTATTGACTTGATATCACATATCCATGATTTGTAATTATCAGTCACTATACATGCTAATCTTGATGTATTATTACTATTCTTTTCATAATAATACTTGACTAGGGGTATTTTAGGAATAGCAAAGTTATTTCAAGGATAATTATTATATTAAGTTATAAATTGCTTATAATAATAATAAAATTATAAAAATAAAATATAATAATTAAATTACCTAAAATAAAATATAATAATTAAATTACCTAAAATAAAATATAATGCATTGTGTATAACTTCAATCATCTATATGATTGGTTCTAAGACACACACCAACACTCTAAATGTGCTTTGCTAAAATCAATGTGGGATAAATTTGAGGTGACCTAAAAAAGCACTAATCAAGTAAAAAAAACTAAGATTAATATGATTGTACATGAATATGAAATATTCAAGATGGAAGAAAATGAAAAGATAAAGCTTATATTTGAAAGGCTTTCAACTGTTGTTAATGATCTTTATACATTAGGAAGAATCATTACCAATGGAGAATTAATGATAAAAATCTTAAGAATTCTTCTAAAAATATGGCAATCTAAAGTAGATGCCATAAAAGAAAGAATAATCTCTCTATTCTTACATATGATAAGCTAAACGGAAAATTTTTGGCATATGAAAAAAGCATACATGAGAAAAGATCAAGAAAAGAAAGAGAAAATGATAGCTTTTAAAACATTCCCACAAAAAAAAAAAAGATGAAGAAGGGGATGGTCTTGATCAAGAAATAAAAGAACAAGAAGATAAGTTAACCTTTTTGGCAAAAAGATTTTTTAGAATGTACAAAAGAAAATATGATTTTAAACCTAGAACACTGCAAAAAAGAGAGAAAAATAAAGAAACAACTAACCACCCCTTAGTTTATTTTAAACGTAAAAAGTAAAGACATAAGAAAAGTGAGTGTTCAATATTAAGGAAAAAACCTTTAAAGAAGTCAATTAAGAAAGCTATGATGATAACATAGGATGATGAAGATGTATCCTCTGAAAAAGAACTTGAAGATGAAGAAGAAGTAGTAGATAATATTACCAACTATTATTTATAGCCAGAAATGAAGAAGATAGTGAGGTAACTAATAATGAACTTGAATCTTCTTTATCTTATGATGAATTAATGAATGATTTTTCACAAAGTCTTGACTAAATATTTTTATTTGTAAAAATTAAAAAAAAGCTTTAATAAAGGAAAATAATTTTCTCAAAAAGGAAAAGGGATTTTTAAACTATTTTGAAACAAAAAATTAAATTTTAACAAATGATTTGAAAATTTTAAAAAATAAAAATGAATCTCTTAAAAAGGAAAAATAAGTTTTAGAAAGTAATCTTGAATTTCTAACAAAATCAGTTGAAAAGTTAGAAAAAGAAAATCAGTATTTATTAAAAGAAAAAGATTTTTCAAAGAAAGAAAATCAAACTTTAAAAAATGATCTTAAAGTTCTAAAAGTAGAAAATTATAAAATAAGATCTAAGTTAGAGCATAAATCTTTAAACTTTAAAAAGAAAAATATTTTTCTAAAAAGAAAAATAAATATTCTAACAAATGATCTTGTAAGATTCGTAAATAGAAAAAATAATTTGGATACTCTTTTAAGGATTCAAAAATATTCTTTAGAAAAAAAAGGATTAGGATATGTTTACTCACAATGTGATAAACATTATAAAAGTTTCTTTGTGAAAGCTTCTCATCCATCAAATCCATATATGACTTGTAATTATTATGGAAAAAAAGATCATATTACTTCTTTTTGTTAATTGAGAAAAAGAATGCTTGAAAAGAAAAATTAAGATTAGATGTCCGATAAACTAAATGATAAAATGAAGGCATCAACTAACCACCAAGGATCCAAAAAAATTTAGGTACTTACGAAAAATTAATTATTTGTTATAGGTGTGTTTTAAATCAACAATAAAAAAGGATAACTAGTTTTTAGATAGTGGATGTTCAAAACACATGACTGGATATAAAAGTAAGTTCTCATCACTTAAAATCATAAATAGTAGGTTTGTCACATTTGGAGACAACACAAAATGTAAAATCATTGGTATAAGTAAGATCGATATAGGTTTTATCTCCATTGATAATGTTAGTTGGTTGATAGTTTTAAGCATAATCTTCTAAGCATTAACCAACTTTGTGATAAAGGCTATAAAGTAATTTTTGAATCATCACACTATTTTATTCAACACAAAAAGGAAAATAAAATTTGTTTTATTAGAAAAAGAATTGATAATGTCTATGTTTCAAATATGTAAGAAATTTCTTCAAACTCTTTAAAATGTCTTGCATCAATAAGTGATAAAAGTTGGCTATGGCATATAAGACTTGGTCATATTAATATGCATTTATTTCAAATCTTTTGAAGAAAGACTTAGTGATAGGTCTTCCAAAAATAAATTTTGAAAAAAACTATAAATGTGAAGCATGTCAATAAGACAAGCAAGTAAAATCATTTTTTCAACCTATAAATGTAGTTTCAACTTCTAGACTACTAGAGCTTTTACATATAGATTTATTTAGTCCCATTAAAATGTTAAGTTTTGGAGGAAAAAGGTATGGTTTGATAATTATTGATGATTTCTTTAGATTTACTAAGGTATATTTTCTTGCACATAAAGATGATACTTTTGAAATATTTGAGAAATTTTGTAAGAAAGTTCAAAATGAAAAATGAGTTTGCATTACAAACTTTAGAAGCGAATATGGTGGTGAATTTGAAAATAAAAAATTTGAAAACTTTTGTAATGGAAATGGTATTGGTCATAACCTTTCTTGTCCTAGAACTCTCTAGTAAAATGGAATGGTAGAAAGAAAGAAAAGGACATTACAAGATATGACTAGAACCATACTTTGTAAAAATAATTTTCCAAAATATTTTTGGGCTGAAGTTATTAATATATCATGTTATATTTTAAATAGATGTTTATTAATATATGATGTTATATTTCAAATAGATGTTTTATAAAACCTATTTTGATGAAAACACCATATGAGTTATAGATAGGTAGAAAATTCAACATTAGTTATTTCCATGCCTTTTAGATGCAAATGTTTTATTTTAAATAATGGAAAAAATAATCTTGTAAAACTTGACTCAAGAAATGATGAAGCAATTTTTTATCAGATATTCTAATACAAGTAAAGCTTATAGATTATACAATAAAAAAACCTTTACTATTGAAAAAAACTGTGTATGTTATTTTTTATGAATCTAATGCATATTCCGTGAGAAAACATGTTGATAATGAAGGTTAAGTAATCTTAAAGGAGCAAGAATTCAAAGATCAAACTAAGATAGCCAGAGAAAAATAACTCGAGACTCATTTCCTAAGAAAGCAAGGAGATTGCTATCTTGAGAAAAATGTTAAAAATGAATAGGATGGTTGCTATCTAGAATAGAATGATGAAGGCGTTAATAATCCTATTAAAAAGTAGCAACATATACCTCAAAGGAGTAGAGAAAGCCTACTAAGAAAATGGAAAAATCATCCAAGCTATCTAAATGAATTAATTATTGGTGATTCATCTCAAAGTATGTGAACTAGATCCTTTTTTAAAAATAGAATTAACTTGGCTTTACTATCACATATAGAACCCAAGAATGTACAAAATGCTCTTAATGATGAGAAAGCTATGAAAGAAGAACTATACCAATTTGAGAAAAATGAAGTGTGGAAGCATGTACCATAGCCTTTAAATCATCCAATCATTGAAACCAAATAAGTATTCAGAAATAAACTGGATGAATCCGATAAAGTGGTAAGAAACAACACAATGTTAGTAGCTCAAGGATACAATTAACAAGAAGATATTGATTATGATAAAATATATATACCAATAGCTAGACTTGAATCTATAAGAATGTTACTATTCTTTATTTACTTCAAAATTTTCAAACTTTATTAAATGGATATGAAAAGTACTTTTTAAATGGCTTTCTAAATGAGGAAGTTTATGTAAAATAACCTCTTAGATTTGAAAATAAAGAAAAGCTAACTCATTTTTAAACTCATTAAAGCCTTTTATGGATTAAAACAAGCTTCAAGAGCTTGGTATAAGAGGCTTAATAAATTTCTTATTGAAAATGATTTTTCAAGAGGTAAAGTAAATGTTACTCTTTTTATCAAAACCATTGAGCACGATATACTAGTTATCCAAATTTATATTGATGATATTATCTTTAGTTCTATTAATGACCTTTTATGTAAAATATTTTCAAATCTAATGAAAAGTGAATTTGAGATGAGCATGATGAGAGAACTCACATTTTCCCTTAGACTTCAAATAAAGCAAACAAAGGAAGGAATATTCATAAGTTAAGTGAAATACACAAGTGAGCTTCTGAAGAAATTTAGAATGAAAAATGCAAAAGCTATTAGTACTTTTATGAATCCATCCACAAAATTAGACAAAGATGAAAATGGTAAGATAGTTGATGAAAAATGGTATAGAAGTATGATTGGTTCATTTCTTTACTTAATTGCAAGTAGACTAGATATTATATTCAATATCTATAGATATGCTAGATTCTTTATTATTTTACTCTTTGTAAAATATTTGTAATATTATCCACTTCAGTTGTTATCAACTAATTAGTTTAATTAATGTTAAAATTTATGAATAATATTTTCCAAATAGTTATGAAATATTTAAAATTTTACAATTAAGAAATTAAAGATGGGTTATGAATACGATTATGTTACACTATAAAAATTTATATTTTATAATATCATAAATTTTACAATATATTGTTATTTGAATTTAAATTTGATTTATTATTAATATAAATTTACTTTATACTATCACTCATCTATATTTTACTATATTAATAAAAAATTATTAAAATTTTTTTGTTATTACCTAAAATTCTTAATTATTATTATTTTTTAAATTGAATATCTTATTTTTTATTAAAAGAATAATATATTTTATATTAATAACAAATTAAATTAAAATTCATTTCATTTGACTCTCTACTTTAATTTATAATTTACCTTTTGTATTTTACATCAGTAAATCACTTGTTTTTATTTTACTTTCTTTTCCTACAGTTAACTTTCCCTTATCCTTGCTTCTATTAAAAAATGGAAAAAATTAAAACTTAAGGAAAGAAAAGAAGTGAGAAATATTTTTTTTATTTGGTTGCTAAGTAAAAAAAAAAATTGTTATCAAACATAATGAGAAAAAAATGGTGAGGGCCATCAAAAATTTTACTTAGCATATTAATGAATAAGAAATTGACTTGTTACAATTTTGATCTTGATATATATTAGAGCTTATATCCAATTATGAGTCATATCACAATTTGGTACAATTAATAATGACTAAAATCCTATTTTGGTCCCTATAAAATTCAATTTTTATTAATTTCATCAATGACAAAAAAATTTTATTAATTTACTCTCTGTAATATTAAAATTCATCAAATTTTAATCCTTTTATACAATTTTTGTATAGTTCTTCCTAACAAAAATTTGTACAAAAAGATTAAAACTTGATAATTTTTAATATTAGATGGACTAAATTGATACAAACTTTTTGTCAAAGATGAAATTGATAGAAATTAAATTTTATAGGGACCAAAATAAATTTAGTTATTAATAATATATCTTCAAGAAAAAAAATTAAAACTTTGCAACAAGCCTTTAATTTAAGTGACACTTAATATCGTTTAAGGGCTTTGTACCTCTTATTATACTTAGGATTTGATCACTGAATCTTTATGTATGCATAAAATTACTTAATCACTCTTCCATTAGAGAAAAAAGAAGTAAAATTAAAACTCTTTATAGAAACCTATAAAAATATAAATTAAATTTATATATTTACATAAAAATAAATTAATGATAATAAAAATTATCAAATAAAAATACAACTACAACTAAAATAATTAAAGTTTTCAATTTTTTAAAAATATTTTTACAATGGTTAAAATTTGCCAATATATATATTGGAACAATTATCCAAATAAGCATCATATCGCATTTTTATATAAATTTATATAATATTGCATCTTCAACAATAAAATTAAAATTTTTACAAAGAAATATAAAAATTGTAAAATAAATTAATTACTTAAAATACCTAACAAAAATTCAACCACAATTAGCATAACTAAACTCTTCTATTTTTTTTAAATTATATTTATTATGGTTAAAGTTTATTGTTAACATTTGTTAAGAATTTTTAATTAATAATATTTTCATCTTTATTTATTCAATATATAATTTACAAAATAATTATTTATAAATATAGTGAATTATGATAGCAAATATTATTGGTCATAGATAAGATTTTTGATATATATATATATATATATATATATATATATATATATATATATATATATATATATATATATATATATATATATGTATATATTAAATTGAAGGTAAAATTATTATCCAATTTAATTAATTTTTTTCTTACTTTTTTGTTTAAATATTTAAGAAAAATTATTTCTATCTTTTCTTATTTTTATTATTTTTCCGCATTCAAAAAATATGAGGAAAAAATTTCTTCTTATTTTTTTCTCTTTTTTTATGCCTAAGCAGAGTGTTAATTTTTTTGCTTCTATGTCATTAATACAGTAACATACAAATATATTACTAGATTTAATTATTCGTATATTATCATATAACATATTAAATTCAATTTTAAATGAGTAAATTTGATATACACTCAAATTTAATAATATATTAATACATCATCATATTAATAATATACTATAATTTTTTATGATAATAAGAAATTTCTCTCGTCATATATATATATGTATATATATATATAGAGAGAGAGAGAGAGAAAGAGAGAGAGAGATAAAGTTATACTGTCTTTGGAAATATTCTAAATTTGAAATTTTGAACATGTGGCAAAATGCTATTAACGCACGTGTCAAAGGATACAATTAACCAAAGATTTTTAATAGTTAAGATTATTTCGACAAAATTGTAAGAATGACCCTATTCTTCAAAATCTTGCCAAATCATGTCTATGTGGAAAAACAGGGCAATTCTACAGTACCCCGGAGGGTTTCAAACCCGAAGTGATGTGGTGCATTTTGGACCATTAGATGAGATTATCAAAATTTTTAGTAATCTCATCCAATGATTTGCATTATGCAACGTCACCCCGGGTTTGAAACCCCCCGGGGTACTATAGCAAGCACCGGAAAAACATCGTTGAAAATTAATTTCTATACCTACGAGGCACAGAGAGCACTGAAAATCATATTTTTGTTTTTGTCTTATTCGAATTTAGATACTCTTAACACAAATGAAATGCAATATTAGCTGAAGGTATGTGGCTCAAGTATTCTTTGTATGAACATAATTCATTCAAGTTCTATCATATCAGTATTATGGACATGATAGGAAATTCATCATGACTAGAACCCGTAAAATTGAGAGAAGTAGATAAAACAATAACATTTATGTATTCGAATATCAATTTTACTTTATAGACAAGGAAGGAAATTTTATTACGATAAGAAAATAAAAAAAATACATGAATAAATTTAAAAATTTGAACATCTAAATCTCAACTAAAAATTGAAAATAAAAATATGTATAATATCAGAATGGATTTTTTAATAATAAAAGTGACAAATCGATATATATGATTTTAAATTTGAAATCAGAAAAAAAAATCCAAAATAGAATTAAGGTTCTTTGTTTTGTTGAAAATATTTTTAATAAAAATATAACATTTGCATGTATAGTGATGAAAAAATAACATATCACTTGTAATTGCAATTTGAAAAAGTAATACTTAAAATTATGATAATAAAAAAAAATTTCCTAAAATTTTCATTTAATATTAAATAAATAAAATATAAATGGGATTTTTTCATTAATATGAGGTAAAATATTGCTGAAAATTTTATAGTGCATGCTACCATAGCCATATGACAGTACGGGTGTAAAATGAATTAAAGTCCACAGGCCAGTCCGTGGGTTTTAATAGGCTTGGACTGCTTAAAATTTAGTCTATTTTTTTCACAGGTAATACAAATTGGTCTAGGCGAACTAAAATCCACACGGACCGGACAGATACAGATTGATCCACAAACTTATAGTTAAAGTCTGTGAACCGGTTGGACTGGTCTATGAACTTAAGGATACAGATCGAATATGGACTCCTAAGCATTTAATTCATTTTTTTTATGGGTAATACGGACTAGACCTTAACGGACCGGTCTATATCTTATTCGGTCTGTCTGCTTTATACCCCTATGTGACAGCATGCTATTAACAATTTTCTCACTTAAAATAACTTATTTTTTTACAACTTTTTTTTTATTTTTGAATTTATATTTTACATATGTATATAAATAATTTTTTCTTTAATTATTTTTGTAATATTTTATTACAAAATAATCAAAATATTTTATTTCATTGAATTACTTAATAATATTTTTAATTTTAATTTTTATTATTTCAAAATTGATGTATTATTTTTTATTTATTCCATTTTATTTTTTTATTTGTATTTTTTATACTCACTCTTATTATTTATAACTTAAATAATAATATCACTAAGTAATATAAATATAGCATGATATATTTTATTTTTATTATAAATATACTTTTAATAAACTAGTTTAATCTAATTTTTTTAATTACATATTTTATTTTTAACTCTTATTATTTACAAATCACACATTGTTTATCTTTTTTTTTTAAGAATGGCCCTATCAAGATTTTATTTTCAAAATCTTGCCAGACCTATATTTACTACTTGGGTTTAATTAGAAATTTTAATTAATTTTTGTATTTTTCCATAAATTTTTCTTATAAAAAATTTAAATTTTAAATTGAAGGTTGTGATTAAATAAAAGAAATCGGATGCTTATTATTGTACCATATCACCCTAAGTACTAAACCTCCCTAGGTGCACTAGAACTCATATATATATATATATATATATATATATATATATATATATATATATATATATATATATATATATATATATATAATTTTCTCATCTTTTTCCCTTAGCCAAAGATACACAGCATCAGTGAGGTTGTTTTGTTTGCCTCAATAGGATGGAAAATTATATTTTTCAAGAAGTAGAAAATAGATGGGTTGTTTCATTAGTGATTATTTTACAAATTGGGAGAAATAGAATTTCTTATGAAGTCTTACTTTCTATAAAATATGAGATGTTACTTGCCCTCTTCTCACTTCGATAATTTCTATTTTCTATGTTATTTATAGATATAATGATAAAATTATCCTTATTAAATTTAATTAATAATAACTAAAATTTATTACTTTATATTATAATAATATTAGGGATATAATAATCATTTTATTAACATTTCTTAAGATATTCAAAATTGAATCAAACAAGATATAAAAAGTGACTTACTAGGAAGTATCACTTCTTATATGTCAAGCAAATAACTTTAAATACTTCTGAAAAAGTTCACAAAAAAAATTATTTATTAAGAAATTCAATTTCCCGTGAGAAATTACTTTCTATATGAATCAAAATACTCCAGTATATAGGAGTAAAGAATTAAATCACCTCCTTACTTATCAAAATAATGTGGTAATTATAAACATGTAAAACGAGTTGTGGGTCTAGAAGCTTTACGGGTAGCCTGTAGATGCACGACAGTCTGATCTTTTTTTTTTTACTCATTTTTATTGTAAGTTTACATGAGCAAGCTTGCACGAGCCAATGCTCATGCGGGGGCTCGCAAGCCCTGGCCATGCAAGTTTTTGTGGGATTTTTTTATTTTTTATTTTTTAATAATTCTTTAAATATATAAGGATTTTTTATCCAATCTAATTTTCAATTTAATATACAATGACCTAATATGATATTTTTTGAATTTATTTAGCTAATTAATTATATAAAATTAAAAAAATCTAATTAGTTAATTATAATTTATTAAAAAAATAGATATTTTTAATCTAACTTAATCTAATATCCCGTTAACATACCTTTTTCAACATTTAGAGTTTGATATTTGATTGTTGCATGTATACTTCTAATAGTTTAATTATTTTTAATTGTAAAAAAAATGCAAGTTATTCGTGAGCCCTCATAGTCCCGATAGAATATGCTTGTTTTTTATGCAAACTTATGAAGATAAGTTCGTGTGAGCTACCTTGCCCTAACTTACATGCTTAAGTAATTATAATTGGAGAATGAATGAAGTAACTTATAAATTGGGTTGGATTCATTCGTTTTTTACACGAGTTTTTAATATGGAGATCTTAATTTGGTCTTTATCAATTCAAATTAGCCTACTAACTTTTCTTTTCAAAATTTAATTTTTTAAAAAATTTTAATTTTAAATAATAAAAAATTAAAATCATTTAAAAGTATTACATATTCATTTATAAATTAATTATAATATATTTTAAATTCATATATAATATTAAAAAATATTATCTATAAAAAATATAAGTTATAAAATACTTATAAAATAAAAATATTATTTATAAATTATTTGTAATATAATTCTATATAACTAAAAATGAAAAATATAAGTATAATTTTATATAAATTAAAATTATGACTTATAAAAAGGAAAAAATTGTATATCAGTCCAACCCCTTCTACAAACTTTTACAAACTAACCTGATTATAGCGTACATTTCTTACGATCTCTAAAATGAGTTTAAGTCTTTTGAAATTTGCAAGTTAATGGGCCATCCCATAAACTACAACCTATTTCAATAACTTTAATAGTTATAAGGGTCTCTTATACTTTTAATCAAACAAACCCCTTTTTCTACTTCAAAAAAATTAATAATTTCAAACTTAGAATAATAAAATTTTGATAAAATTATTTTCAAATTATATAAAATTATTATTTTATTTTTAAATAATAATTTATATAAATAATTTTATTCTTTAATTATCATAAAAATAAAATTATATATATTATTATTAAAAAGAAAATTATAACTTAATAAAATGTAAAGAGTATTTTACTCTTTCAAATAAATTTATAATTTTATCTTGTTTTAACAAAGCATGTGGCCTCAAAGACAATCTTCCTTTCTTTCCCTATCACCCACCTTTGTTCTTCATTCCTTTGGCAACACTAGCCAAAGCTTAATATTTTGGCTTATTCATTGTAGTCATTATGCATTAGCAATTCGAAGGTGCTCTTCTTTAAAAGTGGGCGTTAGTGGATGCCTTTGAAGTAGCCAGCGGTAGCTAATGCCACTGACGGTAGCTAAACCCCTCTGTGAAAGAAGCCCCACCTCACAAGTTTAGAAAGGATTGAGTGGGATTGTATCAATTTCTAGTTGAATTGAAAAAGCATTAAAGTGCAACTCTTTTATAGAATTAGCATTGTTCTTGGCAAAGTTAAGCTCCATAAGTTGGTTAAGTGAGTAAACCTATCAAACGGGTCAACTTGTGCGGATAAAGCTAATCCACAATAGACCAAATTCATAATGGATCAGTTTATATTACTCGTGTTCAAAATAGGTTCAATTTTAAGAGATCCAAACTTCTCAAAACTTGTAATGAATATGAACTGGTCCCTAGGCTTCAATTGAAAGTTTACGAACTTAGCAAATACAGGCCGGTCCATATTACCTCTATTAAAAAATGAGCTCAATTTTTAAATTTCAAATTTGTGAAAAATAAGTCATAGGTTATGGGCTAGTTTGTGGGTCATGACCCATTTTACACTTTATAAGTGAGTAGATATTTTTGCCTTACTTTACAATTACTTTTCTTTCTTATATTCTAAATTCTATTCTAGATTCTAAAGTCTTAACTTCATAACCTCTTTGATTCACTATTTTTTAGCAGATTGTTCCTCCATACTTAAAGTAAAAAATTAGGATATGAATACTTCGACTAATTAATTAATCAATACATAACATGTGATACATGTAAATAACTAAAAAAATTAAATTATGGTATGCAAATTAAAGATAACCGGTCAACAAACTGATTTATCTTTTTAATTTTACCCTATACTCATCAAGAAATTATATTTTTCTCTCTTCCTTAATTTTTTTAATACTTCATTAATTAGTTTAGATAATTTTATTTTAATTCTATAGACACTTAATCATGAAAATGCAATTCTAACTCATTATTTTTTTCATTTAGTCCTAACAAAATTTAAATATTTAAATAATTATAATATATCAAATAAAATTTTCAAATGAAAAATAAAATATTAATTATTTAAAGATAATATAAATTAAGTATATTGTAATATAAATTAAATTCAAAACAAAAAAATTGAAATTTGTAGAAAATAAATTAAAGCATGAAATTTATTAATTTTTATAGTTCAATAAATTTGAAAAAAGTAGCATTGATTAATTACCTTGAATTATGATTTTGATAAGTGAAGTTAGTAGAAAATAAATTGAAACATAAAATTTCTAAGTCTTTTATAATATGAGGAATTTATAAAAATAATATCAAATGGTTATCTTAAATTGTGTCATTTGTTAAGTAATTTAAAAGATTGAATTTATTTAAATAATAATTTATCAATTTTATAAAATCTATTTATGAGTGAAAAATAATTAAAAAAATTTAAAAGATAACTTTTAAAATATAAGAAATTAGATTTTTTTTAACTCATTTTGTATTTCAAATAAGTCATGTGTTATTTTTTTAGTGCTAATTTTTTCCTTAACTAAACTAATTAAAAGTATTTCAATTTTATACAAAATAATTTCAAATAATATGTACAAAAAAAGTCAAATATAAAATGTCAATGGGCTTAAAATTTAATATATTTACAAATGAATTGATTTTGTAATATTATCATGGATTTAATATATAATGATAGAGTGAACCAAAGCTCTACATGTAACTTAATATAAATAACTTACTTAAATAATTAGCTTTGTATTGAATGTAGAATTATATAAAAAATTAGAGTTGCAAATATAAATATTGTGTCATAAATATTTCACTTACTTAGTAAGTGTCTCATTATTTTATCTTAACTATTCATTTTAATATCATCAAAATCATATAGTTATCATATAGCCATGATATCAAAGTATCAATACCCAAAATCATATTCATTTTGCTTGAAATTGCTAGGTTTAGAAGTTCTTTGAGTAGTGTTTACTATAAATTATAGTAGTGCTTACTATAAATTATACTGGAAATCTAGGTAGTAAACTCATATGATTTTGGTATTTGCTTGACATTTTTTTCCATTTATGATTTTATAGGCCAGTTGCAACTTTTGATTACTCTCAAGATGTGATCTTTATAATTTTTAGGATTATTAGTTAAGTTATGAAACTTCTTATGTCTTATAAATTTTATCTTCATAAAAGATAATACTTTCCTTGTATTTTATGAGAATAGTTATTATTGAACGTGATTCAATATGAATATGAATATTTCTAAGTGGATTGTGGTTATACGTGAGTTCAAGTATGTTTTTTGAGCCCTTACATATGCTTTAAAATCAACATTGGTACATGTGATTTTCAAATATGCTTCATCTATTTGTAAAAGTATGATGTTTGATCTTAATCCTAAATTCTTAAGGGTTTTTCTTAGAAAATTCCAATTGCAATTGGATTTTTATTTTGTCGTGACTATTATGGAAGGTATACAAGAGGACTTTTATGTGAAGTAATAAGGGAATTTTTAATAGATTTTGAGATTTCACTTTTAATTGAATCAGGGATTTAATCTTAATTCATACTTCTAACTCTCTAGATTGGGATTTTGGATTTAATCTTAACCTTAAAAAAAGGTTTGACATTTACTACTTTTGTATGACTAAATTAGAAATTCGACCTTGATATGCACTTTTGACTTTTATATGGTTGACTATTTAAAAAGTTCTGTTGGATTCTATTTGGTGAAGTTATATGATTTATTAAATGTAAGTTGTATATTTTTACTATTTCATACTTGTATATATGATTATGATTTATGTAAGAGTAAGATTTAATTATGAACTTATTGTGTTTTGTTGAATTAGTTTTGCAAAGAAGGAAATTACCAAAAACATGCATTATATATATATCATTTGCTCTACTCTAGCTATTTTTAACATTTGAGATAAGCTTATTTGTTTTTGCTTAGGAATTTGGTAAGATTTGAATAAAGGTTGTTTTATCCTTTTGCTCCTAATGGAAGATTCTCTTACTAACTAGTAGAGGCTTCTACTAAAAGTTATTGTTCTAAAGATAAGAGGTGTTGATTGGCATAATTATTTTGTTCCATTAAAGACTGTATGTTTTTGGAGGAAACTTTTTCATCCTCTTTATTGCTAAGCTTAAAAGAAGTTACAACAAAAGTTCTTTTAGGACTAGAGGATTCTATGTGGAGAGATTTTTTAGGTGGTAGTTCTGACATAAACTTTTCTTCTTTGGTACCATTCTTGCTTGGTTGTATGTCCTATACTAATGGTTCTACTAAAATGATCATCTATTTGATTAGTTTCATCATATAACCCAAACCATTCAAAGAAAGAAAATTTTTTTCATATCTATTCATAAAATTGTAATAAAGATTTTGAATATTTGACTTAATTTTTCCTTTAAATTTTTCAAAAAACTAAGTTCTTTGGGGAGTGAGTTCTTCTGAATAGATCTTCTTCGTTAGAGACTCCTTGTCAATTTGGAAAACCTTTTCAAAAACATTTAGATTATAAATTATTTGGGTTCCAAATCATTATTAATCATTTAAGAAGCGGTTGGAGAATTGATAAATCCAACAAATTTAATATTTGTTTTTGTCATATTATTTAGCCTTCTCTTTACCTATTTGAGCAGTTTGAGTATGTACTAGTTAGGAAATTCCACTAGAGTCTAAGATTAATATTAATTGTTGATTCAACAGATGAATATCTAATGGTAAGTTGAAGGGCTTTTCTTGACTATTTCTTTTTGTTAAGAAATATTTTCTATGTGCCCTTTTGGATCTATTGCCATTTGGGCTATTTGGTCTTATTAAAATTTTTACAACTTTGGATCGTAGCCTACATCTACTTCTATTAAAGGAAATCAAGGCTAAACCATCTAGCTTAGTTTCAATCCTTGATCTATTCCTAGGAAGGATCTTTAGAGGTTTAAATGCTCCTTTTACACCCTGAGATTCAAAGAAATCTATACTTTCCCATGGTGTCTTTTGAGGAATTAATAAGTTAAATGTAGTGTAGTCAATCAATAAAAAGGTAGTTTCTCCATTCCTAGTTAGAGGTTTGATACATTTGGAAGCATTAGAGTTGTGAAGTTCCTTAGGGATTTGTCTAGGTTTCATATTATAACCATGGGCTTGACATTTGGTTTGATCATAGGCTCAAGAAACTGATCTATCCTGAGGACTGCATCAATATTTGGAAAGCAATTGAAATAGATGGTTCTTTGACGGTTGATTTTGTAGCTATTGGATGCATCATATATGCATGTAGTTGTATCTTTCATTATGTTTCTTGGCATCTTTTCCAGAAAGTAGAGTAAAACTCTTATCTTCAAGTTTGACACCAAGTGGTTCTTCAACAATCTTGATTATAAAGTTAGACCTAGTGAAGAAAAGATGATTTAAGATTTTATAAAACTCTTTATCTAAGAATTTAAGCATTTTCTAGTCATTAATTTCTTGATTTATTTCTTCAAATTTGATTTCTTATTTAAAAATAAATTTTGAATCAATTTTCATTTTGAAAGAGGATTTTAAAGAGGACGGAGAGTGAGTAAAACAAGTAAAAAGATATCAAAACATTAATATAAGATAAAAATTCTCCTATCTAATACCAAAACTTTTAGGTTCTATAGGGATAAATATATAAATCTACTATATTTGCCATATGAATTAAATATTAAACTTTCAACATTAAATATTCATTTTGAATCATGTAACCCCATCTCGTGCATTACATGAGAGTACAGGTGATAGAACCAACCCTAAACTCAACTTTAAAAACAAGACTTATGTGTCTTTAAGAATTCATGTTATGCAACGTCTTATTGATTATCCAAAATAATATTCACACTCAAATGTTAATATATAATTCACAATTACTAACTTTTGGAGGGCTTGAATATCAGCAACTTTTCATGTTCCTAGTCTGTTCATGTATTGAAATGGATTTGTATTATATTCAACTTAAACATATCGTATAACTGTGGTAAGCAATTTTTAGATTGGGTCAACGTCCAATACTAGATTAACTTTATGTTGATCACTTTGAGATTGCATGTTTTGCAATTCGTGGGATATGATGCACCCGACTTACTGTAGCAGACTCTTGGAACTATGGGGATGTTGAGCACACTAATCACAGCTTTCAACAGAGTGTTCTTACAAAATTGCTTCATTCTATGGGCCAGATGGGTTAATTTTACCCTCTTTAGTGAGTCAGTTTCCATTGTGCAAGTTTACTTTTTCTGCTTTTATAATCATGAATCCTTTTAATTATTCCTACATATCACATGAATCTGAGATACGTAAGGCATGAATCATTCAGCAGCAAGAAATCAAAATATAGAATGATGGAAATGCCTCAAACAAATGTGGGCTTATTTTAAAAGTGGATCAACCCACGGAGGGCCACTAAACCTAGAATGTACCCAGGAAGAGAAAAAAGGGATGGCTGAACAAGCATTGCTGATTTGTGTGGAGATTAACCGTGCCAACTGCCTGTGTCTATTCCCACAACCTATGAAGGAAGAAGCTACCATGGAAAGAACTTATGCAGCTTGTGCCATGGAATGGAGTATTCAATTTGAGAAGGGCCTTCTTTCTAAGGAACCAGGTCCCACCCCTTTCTGTTTCTCTTATTTCTTATTCAACTCCCTACTGCTTCCCTTTCAAATCTCATTAGCTGATCAGGAGCACTTGTTCAAGCCATATTGCAATTTGGCTTTCGCCTGGAGCATTGGAGTAGAGAACCTTAATCTAATATGGCTGTTTATAGAATCTTTGGGTTGGTGCTGGGTGATGATACGCTATTTGCCAATACCATCCTCTGGCGCCTTGCCGATGCATTTAGGTTAGGTGAGAAACAGACCGGGCTTTCTATAGTCAGGATTTTCTCATCTGAAATGAAGCACTGTGATAAAAGGAAGCACAAACTATGTAAAGGGCCGCTGTCAAAGGTCAGAGCATCAAACCACTTGGAATTGTTGGAAAGAGTGAAAACTGTTTTTGACGGCTGTGATTCCAAGTCAAGAGCATTGGCTTTGGTTCTGTTTGGTTGCTGGGCTGATTTTAATGCGCAAATGCGACGATATTTGATTCTTTCCGGTCTTGGTTCTACTCATGCTTGGCGGGTAAGATTAGTGTCTCGCAAATGTTCTCTTGTCCTGAATGTCTAATTTTATAGTTACATATGCATGTTGCTTCTTTATGCAAGACTTGAATTTCTTAAATTTGTAATTGACTATGCTGCCAAGGCAACTAGTGATATGTTGTGATTATGAGCCAAAAAAAGGTGCATGCATTTTATAATTACTGATGCAGTGTCGGTATCTATGCTTCTATTAGGTGGCTGGGGAATGTAAAAATCATCTACTACTTGCTGCTACATTAGAAACTACAGAATTTTTATGGTTATGATATAATTAAATTGCTTTTTTACAGTTGAATGGCAAGTGATTTAAGAAAGTGAAAATATTAATTGATTCACAAGACTTTATATATGGACTGATGGGGCTTTGATATTGAGTCCATTTTCGAGTTCATGGACATTGATTGGCTGGGGAAATTTTCCTAATGTTTATCCCATTTTAACTGGTCTTTCTGGAGCGCTATTATTGATTGATTATATAAATCTAGGTAATTACACACAACTGAAGTTTTGGATCTGATTTCTACATGTGAAAGCATCGTTATTTGCTGCAGGATGCTTTTGTGAGATATCAAATGATTTTGCATGTATGGCATTAGAGATGCTAATCAACATTGTGATTTCATCTGAGATATCCTTGCCAGTAAAGTTATATGCAACACGGGCTTTTCAAAATTCAGGTGTTCATATACAGTTGCGACTAAAGCCTATAAGGTCTTTGGCTTTTTATATCTTGTGACATCTAAGATCCTCCTTGTTCTTCTGGATATACTTCCTGGATTTTGTAGCTATAGAGCATGTCAAGTCATTATAAAATATATCTAATATATTTAGCGGTCAACCAAATATCTTTGTTTATTCCTAGATTTCTGTCTGAAACATGAAATGATGCACTAATGAACTAAGTTACTTACATTAAATACTTTTGCCTCAGTGTTATCATGATAAGCTTATGATCAAGTTTGAAAAAATTTACTCTTCCTGGTGTCTTAGTAATGCATCATCTAGCTGGGCAATAGTACTTCTCTCCATTCTTTGTACAATCTGATAGGCCAATCTGTTATTCTTTGAAATTTAAAACAACTTTATATGAAAATGTAAATTAGAAGTATTTGATTTTATTGTTGTACTGAATTTAATTGTTTTTGCATCAAATGGATCCTTTACTGCCTGCTTGAGGGCTAGTATTGAATATTAAACCCTGTGGTCTAACATCATATATTGACTGCTTGAATATCTAATAAGCATGCATAAGCTTGTAAGTTTTTGTTCTCGTCAATTATTTTGTCTAAATCATCAGTTATGTCACTTCTTATTTAACATGATGATTGATTAATGCAGAATGGAGTGGAGCTAGTGTTGAATTCTTCGGATGAAGGATTTTTAGTAGCCATGCTCTTCTCACTTTTAAAATTGGTTCCCATTTCAACACTTCTTACCTCTGAACAGGCAACTGTCTCTTTGACTTGTGTAGTCTTCAAAGTTTATGCATTTTATGACATTTATGGAAATAATCCACAAAGTGTATCTAAAAAATAGTAAAGATAGTAATGAATATTATCAATTAGAAAAAAAAAAAATTCTGGTAATAAATTGAAACACCCTTCCTCTGGAATTTGGTAGAAATTGGTTCTAGTACCATTAAAATTATCATCTCATTATCTTTCCTCAATTATGATCTCTGCTGACTTGCATTAGGCGATTTGCAGATTATGTGTATTTTCCCTACATCACCTAATGTGGACCTTCATGTATTTGTCAAGCTGCTAGCTTTTGCTGAGAATGCAATCCAATATCCAGTCCTGAGGAAGAGCTGTTTGGTCATCCGTATTCTGGTAGAATTGTCCTGTGAGATCACAGAGAGAACAGATATTGAAAATGGTGCCTGTTCGTCTTCTTCCCTGCCTTCATGGGTTATCTCATTAATCAAAGACCGGATCAGTCCTTTGGTAATGTCATTGTTGGATGCATGCCAAATTGATTCGAAGCTATTTCAAGATCTTCAGAGTCTGCTAAAGAATCTCCTATCTATCGTTGGAAAGCATCTTTATCTAGGTGTCTTGGTAGTTGATAATATAAATATAGTGACTGATTATATTGTGACAATCACAACAAAAGGCCAAGAAGCACTATCAGATCATGTGGCTGTGAACTTTACTGGAGGAAAGCACAGAACCATTATTTGAAAATTTGGTCGCAAAATATACAGATTTCTGGTGGCCTTCCTTTAGAGTCTTTGTAAGGATGGTGCTATCAATGATGAAGTACTGAGGATAGTGCAGGTTTTGTTTGAACTTGTCTGTAATTGCAATTTATTTGATTGATATACAGACATGATGTACTGTTTGTTATTGCACAGTGGATCTATTTGGGGTGGCTTGTTCCATGACCATGAGGCTGGTGAAAAAGGTTATTATTATGAGTATATTTCCACACAGTTGTTTTGTTAAATGTAAAATTGATACCCTGGATTTCGTGCTTAGGATCATGACAGAAGCAGAAAACTGGACTGCTTACAGTGTAGGTACATTTGCAGCATGTCAGAAAGAATGACTGTTGGCTGCTCCTCTAATTAGTAAGTTAGCTCAGAAGCTTAACTCTAACGCTTGCCATAGGTGGTTAAAGGCGTTGTTTCACTATGCTTACTCTGAAGGGGAAGTTCAGCTTCTTATTTTACCAAAACAAGGGTCCAATTTCATGGAGTATTTAGAAAATAACGAATTACCTTTTACTTATGATGACTGCTTGGAGGAAGACCCAAGCACTGCTTTGAGCATTAACAATAGTCATTATTGTACTAAGTTGGCTGCAGCTCACAAAGCACTCTGCTCTTTGATGGGAATTTTAGAAACAGCTGTCACAAGTTGTCAATCATTCTGCTTCCAGAGGTGGTTTTTATGTTTAAGAGCTACAGTTTTGGAAAATGTGGTGGTTATAAATAAAGTTTTAAGACAAGTTCTTCTGAATGTAGGTTGGAATTGCAGCAAGATAGAAGCTGAGAGAAATATTGTGCTTGAATACCTGAAGTCTCTTCAAGAATTTTCTCAAATTACTTCCCAATTGCAAGGGTTGGCAGAGAACTTGATCCAATTGGAGCATCTTTCACGGAGACTGACTATGGAAGTTCAGCCATCATTGCAGCACTCACACCAAGTTGTTCACAGTGGCATTTACTGCAGGTTTTGTAATTTCTCTTATAGACCAAAATTCTCACGGAAATTTTACTGTTAATAACAATTCTTTTAACTTATTGCAAGTCTTGACAATCCAAAATTTAATGGGGAGACTTTGACATGTAGATCATGAAATTAGATCTGTGTTGTCAGATTTTATGGGCCATCTCAAGAACTGTTACCACCTGCGTCCCACTCACAGATATCAAACCTGGAGCATTGGTTATTTGGATAACGAGTTTCTCAATTTTTGTAGTTATGCTGTCTCTGGGGCTACTTGTTTGCATGATGAAGCAAAGGAGCATGATGAAAGAACTGTATTTCAAATTAACAAGAATGTTTTACTACTTATTTTAGATACTTTGATGAAATGGATCTACATTCCTTTTCGAATTCCCAAGTACCTCTTTAAAGCATGGTATATAGATTGCTTTGATATCAGTATTAATAGGATTTTAGATGAAAGTTCAAGCTCTGAAACACATGGAATGTTAGTACTGATTGCTTATAAGGATCTCAGCCTGGACGATCTTTTTGTTAATTTCTTAAAAGCATTAGCTATCTCACACTTGGCCTTCGTATTTCTTCTTTACTTGGTAGAGTGAATTAGAGTTCTGTGTTTCAAATTGTTGAGTCTGCTTTCAAAGGACTCTCCATGATGATGTTTTCCGATCTATGTTCTTTAGCTGTTTGTTGGTGATTCATTTGTTATCCGCATTTCCATGTGAATGGGCATTTATTTTCTTTATTTTTGCATTTTAGTGAACTTTTTTTGAGTTTATTATGCATTCAACTCTATAGATGCAGTAGTATTAGTTCAGTGGGCCTTGCTTTCTCTTACTATATATGAAAAAGGGATATTTATAGAGTACTTGCAGTTCCAGTGAATATATGAATTATTGTTTGGGAACTTACTATGTGGCTAGCTTTCTACTCTTTTAACAATGTTCTAATGTTCTGCTGGCATCATTTATCCAGGCAACTTGTTGGGTGTGACCTGTTTTCCACAGTGAAGACACAAGAAATTGTATAAATATATCCGTTTTGCCAGGCTTCCAGCTATCATTGGACCTTTGTCTTCAACTGAAGAATATGCCCCCAAATCTCCATGTTCAGCTGACCAAGTTGTACTGTGTCCTTTATTGTAGAGTATCCTCTCAGGTGCCTACACCAGGTGGTCAGACCTTAGATTAATTGCCACCTCGATATGGAGCTTGGAAGGATAATGAAATTATTGAACTGAACGAGAGGTTGTTTTGCCTTGTCTCTGACTGTATGATGGGTAAGAACAGATGTGGTAAATGTATTGGGATGATAATAATGAGAGGGCAGTGAAAGCATTTGTGAGTCTTGAACCTAACCAGAAAGGATAGGGGTTCTCAAGTTGCATACTTGATGTATCAGATTTTTCCGCTGGTTCTTGCAGAATCAAGTGGCACAGTTGTTTGGTTGATAGTAAAGGTTCATATTGGAGCCTTCTTCCATTGAACGTTGGTCCTGTATTTGCTGTTCAAAAATCTATGTAACCATTAAATTAAAGCAAGATACTACTAAAATAATCGGAATACACCTTTGTCCTTTCCTTTGAGGTCTTTTTCTATCTATCCTGTGTGGTCAAAAAATGATCCTTGATGTCCATAAGATCCATAAATTTCATTTTGAAAATTGAAGAACTTGTTTAAAAAGATTATTTACAATGCCTAGTCGTTTCTGTTTTTAATACCATGGCCACGGGGTCCTGACTTACTATACAAAACTCTATGTAACTATTAAATTTAGGTAAAACAATACTAAAATAGTTGGAAGTCCTTTACTTGAGATTTTTTTTCCCTATCTATCCTCTAGTCAAAAAATGGATTGTCCATAGGATCCATTAATCTCATTTTGAAAATTGAACTTGTTTAGAAGGATTGTCTCCAATGCATATTTCATTAGTCATTTCTCTTTTTAAAACCATGGCCATAAATCTAGGTGTGAGTTGTATAATGATTCATACAAATGGAAAGCAAGGCTAACGTGCTAAAGCCACGATCACAAGCTCCTGTATTTACTATATAAAAAATCTATGTAATCATTGAAATAAATCAAGACAATACTAAAATAGTTGGAAGTCCTTGAGCCTTTTCTATCTATCCTCTTTAATATCCTGTGCGATCAAAAGTGATCATTGATGCCATATCCATATATCTTATTTTGAATATTGAACTCGTTTAAAAGGATTGTCCACAATACATATTCCATTGGTCATTTCTCTTTTTAAAAGCATGGCCACAAATCCAAGGGTGAGGTGTCTTGTTTGTATAATGAGTCATACAAACAAAAAGCAAGGCAAGTGTACTAAATCACTTGTCATAAAATCTATGTAACCATTAAATAAAAGCAAGACAATATTAAAATAGTTGGATGTGGTAAAAAAGTACATTAATGCCATCCATAAAATCAATAAATCTCATTTTGAAAATTGAACTTGTTTAAAATGCATATTCCAGTGGACATTTCTCTTTTTAAAATCACAGCCACAAATTCAAGTGTGAGGTGTCATGTTTGTCTAATGAGTCACAAATAAAATGCAAGGAAAGTGCGCTAAATCACTTATCAGCATAAGTCTTGGTGTGTGCTAAATCACTTGTTATAAAATCTATGTAAGCATTAAATTAAAGCAAGACAACACTAAAATAGTTGGAAGTCCTTTACTTGAGCTTTTTCTATCTATCCTCAATATTTTGTGTTCAAAAAGTGATCATTGATGCTATTCAGAAGATCCATAAATCTCATTTTTGAAATTGAACTTTTTTAAAAGGATTGTCTACAATGCATATTCCATTGGCCATTTCTCTTTTTAAAATCACGGCCACAAATTCAAGTGTAAGGTATCTTGTTTGTATAAAGAGTCATACAAATAGAAAGCAAGGCAAGTGTGCTAAATCACTTGTCAGAATAAGTTCTGGGAAAAATAAAATATATTGAATTATAAATAAAATGAACTAGCAATAGGGTAATGTCAGATGCGGAGTTTGAACCCATGCCATTTATTGAGCACCAAAACTCGAATCTAGCACCTAAAATCCTGGCTTACGTGTCTTACTAGATATAGTGTTTTCTAATAGTTTGGGAATTCCCTTTTGTAGACCATGCTTTAAGCTTCAGCATGAATTTTACTTTATGTTAATGAGAAGATATTTTGAATGGTACTAGAGCCAAAGCTTGTGCAAAACCTGGAGAGCTACATATTGCAAAGCTGATGAAGCAGCCGACTCCTTCAGTATGCAAATTAATTTATGGGATAGATCTGAATCGACTGGATAATGACACAACAGTTTTATAAATAGAAATCACGAGCATTTTAATAAGGTTTCTTGGATATGTGAAGTTCTTCCTTGGTGGAGTAATGAAAGAAGAAACAACACCTGTATTATGCATTTTAAAAAGTATTATATAGAGAAAAATATTGTACCAAACTCCAGAGGAATGCTGCTTCAATTTATTACCAACTTCTATTTTTTAAGATTGACAACATTCACTACTATCTTTACCTTTTTTTACATACACTTTGTGGATTAGTTCTACAAATGTCATAGACTTTGAAGACTTTGAAAGTCAAAGAGGCAGTCACATATTCAAAGATAAGAAGTTTTGATATGGAAGCATCCCCCCCACCCCACTTTTTTTTTTTTTAACAAGACGGGCCAAAACCTAAAGAATAAAGAATTACTTTCTAACTGCAAAAAGGGTAAACATCACCCAACAATAATCTATTTCGACCGAAGGACTCTCAAGTGTATGCAAATCCAACTCATAATGTAAACTGAACGATACCAGCCGATTTACATATTTGTTACCCTCTCTTTAGATGTGCCTTACCGAGACTTTCCAATTTTGAGACATAAGATTCCTGCATGAGGATATTAGGGAATTGTTCTTCAAAGCTACATTAGAGACACCTGTAAGTGTAAAGATTAAAAGCTTGGAATCCGATTCAAGGACCACCATTTTGAAGCCTAGCTGCTATGCTAACCTAAGGCCATGAAAGGCACTCCGTAACTCTGCCGTATAGGAGCAGACACCCAAGTTTCAAACAAACCCATCCATCCAGTATACCTCCCCATTACAAGGGATACCACCATAACTTGCATTCGCCAATCTTTTTTAAGCACCATCAATTATTTCTTTTTCTAATAATAAATTTTAAAATTATTAAAAGATCGAGCACCACCCATTATTAGTAATTATAAGCAACTATCATCATTATCAATAACCGTAAGCAACCACCATCCACCATCAATTATTATCATTCATCACTGTCCATTGTTAGCGATTATTTTATATCATAACTCATCGTCAATAACTATCATTGACTGTTACCTATCACTAATAATTACTATTTACTACCACCAGATATTGGTAAATAGCTTCTATCACTACTTGTTATTATTCGCCATTCATTCTTGATGATTACCACTAATCATCACTAGTTCCTGATAAATACCGCTAGCTACTATCTATTGCTGATAACTATAGTCCACCACACACCATTGATAACCATTGTTGGCCACCATCCCTATTGTTAACTACTCAATTCTTAATAAGAATATCGTTTATAATTTAATAATATTTTAAAAATATTCAAAATAATTAAAACATAATATTATAATATTTTTAGGAATATGTATAATTGAAACAAACATAATAATCCTAGGACTTGAAATATTAGTATTCTAAAAAATGTTTAATTCCATGAATCAAGTGCTAGCTATACATCATTAGTCAATAGTTATTATACAAAAAAAATGTTCAAAATTATATTAAAGATATTAAATAATATATTTTATTTTAAAAAAATATGTAATTAGTTATGTATAAGAATTACAATGATCTTGAAAAATAATTCAATTTCTTGCGAAATCCTATTTTTTGTGTAAATCAGAATCATTTAATATTTTTACTCTTTTAAAATTTGGAAGTGTTACTATTTTAATTCGTAGTAACAAATTAGTTAAAGTTGCAATAAAATTGACATTTAATTTCTGTTAAAACAAGTTGATTGGAACTCAAATTTGATTTAGAAAGAGGAAAAATAGCAAGAATTTATCTTTCATTAGCTCAAAAAATCAACATTATTAATGTAAAATTTTATAATATTAATTTAGATACATTTTATTCAAAATACTAATTTATATGTTAGAATAACAGATATTTAGTTAGTTTGTAAGCACACAACTTATGTCCATTACTAATAAGAATTGAGATAAATGTAAGAAATTAAGATAAATGCAAGAATTTTTTACTAATTAATTTTTCAATGATTTCTTATATTCATCTCAATTCTTATTGATAGTCAAAATTTATCATACATATTAAATTAATATATTTTAATAAAAACATTCATTTAAATTTAATAATTATTAACGTAAATAATAGATAGAATTCCGTGATAAATGATACAACTCATTAAATTCCATAATCAAATTATTTAATGCTTACTTTGTTATTATTCATAGCGTAGTAATGTAATAAATATTCTAATGAAAGGCACTAGCATTACTTTGGTTGGAAACTGAATCTATGGTTTTACCAAACCTTTAGGGTACTCTTCTCTCTCTCTCTCTCTCTCTCTTTTTATGCGAAGTGCTAGGGAGTTCTTTATGAACTACAAGTTGCTTTGGGGAACTGTGTTTTAGGGCTCTTGGTGGACTGAAGTGGCTTGGGAACTAGATTTTAGAAAAATCTATTGAGAGTGTAATTCTAAGATATTGATTCGGTGCCTATCTAATACTTACCAGATAAGTAATGAGTTGATTCATGATATTCAAATTTTATTAAAGCAAGAATGGAAAGCGGAGATTCTTCACATTTGAGAAGGCAATGCGTCATAATCTCTTATTTGGTTCAAACACTCATGGTTATGTCATGAAACCTCCTTAGATGTTTCATATTTATATTGCTAATATTCTTGAGTCTTTAAAACTCATTCTATTTTTATTTTTTAGTTATTTCCTTTTTTTCTTAGGTTTTAACCTCTTTACTTTACCAAAAATAAAAATAGCACCAAAGTTAAGGGTTCTTTTGAGTTCCTAGTTGGTTGCCAGTAATATAAAAATAAAATCTTTGAAGTATAACCTTTTATTAAATAACTTTCTTGAACTTTCAAAGTTTTAACCTAACCCCCTTAAACTTTGTAAAAGAATGCAAGTGTTAAAATCTCATTATACTGAATGGAGAACACACGTCAACCCTTTGACTTCACATTCTATCTATTTTATTTTACCTTTTTTTAATCAATTCATAAATTATTCATGAGTCAAACCATCTAAACTAACCCAATCCTCATTTTAAGAGTTCTAATTCCATTTTTTGTTTTACTAAATGTCAAAAGTTGCACAAATACTTGGCACACAATAAATAATTTCAGAGAAAAGAGAGAAACCTAGATAGGAAGAGCATCCAAGTTAGCCCTCAAACCAAGGTTTTTTGTTGAAATCAATGTTAGCTACCATACCAGTCTTGGCCATTGACCATGTGTACTCTACTCCAAGCAAATCGAGTTTTGATATGATGAGCTAACTCATTTGAACCTCCTTGAATCCAAGTTCTAAATTTTCATGATTCTCCTTTGAAGAGAAAGGAAGAAGTAACCTCCTAATCTTATAGCCTCTCTATCATTTTACTAATTGCATTTTTGGTTTTACTAAATCTCAAGAGTTGTACAAATACTTAGCACACAATAATTAATTTCAGTGAAAAGAGAGAAACCTGTATAGGGAGAGCATCCAAGTTAGCCCTCAAACCAAGGCTTTTTGCCAAAATCAATGGTAGCTATCATACCAGTCTTGACTATTGACCATGTGTACTCTACTCCAAGCAAACCGAGCTTTAATTTGATGAGTTAACTCATTTGAACCTCCTCGAATTCAAGTTCTAGATTTTCATGAATTTTCTTTGAAGAGAACGGAGGAAGCAACCTCTCAATCTTATAGCCTTACTATCGTTTTCATTTGATTTAGGGTTGGTTTATTCTTACTAAGAAATGGAATCTTATTCTAATTTGTGCATATATTGTAGCACAACAAACAATTAAAGTCTTTTTTTTTTTCTTTTGGACGATGTTGCAGTATTATAGTGAGATTCCAATGTGAATGGATGAAGGGGGTGCAATTTGACAAGTATAATGTAGAAGTGAATAATTAATATGATGATGCAATAAATTAAATGTCCCAGATAATTTTTATGAGTTCAATTGGTGGTTGTAAGAAGCCACAAATAATGTATGATATTCGGTGGGATTCTAACGTGAAAAGTGACTAACAATTCTTGCGTTGTACATTTTAATTAGAAGAACTATCCCTCTACTAGAAAAATGGTGAGGTGTGATCAATATGCTATATATTTAGTACATCATTTGGTCCCTGCAAATGCTCCTTTATTGTCAAATTAATGGCCTAGATCAGTACAAACATAACACAAATATTTTTGTAAGTGGTGAATATTGTTGTAAAACAAATGGCATCTCCATTAAAAACAAACACAATGCAAGCTCTGTAAAAAGACAACAACATAATAATTTAATCCCAGGATTAAAACATGACATAAATAAACGTTTTTTTGACAAGCCATAAATACAAGCCATTCACAACAAGAAGATAGTATCGACATTCTTCACTTCACTATAACTAAATACATGCCACGATAGGTCGAAAACAGCATCATTTTTGGTTTGTACCCTTCAAAAACACAAATTTGACAACAAAAAAGACAGTAATAGTTTTCATTTCACAGTAAGACGTGCGTTCTTTAAATTAAGGTTGAGTGATTTCCAATTGGTTGTCTTGTGATGAAGTAGGAGTTGTAGCTCTGCACTCCACTTTAGTCTGCACTTCCATTTAAAAGGATAGGAAATGGCTTACACGTTGTTCACATGATCTCCTCCATTAATTATAACAGAGAATTAATGATTTCATTCTTTCACAAAATTTAAAGAGATTATGTGAAATGTTTAAAAGTTTAAGGGGTTTTGTGACAAAAGGCCATATTTCATAAGGCTTATGTATTTTGCTCTTTGAAAATTGGACATCTGTGGCATGCTTTGAACACCTTTAAAGTTTGGTATGCATTTTAGAGAATAAAATACAACATTATAAGTTTTGATGAAAAATAAAGATTGATAATTTAATAAATAATAACAAATTTAAAAAATAATTTTTAAATTTATCTATCTTCATATTTTTTATTAAAATTATAATATTAAACCTTGCTCTTTAAAATATATCTTACACTTTGAAAATCCAATCATAAGCACAAATGGCATAGTGGCATGGAAGTACAAGTGCAAGACATGACTTATAAATTTAAAAATTAAATGTTAAATATTATATCATACACAGATATCATAAGTTAAAAATTGTCACTTAGGATTTATTTGGCATCAAAATTTTCTAAAATTAATTTTAATTCATTTACAAATAAATTTTATTATTTAAAAATTATATCAAAAATAATGAATTTAATTCAAATGAATTCTTTTGTTTTGGAAAGTATTAAAAAATGCATGAAATTGAATTGAAAAGTAGATTTTGATAGTATCATAATAAATACAATGTTAGAAATAAAATAATTTTTTTTATATAATATATATTTTATATCAAATGAAATGAATTCTAATTAAATCTTTACTAAATTTGATGAATTTAACAATGGTACAAATATAATTAAAATATATATTTTAATTAAAAGAAATAAAATCTCTTTTTATTTAAAACTAAATATCATTTTAGAAAAAAATTATTTACAAGTAAAATAAAATCTTATTTTTAATTACATTAAAGAAAATCCATTCTCATTCATTGTATACGGAATTAGACTTCGAAAGTTTTCTTTTAGCTTATAGGATTTCGGAATTGCATTGATGTGATGCCACTAAAACAGATGAATAAACAAGCAATGAAATGAAACAGGATAAAATCGTTTGTGAATGAGAGATTTGCCATGCATTATAATTTCATATTAAGGCTACTAAGATAGTTCGCATCAAAGTTATGAAATATTCTAACAGAGTATGTTTATAAGGTGCATAAATTCTTGGAAGGTTTTCTTTGTTTGGTAGAAAATAGATATTTTTTATAGAAAAATTTTATTTACTATTCTCTTTGTATTGTCACTTTTGATAGTAAGGGCAATCTTATGATTATTTATATTATCCATATAATTATGATTATTAGATTATTTTTTTTCATATTCATAACTATAACCACAACCACATCCACATTTAAATTTTTTAATCATCATGATATCCACTTTAGAAAATGCAGTAGAATCAAATAGGTATGTTTTTACAATTTTTTATTAGAAACTCATTATTTCCTTATTTGGTTGTAAATTATATCTCACATCAAATTGTAAGATATAACTTTATAATATCATATTTTATCACTTACCCAATATATATATAATTGTCAATTAATTTACACAATGTCTTGTGTGATTGAGCTGAAAATTAGTAAAATGTCAATAATGTAAAATTAATCAATAGTAATTTTAGGAAAGAATTCAACATGTAAATATAAAAATTTTGCTCTCTTAAATAGTTCCTAAAATAGGTAGATATAAAACTCTCATAAACAATTTCAAATCAAATAATTTTACATATAGGTGAAACATAATATACATTTGGAAGGCATAATATATAATCAAGAAGAGATGAAACATTCAATCTCATAAAACATCTATATTGTAGTTTGAGTAATAAAAATTCTCAACAAATTTTCCATATAATTAGTTCATATAATTAATGATAGGAAATTTTAATTCCATCATTAAGAAAAATTAACCTAAAAATTATATGCCACTAATTATGAAGAAGTTGCAAATGAATATTCACTATTGTAGAATTATAAATAAATGTTAGATATTGAGCGGATTACATGTCAACCGTTAACATGTTTAATCGAATATTGTTATATATCTATTATGACATCAGTTATATAATTAACATGAAAAAAGGTTATCTTATCGATTTTTTAACTATAAATTGACATATTTTCTTTACATTTCACATCAATTTTTTACAAATTATATCAATTTTTTTTACTAAAAATCAATATATTTTCTTTTCAAAATATTTTTTTATATTTGACATTAGTTTTTTGTGAAAAAAATAATATAAAATATTTGCATAATATTTTTAATCGTTGATTTTTGCATTCCCAACTATAATATTTACAATAAAAATTGAATATACTTAACATATCATGACCCTAGTCTAATTATGACTAGCATAGAACCTACCTTCCAATTTCTACCTACTTATTTTTAGTTATCTAGCTCATTCCTAATTAATAAGCAGGAAGCACATATAAAAGAAGATGACAATTTAGAAAAGAAACATTCATTAGAAATCATTAAAGGTTTTACAAAAGATTTAAAAAGTTAAATTTACTTATAGACCTTCCAGAATAAGGATAAGTTAGTATAACTAACTCATGAGAAATCCTTTTAAATATCTTCTCTATCTAAGCCTATAACAAAATGAAGCCTAAAATATACTATATATAAGATCCTATGCTATCGCACTACTATCAATGAGCTCCTATGAAATTTGGTTTTGAGGAGGTTAAAATGGAAGCTTGACCAAAGGATCTGCAAAATAGATCACAAAAAAATGAGTTTAAGGCTTAGTAAGTGAATAATATATAAAAACAATAATAATTTATAATTATTTACCTATCAAACTATCCTTTTTTTGACAATTCATATCACATTTAAGCACATTAGTAACTAAGAATCAATAACATTGAGATTAAAACATTACCATTTCATTACCAAGATGTCACATAAGAACATTCATGAATTGTTATAAGGTCTCATCTCATTTGAAACAATAGATAATAGATAAAATATATTCATCTACCTTTTCACTCCCAGGTTAACCTTATATCTTACCCATCTATTTCCATCATTGTTTCTCCCTACTCCTTTATACTAGGAATTAATCATTCGCCACTGAAGTTACCCTTTTTCTCTTGTTCTTTAGAATTCATAATAACTCAAAGTAGTTCAAGATCATAACTGGTCATAAACCATATTTATTATAATCATCATACCATATTAGGTCTATATGCATGATCACATAACAAATTCTATTCCATTATTAATGTAATAAGTTCGTTACAATACACATTATATCATAAACATATAATTTCTCATTTTATAATTATCCTTCTATGTACTTATTGTATAAATATCATAAACAACTTTATTTTTTATATTTAGAGACCAAAAACTCTATGTTGGACAATTATAAATCATAAAAATATAACATAAATTAGGTATAGTATACCATATGATCACCTTGGTTATGACATTTGAATAATATTTTTTAAGTAATTCAAAAATTATGAATTTATTACTTATGAAGCTTATTTCATATGAAAGTAACTCAATTAACTTTCCACATATTGATCATTCACATAAACTAGTTAAGATTTCAAAGTGTAATGCCTTTCAAAAGATAGATACAAAAAATTCATGTTTTAAAATCTCAAGTTTTTTACTTATGCTAACTATTTTAGTAATATCTCAAAATATACATAAGATATTAATTTGGAATTAGTTTCATTTGAAAGTAGACTCAATTACCTTTCCAATAATAGGTGATTCACTTAAAATGAGCATCAATCAAAAGAGTTATGCCCTTTTAAATTTGGCATAAAACTTAAGGAATGGTGAATTGATTACATAATTGATTCATTTACTCTAGACTTGAATCTGCACAAAGAGAATTGATTGTATACTTGATTCTTATGTCCAAATTTGGCTTTGGATTATAAGAATCAATTGTACACTTGATTTGCACATAAAATCAATTTTTTTGTGAAAAATTTACCATTTACCTAATATAAATACCTTCTAAACACATTTGTTATGCACTAAACTTTGATATAATCATTAGTACACATTTTGTATCACCCATTTTCATCGTTTATCACTCATACAATATTAAATTAAACATATTCTAAGAAAAATCATAAAAATCCTAATATTTCATCATTATTATCATTTCTTCATAAATTAATGAATTTTAATTAGATTATCTACTCATCTTGTATTAAAAAGGTTGTTGGGATCTAGTTTGAAAATCTTTCAACTTTAATTATATTAAAATCCATGGGTTTTAGAGTTAAGGTTTAGAATTTCTAACAAAACTAGATAACTTCAAATTTCTTTATTAATAAAAAAGAAATAGAAAAGATTTTTTGATGAAACCAATATTTTTACTTTTATTGGATAAAGAAATCAAGAACAATTGAGGCTTTTCTTGCTTGATTAATAGAGCGATAAAAGAAAATGTAGAGGGAATTGAGAGAAATTGAAAGATAAAAAGAAATGAAAGAAATTAAGTGGTTTGGTCTTAACCTTAAAGGTGTTTTTTTTAAAAAAAAAAAAACTCCTAAACCTCTTTTAAACTTACGCACTCACTTTAATCAATTCAAAACTTTATACTTTATGATTTTAATAAATTTTTCCTATTAAATTTTCACCAAGTTCATATTTGTATATTCTTAATTTTATCAACCTTATTTTATTCCATATTTCATATATAAAATTTCTAATTAAATCAAACTTATTAATAACCGTAAGTATTCTTTTTGTAAAATAATTTCTAATTTATTATAATTAATGAGTGTATAACATAGTATCTTATAAAAAATGTGTAAAAGCTTTGAAATATTATAACTCTGCACTCAACTATTCATTTGGAGTGAATTTTTTTTATTTTATGTAATTTTTAAGATCTATCTATTTATAAATGGCGAAAGGCAATTTGTCCTTCCATAAATGCAAAAAAAAAATGACCATTGCCATAGACATTTTTTTCCACATTTTTACCATCTCTTATCATTGTTGTACTAACTTTATAATCTACTACAATATTTTATTAAAAACATAATAGGCATCCAAAACTCAAATACAATGTAAGAAATATAAAAGAAACACAAAAAAGAATCTTAAAAAATATGTGAAAAAGGTCAAAGAAATGAAAAATATGAAGATATGAAAAATAAAATAAAAAAATTACCTTTTATTAGCATCTGGTTTAAGGAATCTTACATTTTCAAAAAAGCATACATTCCTAAGAATATGATTCTTGAAAATTTAATTAATAGGAATGTAATATACCTATATTTGATTTATTATAAATTTTTTTGAGAATATTTTATCATATTTATATATTTATATATATTATATTTTTATATACAATTCATATTTGATATTCTAAAGAAATTTAAAATTGTCACAAAAATACCTTTATTAAGTGTTTTATTATAAAATATAATATAATAAATCATATTTTTATTTAAAATTAAATAAATTATTAAAAATTTGTTAACACCAAGAAATTAAATTTTAACATTTAAAAGTTCAATGAGATATATATAAAATATTTTATACTTTATTATATTTTAATATTAATATATGTTTTAGAATAGAATTTGGTTGCTACTCCTAGTAGCAATCAAATATTATGACCCTACTTAGAAATAAGCCATGTATAAACAAGTTGTTATTGTTTTTCTACATTTTTTGCCTTTTCAAGGTATATTTATCATTAGTCACATCATTATTATTACCATTAGATCAATTTTTAAAATTAAGTGAGTGTAATTTATTTAAGTTATTATAATATTAAATATACTTAATATTTCTCCTTTTACAAAATTATAAATTTTTACTATTAATTCATTTCCATAATTATGTTTTATACTAGTATTAAATTTTACAATATAGTTTCTCTCCTCATATAAAAATATTATTTTATATTTTTATATATAAATATGCCTTTTTTAAAATAAATTCCAATATATTGTATAATTCTTCAATGAAAGAAATCATGTATATATATAAATATATTAAAATAATCTTCTAAATATTAAGAATAACAGTACAAAAGAAATTATAATTAAAAAATTAAAGTCATTGTATTTCTTAATAATAAAAATATTTTAAAAATAAAGTAATAATTATTTTTTAATTTAAATTAAAAATTATTTAATAAAGTAATAAATAAGAGAGATAATTAAATATGAGGATAATTTTATCCGTTTATTTTAATATCAACATTTCTATTTTATGAGAATTTGAGATACTCACCTCCTCCTATGAAAATATTTTAAAGAAAAGTTAGGTCAATAATATTCATAAGAATATAACATTTCTAAGTATTTTTTTCAAACTTTAAATTAAACATGAGAATATAATATCCTTCTAAAATATTTTCAGAAATATTAAAAATATTTTATGAACTAAATGCGGCTTTATATTTTAAACCAATAGCCTATAATAAAGCATTTAATTTATGCTATATGTTAGTTAAAAAAGTAACAATAACTAACTGATGTGTGATAGAAGGTAAAGTGAAATACAAGGTTCTGCAAAGGGAGTTAGATAAAGACACAGATTGAATTTGAAAATAAATAAGAGTGAGAATAAGAGTAATAACAAGAAAAACCTTGATAATATATTTTATTTATAGTGCAAAAATGTACCACTCTTATAACTTTAGATATTGGTTATTTTAGAAGCCAATATTAAAAGTCTCCCTAGAAAAATGTGAAATTTTTTTTTTTTAATGAACCACTCATCTGAATGTTGGTTATTTTAAGAATCAATATCAAAATTCTTGTGGAAAGAAAAAATAATGATTTTCTTCTATTTTAAAAAATGCTACTGCTTCCATAATTTTAAGTGTCAATTATTTTAGAAATAGATGTCAAAAATCTCAGTAAAAGAAAAGATAATCACTTTTTTAAAAGTCAATGTATAAAATTTCCTCATATTTTTAAAAAATCATTACTTCCACAACTTTAGAAATTAATTATTTTAATAATCAATGTCAAAAGTCTAATAGGAAAAAAAGATAATAATTTTTTTAAAAATAGATATCTAAAGTTTCTTCATATTTTAAAAAATATCATTGCATCAAAATAAACATTAATTTTAACTTTAATTAATATTTATTTACAATTCTGTAGTAGTGTTTCTATAAGTATTGATTATAGTAATGCTTATAGATGATAAGAGCGCACTGAGAAAAAGCACAAAGTAAAGGCAAATAAATAAAGAAAATATTCTCTTATTTTCTAAGTGTATACTAAGATAAGGTTTTTAATGACTAAAAACACAATACAAGTTTCATTCCAAACATATGAATATCTTGTGAGAAAAATTCAATTAGTTGTTGTTATGTAAATAAAAAAAAGATAATTATGGAATTTGAAAAAGAAAAATTGCATAATAACTAGTTTTGAACTAGGTTCGAGAAATTAGCATAAGATAAAATATTCTAATATTTTTACAAGGATTTGGTTATTCAAATCCAAGTTTTTCACAAATACTTAATCAATGTGATTAATTAGATTCGAAGGATTTGTGTCTCAAATCCCAATATGCTTTAGCAAAAAGCATACATAAATAAAAGAAAGAAAATAGAGATAAATAAACATGAAAAGGGAAATATAGACATTATTACAAGTTTATCCTTTAATATTGCTACATTTACATCGGTTAAATTGAAAATCAACATATATAATGATGTGATGATATTTTTGAAAATAAGTGCAACTAATTACATCAATTAGGATAATAAGTTAATGCATAAATTCTTAATTTTCTATTGAAAGATTAAGGGTCAAACATAAGAAAACTTAAGATAATGGTTGTACATTAAATTAACATTGAATATCAATACCATGTTAGTTTTTAATTAACTGTCATCTAAATGAATATCATGTGAAATATTAAATATTAGTTGTATATCAAATTGAGATCTAAAGGAAGGTTAACAACCAATTAATATTTGTATTTATGATATTATTGAAAATTATAAAGAATGTTTATATTTTAGATGTTGATTTTATATAAAACTAATGTCTAATGTCAACTGCTAATTAATAATTATATTTATATTTTTATTGGAAATTATAAAGAATATTGATGTTTTAGATGATTATACTTGCAAACTTATATCTAAAAGTTATCTAACTAATATTTGTTTTTATGGTGTTATTAGAAAATATAAAGATTATTTATATTTTAATAGTCTACTTATTTAAAATGCATTATGGCATTCACTTATAATGTCAATTGTTAAAATAACTACCATTTAAAAGGTATATCAATGGATTCAACATAAAAAAATTCATTTTAAGACATCAATTATATGTTAATAACTAATGTATAATATTTTATATTACTTATAAATTACACTCCACTCCTTATTTGAAATATCTTTGTGATTCTTTAACTTCTATTATCTAATTTTAAAGTTTGATTCTAATTCAAAAATAATCCATCTTTCATCTCACGAAGTCCTTTTCCATAGGAGTATAAAAAGGTTCCCATCTTATCATTACCAAGTTATATATAATAGACCTTCCAACTCAAAAGCCTTAAACCATGGAGAACTCAACAACAAAAAAATTAAGAAGAAGAAACATATTGAAGATTAGTGTTTTAGTGTATTTGTTAATGATGTAATAAATATATATATATATATATATATATATATATATATATATATATATATATATATATATATATAATGAAAAGGTGGTTATTTATTTTATTTTATCTAATAATGTGAAGAAATTTATGAAAATAAATAAAATTATAATTTTATAATTCTTCATTGTTTCTTTTCTCATATGTTTCTTTATTTATGTTCACAACTTTTAAGTTTTGATAGTTTTTTATTTTTAGATAGATAATCATTTCAATGTATAATGAGTTAAAAATATTACCTTTTTCTCTTTAAAATACTTAAAAATAATTGCTCAATCAAAGTATTTTGTTAAATGTGTATGTTTTGAGTATTAATTTATTTTTATGTAAAAGTATGTGAAGAACTAGGCATTTTGTTAAGTACAGAATATATGTATTGTAGGAAAGAACATAATCCATGTCAATTTCTTTCTAAAAATTGACATCTTTACATTATGATGTTAGCTTATAATAATAATCGACCTATTTGACTATATTTCCTATACTCAAATACTTATTATTTTATAATAAAAACCTATGAAGCCATGTTAGTTATCTATATTAAACCAATATGGAAAGTATTTAAGAAGATAGTTATTTGTTAACCAACATGTTATATTCAATTGTTTACATTTTAACATCAAACATCAAATATTCCATGTCGGTTTTAGTATACAAACAATGTTAAATATCCAATGACATCATTTTACTTTTGAAATAATTCATGAAAATAAGGACGGGAGTTGACATAAATGGTAATCTTCAACTCAGTATCAAAGAATAGAGTGTAGATTTCTTCGATCTTTGTCTCAAGATTCATTATGCCTTAAATAAATACTCCCACCAAAGTTCATCAAATCTCACATTTAACTCTTTATTCCTCCCCTAGATTATTGAAGTTTTCTTCACTACATTAAAGTGCATTCGTGAAATGAGTAGTTTCACCAAACATAAGGAAGAACTACATAATGTTGTGATTGTGTACATGTATTTTTGCTTGGATTTTATGTGTTTGATTTCATTTTTTAGGGTTTTGGATAGATTTAATGTTAATATATGTTTATCAACTTTTTTAAAACTTTTATATTATTCATATATTTATGTATTCTTTGATGTGTAGATATATATATTGTTTAAGCATCTATATGAAAATTGAAACTCAAAAGAAATGGTTGAATATAACTCCTTTTATTTTTTAAATGTGCACCTAAAAACACTAACAAAGAAAGTATTAAAGAGATAGAGAAAACTTGATCATTTGTTATTAAGTCTATAATTCTATGGTTATCAGCAAGTATATGATTACTGCCTTTAATTTATTACTTTAATTTGGATTTAACTCTCTTGTAAGAAATGGGTTTAATTAATCACTATTGTGGCAGTTATCATTACCTACCATAAGATGAAAAGGTAAACATAAACTAAAATTAATTTTTTCTAAATGTTGCAAAAGGCATTGAAAATATCAAAATTGCAAAAGGAAATATTATTAACATATGATAAAACTAGACAATATCAAATCTGCATTTTTAAACAATTTATTATTAAGAATTTAAATTAACATAAATAAGAAACTTGTCATCTACTGAAATATTCATTAAAACTTTCATATTATTTATATTATTGTGTATTTTTTTTATATATGGATTTCTTATGTATTTAGCATTCCATTTTTAGATTAGGTAGTTATGAATTATGGATGGATGTTTGCTTATCATTTGATCCTTGAATGTGCCATGGGATTGATAAGTTTATTAGACTTGCTATAAGTAAAGAGAAAAAGAAGGAAAATAGTAATAAGCTCGTTTTGTGTCCTTGTGAGAAATATGTCTACGTTAAGATGCTTAATCCAATTAGGATAAAAGAGCATCTATTTTTCAAAGGTATTAACTAAGGATATAAGCAACAGATATATCATGGGAAAGGTGAATTGTCTAGTTTGTCTTGTGCTTGCGAAGGCAATAAAGCCCACAAAGATAATGACATAGATGTGGTAGTAAATGATCAATTAGAAAACATAGTTTATAATGGTAAAGATAATTTCACTAAGCACTCATAAGTCCTTTATAACTTATTAAGTGATATAGAAAAGCCTTTATATTCGAGTTACACCAAATTTATACAGTTATCTATTATACTGAAATTATTCAACTTAAAGGTAAAGAATGGTTAGAATGCAGTTTCATAGCATTACTACAATTGTTAAAAAAGTTGCTTCTTAAAATGAATGAGCTATCGAATTTTACTTATAAGGTCAAAAAAGTCATATACCTAATGGATATGGAGTATAAAAAGATGCATACCTACCTTAATGATTACATATTGCACCAAAATAAGAATAAAGCTTTAAAAGCGTGTCCAAAATATAGGACACTATATTACAAATTGAGGAAGTATGATAGCATCAATAGCAAAAGAGATCTGAGTAAGGTATTATGGTATCTTCAAATAATGCTAAGATTTAAATAAATATTTACCAATGCAAAGAATGCTAAGAACTTTAACATGGCATATGAATCGAACACCACCCAGCGGCAAGCTTCAGCAATTAGTTTTTCTCAATAGTGAACAATTGATACATTATTCTTTATATTTAGTAGTGAGATAAAAAAAAGCTTTAGGCTTGCCTTTTACATAAATAGAATGAACCTTTATAATAACATGAGCAATAAACACAACATATAGCATGTTGTGTTGATAATCTATAATCTATCTTTTTAGTTATGCATGAAATGTAAATACATCATGTTATTCTTGTTGATTTTAAAGCCAAAACAATTAGGAAATGATATAAATGTCTTCTTAGCAACATCTATTGAAGACCTAAAGAAGATATGGGAAAAAGGTATCTTGATCTTTAAGGCATATCATTATAAGTCTTTTATTTTGCATGTCATACTCTTTTTCATAATCAATAACTTCCCAACATACAATAATTTATAAAGTTACAACATCAACAAGCATAAAGCATGCCCTATTTGTGAAAATAATACTTATTCTTCTTTGTTAAAACATGGCAAGAAGATAATGTATCTTGGTCATAAAAAAATTTTGCACAATAGCTATTGATATCTTAGGCTAAGAAAAGCTAGGTCACTAAAAGAAGTAATAGTTCCAACTCTTTTAACTAATAATATTTTTGATTTATTAATTATTTATGATTTTTTATTTTAAGCTTATGAATAGATTAAAAATGTTGATGTCTTTCTTAGTGAACTCTACAAACTCATAGGTAGGGATATTTTATGAAAAAAAGGTTCATATTCTTTGATTTTTCACATTAGAATGTACATGGAGAAAAATGTTCATGAGTACTTTGTTTAAACATTGTTGAACATATCGAAGAAAACTAATGATGGAATCAAAGTCAAGTTAAATTTAGTTAAAATATCTATTTGGAGAGAACTAACACCAAAAAGAAAGAGTTAATACATATGTATCTTCTGCTAACTTATTGTACTCTATCTAGAAAGGAAAAGATAAGTTTCTATGAGTGTTTACTTAGTGTTAAGGTGCTATAAGGATATTCATCAAATATTAATAGCTTACTCTCAGTAAAAGACTTACAGCTAGTCAATTTAAAATTTTATAATTATCATCCTCTAATGCATGATTGTTACCATTAGCTATTCAATCAATCTTGCTTAAACATGTCATATATGTTATCACTAAACTTTGTTTCTTTTTTAGTACAACATGGAGTAAGGTTGTTAACCTTGAGAAGTTAGATGACTTGCAAAGATAAGTTATGGCTATGCTATGTTAACTAGAGATATACTTTCCATATTTATTCTTTGATATTATGGTACTTTTCATTGTCCATTTAGTGAAAGATGTAAAATTATGGAGGCTGATTTACTTGAGATGGATGAACCCATTTGACCGGCATATAGAAATCCTAAAAAGGTATGTGAGGAATAGACATTAATAAAAAAGATGCATTATTGAAAGATATATTACTAAGAAGGTGATCGAGTTCTACAATGACTATTTATCAAATGCAAATATATTAGATATTCAAAGTCTTGTCAGAAGGGCAGAATTGTAGATAAGGGCATGTTAGGTATTTAGGTGATAAGCATAATCCATGAAATATGTATACAGGTCTATTTTTACATCTTGCATAATAATGATGAAGTTCATCCTTACGTAAATGGGTATATGACCCTTATAAAGGGATAACATTGCCAAAAGAATGATCAATGGATTCAAATTGAACACAATCAATCATTTATCAATTAGTTCAAAAGTTAAGTTCTTTATTAAATGACACAAAGACTTGATACTATTTTCGAGACCATTAGATGGTTGGTGCAAAGGCCACACATGGAGGTCATCTTTATCATGGATATGACATCAATGATCATTTTTTCTATATAAAGGGTTACAATAATGGGAGCTCTATGCAAAGTAATAGGGTTACATTAGTGACTCAAGCTATAAATATAAGTAATTCCAAAAATAGAAACCTTATTTATATTAATATGTCATATTATTAGGTTATTTAAAACATTTGGGAGCTTGACTACATTATGTTCAAGATGTTTGTGTTATAATGTAAATGGGTTAAGAATAAAAACATCATTTGAGTCAATAAGCTAGAATTCATACTAGTAGATCTTAATAAGAAAGATCACAAGGAAGAGCTATTCATAATGGCATCTTAGGCAAAATAAGTGTTCCGTGTCATAGTTTTGTTCGATTATTAGTGGTGTGTAGCTCTACCAATGAAAAGACAAATTATTAAAGATAGAGACAAAGGAAACTTGGGAATGATATTGAGGACGCTCTTCCTTTATCCATAGAAATACCTCTAGTGGATGATAAAGGTGATATAGAGGAGTTATACATGTGAGATGATCATGCTTAAAGGATATCAGTTGTATATCCTCCTACACATGTTAGGAAAGATTAAACGTAATTGTATCCATATTTCTCATCTCCACATTACATATATAATAAGTAGCATTTCTGAATTATTAATTAGTAATCTTCTAATATAATCTAGCTTTTACATGTAAGCTTAATTATTTCGGCATCCGATGGTGAGAATGGTGCTTCCTAACTCAACAAATAGCACAAGATATTACTAAAGCTTAAACACATAAGCCAAGTAATAAATTTCTCTTCAAATAAATCATATAGTAGTAATGTTACACCTACAACATCAATTCTAACATGTTTATGCTCTTCTTTTGCAATAGTAGGTTTCGCCAAAATTTCTATTAATAGTCATGTCATTGTAATACAATATAATTTCCTTCTTTGGCATTTAGAGGTATTAACCAAATTTTTATAATATGTATATATTATATATCTTTAACTATTTGGACCTAATTTAATACATGAAATTGTTGCCTTTAGTGTTTATTATATTTTGGATATTATTATTGACCATAGTGACATAGAAATCAAACTTAAATACTATTGTATGTAATAATACTATTTGTATAATAATATGGTGACTGAATTTTATAATTAGGTTTAGATATTGCTCTAGGTATAGTGGGAATACCATTTTGGGTATAATGGGATAGGGGTAAATATTATAAAAAAAATTCAATAAATAACATCGATTATTATAAAATACCATCATTTTTTCTAATAGCTTACATTGGTTATTTAACACAAACTGACGTAATATGTGAAATTTATGTTATGAATGAATGTTGATTTTGAATGGTAGTTTTCAAATCGATATCATAGTTCATATTTCACATCAGTTTATTAAAATTTATTACGTCAATCATACGCTAACATCTAGTGTGAATAGTAAGTCAATGTGCAAAAATTAAACACATCTATTTTCTTGTAAAACAACCAACATCATTACCTATATTCTACATCAGTTTTGAAATTGATGTTGATTATATCCCAAATTTACAACATTGGTTGAATACACATCGGGTACAAATCGACGCCAAAACCCTAAAAGAATTGATGCTAAAAGGCAGATTTATGATAGTGAGAAGGAAAAAACCGAAACATGGTAAGAAGCTCACCACTTTATATTAGCTAAATTAGAAGTTGTGATTTATTCCCCAAATCACTATAGCAAAAAATACTTCAATTTATCTAGGTCATATCATTTGGCATAACTCGTGTTGGTGGTTGGTAAGATAATAATAATAAACGTCATTTAAGAGAAAACAATTTAAGATGAAATATGAATAAGTATTTAAAAAAGATGAAATAAGTATTCTGAAAATAGAATTAGATAGCCATGTGACCAATTAACCCATCATAGATAAAGAATTAATCAAGATTAATTTAAAGCATATAATAAATTATAAAATGCAGTTTTTATTTATAGAATATAATTGCAAAGAAGAATGTAGAAATTGAAGATTTCTCGAATTTAGAATAAATACGCGATACTTGATTCATAAAATCACAATATCATTATAACTTTATTAATGACTATTTGAAAAGTGAAGTGCAACACATGTATCGAGAATCCGTAACCCTGTAATTTATACAGTAAAAATGTTTTAAAGTTTTGCCATAATTCAACAAAGTAAAAAGGAAGCAAAAGTGCCATCTAATTAAATCAAACAAGAGATATAATTAAATGGATGAAAGTAATGAACATATAAATTTAGAAAATAAGGAGGATTCAAAAATCTAAATTAAAAAAGAATTGTATTGATAACATATTAAAAAATAGCTGAAAACCATTCAATCTAAACAAATGGATAAAGAAAGAGATGAAAGAATTACGTGGTAAAAGAAATATTTAATTCAATTATATCAGATATAATTCTTACAATATGTTATATTTTTATAATAATGATTCATAAAAGAAAATAAAATTTAATAATTGATTATTAAGAAAAACAATAATAATTGATAATAAAAGAGAATAAGACTTCTGCGTGAATTATGGGCATCCACGATCAAAGATAGTCATTCATAAGATTTTATCCTTTATTTTCTAATAAATTCCCTTTTTTGTGGAAATTTCTTAACATTTAATTGACGATTGAGTATAAAACATTTGAAGTAACAGGAATTCAACCTTTGATGAAAAAATGGTTTATTACCATGTTACTGGCACTCTATTTAGTAGAATTGGGGAATGTGAGAACATCTCGTTCCTAATATTTTTAATTATAAGGAAAAAAATCATTACATACTTTGAAATTAATTATACTATGAAATATAAGAGTAAGGCATACCTTATAAATTTAAAAATTAAATGTCAAATATTATACCATACGCCAAATCAGACTTAAAAATTGTCACTTAGTTGTATAAACCACCTTGATTCCTTAGACACTAAATTACACTTAAAATATTCTTTTTAGCCTATTGGTTTTTTCAATTGAATTACAAAATCACTGGAAATTACAAAATGTTGGTATCATTTTTGTTAATTCATTAATCATTCTTCAGTGGTGTTAAGATTTTGTGAATAAGATTTGCATCTTACTTTCATATGAACGTCTCCTAAACAGTTCACACCAAAAGTTACGAGTGACGATTCCTAACACAGGGTATGTTTATAAGGAGGATAAATTCTTGGAAATTTCTGTTAATTTATGGAAAATATTTTCTATAAAAAAATTAATTTACTAATACATACTTAAAGAAATTATATATTACTTGTATAGTTGGCAATTAGAAAATGATATGTAACATTATGCCAGTGGAGAAAATAACTTTTTATTTGCAACAGTAGATATTATTTTCTATCATATACACATATTTAACATTAAATCTAAAAAATATTTTTTATTTTAATATTTTATAATTATATATATTTCTATACAAAATATTTTTCCTCAAAATAAAATACAACTTTCGGCTTCCCTAGATTGATAGTCAACTGATTTTGATTTCCTAAATTAAACAAAACTTGATTTTAATCTTTAAAAAATATTAATATTAAAAAAATACTAATATTTTGTGTTCCTGTTAAGAACTCTTTACATCAATTCACATGATAAAAAAAAATTATACTCATTACTGGAAATCTTGTGATTTTTGACCAATTTTGTAAATTAAAATAAATGAAAAAATTAGTTAGAAATTTGTAGAAAAGTGTGCAACCAAATTCAAAAATCTTGCTATTTTTACAAAATTTGTTTTCATCAATTTTTTAAAAAATTTATGAAAAAAGTGGCATGAGTTTTTATACTTAGAATCTTGCTGTTTTCAACAAAAAAATCCATCAAAAATCTATTGAAAAGTTCAAATGCTATGAAATAGTGCATAGTACGAAAACTTTTCTTCCCCACTTTTGCAAATCATCTTGGCATGCATTTTGGATTCTTCAAGTTTATTGGGCTTTATTCGTATAGTTTAAAGGTAAATTTATAAATTTCAATCCAATTAAATTGTTTCTATAGTGCTTTATTTACTACTTCTATTGGTTGATTTTAACATTTTTTGGTGTTTTGTGCAATTTTGGTCTATGATCTTTTAGGATCCTTTTCTTGCCATTTCCTTTGTGCTTGGATAGAGGTTGGTGGTTTAATTATTTTTCATTTATTTAGAAATACTTTTATTTAGTTTATTTTAAAGCCTTATTAGTCTTATTTATATGTTAAGTATAAATGTTTAGCTTATTTTATTTAATTAATTGCATGGTTAGTACTTAACTGGGAAGCCTAGATACTTATGTTATTTAGTTAATTTCTTAGTAATTTAATTTATTACATTGTATATTTTATTACAAATATTTGATAATTTTATTAGTAAATTAGAATAATTTATGTACTAATTAGAAACAATAATTTTAAATGTTTAGTTAATTTTGTTTAGTTAGTTTGAAAGGCTTAGTTAATTAGAATGGTTTAGTACTTAATTAATCTAATTATTTAATTAGAATAATTAATTTTAAATCTTTAGTTAATTTTATTTAATTAATTGACTGTTTGATTAGAATGACTTATTTGTTAATAACAAATGACTAGACAAGATCATCATAAAAGCCAATTAAGGCAAGATGGGAGACAAGGTAGCCTTATTCCTACTAGCGAGTCATCACCACTTATTCGCACTCCTCCTAGTAGGTGTTTGTGCCCACACTTGGTACTAGAGGATCAACTTGGTCACTAATATCATAGCCTTTGCCAAGTAAGGCTATCTAGTAGCAATCCCTTGCCCTAATAAGGTCCACCCTGATACTATCACAGTCTTCTAAGACATTTGGTATGCCCCCTAAACTAATCCATTCTTGGTTTCAGAGTATTATGCTTTACAAGGATGGGTATATAATTATTTTTAATGTATTTTATTTATTTGAATTTTTTCATTAAAATAAAACATTATGTTAATTAATTTTATTGTTGATTTTCATACTAGATTCTTCCTTGCCAAGGAACCCATCAAATTATTTTCTCATATCATAAATAGCAAGTACGAGAGTGTATGGTCTACCTAGAAGACAATTCTGGAGCCTTCCCAAAGGATACTTTTTTATGAGTTTAAGGTTATTTTTTAATAGTTACAATTATTGTTACACTTAATTCATTATAACTTTTTCTTATTAGCTAACAATTGTAATTTTTTTCTTTACCTTACATAAGTACTGCACATGGAACTCTCCTTGCAAGCAATAAATGTAGAAAAATTTCAACTATAAGGGTTCCATAAAATTAGAAGACATTATGGATAAGGTTAGAAAGAAGAAACTAACTCAAACCCAATGAGTGGGGATGCAGAGTGGAAAGGACTCTACAAGTACTTGAATGACCACAAGTATACCTAGAAGTCCCAATAAGCAAAGAAGAATAAGGCTTTAAACATAACTAGGTAAAGGTCATCCTTATACAATGAAGGCTCTATTCTAATTATGGAGTACTAGCTCTGCATGGTATGTAACTCACCTAAAATTCAATTTTTTATATTTTTAGTTATTTATGATTCTAAGCATCATAATAATTGGATTAAGTTTTTCCTTTCTTGTGCATGTAGATTGTTGAGTTTGGGATTGAACCCCTTATGGATAGGTTATTTTATTGTACCCATCTCATGAAAAAGATTCAGTAGTAGGTATCTTTGAAAGCTACAAAGTCCTATGTAAATAAATTGACATATCCTTTAATTTAATTTTTTTCATTTCCAAGTAATTATCTATTTAACTATATGCAAAAAGCCTTAATAAGAAGAGAAGAGGAGCTGACTCAGGCCAAAACATAACAAGCAATGGATGGGAGGCATCATCTGTTAGAGGGATGGCCAACGCTTCTAATCTTGACTTACGGATGGAGAAAATAAAGGTTACAAATAAGGGATGTCACTACAACAAAATATATTAACACTAATAATATTTTTAGCAACGACAAACATTTAATCATCATTGTAGACTGTAACAACTTTTACCGAGACAATGTTATCGATAATAAAATGGCGTCATTACAAATTGAATGGGTAGGAAGTGAAATACTTCAATGATAACAAATGTTGTCGCTAAAAAGCTAGCACAATTTCCAATGACAACCTTTCAATGACGATAATGTCATCACTGAAGGACATGACCTTCAGCGACGATAATGTCATTACTGAAGGATTAACACAATTTTCCATGTTAACCCTTCAATGATAATAGTGTCATCCCTAAAGGCCATGGCCTTTAGCGACGACTCTTTAAGGACAACTGAGAAATTTATCATTGTTGAAAAGTTTATCTATATATTCCCTTATTGTGCTCTCAACCTCATTTACGTGCAGCAAGAGAAATTGAAGTTAGAGATTCAAGTATTTTTTTATATTTTAGTATTTTTTTATTGATATTTTTTAATAATATAATTTTATTATTTATATATATTGATATTATTTTATTTTATTAGATATTATTGCTATTTATTATTATTTGTGTTCGGTTTGAGGATATTTAACCAGTAGATTTATTCTAGTGAGATATATGTATTAAATTTTATAAAATTTTATTTCATTATGTAATTTAGGAGATGAACAATTTGATATGAATTTTTCTAGTATAATAATATATAATGAATTAATTTATTTTAATGGTATGATATCTTTAGCATGAAATTAATATTAGTTTAATTTATATGTTAAATATGTTTGTATAATTTTTCTTTCATGTATAATTTATAAATATAAATTTTATTATTATTATGTTACTAAGTATAAATGTAGTTTTGAAAATTTTGATATATGTGTAAATTATTCAGTTAGGTAAATTGTTCTGTAGATAAAAATTAAGACGTAGTTTTAGAACATAAAATTTTCTAATTTTGTTGAAACATAATAATGATCAGAATTAGAATAATTACATAAAAAAATTTTAAAAAATATATCAACACAAAAATAAACTTTTAAGTATGTTAATAATTTTTTTCAATATAACTTTATAAACATACTTTAAAAAATAAGTATAATAAAGAAAGTTTGCTAATAAAATATTTAGTGAAAATTTAATGAAAATTTCTTTATATTTAATAATAACATTAAAAAATTCAAGACATATTTTTAGAATTTCTCACAATGTAATACAATTTTATATGATTATACAATTTAATAGGGGCATAATTCATAAAAATTTTATAACAATGTAAATTGAGTAAAATAAAAATAAATTATCATTCAATAGTCATTATTATGTAATTTTTAATAAATAGTTCATATAACAATTTATGTAAAAAAATTTCTATTAAAAAAAATGAAGATAAATTGTTACATGAAATATTTTTAATATAAAAATAAATTGTTATATGAAATTTGTCATATGATAAAATGTGAATGAAAATGTTTATTATTTTTCAATTATTTAATGTAAAAAATTCAAATGGAGAAAGTTTCCATTTGTTGTTGCCATAAATACTTCATAACATTGTATATTGATTAAAATAAAAAAACATTTATCAATATAGAAAGGAAATTTCATATTATAATTTATGTACTAATATAAGAATTTCATATGAATATATACTTTAATAGGGATTAGAAGTTACCCAAATTTCATAACAATATATAATGTTTATTCAATAATGATTAATATGTATTCAAATTCTCATATTTTCAAAGTTTTAATTGAAAATGTATTAAAAATAATAACTAATCAACAATAATTTAAATAGGTTTTATTGTAATTTTTAGTGAATTTTATATTTTATCTATGAATTTATATAATATCTAACATTTTTATTTTGTATAAAAATAATATCTATTCAATATTAATCATTTGTATTCATTCAATGCAAATATTTTCAAATACGATATGAATTTTTTATAAGATAAAATCTATTTCAAAATCTGAATTAAAAATATTAAATATTTGAAAATTAAATACATAAAAATGTTTCATTTAAATATATTAATATTGGATATTAAATATTTGAAATTAGATTTTTTATATATTCAATAATAATATATATTGGATATTTTATGCCTGATAAAAATAAGAAAATTACAAAATACCAATAATAAGATTACATATGAGTATGAAATTTAAAAGGATTATGAAGATTTAAATTTCTACGTTAACGAGAATTCTCATACAAAATACTATTAAAATGAATTTGACGATTGTGCACTAATAGAAACTTGAAAACTTTAAGCCTTTGAAAATATACTATACTCATAAGATATATGGTTGGATAAAAGAGTTGAATACTTATAAAATACACATCAAAGCAAATGAGTTGAACTATACATCTCATGAATGTGGTAAAGTAAGTTGCAAATTTGAATTCCTAGTCCGAAATTATTAAATAGTGAAAATTTATGTGGACATTTAAAATAACTAACCATACAGATAATGATACACTAGAATAAAGGCATTCATAAAATGTTGCATTTTAAGTTTAAGATTATTGTAAACAAATTTTTGTAATAATTTTAAATAGAATTATATTTGTATTATAAACTTAGACCTGTTCAAGGGTTGGTTAATCTCTACATGTCAATCAACCCTTGAATTATCCTATAAAGTTGGACAGTTTGAGATATGTCTTGTAGTTATTATTGAGAATTTATCTGACTCTTGTTTCACATTGTAGAAATTTTTTAGCATCCTAATTGTTCTCCAAATTTAAAGTATACTGATGAATAATTTACACACTTGGAGAACTATGGGGAGATGCTGCTGAAATTTCTGCATGGAAGAAATGATGAGCATGGATGAATTGATAACTACAGAAATATCTCGAAGGTGATAGGATCCTACTTTTTAGAATTAAAATGATACAATGGATTTAGGACATGCAACAAACATTAATCCCAACGCTTAATTCCATATGAAGTCATTTTTTTCCTATTCAGTGGTACGATGTCAATAGATAAAAGTTTAATCTATCTATGAAATTGCTTGTCAGACGAGTATTGATATGATGCAATGACGTTTGTTGATAGAGCTAAAAATTTTATAAATGAAAGGGGGCTTAGTGAAATATCCATGTAAGAAGTGTGTGAATATATTATTCCAAAATTTAGTAACATTGGAAGCACATATCATAGATAATGGATTTCACCCCTTATACACAATTGGGTACACCATAGTGAAGCAGATATTTTCACTTTCAGGAAAATGAAGGGGTATCTCCTAATGATAAAGTTGAGATGATGGATATTATACATGATTTCATTGGTCCTCATGAAATTGAAGAAATAGTTAGCGATGAAGGACAGGGGAATAACTGTGTATCCGAAGGGGACATTGGATCGAATCATAATAGTTATGATCATTTATTTGAGCAAATAGAAACAGAGCTGTATTTAGGCTGCACATCATTCTTAGCCTTAAACTTTCTAGTAAAACTCATGCACTTGAAGGTGTTACATAAGTGGACTAACAAGTCATTTAATACTCTCTTAAAGTTATTGAAAGAGACGCTTCCGATGGACAATACGCTTCCGATAGACAATACGCTTCCGATAGACAATAAATTGTCTAAGTCACATTATGATGCAAAGAAATGGCTCAACAATTTAAGGTTAGGGTATGAGTCAATCCATGTGTGTAAGCATGACAATGCATTTTTCTAGAAAGAAAATGCTTTAAAGGATAATTGTCCAATATTTGAGGAGATCTAATATTTTGAAAAAAACATGAAAGTGAAAAAGGTACCTCAAAAAGTGCTTTGGCATTTTCCACTGATTCCTCAGTTAAAGTAATTGTATAGGTCAAGGCATACTACAAAAGGATATGACATGGCATTATACTGGCAAGTTAACAGAGGATGGGGTAATGTGACATCCTGTTGATAGGGAAGCTTGGCAGGAATTCGATAGGAAGCATCCTGATTTTTTTATCGACCTATAAAATATTAGGCTAGGCTTAAGTGCAGATGGATTTCATCCTTTTGATGATAGGAATTTGTCGTACAGCATATGACCAATGGTTATGACTACCTATAACTTGCTACTATGGATTTGCATGCCTCAATCCTTTTTTACGTTGGCTTTATTAATACCTGGGCCTCAGTCGCCAGGCAAGGATATAGATGTCTTCCTAAGATCAATTGTAAAGGATTTAAGGCATCTTTGGAAGAAGGGGGTTGAGACTCAAGATGCTAATACAAATACTATATTTAACATGCAGGCTACTTTGTTATGGACTGTAAATAATTTTTTCGCTCGAAGCAATTTCTCTGGATAGAATAGACAAAGTTATAAAGCATGTCCTATGTGCAATGATGATGCTCCATCAATTCGAGTTAGGAGGAAAATCATTTATGTTGGTCATCATCATTAGTTTTTAAGGAGTCACACATGAAGAAATCAGAAGGAATTCAATCAAAAGACAGAGATGAAAGCCCCTGCTTATCCTTTTACTAATAAAATTATCATGAATCAGTTAGGTAAGGTGGCAAAAAGATTTCCTAATAAATATGTTTAGTTTGGTGGTATAAAGCGAAAGAAGGGTGCTGAAAAATTTAATTGAAGTGAAGCATATTTTTTAACCTCTCGTATTGGCCGACAATAATCTTATGGCACACTATTAATGTGATGCACGTTGAGAAAAAATGTACGTGATAGTTTTCTAGGTACATTATTGGATATTGAGCATAAGACAAAGGATACAGGTAATACAAGGCGGGATCTAGCAAATATGAAGATAAGGACAGACTTGCATCTATATGAAGAAAAGGATTAGTTTTTCAAACCATATGCTACATACACACTTAACTAGGAAGAACGACAATGATTTTGTCAGTTTATAAAAAATGTAAAATTTCTTGACAGGTTTACTAGGAGTCTTAAGAAGAATGTAACTGATCATGACATAAAGTTAAAAAAGGTTGAAATCACATGATTGTCATGTTATTATGCAGAGGTTGTTAGGACCTTCAATCTGAGTATTTTTGCTGAAGGAATTATCATCTCTTATTGTTAAGTTATACAATTTTTTTAGCCAAATATGCAATAGAACTCTCAGTGGGAAGGATTTCTTGCAAGCCAAGCGTGATATTATCATCATTCTATACAAGCTTGAAAAGATATACCTTCTAGCATTCTTTGATATAATGATTTACATTTTAATGTATTTACTTGATGAAGCATTGCTGGTTGGTCCTGTTTATTTTCGATGGATGTACCCATACGAGAGATATATAAAAAAGTTAAAAAATTATGTCAGGAATCGTGCTCAACCTAAGGGTTTAATTGCAAAAGGATATGTTGTTAACGAGGCATTGACATTTTATTCCATATATCTCAAAATGGTAAAAACTAGATTCAATCAGCCTAACCGAAACCAGGACATAGCATCTAAACATGCAAAAAAGGCATTGTTAGTGTTTTAGTCCTAATGACAACCTTTGGGAAAAAGATCATATCTCACTTTGATAGGAAATATGGAGATGTTGCCATATGGTACATCTTGAATAACTACATGGAGATCGAAAAGTATTTTTGGTAAGTTTTTATATTTATTCATACATTTCTCCTAAATAATTATAACGAACTAAAATACATATGTTCTATAGTGAGCATTGAAAAAGATCGAACAAAGCAGTGTTAATAACATAGATGAGTTACAAAAAATAAAATTTTCCACATGGTTTTACTCTAAGGTAAAAGTTTTTTCTTTCTAAACATCTTATATCAATCATGTAAATATTGTTCCCCACTTGTAATTTTTTTCCAATTTAACTACTCATAGAAATGCTATTTTTGTAGATGTATCATTTACATGGAAATGGTTCCCTCAAAGCCACTAAAGAGCTAATATCGTTAGCTTCTAGCCCCAGTTTTACTATTATGATATACTAAGTATGCATTGTTAATAGAGTGTGCTTCATAGTTGAAACTTGGGATGCGAAGCATAAAACACAGAACAATAGCATTTCTGTTCCGAGAGCTAATGACAATATGTTTTATGGTGTATTAAAGGACATTATAGAGCTGACTTATCTAAACAACTACACAACGAGTTTATTTAAATGCAAATGGTATGATACTGATTCGAGGAAGAAGAAGATTTGCATTGATAAAAACATCACAAGGATCTCCATCAGTGGGTAATGGTATAGGGATAACCTTTACATTATTGCAACTCAAGCACAATAAGTCTTCTATATTGATGATTTTCTTAATAGGCTAAATTGGAGGTTCATCCATACTATTGTGCATCGCAATATATAGGATTTACCTGACGATGATGTCAATATACAAGACTCATCATTCCTGTAGGAAAGCAACTCCTCCAATTTCAACCTCACAGTTAATCTTAGAGATTTCCCTTTAGTCAACTTGAGGGATCAGAGAAATGGTCCTTCAATCATTTCATCTTTTATGAATACTGGGTTTGCGATAGAAGGAGTGGATGTCTTCATCAACAATGATGATAACTTTGAAGATAAAATAATTGAAGATTATATGAAAAATGTACTTGTACAATCTGAAGATGGTGAAGAAATAGACAACTGTAGGGATGAGTCAATTAGGTCTACAGACACTAAATCAGATTAGGAAACAAAATTATTTTTTTGCATGATAACTCATAATTGTGTACGAGTTATTTTGTACTTTTATTATATGAATATAATAACTTGTATCTTCTTATCTGATTTAATTATGGGTTTTTCTCTTAAATGTTTACGCAATATATATTATTCCATTCATAGCAGACATCAAGGCAGAACACCATGGAAGTGATACTGGAAGGGACCCTTCACATTAACCCACTTATATTCCCTCATAGTGTGAGTCATCAAGTATCTTTTATAACTGTCCACACTTATGTTAATTATATATTAAATATAATTTTATAGTATTAATACTTCTTGTTATCCATCAAAGCTGTAACTCTAAGAAAGAGGGGTCCAAATAGGTCCATTAGGTTGCATGAAAAGATAAAAAGGAATAGGGGGAGATTGGTGCCTATATAATTTGATATAACTAGTACTTGGCATTTGGTTGGAGAGAATGTTATCCATCTCGCCCGCAACATAGGCGGTAGTTTCATTCGAGCACACATGCCGCTTTACTATAAATCATGGCAATCGGTGCCCCAGCAGCTACAAAACAAGATTATGCAGGAAGTTTGCGTAAGTATCCATCTCCTTTTTACCTTAATTTAATTATATTTGATATTGAAATTTTTAGACATAATTCTTACTAATTTGTTAAATGACTTTTACTACAATCCCACTTTGACTTTTAGGACATCACTAAGGTTAAGCAAGATAGAACGCTCAGTGGCTTAATGCGAAGTGCCGCTAACCTGTACAGAGACTGGAAGTACAAGTTGAACAGGCACTTTCTAGAGCATGGGGGTGACTGGGACCAAGATTTTAACCTGGACCGTACTAGGCACTTTGTGCCATGATCTATCTTACCTCAGACGTGACATAGGTGTGTGGATTTCTTTGATAGCAATGATTACAGGATAAGCATGATATTTAATAAAATTATGTTAGTATTTCATATATTTAAATTGCAAACTTAACTATATTATATAATTAATTCTTAATTTACAGAAGTTGTCTACGAGAAATGCAAATAACTGAGCAAAGAAGATGATGGACGATTGGCATGGATCGAAATCCATTGCTACACATCATTACGATAAGGTAATTCAATTTATTATTTATTATTTAAAAGTATAATCTGTTACTAATTCAATAATTATATTTATCCTTTCTTTTTTTGTAAAATATAAATAGAGAAATAAGAATACCAGTAGCTGCAATCGGTGCCAGAAAATTTCAAGGACCGACACACGTATAAGACCGGCGAGTGGATGCATCTGACCCTTGGAAAGTAGTATAAAAGTACCCTAAACCTTGTAAGTTTAACGATACAAATTTTCTTGTAGTTTGTATAATTAATTCTTATTTTAAAAGTTCAAGATGAGGTTCACTGAGCTGGTGACTCACCAACTCAATCTAGTGTATCATCCACTAGCTTACCTGGTACTCCTGTGCTAATCGACAAGATTGCCATTACCAATGAGGTGCTTGGCACTTGTTGAAGGTGTAGGAAGGTAGTCAATCGTGTGTTGGCTAGCTGGATGTACCATTCGCTGGGCACCTCTAGCTCTCGAGAAAGCTCGCACTATGTGTCCCAGGTGGGTGAGTTACAGTAACAACTATGGCAGAGTCAAGAGGAGTTTCAGTAGATTTAGTTGTTAATTCAGGAGTAGCAATAACAGCAACTTGCTCAGCAATAGTAGCAGCTTGCTCAGCATCAACAACAGTTCAAGACATACCTAACGAAGCTAACATCCATGCTCAGACAGCAAGGTTTCATGCTGCCTATGCCACCATTTGTCGCTACACAACTAAGGTTAAGTAGATTTGTAACTGCACCCACTACCCAGCTTGCCGGTCTATCTCAGGCACCACCCTCTATGTATCGTCCACATCGCCAGGATGATGATGATGATGATAGTTTTGGCATGGATGATAATACATTGGGTTATCCATATTTTTCTTCTCCTTAGATTTTGTATTTAGGATTTTTTTATTTACAGATATTTGTATGAATCATGTACATAAATTTTTTTATGTGTATAAACAAATTTACAATAATCTTATAAGTATTTAATTTTATATATTAATTACGTGATTTTATTATATTCATACTATTAGCATGTTTCAAATAAAAAGTATTATTATATAAAATTATAGAATTTAAGTTATAAAATTTAAATTATATAAAATTAAATTGAAAATTATCAAATTAACTCAATTGATTCAAAATATAAAGTATTAATAATATAAAAATTGTTGCTCATTTAAAAAAATATTATAAACTTTTAGCGATGATAGAATGTCATTGCTAAAGATTTAAAGAAAAAATAAAAAACATAGAATTACTTTTAGTGATGACAAAGTCGCCGCTAAAAAGTAATTCTATTTTTCCTTTTTATGGCTTCTATTTTCTTTTTTCTTTTTAGCAACAAAAATTATTGTTAATAAAAGCTTCACTTTTAGCGACAACAATTATCGTTGATAAAAGCCTTCAAATTTGAAATTTGAAATGGCTTTTAGCAATGACAAAATCATCGCTAAAAGTCAATTTTTACCGATGATAAAAATGTCGTCGGTGCGGCTCGTTTTAGTGATGAACCTATACTGGCAATATTTTCAGTGACGACTTTTACCTTCTATGGCGATCAAACTATTTTCAACAATAACAAATGTCGTCATTGATAGTTTCTTTTTCTATGGTGTAGGTTTATGGGTTAAGGTTCAAATGTTAGATTTATAAGTGAGGGGTCAAAGGTGCCTACTATAAGGACGAAGTCCTCTACTATTGTAGTGCACTTTGAGCACATTCCTACCGCTTAAATGTCTCATGTGGTGCAAGAGGTCACCTTACTTAGGCATAAGGTGGCAATGAGCCATATAGATGGAGCAGATGCAACATCAATAGTAAACCCACCCACCTTAATATGACTATTACATGCATATGATGACATCTCCACCTGTGTGCCCACCACTTGCATACACACAATAGGCACTTAGTGAATACCAATCTCTTATGGTCTAACATTGCTACTAACAATTTTGATTGGTTGGACTTCAGCAAATTGCTTTTATCTTTTTTTTTTAATTTTGTATTTGTATTTTTTATTGGATATATTATATTTGTATATTTAATTTTATGATTTATATATTTTATAACTATATGGCTCTTTAATTTTAAATTTTAAAAGATAATTTTTAATTATTTATAAATTTTAAATTTATATATTTTATTTATATTTATAAATGTTTTCTAAAAAATTGTTATTTCCAATTACTTTTCGGCAAAAACTAGTTCACTTATTTTGACTAAAAAAAGTTCATTATTTCCAATGGATTTATGAAGGGAATTGTAGTAGAGATAAAATGTAAATCTCTTTATTTTCCATCAAAAAATAAAATTCCAACGTGCATAGTTCTAACACTTGTTTTTTATCGGACATGAGACAGAAATTTCCCTATTTTTAACAGAAAAATTCATCAAAAACAGCCAAATCTCTAGTAGTGACTATGGGTCCGTTTGTTGGTATTTTTAGTTTTTTGTTCCTGAAAACAATTTTATAAAATAAGTTTCAAAAATAGTTTTCAAAAACAATCAAAATAAGAAAGTATTTGATAAATTATTTTGAAAATAATTTTGAATTACAAGAATACCATTAATGAAGTATGTTTTAAAAAAAATAAAAAAAAACTAAAAATTCTTCTTATTTTCTTGTTTTTAAAATACATATTTTGAAAAAAAAATTTAAAACTAAAGAAGGAAAACACTTATATAAACAAATTCTTTCATTTTTTTATTTTTTAAAAATTAAAAACTATTTTTAAAAACATAAACCAAATAGACTCTATATCTATATATGGTTTCTCTCGATTTAATTAACCCATTTGTTATAGAGTTTTTTTTTTTTTAAAAAATTCGATAAAAAATATTTAAGTGAGTAAGATGCTAATGGTTAAAAGCATGAATAGGCAAATTTCAATGTTTAAACTGAAAATTCAGGGGAATTAAGTAAAAATCAACAAAACTACACTCAAGTAAATCATAGTTCTTTAAGTAAATCATAGTTCTTTCAAAGAAAAAAAAAATGTTGAGGCATAAAATTAGAGCAAATCTTAGCTTTAGTTTGGAAGGTCTAAAAACGATTGATTGATTTAAAAACCCCAGGAAATGTATCATTGATTTATTAACCAGTCAACCAGGATATGGGTATCTATAATTATTGCTAGGGTATGAAAAAATTATCCCTTCGCAAATCTCATCTCATTTTTATGGAGAAATATCACTTAAAAAATTAATCATGTCTGTTAATGTGATTGGAGGAAAATTTAAATCAATGAATTACATCAAAGATTAGAATACCCGCAACGATCTATGCAATATTTCATGTGCAAAAAATTTCTTGATGTTTTGAAGAGTGTAATTAAACTATTTAAATTATACATATTGTGCAAAAAATCCCTTTTTTATCTTTCCATCTAAATTTTTAAGAGTAAAGGGGCTTTATGCTTCTTTTTTTTTAAGTATGCTCAATTAAGCAAAAAAAAAATAACTTTTAAAAAATCAAATCATGTCTAAAACTGATTTTAAATTAAAAATTAAAAATAATAAATTTTACTTTCAAAATTAACATTTAAATATTATCAATTATAATTTATTGATTTAGAATATTTTTAATTTATTTATTTATAATCCATTATATTCAAAATTAATTCTTCCCACCATTATACAAAACAATGTTAAAAAAAAATCATCTTTTACTTCATTCCATTACATGTTGAGCACTTTGCTTTTTTAACGCATACATATTTTTATGAAGTTATTTTCATAATAATACATATAACTTAGAATTATAATTAAAATTCTATATGGAGATGATTTCTTCTAATAATCTTTTTATGTAAATATGCATAAGTATTTTAGAAATGATTTACTTAATTATGATTTGTTTAAATAAACTATAAATGTTAGCTATAAGTATTTTAGAAATAATCTCTTTGCGTAAAAAGAAAAAAATATTTTTATGTAGAAAATTGATTCTAAATCATATTAATTTGGGATAAAAAATATAAATAAAAATATTATTTCTAAAATACTTATAAGTAATAAATATAGTTCATTTAAGGAAATTATAATTAAATATATTATTTCTAAAATAACTATGCATATGTACATAAAATATTATTAAAAAATTGTCTTAAAATAAAGTTTTAAATGTGATTCTAAATTATATATTATTCCAAACATAATTTCATAAAATAATGTATCAATAAAAAAGAAAAGTGATCAAGATGCAACAAAATGAATTAAAAGATTAAATATTTTTTAATTTTTTTTGTATAATGGTGAGAGGAATTAATTTTGAATATAATTAATTATGAATAATGAAATTAAAAATAATTATAAATTAATATTTTATATTTAATAATATTAAAATATTAGCTTTGAAAGCAAAAATTATTATTTCTAATTTTTAGTTTAAAATCTATTGTGTGACCAAGCACATTAAAAAAATAATAATAAATGCCTTTACCATTAAAGATTTGGAAAGAAAGATAATGAAATTAAATTTTCTAATTATACCTTTTGAAATATTAGGGGTTTCTTGCATATAGAGTATAGTATAGAAAAGTTATATATTAACCTTTTTAAAATTGAGATAGTCAAACATTACATTTCCAAACTTTAGGTGCTAAATTATGAACTATAAGTAAAAGAGACAATTTATAATCTACCTAGAAAGAATAGATACCTATTAACCAGCCCAAATTTAGTCACCAACTTAAGATCTTAATTAGAATTGCTTAGCATCTCGAGAATGTGTCCATATTAAGTGAGATATGCGGTGGCAATTCATGTTTATGTGTCAGGTTGATATCATATCAAAAATTAGTAATAATCTGAATAAGTTCAATTCAATTCTAATCCAAATTATAATCATATCATATTGGATCAATTCATTTATTAAATAGATCAGATCCAGTCAACCTATCAATCTATTTAATAATTTTAATTAATAAAATTTATATTATAAAATTATTTATTAAATTTAATTACATATTATTTTCATAAAATATTTTTTATCATTGATAAAGTATTTTTTTAAAATTTTATTATTATTTTATTAAAATATAGATTTTATATTTTTCTTATATATAATTATACATAATTTAATTATTAATCATTTTGCAAATAATATATTTAAAAATTTAATATAAAGTCCTAAATGTGTCAACTTGTCAAACCGTTTACAACCTTAATTTGACTTATTTAACCTACTTATAACTTGAAGCCGTGTAAAGATTTTTATATTCATATCAAGTTATTGTATTATATTATGAAAAAGTATCACCTCTAAAATGTCATGGGAATGCCATCACATTTAGTTCCAAAGCACATGTCATAGAAATTCTTGTGTATGTTTCACTTATGCCATGTTTATTTATTTATGACAAACAAATTCAAGATATTAATTTATCATTTTCAATAATTTTTAATATACATAAATTCATAAAATTAATAAATATTTCCTATTTATTAATCATAACTAAATCCATATTCCATAATTAAAATATACAAGAATTTCTCCACGGCTTAGCTCGGTCCATATTGTAAAGTTAATTCATTGCCCTAATTTATCCAATTGCTTTCTTGAGACTTCTATTAGTCGCTTTTCTAGTCCTGTTTAATATATAGTGCCAAAACAAGCACCTTAATTAGTGTTTAATGTCATCATTATGGATGTTAGGGTCCTTAGACCATAAAATTTTGGGTCCTGTTGGCTCATATTGTGAAGGTACTAGTGCTTTCGTGACGCTGATTAAATAGCATTTAACTAAAATGAAAAGATACTATTTTATAAAAAAAAAAGTGTATTTTTACTTAATTTAATATCAATTTTTTTCAATTTTTAAAGAATAAATTAAGTAAAACTATATAAATTTTTAATGCATTTATATTTTTGACATGATTAAATGTTCTTTAACTAATGTCTTCGAACACTAGTTGACAAATGTCCTAAATTTTAGTCACACTGAAAGAGCTTTGATTAATAATTAAATAAAATACAAACACAAAACCATTGGAGATAATCCAACAACCGCTTGACCTGGCCCCATTGAAATCATTCCCATAAAATAAAGTGATGGGTATGGGAATATTTGGTAGGAAGGATGAGTATGAAAAGCAAAATCCAACCGAATTTCTTTACTCACTGTTAGTTTTCCATGAATCTTCATCAAAATTATAACATTCTAGTGAGTACCTAATGGTTGGTTTGAGCGTGCATTTTTATCCCCAATTCTCTACCAAATTCCATGTTACCATTATGTCTTGGTTTGACCAATTTAACATTATTATTATTATTATCAACAAAACATTATCATTTTGTGAACCAAAGAGAATCACTTCGAAGGCAGTTTCACTACTGGTCTTTTGACAGATGCTTGCATCTTAGGTCGCAGCACCTACTCCACTTGCAACACAATATCAATTTCAAAGGAACATAAATCAATTCTTTTACAATGCATCACAATAATTTCATAAATTTATGAAAGAAGTAAACCCACTATAACAGCTCTTAGATCAGAATGAGTAATGCTGTCAATAAAGTGCCAATTGATTCCAAAAATTTAAACAGATAAAAAAAAGTTAAAGAATAATCTTGTTATTATTTTATAAACGTGTCTTTTCTTAAATATAAATTAAGATACATCAATGTATCATATACTAATAACTTCAAATTGTTAAACTTCATTCAATTTTTACGATACTGCATAAATTAATAAATTCAAATTATTTAATTTAGTTATACAGTGCATGAAAGTTTCTTCCGCCTTATGATGGTCCTTTAAAGTTTGAAATGTGGGCATAACATAAGTTCTGTTTACTTTGCTGAAGTTTGAAAAAAAAAAGCGGAGATGGCAAGGGCTAACCCTAACGTCATATCAAAGTAATGTTCATTGTTGGTAAAAGATTAAACCGTTTGGAAATAACCAAGAATAATATTATTATAACTAGCAAATACTGTATATGTGCACGTTAAAACGTGCATACAATTTTCACACTAAAAAAATATATGTTAATCCTTTTGCAGAACTTTAAGGGTAATAATTTTTTATACAACATAAATATGATATATTTATTTGAATTCAAGTGAACATGTTAATTTATTTAAGAATTTATATTAAATTTTTAAAAATTTTATTTAAAAAATAATTAATATTTTAATCATTAATAAGCATATATAATAAAAATATATTTATTTGAATATATGTAAATCCAACTTTTTTTAAAGGGTAATAATTTCTGATACAACGATATATTTATTTGAATTCAAGTGAACATGTTAATTTATTTAAGAATTTATATTAAATTTTTAAAAATTTTATTTAAAAAATAATTAATATTTTAATCATTAATAAGCATATATGATAAAAATATAAAATTATTAATTTAATAAAATAATAAAAATTTTAAATTTAATAACTAATTTTATAATAAAATTTTTTTAGTTAAAATTACTAAATAAATTAAACAAATAATCCGTAAATAATTCGTAAATTGGTTGACCCAATCACGAATTGACATTTGAGGATTGCCCATATTCAATGCCAGATTACTGTATGTCCCCTAAAATGATTAGTACTGTCGTCAAGAGGGAGGTTTTTGGGTCTTGAAGCTAGTTCTTTAATTGGGTGCAGGCAACGTATTTTAAAGAGGGAGGGACCATTTTTTTTCCTTCATGACATAAAAGGCAAATTTCATATAAAATACAGAGGCCTTGTCCTGTTATTTGTTGCTTTCTGCCATGGAAGGACACATTATTTTTATCCTTCAGCCATTGAAATATTTTCAAAGGGAATAATGCACCAATATAAAATGGAACCAAGAATGGCGAGAGATTAGGGTTAGCAATGAAGATGGGTAATTGGAAAGGGTGGCAGTGCTTCAAGAGCTTCTCTATTTCAACTTCAAAGAGAACGCTTCTTAAAATGAGGTCACACTTCGGATACAAACCTAGAGGTAAGTAAGTGGCTGAACAGGGATAATCCTAATAAAAAAAAAAATCGTATCAACAAATATTTTTGTAGCCTTTTTCTTAAAAGTTTTGATTTTCATATAAAATTTCGTAATTTTTTTTATAGAAACTAAAAATTTTTTGGCAACTTATAACGCAGTTGCAAGTTGTTATGTATTTGCTGCACATAAAAATTCATATGCATTTATAACTTTTTTGCAAACAAATTACAAATTTTATGAATTTCTTATTAAACTTTCGTAAAAATTAATAATTTTTTCCAAGAGTGTACCGAAACAAAAGCCAATTATAATTATAATCATAATATATATGACACCAACGAAGGGAAATTGCACAATTTTCTTCTCTGACGTTGTTTCAGAATCATGTACAGGGCAGAGGAATGGGTTGATAAATCTTTACGAGGACATGGAATCTTGTGGGGAATACGAAGATATAAAGGTGATGTGGAAAATGATTCTGTCTTCGTCATCTCGTCAACATGCCTATAATTATAGGTCAAGAAGGAGCAATAGGTCTTCTTCATGCTGGGTTCTCTGTTTTGGGCCAACTTGAATGTTGTACTTTGTCTGTACATCATACAAGATAAATGTAAGTCTGTACTTTTTATTTTTATTTTTTTTTCGCCCCTTCCGGAGTTACATCGATTCCGATTTATTTGGAATCGAATCTTGTCAAACTTCATTTTAGAGAAGATTTTCCTATCACTCTTTTTTTATTCTTTTTATTCACAGTACTCAAATCCAATCCTCACTTAAGTATGCATTTACACATTGTCAGACCACTTTCTTGAATGAGTGACATGTCATTTTCTTTGCTTCTTCCTAAGGGCTCGGAATGCTGCTTAAGATATCAATATCTCCAGTTTGGTGACCAAGAGTATAATAATCTTTGACGTTAGCTCTCAACCCAACACTTGCTTGCTTTAGGGTAAAAGTTTCGCTGGGCAACAAAATAATTTAAGAATTTTCATATAAATAATTTTATTTTTAAGGGGTTCTATATAGTTTTTTTTTTAAAAAAAATCAATTGCAAAGTAAATTTTTTTTATTTTATCAAAGTTTAGGAAGTTAAAGCCTCAGGTGTAATTAAATCAAGTTAATCAGGAAGAAATTAAATTCATTCCGTGAAAAAAAAATTAAATAAGTTGAGTCTGTGCCCTAACATTCAAAGCCAGTGATGTTCAGATATTCAAAAGAGCTTGTATACATATATTTTATTTATCATATTATTTATAATTTTTTTAAATTATTAGTTCATTTAATTATTTAACAATTTTGATATTATAAAAAACTTCTTTATTTTCATTTTAAGAGAACAAAAATGGTTAGAGAAAATTATACATCCATCGCCATAAACTCAAATTCAAATAGTTTATGTTTGAACTACATGCAAAAGGTTAAGGGAATTTTCGGTGATAAATTTTCTATTTATATTGTTGCCTACCTAATTATTAGGTTATATTCAAACATCATAATTTTAATTATTTTATATGGATATTAGTTGGATTAGAACGATATTTGTATTCACAATGTGATGTTATTTATTTGTACACTAAACTACTGGGTATAATTCTTTAATATTATTTGCTAAAATATTGAAATAATATTTCAGAGCTCATTCGTATTCGATTAATTTAATTTCATGATCAAATTTGAGCTCAATTTTTAAAAATACAAGTTTAAATTTGAATTTATTTACTCTTGTTGTGTTCAAATTTATTTTCTAGAATCTAATATTGATGCGGGTGCAAGCAACGAGAACGTAATCTCTGTTTTATACGAACTCTGCGCGCACATTCAGTAATCTACCATCTTTCTTGCTTGTCTCCACGACGCTACCACCCAACAAATCCCAGGAAACTGTAATGAAACAAACATAACCTAAAGTCAATACTAGTGAAATAAAATGATTAGAGGAAAATCTTATGCACAAAACTACATAAACAGAATGATGCATCAACAAGGGCAATTCGTGTGCTATTAAGGATCCGTGTGAAATTTTGAAAGATATTTTTTATATAAATAAGAAACTATATATGCATTTATATTTTATAAATTAAAAAAATAATATTGAGAGTTATGATAAAAGAGAAAAATAGTTTTTTTTTTAAAAGTTATCCTCAATCAAATTATTTATATTTAACGTTAAATATGCAAATCATTTTTCATTATTATGATATTTTACAATTCTATTGAATAGGGAAATTTACATTATGTAATAAAATTATACACGCACATATATATATCAATTGTCACAAATTTATATAACATTAATCCCATAGATTTATTTAATCGGTTAAAAAATATTTTATTTTAAACTAAAGTGAAAAATATGAAATTAAATATTTTTATTTAAATATTAAATTATTTATAGTAATTCAAATGTTCATATAATTTGAATATATATATATATTCTTCAACAAATTAATATCTTTTAGATCCATCGCTACTTACAAAAGATGTTTTCCACCAACGTAATACGAAATAGAAATTAGAAAGAAGAAAACAGCAGAGAAATTGAGAAAATTTTCCAATTCGAGTTCACACTTTCCTGTTCAGGTAAAAGAAATGACAGGGAAATCACAGAGAGAGAGGTGAAGTACCTGAGAGATCGAATCGTGAATCGCTGGGAAAGGTAGTCGAAGAAAAAACTGGCTCCATGAAGGAACACAACGACTCCCGTGCAACCCAACACGAATAGCTCAATCATCATTAACCTTTCAATTGAATCAGCTTCGGAACCAGAAAACAGAAAAGTTTCTCTCTTGACCTCCCAGAGAAATGTGTTAATGAGAATAGAATTATAACATCAGATAGGATAGTTGCAGTAAAATTTTCCACAATTCAAATCCAAACCCCAAAGGTCCAACTGTCTTCCAATATGGTCAAAATAGTTCGGTTCACCTTCGTTCGGTTCATTGCAATGAGTTATGTCCATTGGGCAGGTGATATTAATATGGGACGGTTATTTGGTATCAAAATATCGAAATTTTGACCGATACATCAGTAATATTTTAACAGATGTTATTTTCTGGACATTTAAGCAATCTAATTAATTATCCATTTAGGCAATCAAGATAACTATTTTTATGATAAGAATTATCTCTTCTATTTAGGAATTAGAATAATAATGGGAACACATGATAATTTAATCTATATCCAAAGAGTATTCTTACTTTTTACTTATTTAGGTACGAGTATATAGCTTTGAAAATAAATAGAATTTTTACGAAAATTTTATTTGTTGTAGTTATAGAGATGAGATTATATTATCCAACCCTCTCATATCCATATTATTATAAAATATATAATTAAATAATATATTATTAATATAAATTTGATGTATAATAAAAACTAAAAGTAAAACTATGTATATTATCAATCAATTTAAATACAGAAATTTTTTAAAAATAAACTTTAATAGAAGAATTCATGGTATTCATTATTGTATTAGTATTATTAAAATTTTCATGTAACTATTATTTTATAAAAAAAGATATAAATAAATATAGTAAATATGATAAGTTATAAATAAATTATAATTAGATAAATAGGATAAAAATAATTAAATACTTTTAATTTCATTAAAAAATTATAATAGAATATAGATAAATATATATTATTGAAATAAAATATAAAAATAGAAATAGATATGAAGATTCAAATATTTGATAGAAATGGATACGGAAATCTTAATCCCTTACTCATACCTTTCCTATTGTCATTCCTAAGACACATACTTTAATTATAAAATATAATATCAACTATCAATTAATTTGTATGAACTATGTTAGAATAATAAAATTTATATATTTCTAATGACTATAAAATAATTTAAAAGTATTTTAATTAGTTATAATTGTAAATATCAAAGGGTAATAATAAAATTTATTAATTTATTTACTAATTGATGAAATATTTCAAATTTTATTTGATTATAAAAAGTATAATTTGATATAAGAAAGCAAATATTTTCATAATAAACTGTGAAATCAAACTTTAGACTAAGAAATTTGTATTGGATAAAAAAGATAATGATAGAAACATAAATTTCAAAAAATTAATTAAGATTTCATTCGTAGATATCTACTTTTCAACTTTGAAAAATTCATACTCATAGACACAAGAATAAAAGTAGAAACTTATAATAAACATAAAAGTAGATTCTTAATTTCAAGAGATTTTTTAGATTTTTAATTTTTAATTCTATTTTTCTCAATTTTTAAAATCAAAAATAAAAATTTTAAGATATATCAATAGTAAAATTTAAATAAAGATGAAAATTTTAAGAAGGAGATGATGGTAGTAATTTATGTGATTAATTAAGATTTGATATTTTTTATTTTTTAAGAATTAAAATGAGATAAAAATAAATAAATAAACAATAAAATCAAAAATTTTGTGTTATTGCATTAACTTCACAAAAAATAGGAATAACGGGGCATCAATAGAATAAAATTGATATGGCATAATTAAAAAAGAGGATTCTCCTAAGATTATGTTCGTTAGATAAAAAGGATACTTCATATAATAGCTAAAATCAACCTTTTGTGCTAAAATAAAGCACTAATTGCAATCCTACATGTTTTAACAAAATTAAATGAGTAATTAAAAAGGAAAATATTAAATCTCCCAATGATGTGTGCCGAATCTGTATACCGATTGTTTTACAACCATGTGATTAAATGGTAAATATTGGACCCACATTGAGATGAGTAGCGTGTATGCATTGTTGTTATTTCGGAATCCAACTTCGACATTTTGTTTTTGGTGTAAAAACAGTAGCTCTCAATTAAAAATGAGTGTTCAATATAAAATAGAAACAAATTTTAAATATTCAATTCAAAACCTTTACAGTGAAGCCCTAATATATATTTGATATTTTAGTAAGATTTTTAAAAAATATGAAATTTATAAATTTTATAATAAAAATTGCAATTGTATATAAATTTTGTACAAATGAATACATAAATAATTAAAACTTCATTCAATATTGCATAAAAAATTTTCTTGTTTGTATATTAAAATAATTACAACTTCTGATAAAAAAAAGTTGAGAAAAATAGAAAAAAATTTCACAAAAGTTATAAGAAAATGTCCAGCCTAATATTGACCTGTTAAAACTTTGTAAAAATTGATAACAAACCCATTAAAATTTATGGTTGCTTTTGTAATTATGAAAATTAAGATGGGTTGAAAACAAATGTCATATAATAAATATTTTAATCTATAAAACATGTCTTCCATCATAAAATATTAGCCATTCATTTAAATAAGTAAGAAATTTAATAACTTGAAAGTTATTTAATTACTTTAAATATCAATATCCATATTTTTATTTTGGGAATGCTAGAATTGTTCATTAAATATAACGTAATTCTAATTCTAAAACATTATAATTTCTCATCTTATAGTCTATTGGTTATGATGAATTTTCATTATTCTCAATTTGACCATCTTGAGAGGCATGTGCACTACAATTTCATTTTGCGGCAGAAAATCATTCCTTCGGAAGATATTTTCCTTTTTCTCTTCTGTTCAGAAGCATCAATGAATTAGTGTACAATTTTGCAAATACCAGAGTGCTCCACTGAAAAGTCTTAAATAGAAGTTCAATTATAAGAATCAACCGATTGTAAGAATCATTCGCTCCGTTGGAATGGATGAACCGAATGGAATCAAACAAAGAGAAGCAAAAAATGAAAGAAATTGTTTGCTTCATTTAAAGAATTAAATCACAATATTTATGATTTTTTTATTAATATTTAATTCATTATTGAAGGAATAGATGTCGGTAGCAGTGGTTGTTGGATGTCTTCTTAGACTTTTTCAACCATAAAAATTAGTTAAAAAATTGACGTTTTTCCCCACATTTACATACTAGCACCTCCCTTATACAACCAATGTAGATACAGGATAACTCAATAAATTCTTCCATACGAATTGGACTATCAATTGGAATCCTAATATCAACCAACTCTCCCATCAATTATTAGGTAAAGATATTTTAAGTAAGTGCTAATACTAATATTGGATGTTTTTTTGAATCTTTTTAACTACAAAATCTAGATCAAAAGTTGAAACTTTTCCTTATATTTATAAATCAACACTCAATGTTTTCCACAACTAACGTGGATTAACCCAAAAAATCTTCCTTTTATATATTGAGCTATCGATTAGAATTTTAACATTGATCAGCTCTCTCCCATAAATTATTAGGCAAAGATTTTAAGTAGGTTCTAATACTAGTATTGCATGTCTTTTTTAGCCTTTTTAACTACAAAAACCAACTAAAATATTGAAACTTTTTCTTATATTTATAAATCAAGGATTAACCCAAAAAATCTACCCCTTATGTATTAGGCTATTGATTGGAATTCTAACATTGATTGGCTATCTCATGTTTTGTAAGGCAAAGATATTGTAAGCAGGGTCAAATATCAATGTTGGATATCTCTTTGAACCTTCTAAATTATAAAAGTTAGATCAAGAATTGAAACCTTCCTTCATATTTATATAATAACAACTAACTCTTTCACAACTGATGTGAAGTAATCCAACAATATCATAAGTAACAATGATAATAACAATAATGATAGTGATAATGGTGACGGCGGTAGGTGGTAATAATAATAATAGAAGTAATGGCAACGGTGATTATAAGTGTAATGAAAAGTGATAGTAGCAATAATAGTAACAATGACAATGATAAAAGTGATATTGATTGTGATAGTGGGGATGAGTGATACTAGTTGTGATAGTTGAAATGAATGGCAGTGTAATAGAGAAATATAATCTAACAGGTTAGAAAAAATAAGAGAATCTAATAATAGAAATTTATTAAAAGGTTAAGATGTTCCAATGCCCATGAATCAAGCACTTAGTAATAGAATCAATTTTTGAATCCTACTCTCAATCCTCTAAAATCTTCTAATCAAATGTCACCTCAAAAAGTAAAAAAATCCGCTTGTTTCTTTACTATCTCTTAAATTTTTTTTTTAACCGATCATAGGATTGTTTAAACTATTAAATAGCCACGTGCAATATTTCAAGATCAAATCAAGATTGAGAAAATATCATATACTACTTGTACTAAAAGATCTTGACTTGATTGTCATATAGGTTTGAACGTAATAAAAAGCTGTATGAATATTAAATTCCCATAAATTTGCTAAGCTCTGCATAGATTGGTATGTTCAAACCAACTCCGATCCTGGTAGAAAGTTGTATGAATGTTAAATTTCCATAAACTTGTCAGGCCCTGCCTAAATTAGTCTGTCCAAACCAACGTAGGGAAAAGACCACTAGCAAATTACATACCATTATAAAAATGAATGAACTACCGGAACAGCCAACGTCAATTTTATTTCATTCATAATATATCAATTACAAGGGACTAACAGCAGGATTGCATACTAAAGTTCATCTACGGTCCCATTTCTTACATCTCACTGATCAAAACACTAACACACTAATTTACAGATCAAGAGCAACTCTGGAACTTCAGGAAGCCGCAATTCCTAGTCAAGACTTTAGCCATGCTCTTCCAACTTATTCCTCGTCCAGATTTTAGCCATGCTCTTCCAACTTCATACAACATCTCCCTCATGAAGAAGTCTCTGATCAAAATGCCAAACCCCTGAAAGCCACCAAACAATAATTATCTTAGAAACCACGAGTCTCGTGTTCCTTTTCTGTTATGAAGGAGAAAGAACACCAAATTAATGGATAAATGCATGTTATTGAAGCAAAAGCTTTCAAATTGCAATCTGGCAGCTTAATGTCACGGGCAAGTTCTACAATGACAGTATTTTTCTGCATTCATCTGCTATTTTTCTAGTGGCAACATAATCACAATCGCAACCATAATCTAAAACCTTCCGATTGTAGTATAATAAAAATGATGGTGGCCAGCTGAACAGACGATATACATACCATGACCCCTTCCGACCATCCTCAGTTGAGCCACATACTCTGCTATCTTCTTAATTGATTCAACCTGTACAAACCAAAATTAATGTAATTGATCTGGACATTACTCACATAACAAAAGATGCCAAATCCACAACATTCGATTGCTTTATTACGTTGATACAAGTTTATACCATTCTCATTTTTGTTGCTTTATATGTTGATACAATTTTATACCATTCTCATTTTTGCTCTGTTCTTGCCCTTCTTGTTACTAAAGATTACTTTCAGGTTAACATATTCTAGGTCTGGACTTTGAGAAAAAGAGAATCCTGAGAAACCTGTGAAGAACCACTATTTTTCCTATTATAAATTTTTTCGCAAAAAATTATCCCAGCCATACTAAGGACTAAAATAGGTATACAGTATGCAATAACTGAGCTCACCTGCTCATTCAGGAACTCGTTCTCAATGAAATCGGCCATTTGAGGATCATTATTGCGATCTGCAACCTATTGTAGGTCAAGAATAAACAAGTTTATCTTAGTGAGTCTTGATAAAAAGAAATCCGGATCTGCCAAGCCTCAAAACACCCGGTTAAATAACTCATTATTTTCTCAATACACAATTTTGTATATAAAAGTCAATCCTGAAACTTCTCCTACCAACTTAAGCTTTTGGAAACAATTAGCACTTGATATCTCCATGCTTCAAGCCCAAAGGGCTACCGAGTGAGGGGACATAATGAGTTATAATAAAAATCATTTGTAGGCCTTCTCCTAATAGCTTAGGCTTAAGCTTCCAGGGAGCATTGTACTTGATAAATTCAAAGAGCAGAAGGTAAAGGGGCATTACACTGTGCACATTCAGAAGTTTCTCATTTGTAAGCTTCTCCAAAGACAAAGCTAATTCCATAGCTGAATTAAGCAAAATGGGGAAACAAAAGCATAGATCCAATAGAGTCAGTTGTTTGAACAAGTGAATTCATATGATCAACTAGGAGGACATCAAACTCCGAAAATGACCAAATTACCATATAAAGCATCTCCCTTTTCTACATGCTCAAATTCTGAGGGAGGATTCTTGATAGGGTGAAGTAACACTCGTCCACCACGAATATTCTGCAAAAATCTAAGTTATATTAGTAACTATATCTTAATAGCTGCCACAAACATTTCTAAAAGGGCTTTAGCCTGCTGTGGAGGAACATAAAGAGAACAAAAGCTTGTGGGAACCTGAAATTTCATAAGCTTTTCCGCATGTTCTCTCTCTTCTTCACTTGATTCCTTAAAGAACCTTTTGGGTGACAACATTGGAATCAGAGGTTGAAAATAAAACCCATATGACAAATGGTAGAATCAATAAGAAAGAGAGTTTTACTTGGCAAGGCCCTTGAGAGCTACGTTGTCCCTGTCAAAGTATGCATACATGGAGTGGTACACATAGGAAACGTTGTATTCCACACTGTAACAATTGAAGACAAAAGCAAAATCAGAAGGAAGTGAACTTATAAAAGAATCCTATAAATTCTTGGAGAATACTAAACTGAGATAGGAAGATCTAGAGTATCTTTCAACAATTTTGAGAAGAAAATGATCAGCAAAACAGAACAGACCCTAAAAGCGATTTTATAATATCATATAACTCAAAAAAGCATGATCTCCTCAGGAAATAGGTGGGAAAAAATTTAGAAATAGAATTATAGAAATACTGACTTAATCTGATCGTTAATTGCAGCTTCACACTCTTCTAAGTAGTTCTGACGAGCCATTGAAACTTGAGGTGATATGGGAACAGCAAGGACATCTTTCTTAACCTCCTCAAATGGTTCGAAAATCACGCCAGTAAGCGGCGCTGCGTTTGTTCCAATCGATCCACAGACTGTGAGATTTCTGCTTCCTCCTGTATTAGGAAGACTCAGGGAAGAAGCAGAAGATGATAAAGCAAAGCTCAAAGAGGAAGATGAAGAAGTGGGCTTTCTCAGACCCTCTCCGACCATGGAAGAGAGAGAAAAACCTGAAAATTTGGAAGCTGAGAGAGCCATTGGGAAACAGGTTTTCAGCAGAGATTCAGAAAGTACAAAGAAAGGGAGAGAAAGGGAGGGGAATCAATGGAAGTTCTGAAGGCTGATGCAGAGGGGAGGGACTAGGGTGATATTTGTAGCGGTGGTCAGGAGTATTCTGGGAGTTACGGATGGATTTAATTCTTCATCAGCCGTTAGATTAATGATTCTGTGGACGGTTGAGATTTCAGGACAGGTAGGGGCGTGTGGCGAGCTCGTGGCCTATCTGGTGTGAACGTGAAATCTGAGAAATATCCTGATCCGATACACGTAGCCATTGCCGAATTGTCGTTTCCTGTCAGTGTACTCGCGCTCTGATTGGTTTTATAGTCATAGTGGCAGTAATCAGCCAATTGAAAAGAGTTGAAATTTTTGTTACAGTATTGATGTTGGATTGTGGTTGTCATCCACCCCCATCCCTATCCATATTATATCAAATTTTTAACGTTTCTACGTAACAAGAAGAGGGGGGGGGGGGGGGGGGATAATTAACATATTAGTGATATAGTCACGTTCAATTTATTTTAAATATTTTATTTTATTATTATGTTTAAAATTTAAATTCATAATTTTTCAAATGGACATTAAGTAAATTATCCTTTTTATTATTATAAAAAAATAAAAATATTGTTATTGGTTTAATAATTATACCAATTGATGCTATTATACAAATTGATTCGAAACGAGTATTTAATTGAGATCAAATGAATTATATCGAATGATTAAATCAGCTAATATATTTTTTATATATACATATTAATGTATACAAAATTCATTATATTCAATATAAATATATTTCTAAAATATAAAAAATAAATATTAAAATTATATATATTATGATTAATGCATAATAAATCTAATTATGAGAGGTAGATTCAAATTAAAACAATTTCAATATTAAAAAAAAAATTCAACCATTAACAAAGCATACAATATCAAATGCAATTAAGTTTTATTACAAAATTAGTATTCATTCATAATTACAATATTATTTAACATATATATATTAAAATTGTATTAATTTTTTAGCCATATATCAGTTCTAATACTTTAAAATAAAAATTTAATTTTTTATGTTAAAGTTATATTTTATTGTATTATTGGATAATGTATACAATATAAAATATTACAATAACTTAATAAGAAGTGTTGTTAGACTAGAGGCATAGGTGCTTGGTTCTTCACTTTGAGGATTCAATCTTTGACATCCCTTAAGCTCAACTTTTAAAACTATTTCAAGGAAACTAGTTAACTCATTGGATCTGAGTCAAAGCAAGTTATCTAAGTTTAGCAAGTTATTATCAATCTAAATCAAGTTAATAAGTAATCGAAGCTCTAGGGATGTTCTAAACTGCTTAAAGGCCTATATTTGGTTGTTCTAAACTACTTAAAGGCCTATGTCTTATTTCAATTTGGTTGAGCTAGTTTGGATATGAAAATACTACCCAAAACTACCTAGTTAGACCTCATATATGATTGAGCTATCACCTCATTCTTGATATAGGATCAGAAAACATATCATATTTATACAACCTATTAGTGTTTATACAAACAAGAATGTGACACTTATCTCTAGTAACTATTAAGAGACTTTTGTTTACACTACTTGATTGAGAATCACATTAAAAGCATGAATACTTAGATCCTATCAAGGGGCTCCACCTGTTCACACCTTTTGGCATCCCATTTGTCCACTTATACTTGTTTAAAAAATGTATACAAAAAGGATACCGTGGAAGTAAACAAATATATATACACTTTTTGATATGATGTTTAGGCATATGGGTATGTTCCTCTTTATGACACATCAATTTTTTTTTAAAGAGTTAACTCATCTTTAAGTGTGTGATTTTGTCTCACTTTAAACATTAATTATTTTTATGGGTTGTTATCTTTGAACATTGTTGAACCTATTTGTAATAGCATTTCACTTTGTGATAATATAGGAGATTGTTTAGAGTTGGTCATTTAATGATAAATTTTAAAAGAAGTTAGCTTATTTTTATTTGATGCAAGTTGAGATTAAGGGGGATCTAATTTGGAAGAAAAGTTGGAAATGGCAAGACTCACAAAGAATCCATTTGTTTCTTTAAATTTTATCCTATGATAGGTTGGTAACAATTTTGCATAAGATGGTTTGTCATTTAACTTCGATACTTATTTCCTCCATTACAAAATAAGTACGGAAAATTGTACTTCACTCACTTATAATTTTGTTGATTTTCACTTAATATATATTTGTTTATAAGCATTACAACCTACCTGTGCTTTTTTATACTAACACTTCACCTTTCTAAACTTTTTTTCATCTAATTTTTAATGGAATATTCTATAGTGAGTGAATTAAATGATCTTAGAGAAAATCACAAGGCAATAAAATATAATTTTATTTATATTTATATGAATTGCTATTTAAAATTCTCAATTAGATTAAAAATTATTTTAACCATGTCTCCTTAATTTAAATTTGCAAACACTATGTTATCGTTATATGCTTTATAAAATTATTAGTAATGGAAAATATGAATTTTGTTATTTATAAATATCATTACATGTTCCATGTTTCTCTTAAAACAAGGAAACAAGATAATATATTTTGCTTCTATTGAGAATTTTTCAAATTAATTTACATACAGGAAAAGTATATTTTACTCATATACGGTTTCGCCCAATTTCACTTAATTCAAATGCTATGAAGTTTTTCATTAAAAATTGGATGGATAAAAGTTTAGATAAGCAAAGTGCTAATGGTAAAAAGCATAGGTGAGCAAATTGTAACACTTGAAAACAAATATGGGTTAAATAAAAATTAGCAAAATTACTAGTAGATAAAGTATAATTTTCCTAATTAAATATGAAACCCTCCTCAAAGTTTGAAAGATTGTTCTACATGTCTAATTATTCTATAATGTCTAATTTGTGGACAAGATTGATTTGTACTTAATTTTGGTATGATTTCTATCATCTCTTTTTTTAACGATTAGCTTTATTTTAATTATATTAAAATGTGGGGTTGGCACTTAAGAGGTAAATAAAATCACGTTTTTCTTATTTCTTACTAGTTTATATCACAACCCTTTCCTAATCATGATTAGCGTAGAACTTATTCTACCAATTTCCACTAATTTATCCTAGTTATACTCAATATATAAATATATAGAAAAAAATAAACAACTGGTAATGAGATTAGCATTAATAATTAATAGTAACAATATTCGTCGAATTAGTTTCTATAAAATAAAGGAAATGAAACCTACTTACAATCCCTAATGTATTTCAAATAAGATGGCCTAACTAGTTCCTATAGACAAAAGAATCCTTACACAACTACTAACTTTTACAAATCAAGGCTTCTTAAGAAAAGTATCAACAAATATATCTATTTACATGCAAACTATCTAATTGTTACATGTGACCTTGCTAAAAAGATTCCTAAAAGACCTATCATTATTGTACTGTTGGTAGAGATATCTCAATTTAAGAATCTATAATATTAAATATAAAAAGGTAAGTCTAGAGTTTGGTGAGTAAACATCTTCAAATGAATTATAAAATAATTAAAACCTTACTAACTAGATTTACCCTCCCTTACTTATAACTTATCTCTTACATATTTCTATAATCAAATCATTAGTAAGTATAACATTCTCATAGGCATACTATTAGCAAAATTTCATAACTTACTTAATTCAAGAAATGCAATTCAATATTATCTTAAGATCATACACAATGAAAAGCAAGTAAATCTTCTTGTAACTTTCATTCATCCTTATCCCTTAAAGTTACCCTTATCCCTAAAAAACATATACCAAATCTAATGTTCAAATTATAAGAATATCACAGTGCTTTGATCTCAATTCTCATGAACAATAACGTAAATTAAATTTAATTATCATAAAGTTCATTTCATAACACATTTTAATATAGTTTAGCTACACCATACCTCTGTGCATGGCCTCAAATACTTAACCAATGTCAATTAGTACATACTAACTCATATCAACATTATAGAATAACTAGGTGATTGTTTAAGACCCTTAGGATATGTAATAACTAGAAACACATAAGGTATAACTGATTATAAGAGTCTAAAAAGTAAGACTTAGGCATTTAATCAATTATGTCCGCCTAAAGAGCAAGAGTTCTTAGACATAATTGATCATGGAGCTCTAGAGAACAAATTTTTAGGGGCATAATTGATTATATATATCCAAAAAGTAAATCTCTATGACATAATCGATTATTTAATTAATTATGGCTTGAATTTTATACAATTTTCCTATGAAAATATTGTTTATCTAAGATAAATTCACTCCAAATTCATTTCTTAAGCTAGTATATTTATTCAACACACCATATATTATAGTCATAATATCATATATACTAGATCTAGCAAGAAATTCAAACCAAAATCACACAAATCACCTATTTCCTTAAGATTTATGAAGAATATAGGAAACCTAGCTCTAACCAACCTAAATCATGCAAAAACATCCAAATCTAACTGAAATGCTTACTCATCTTGTATGAAAAAGGATACTATGTGAAAGAGATTTTACATTGCTTGCCCTTAATTATTTAAAAACCAAAAATTTAAGGTTAGGACTTTGAAATCCCTTTTTAAGCTAAAACTTTCAATCACTTTAAACCCAAAGGAAAATAAAGGAAAATTTTCACAAAAATTAAAGTTTAGGAAACTTTACCTTGTTTGAATAGAAAATTGTGAGTGATCAATGAAGAGTAATGCCTTAACTTGAAGAATGAAAAAAAAAAGTAAAAGAAGAAGAAGAAGAAGAAGAAAGTGAAATTATATGTTTCTTGTGGAAAGATGAAGAAAGGCTGAAAATGGGGAAAATAAAGAAGAAAAAGGCCAAGGATAAAAATTAAAAAGTTTCATAAATCTCATATGCACTCAATTACTTCATCATAATTAGCTTTTAAACATTTCATAATACTTTTTTCTTAATTATTCTATATAAAAATTTTATTTTATATTTCATTATAATAAATTATTATTCTCTACATAATTTATTTTTAATTTTAAAGGGTGTAACAGCTTGTTTGGAAACAAAGAAGTAGTATTGTCTTTGTGTCCAATAATTTTAGGGCAAATAATTTAAATTTAGAGATTTAGTGGCATGTTTATAATGTAAATAAAAAAATAAGGGAAGTTTGAATGGGCTTGGTCAGGTGATGAGTTTTGGGTTATACTAAATTAGCAAATGAAATCCTCCTGATTTGGAGGTGAAGAAAAGGACTATGGATAATGCTTATTTTAGTAGTAGTTTCACTTAGAAATGTGGGGTGTAACTTGAGATAACATTAGCTTTTAGATTTAAAGAGTTTATTATAATATAAGGGATAGGAATATGCTTAAAAGTGAACTATGAAGCATATTGATAACCACTTTAGGTTTCTCACAAGTAAGGATTCCTATGTGTGGGCATCAAATGTGACTCTTTGTAGGTTGTTTCTTTGTTAATAGAGATAGATGTGTTCTTCATGATTCTTTTTGAATTCTGACTTTAGTTCTTAATTTGTTCTCTCTTAAGAATTATTTAAGTGTTACACAAGAGGAAAGTAATTGTGTAACTCTTGTTATGGCTTCTTTAACTCTATTTCTAGGTTAGGTGTGCAACTTCTATATGATCCTTAATTAAGTGATCATCATATCCTTCTTACTCATATAGAGACTATTATTAGTTAGTATTTTTATTAAGGTTGTTTCTTCATTATTTATTAAAAAAAAGAAAGAAAGAAATGTGTACATGATGCTTTACAAAATTATAAATTGTGTGTTTAATATATTATGTTAACTTTTTATTCACTCGCCTTAATAAGATTAATAAAATAATTATTGTACTTTTTATATGACTAAATGCTTGTTTGGTATAGGAATTAAAATTATCAATGATCAATTATAGGTCAAATATATAATTGATATTAAAAGGCCTTTAGCGGAAAAAAATAATTATAAAGAATAAGTTACAAAAGATAGCTTATTATTTAATCATCATTTTTCTTTTACCAGAAGCTTTTAATATTAATTCTCTCTCCAAAAAGCAATTATTATTGAAAGTAATGCTAAATATGAAATCAATTTGCACATTGAATCTATTAATAATCATTTATTTAATAATTAATTATTCCATTGCTTTTTTTTATAAGATTATACTCTAGAGGCTATTTAGTTGGAAGATCTCAAAAGGTTGGTAATAGAATAAAAAAAATCAATTTCTTTACTAAGTGTTTAGTCACATGTAGTAAAATTTGTTACCGTTACTTACATTTAATCTACCTCCTAGTTACAACTCTTCCCCTCTTAAGGTTTCAAAATAAGTTACTTACTAGAAACAGAAAGGTCATTCAAATTTGCTTTTCTAAAGTACAACTTGTTCAATTTTGATATCCTTTATCTAAAATAATCTAATTTGGCATCTATAAGTATTTAATTGCATTATTTTTCCTACCACTATCATTCCATTAAAATACTAATGGATTTTATAGGGTTTTTTTTTCCTTCTCTTCCTCTTTTTTCTTCTTCTTATAAGGGAACCTTGTTGGAGTCACTAGTCAGAGGAAATCAATGGCAAAAAAAGATGAAAAAAAAGAAAGATGGAGTTGTGGCAATGGTGGTAACTAGTAAAAATTATTGGTAACGATGTAATGATGAACTATATTTAAAGAAAATTCCTCTATTAAGAATATCGGGCCTAATAATTCCTTTAAACTTTTCTTTGCACTTTATTAGAAAGAGAAAGAACATTTAGAACACTCATAAATATGTATTTATTTTCTAAGGTTAGTACAGTTCTTTTACGTTATGCAAAAATGCCAATCATGAATTGCTATATTTAACCAAACATGAACTCCATTAATCCTTTAAAATTCTCTCAAAATAGCTATAAAATAGGATAATGATAACTTAATTAAAACTAAATTGGTCTTATTAAAAAGTCTCATTAAAATAATAAAATTCATCTAATTAATCAACTGTCACACACCTACTTCCCATTCAAAATCTAATTTTTACTCCTTTATTGCAATGGTTTTCAATATTAAACCAGATTGGGATTCAATATAACTTTATTAAGTTTTTGCCAGATGTTCTATCCCATTTCTTCATCATTATCTTTTTCTTCAGCATCACATTCTTTGTTAAACATGACCTAATTAGTTAAGCAATCTATTCTAGCATTTCACTTAACTTAAACTTCTAATTAAATCCTTTAATCTTGCTATTATTATCCTCCTTCTCTTCTATCTTCTTTCCTTATCACTTTTTTTGTCACTTAACTTATTACACCATGAACTCCAACGATGTTAACTTGAAAGAAAAGGAAGAAGAAAGTAAAAATAACCATCTCATAAATCTTGTTAATAAGTTAATGGGATTATAAAGGTAGGATAAAAAATGATGCAATTAAATATTTACAAGGATTAAAATAAATTATTTTAAATGAGAAGAGTCAAAATTGAATTTTATAGTTTAAAGGAACCACAATTGTATTTAAGTCAAACAAACAACACTAATATCTCTCCTTCCTTAACACACCACCCACCATAACATCTACTTCCATCACCTACCATCATTATTACTACAATCTCCACCATACACCACCTAATAAAATCTCCACCACCTATAAAGGTTTCCTTTACTACCACCCATTATGTCTTTATCTGCTACCACTGTCACTCACCACCCTATAACACCTATTATAATTTAAAATATTTTATGTGAAAATAATTAATTAATTTTGAGAGTGAATAAGGTAAATTTTTTATGGAAGAGTTATAAATTAAATTTGGTGGAAATTTTATTAATGTTAAAACTGAATAAGAGTTAATATATGAGTATGGAAAAGACATAGATAGTGCTTTTGCCATTTTGCCCTTAGGGCCCTTACCTATTTATTTCCCTTTTGTTTAGCCATTCCTTCCATTTATTTTCATAAGAAATCTCTCTTTCACTCTCAAAAGGAGATACCACTCTTCCTTATTTGTTCACCTCCTTATCTCCTTAACTTTTAAGCAAGGTAAGGATTCATACACCATGGTCTTTGCAAGACCTCTCTTCAATTTCTTATCTTTGACATTGAATGATTGAAGAATTTTGATATGTTAAAGATAAAAGGTTTAGGTTTAAAAGGGATTTTGTACCTTAACTTGAAATCCTTTTCCTTTTGATGATTAATGGATTAATCAAGTACCTACTTAAATTTAGATATCATTTTTTTTATAAATAATGAGTGACATTGTTCTTAATTCTAGCTTTATTTCTTTCAAATTTCATAATTATCAGCTTATGGCTCATTATAAATACTAAAAATGAATTTAGAATTTTGGTGCAATAAATGATGAGATTTATAAGGAGATCTAGAAGGTTTGATGTTGTAGATATGATATTTAGAGATTTAATGATGTGTGATTATATGAATAATGGATTGGTGACAATTTGATAGCAAATGAATAGTGTATTTTGTGATAATATTACAAAATTTTACAAGATTATTAATTATATAATTGATTATTCTCAACTAAAATTGAATTCTAAATTCAAGTAATTAATTACATAATTGGTTATCCTTAGAAGAAATCGATTCTTAGATCCAAGTAATTGATTATATAATTGATTATCCTTAACTAAAATTGAATCCTCAATGGAGATAATCAATTACATAATTATGCACAAACATAATTATACTTTAGACTTAGATAAAATTACCCTCGCATAAAATTAAATTTAAAATGTGGTAATCGATTACTCTCAGGTATGATTAATTTTATGAACTTTTAATAGTGATAACATATATGCAAGGACTCCAAAACCAAAAATTAAATTCTATAAGTGTTTAACATGAGTTTTGCTAGGTTGTGACATGAAGGTTAGATTATTGGAAATTGAGGTATAGTTTATGTGCTTGATTATGAATTTAATTTGTGTTAGTTAGCAAATGAGAGATTATTGTTATACACAAATGTATTATATTAGTAGATGTAGTTATTTCTCCTATGTGGAAATCAATTTGATTTTAGATTGACATACCAATTGAGGCATTGGTTTACTTATGTATCTGTTGTCTGATGGTATGGTTGTTATGCTAAAAAAATGAAGTGCTAGTTAAAGCACTTATATATATATTGTGATGAATTATGAAATGAATGAGTATGATGATGTTGAAGGTAATGATATACATGTTATGACTTTAAGCATAGGATCTATATGCCTTATTATGAAAGGTTAAGGTTAAACTTAGGCTAGGAGGGATAAGGATGGATAAAAGTCACAAAGAAAATTACTTGCTTATTTCATATTCATTATTTGATTTTGGATGCTATACCTATATTTTAGAAAACTTAATCCATATTTAGGTAGAGACATTTATTTACATTTTGCATTTTATTTATTCTCTTGTAGTGGCTTATAGAGTAAAGGAGTCTTGATAGGATATCAATCTATATATGCAAGCTAATATTGTCTATGAGGTATAGTAAAGTCTTGGTATGTTTAAAATTTTTCTTTGCTAAGGTATGGGAATATGTTCCTTTTTGTTAGCAATTTTAGCTAGTTTATTTTATTTGTATGCTTTGAACCTAGAGTGACTTTAATCTATTATCTCTCTTATCCATTGGTTGTTTATTGAATTTCTTAGAACTCACCCCTTATCCTTTCTTTCTTCCTTTTTTTTAGGGGAAAAGGGGACTTTCCTTTAGATATTTAACTTGTCATGACCCGAATCCAATCGTGATCGACATGGATCTCAATACCCAGTATCCACTAGCTTTACTACTAATTTCCTTAGTTTTACCCAACAAAAATCTCCTTATTTTTGTAAAGATTCAAACCATACTATAAATTCTTATAGAAAAATGGATAGAGTTTCCTTTGTTTTGGAGACTTTCTGAGAGCTACTTGCTTTAAATTACAAAATCTATATATTCTCAAATATGATAGCATGCTTATCATCCACAATACTACACTACATCACCCTATATATATAGCTAAACAATTTAATACATCAAATATTGAATCAACCTAAACTATACCTATATATCCCAATCCTAATCCAACTGTTAAAATCCTTCAATCAAGTCATCTTTAATTTTCCATGGATGCAATAAAGGTTAGACATTTTTATCTTAACTTGAAAATATAGAAAATAAATAAAATGAGTCACGAGAACTCAATGAGCATATATCTACTACTTCTAAGTCTCAATTCAATTATATTAATTGGTCACAAGCTGATTAGATATTTGATTAAAGAAGTAAATACATCCCAAACTCTCTATGCCTTAAAGACATATAGAATCCAGTCTCGGATTGAGTATTCACCTAGATTTTATATTACATATTGCAAGTCACAGTGATAGTAATTCTTCACTAACACACAATATCAGCATTATATCACACACATACCTATTTCAGGTGATCATCATATTTACAATAGCTTGTAAGGCTCATTCATATTAATAATTATCACAATCATGTCAATCAGAGATATTCAATCACAAACAAGTTTTCATTTCACATCATAAATGCATATCAATCATAATGAAAATATATGCATTCACCTTTTATCTCCTAGTCCACCCTTATACTCTACCCATTTTTCCATCCTTATTCCTCTCAGGCCAGTTGTATACCCTTCCTATCTTTTTACTGAGAATTTTCCATCCAGTTTTCATATCATTTGTCTATCATATATCTTATTTCAAATATTGCTCATGGCATAATTCACAACTAGAGCTTAGCTCTACAAATCACAATAGTCAATGCAATTTCAATACAAAGTAACTATTCTATCATTACGAGGTAAAATTAGGCATATAACAATATAATCATACAATGGCACCATTATGCCCTTTAGCATGGCCAAAGCCATTCATTATCATCATAATATAGATCACACTACATTTTCCATCACACACACATCAATATCAATTGAAATTCCATCAAAATTCGTTAATAGTTGATAATGACACCATTATGCCTTCTAAACTTAATAATTTCACAATCACTTAATAAAATAATCATTACATCATCATCGGTATTAATCCTATATTATTCATGCATGACTACGAGGATAAGTCAATATTGATCCATAATACGTAATTATTTCTTTAAGGTTTTATAGGTGTACATATATATATATATATAACTTATACTAATTTTAAAAAGAAGTATATATATGTGTCTTATGAGTCAAATTATGTTAGATTATTTATTCAGGGTCAATAATTTCATTAAGTGTCAATAAGTAACAATGTAATTCCAAGCATGCTACAATTATCATCCATAAGTTTGATAAAGAAATTATAAAATATATCATTTATTCAACAGAAATAATTTATATAAGTTTTGATGGTAAGATATATACTCACCTATAGGATCCATCTATTTCATTTACTCTGAAGCATCCAAGTTCAACCTTCTCTTATTTTCCTATTTGTGATTCACAAGAAAAAGTCGTAAATAGATAACATTCTTTATTCTCTTTCCTATCATCTTAATTTTAGTTTTGTATCATGTAACTTTAAAGTCAAGCAAGCCATAATTTAGGAACTTTCAATGCGAATAAAATCATTATAACTTAAAACTTTATTAGATCCATTTTGTTTCACTTAAGCATTCATTATTATTAGTTTTCCTTATTTTCAACTACTCACTCATAAAAGTAGAGATATGTCTACAAATAGTAAAATCTTGGATCCATCCAATTTAGATATAATATTAAGACTCAATAATCGATAACATGATTTCTTTAAATTATTACCAAGTTCATTAGGATGTATATGTGTGTATGTGTGTGTGTGTGTGTGTGTGTACCTCTTTTAATTCAACTTTAGATCACCAAGAATATTAAAATTGGTAGCATAAAAAACCTTCACTATGTTACTTGATCATCTTATAGCATAGAGCCCCCATTTTCAAAAAGCATTATTAAGAATCCATAGTATACAAAAAATAAGTTTTTCTTAGATCAAGTTAGAATCTTGTAAAATATTACAATCCAATGCTCTATATTTACTCTGACTATTTTATTCTAACAATTTGTATCATAAAACTTCTATTTTTCTTGGACCATCATCATATTTTCAAAATATCCACAAATGGGTTTTGTTCAAAACATGCGTGATCTTTTCATAATACTGACATATAAGGCTTTATATGTATATATATATTAATCATCTCATTCCATCATTTTATACATAAAAAATCATATTTTTCATGTGTATCATTGTATATGTCAAAAATGCCTAAATGGATCTTTCTTGAATCGACTAGTAAAATGCCATAGATATTAGAGTTTCATGATATATTCATGTTACTATCGCTAGAAGGTGCCCCTAGCAGCTTACTAGCATCGAAAACCACTTCACTTAGCCGAAGTTTAAGAAGAACCAACACTTTGTTTAGTTGTGGTACACCTGCCACCCATAACACCAGTTGTTGCTTAAATGGAGGCTAGTTGATGATAGTGATGCATGGTGACTAGCTGGAAAATCCCAAAGTGGCTAATGGTCCTGTTCGACACTGGATTCTACCATGGTCAAAAGTTATCATCATCACATGCTCGCTACTACTAGCTATGGATAATGCATGCAATGATAATGCATTACAATAGTAGCACCATGATGGAGGCACACAAGAAAAAGATCAATAACAATAGTGATCTATCGAAGAAAAAAAAAAGGTTCCAGAATATGTATGAGAGAGAAAGAGATAGAGAAAGCTCAAGAGGGTGGAAGAAAAAGAGAAAAGGCTCATGGGTGCGGTGAAAGGAAAAGGGAAAAAAAGCCATGGATTCTGTTTCAATATTTCTTGTACCATACTAACTCACTTCCCCTTGAATCTCAACCCTCCATTCTTCAATTCTAAATCAATCCTAATTATTCATTTAATTTAAAATCCATTTTATTAATGATCATTTCCTATCTTATTTAAAGTTCCAATTTTATATGCCAGATAAATATTAGAAAATTCATTTTATTAAATCATGAGTACACATATATTTATACAAATATCATTCCTCAATGCACCTTGAGTTTCAAAAAAAATATTCTTTCAAATCCATAAACTTGTAAATAAAATTGTTTATCAAAATGATTTGCATACCTCTTATCTTTAATTTCTCTAAAAGTCCCAAGAATATGGATAACACCTCAATTGAATAAAATGATAATAATATTTGTTTAATTAAATTTAAATTTTCCTATCTCTCCTTAGTATAGATAAATATAAAATAACCACACTTCCTAAAAAAATCAATATTCTAGGTTATTTAAATTTATAAACTTTAAATATTATCCCAGGGATATTACATAACTATTATTGGATGAATTAAAAATGGGCTTACTCTATAACTATGGAATAAAGGTGGGCTTTAGTTAGATTAAATACTTATGAATACACATTGTTGCATGGTAAACTAGAGTTCATTTATATATAATTTTTACACTTACACACCATGAACGAAGTGTACATTTATACTTAAAATATTGTGTCAATCACATATTGGTAAAGTTAGTAGAAAGTTGCTCATTGCAACCTCTTCACTGATTATGTGCCTTAGGATGGATCATAACAAATCTAGTAGAGCACTACCTATCATTATCCTTCCACTATTTATCACTACCACCACAACAATTAGTGTCACTCACTATCCAATTTTACTCTACCCACCACCACCACTAACCATTGCCTCTTCCACCACTATTATCATCATCCAACATTAATTTCACCCAACTCATCTCTACAACCACCATTACTCTTTTCACTTCCATACATTACCACCTTTATTTTTCCTAACAACCATTATCATTATTTTCACTAGTAATCCCCACCATTATCCATTAAAACTATCCACTTTCTCTATTAACACTATCCAACATCATTGATGCAATCCACCTCGACTAACATTGCAAATGATATATGTATATATATATATATATATATATATATATATATATATATATATATATATATATATATATATATATATATATATATATTATGTATGTATGCATATGTGTGTGTGTTTGTGTGTGGATAGGTTGAATTATTATGATTTTTAAAATTTACTACAATTGTAGTAGTTATTTGGTTAAAATATACTCATTCCCCCTAATATTTAACTTAATTACAACTCTATTCATTTTATTTTAAAAAATGTATACTTACTTTTAGAAGTATTCATGGGTTGGATCATTGTGTTTTAGTGCATAATTACTTGAAAAACATTGATTTGAACTTGGCCTAATTAGTTTATTTTTTAAAATTTTACTTAACTAACCCAATCCAAATTATACAAGACTTGTGGCATGGCTTAAAAGCCCAATTACATTTATTTTCAACATTATTTTAATTAAGAATTAAAATTTTATATAGAAATACACATTTAAGTAAGTAAGTAATAGGATATTAAACATATAAAATATTTGGTTATATTAAATTAACTATTTTTACACTAAAAATAATTAGATATAATTATTTTTATAATATATAATTTTAATTATGAAAATAAGTTCATATAATTAGATCTAACAGGATGACATGTTATATATAATTATGACCAAACATAGCCTAAATGTTAATTGGGCTATAAAAGCCCAATTAATATTTAGACCTAAAAAAAAAAAGGATCTAAGCCTCGTAATTTTTAAGGTCGAATGATCCACAAACAAGTTTACTCACTTCTCCCATATTTTTTGCAAAGCAGTAGAGGTGAATATATATTTAAATTAAAAAGGATCAAGGAAATGAGTGTGAGTATGCTTTTTAGGGTGCTTTCTATGTTACCCATGGGGGTTTGGAACCCATGGGTATGTGGCACAATACAAGCCACTAGCTAGTGGCTTGTATTGTGCCACATACCCATGGGTTCCAAACCCCCATGGGTACCATAGAATTCCCCGCTTTTTAGACATTTATACTCCTTCAATTTTCAAAAATATATACACATCTTCTTTAATTTTCTAGAATAAACTAAGAATATGAGTCTATATTTAAAATAGAGAGAAATAATGGTGAATGCATATAAGAAAGAGAGATTGGTATATAATTTTTTTTAAAGAAAATATCCAAATGTAATTATACTAAAATTTAAAAACGATAAGTATAACTTGTCCTAACTATTTTAATAAATTATAATAATAAAAAATAATTGGCATTTTTTATAAACACAATGTATTATACTTTTTCTAATAAAATAGATATGTATTATCCAATCATTAATGTTCTGATATGTATTATCCAATCATTAGTGTTCTTTGTACCCAAATAAAGTATGTCACTAGCAAGAATGACAAGTGTGTAAATTCTGACTTGCTCCACAAATTTTGCTTCAATGGGAGATGAATATGATATGAAAATTTGCTATGCGGGGCAATTTTTCAACTCAAAATAGATATTGGGAATGGAAAAATACTAATCTTTATTTCGAGGGGTTTTGCAATTTACCCATATAATTAATTTATGTATGTATAAATATATCTAATCTTTTTAATAATTTAACTATTAAAAATATTTTTAAATACTTTTTCATTCTTTTTAATTTAATTATATATCTAAATTACTTAAAAAAGAAAAATGTTAAAAAAGTAAAGAATTCAATCTCAAATACGTTATTGATCGAATATCTTCGTTTTGTTTCCAGTTAGACATTAATTGAATAAATCATATGTATTTTATATATATTATTATATTATATTAAATATTATTTGTGAATTTAAAATTTAAAATTTTTAAATTTTAATTTTAAAGTTTTTATATATACTTTTTTTTTTTAATTTTTCGGCAAAACACCGGTGTTTTGTGGATCATCCGTACAGTGTTCGAAATACCGCGCAAGCGGGAACGAAGCAGGAATCGAACAAACAGTATAAAACCGATCTACCCCTCCTCCCTCCGGTTACCATCCCTAAGGTCCACGAGCCGTCCTCGCAATGACGCTTGGGGGCGCGATTGGGACGACAGCGAGAAGTGGGGCAAGCGAAGATGTCAAACGAGTAAAAGTGCCAAAGTGATTGACAGATTTGGCAAAAAAAGCCAGGAGTGGACCAATGCTTATTTTGTCTCAGTGTGTGTGCATTGCCATTTGTGACGAGTGACAGCCAATCTTTGTCGGATCTAAGAGGGCTTTTGATTTACACGAGACAAGAAATACAATTTGTTATAATTTCTCATAAACTAAAAAATTATTAATCATTTAGTTGATTATTGATAGTTAAAATAAAAAATAATTTTTTACAAATTATAAAAAATATTTATTTATATTTTCTAAGTAAGAAATTTTTTTTATATTATTTATAGATACAAATAAAAATTACTCCTATTTAATTTAATTAACAACAACTTTAACATTTTATCCTCACATATAATAAATATATTTTATTAATGATAAAATCTAAATATAATTATTGATTATATAATATTTAATTATTTTATTAATTATATAATAAATAGAATAATTATTATAAAAAATTATATGAAATAAATATTAAATATTATATGATAGATATAAATTGAAAATATAATCATTAATATAATTTTAAAAGGAATTTATTTTAAATGAAAATATATTTATTACATATATCTATTATATTATTTTTTATTTACTATCTTTATTATATAATATTTTAATATTCGATTACAAAAATAAAAAGTTATGTATTTCTTATCTCTTTTATATAAATTTGATAGAATTAATTATTTATTGTATTTTTATTCAACTAATTTTTTATTTATTGAAATTATATTCTATTTTAATTATATTAAGATAATTTAATATATATGTATATATAAAACATCTTAATTTTTTATCTAAATTTATTTTACATTTTAACAGTGAAGTAAAACTTTTAAAAACTCATGATAGGAAGAAAGATTAAAAATGTGATTTGAAAAAAATATAACTAGATGTAATTAAAATTTACCAATATTTCTTTTATTTTATATTGCAATTTTTCAAGATATGCTTGTCATTTTGATAATTCTTTTAAAGAAATTCAAAGTTAAATCAAATAAAATATATAAAATTAGTTTTGGGAAAGTGTCAATTACTTAGGCCCTTTTTGGATACCATATGAGACACAATAATATAGAATAAATTATCCAATCAAGATTAATATAATATTTAGAAATTTTAAATGAATTATATAGTTTAATTAAAAATTTTCTCTTACGGTATAAAGCTATTCACCCCTTAGGAAAAAGGATAAGAGCTAATAGGATTATATAAAGATAAATTTTAAAATGCTAAAATTAAAAAAATTATTTTAAAGCTTTCTCTCTTACATTTTTACATATATTTTTTAATAAAATTAAATTAATTTTTTACATTATCACTTATATTTTATTTTGATATTTTTTTAAATTTTTATGTAATGTATTTATTAAATTTTATATTCTTAAATTTATTTATTGTAATTTTTTATTAATTTAATATACATAAATCCTCACGTAGATATTAAGGTGCACCCATACATCTATGTGGATTTGTGTATATGTGTTGGTGAAGTATTTTATATTATTTTATTAATATAGTGTAAACCTTTCATTTATATATATATATATATATAATATTTTAAAAAAATATTTTTGTTGAAGGGTTTTTTATATTTAATTACATACTTGAAATTCACTTGGGACAATTTTATTGGGTTTTGATTATATAAGGGTAGTTTAGGCATTTTATTGTAAACAAAACATAAAATTCACTGACCTGATTGTGCTTAGTATTTTCAATTAAAAATAGATTTATATGTAGCACATTTTATGATTTTAAGGAAGGTTAGTGTAAATTTTCAAATCAGAGGAAAAGTTTACGTAATTAAGACAAACTATAAAGGATAGTAGTGTATTTTAATCTAATTTTATACAAATCTTCATTCTATATAGTATAAATCAAATGTCGTATAGTATATAATTTTATCTTATACAATATTATACTATAATATGTAATAGTTCTTATATTATATTATATGATGTGTCAAATAAGGCCTTTATTTTAACTAAATAATATTCAACAATTTTCAATACTTCCTAATAAATTTACAATGAATTTATATTTTAGGAAGTTTAATTTTTCATTGGAATTTATTTAATATGTAAACTAAACAACTCTAAATCTTATACACAGTGCATTGAGAAGAAAATCTCTTGGATATTGATAATATATAATAGACCAAATTAGATTTACTTCGTTGAACTTACAATTTTTTATTTTTTAAAACTATATGTTAATCTTTTTTTATATACATTTATTTCTCTTTTCCTCTATTTAAACATACAGTTATTCTCCTATTTGTGAAAAATAAAAGAAGTAACTATAAATTTTACAAAATAGAAAACTCTTAAATATACTTCAATTAAATATCAAAGAAAATAACTATAATTTGGTCTATATAATAAGATTTTGTTAAGGATTGTTTTTTAAAAAAATTCTGAGTTTTTATGAATGTTCAATGTAAAAATTATAAAATTTACAATTATTACATACAATTTTACAAATTTTTTCATAGAGGTACGTAAATATATAAATTTTATGTATAATAAATATAAAAAGATGAAATTTTATCATTTAAAGTAGCAAAAAAAATTTCAAAATTTTCAAATTCTATGAAAATGTTGCAACATATAATGAAAAATTATAAGAATTTATAAATAAAATTTACAACTTTTAATAAAAAATGTTACAAGATCACTATCAATACAATTTTTTGGAAAGCTTAGGGAAGCATAATCCAGATTTTGTTATAGTATATGTTAACCTCAAGATTATATATGATGAGTTTTAATGATAACAAATAGATGTTACAATAGCATTCTATATCTTATGCTAAAATGATATATATCATACAAGTCTTAATAGACATATTATGTTATAGTTGATACATATATATGACATGATGACTATACTTGTTCTTATATATGCATGATGACAAATGAATGTCATAATAGAATTGCATGTCTTTATACCAAAATGTTATAAAATCTTTAATAGACATGCTATACTATAGTTAAAATGCATATGCTTGATTATATACTAAAAGAGCTATAATTTTATACAAGCATTACTAAGCGTATGATCAATTAAGATATATGAAAGAATGTTTATGCATGTTTTTGTACTAATTTGTTTTATATATGAATCATGCATTAATATCTTGATATATTAGATTGGATTAACTATAATTGTTTGTAAGGTTTATGAACTTGTATATAGGAAAATCCAAAAGGAAGAAGAGTGAGCATTAAAGTGAAGTAATTAAAAATCATATTGTGCTTAACTTTAGAACAAAGAAGAAAGACGAGAAAGAAGATGTGATCCAAGTATTGAAGGTTGAGAAGAATTAAAGTATTTGAAAGCTTGGAAGCATTAAAAAAAAGTCTGAGGAGTTGATTGGTATAGTTTTTCATCTTAAGGCTTAAATTTTCTTGTAAAATAGAGTATTTCATGATATAGAGCTTAAACATATTTTTTTTTCATAATTTTAGCTTGATAAAAATGTTTTAAAATGATAACCCACAATCATATTTTTACAAGATAGCCTATCAGGACATTTCAAAAATCAATGAGATATGAGGTTTTAATGTTTTCAATATTAACCTTTGATTATTCTCTTAATCATATCTCATAAAATATTCATGATTTGATTATCAAACCTTTTCCATATGAAAATAGATTCAAAGAGATTTTCATGAATATATCATTTACTTAAAATGATTAAAATATGAAAGAGTTATGATTCTTTCAATTTAAGTCTAGAAATCAGTTTTTTACATTCTAGCCTTCTCTAACTTGTGCTCATTGTTTTGATCATATCATGAAAATTGCAAATCATATGAGCATAAAATAATTTTTATATGAAAATAGACTCAAAGATATTTTCTTGCACTGGTCATTTGCTTAAAATGACTAAGATATAAAAGAGTTATAAATTATACAAGTTGAGTTTCAAAATTAAATTTTTACAGATTCACTATTTCTGACCTTTGCTCATTTTTTTGAATATATCTTAAAAATTATATTAGATATGAGCATGAAACTAGCCCCATTTGAAAGAATACTCAATTAGCTTTTTAACGATAGGTCATTTTCTTAAAATAAACTTAAAATAAAGAAGTTATGATTTTTTAAAGTTGAGTTTGCATTTCTGTCAGGGCGAATCAATTCACCAATCGATTCCAAACATCCAGAAAACACCCTGAACATCTTGGATCGATTCACCAATAAAATTATGACTGTTCTAGTGCTTGAATAACAGCTAGTTTTCATCTCTAACAACACCAAACAGCTATATTACTCTATGAGCTTCCTCTACAAGCTAAGAAACACTAAATATAATCAAAAGATGGCCTGAACTTCATTTTTTAACATCATTTTATACCTTTTTTCATCAAATTATGAATTGAGCTCTAATTTGTGAAATTCTTCTATTCTAAGTTCCTCATTTATTCTATCCATTCTTTAAGAATTAGAATTGATATTTATCTTGTATTACATTAAAATTGTAAAGGGTGAGATATCCCTTAGAGAAATATTGAAAGGGCAAGGAATCCCTTGTAAAGAGAGATTTTGCTCAAGGAAGAGTAAGGATTGTAAGGCTTCTTCAAGTGCCAATTGAAACTTGAAGGGATAGTGGATTGATATACAAGCTTGGAGAATTTGGAGAGTGGATGCACACCTTAGTGAGGATATCCAAAGGAGAAACTACAATAAATCCTTGTATTTGATCTCTCTACCCTATCTCTCTATTATTTATGCACTACACTTTGTTTCTCTAGTTTTTGCTCTATTTTTCTTGTTGTATATGCTCTATTGTATTGCTGTCATTTGTTGCTATATTGTGCTATAATGCTTATATTGTTGCTAGGATATTTGAATGATTAAAAGAGAAATTCATCTTTGTTTTGCTATTGTTGTTTGCTGAGATATTGTGCTGAATGCTTTATTCTTGTTGTTGATAATTATTGAATACATTATGCATCAATATTAATCTTGATCCTTAAATGATTGAAAGATTGAATTAAATGATTGAAAAAAAAATTCATTTATGCATGTGCTTTTTTATTATTCATCTACGCATAGTTAAATGAGTGACTTTGTACAAAAGTATTGAATTGCTATATGTTATGTACAAACCTTTTTATTGAATTATCTTCTTGATATTTTGTTTATAGATAGTTAAATAAGTTAGTTTGCACTAATTCCTTAATTTATCATATCTTGAATGCAACAAGCATCCTCATAAAACTTTCTTGAAACTATTTAAATCAAAATTATCCTCATGGATGTCTAAAATAAAAGGCTTCTAAAAAAAGAGTTTGATAAATGATAAGAGTTTTAAAAACACCTAATTCACCCCTTATTGAGTGTGGATTACCAAAGCTAATAGTATATTTTTAAAAAAGTTAGTAGTAAGGATTTTGTTACTTCACATCTTGCAAAAAAAAAAAAATGGTTGGTATTACTATGCCATACCATTAAAAGAAGTTGTGAATTTCTATAAAAGTTAAGTGTAAAAATCATAAAACTTTCCACTTTTTATATAAATTCTTGCAATTTTTTTATTACACGCAAGTGTGAAAGAGTTCAGGTGCAATAAATACATGAAATCATAACTCTATATCTAAAATTCTATAATTTTATGCAAAACAGCAACATTGGTTAAAAAACAGTGAAATTTTACATAAAAACATTGTAACCTTCAATAAAAAAAATGACAAAACTTATAACCCAATATAACTATATGTCACGGCAGTGAGCTCAATGAAAAGGGGAAAAAAGTAGTGTTATAAATTAGAATCTTCTAATCTTTCAATGGATTAGTTTATTTTGAGAGAAAATAAAATTTTGTACTATGTAATCTTTTCAAAAAATTCGCATTTAAATACTGAGTTAATTTTTTTGTTGTTTGGGGTAATAAGAGAACATACTTTTCTTATTCTTTCTTCGTGATAGTAATAATAATTAAACCATTATATATATATCATTAATTGAAAATATCATTATATATACAAATTTCACCATTAAGATTAAGCTATATTATAATCATTTTATTATTAAAATATGTTAAAAGAGGAGTTAACAAATTGATAATTAAAATCAAATTTAAGTGTATTTTGTATTAAAAGTAACATTTAAAGAGGGATATTCAAATCCTTCTTTCTCATTTTCAATTATTCTGATTTGGATCAAAATTGATACTACGCTACCACTAAGATTGTCTTCATGCGGCTATTATTATAGCAAATCTTTGCCGGATTGACAGATGAGCAAAAAAGCTAGAAGTGGACCAATGCTTATTTTGTCTCAATGTGTGTGTATTGCAATTTGCGACGAGTTACAGCCAATCTTTGTCGGATCTAAGGGGCCTTTTGATTTACATAAGATAAGAAATACAATTTGTTATAACTTCTCATAAACTAAAAAATTATTGTTCATTTAGTTGATTATTAATAGTTAAAATAAAAAAAATATTTTTTACAAATTATGAAAAATTATTTATCTATATTTTATAAGTAAGAAATTTTTTTTATATTATTTATAGATAGAAATAAAAATTACTACTATTTAATTTAACTAATAACAACTTTAACATTTTATCCTCACATATAATAAATATGTTTATTAATTATAAACAAATTTTTTATAGTTTATTTAATTTAATTTTAATTTTTTAAAAAAATATTGATAAAATAATTATTATATTTTTAATATTATAATAATATGAATTAACAAATTTTAATTATTATTAATTATATTTAATGATGATAATTTTATTTTTATATTCATAAAAAATATTAAAAGTAAATTTTACTTAAGTAGAATGAATAAGTAATTTTTCATATTTTATAAGAGTTAAAAATTTTTAAAAAAATTATTTTTAATTTATTAAATAATGATTAATAAAAATGACAATTCATATCATTGGATTTAACTTATTTATTAAATATATTAAAATAAATTATTTATTTAATAATTTATAAAATTTATATTATAAAATTATTTATTAAACTTAATTAATTATTATTTTTATGAAAATATTTTTAATTATTAACAAAATACTATTTTATACTTTTATTGTCATATAAAAATTTGAATGGGATCCTCGATGCGATGCTATAATAACAAGGGTTGTGAACTTTAATTCGAGTGCACGCTATAGTGCCCGTGTAATAATAGGATCGTTGTTTCCTAAATTTGAACTTCAAGTGTACGTTAAGTCTTAAACTGACCCCAAATCATAATAGTATTGTTCTTTGTCATTTTGGTAATATTTTTAAAGAAATTCAAAATTAAACCAAATTAAATATATAAAATTAATTTCGGGAAAGTGTCAAAAGGACAAGAGCTAATAAGATTGTATAAAGATAAATTTTAAAATGCTAAAATTGAAAAAAGAATTAAATCTTTCTCTCTTACATTTTTACATATCTTTTTTTATAAAATTAAATTATTTTTTACATTATCACTTATATTTTAATTTAGCATTTTTTATTTTTATTTGATAATATTATACTATATTTATGACATTTTTAGATACTATATGAGATTAGAATCTTCTATTTTATATTTTTTTAGAAATTTTATGTAAATTACAACATCCAGTAAAAACATTGTAATCTTTAATTAAAAAAAATGACAAAACTTATAACCCAATATACCTATATGTCACGGGGGTGAGCTCAATGAAAGGGGGGGAGTAGTGTTATAGATTAGAATCTTCTAATCTTTCAATGCGTTAGTTTATTTTGATAGAAAATAAAATTTTATACGATCTAATCTTTTTTTAAAAATTTGTATTTAAAAACCGAGTTAATTTTTTTGTTGTTTGGATTACTAAGAGAACATACTTTTCTTATTCTTTCTTTTTTGTGATAGTAATAATAATTAAACTATTAAATACATATATATATATATATATATATATATATATATATATATATATATATATATATATAAGAACCAAAGATCAGATTCTTTCTTTAATTGAAAATATCATTATATATACAAATTTTACCATTAAAATTAAGCTATACTATAATCATTTTATTATTAAAATATGTTAAAAAAGGAGTTAACAAATTGATAACTAAAATAAAATTTAAGTGTATTTTGTATTAAAAGTAACCTTTAAAGAGGAATATTCAAATCCTTTCTCATTTTCATTGTTTTCTTCGTAAAGTTAATTATATTCTTCTGATTTGGAGCAAAATTGATAGTACACTACTACTAAGAATGTTTTCATGCGGCTATTGTTATAGCAAATCTTTGAATTCCTGTTTGGAATGAGATTCCCCATAGAATTTTCCACAATTTTGAAACTACGGGAGAAACATGCGTGGAATTATTATTATTATTTTTAGTTCCAAAGCACCACCACCTTCTTTATTTTCTCTCCTTCGTAAGGAAACATTTTCCCACAATAACGATCATGAGAATGTATTTTCAAAGGTTACCATAGTGAAATAGATGATGGAAAACATTTTTCCTAATAAAAAATCATTTTTTCAAACTTTTTTCTTTCATTTTTCATGGTAGCCATTGAAAAATTTTTAATTAAAAAAATTTGTAACAAATGCACAATTAAAATTATATAATTTTGTTTTCAATAAAATTCAAACTTTTAAATTATTTGTAAACTTTAAAAAATACAATAAATATTAAGGATCACTCAACTGGGTGTCTCCACCATCCTCAATCTCATTTTCAGTGTGTCATTCTTTACAACATGTCAATTACATTAGCATGTTGCAACCTCTTACTCATTAAAATGGTTTTCAACATGGTTTCATTGTTCTCCACTTACGTCTAAGAGTGCCATTTCCATCAACATCTTGGTCACATGCGCTTCTTTTTATGTTAATGTTATGTTCAATATTGTTATGTACATATGCATTTCATCCAACTCTTAGTCTCAAACAAGCTAAGAGGAGAAGAAATGGCCATCTAGGAGTGCCTAGTGCCAATAGAGTATTTCTTCACCCTAAACCTATAGATACATCCTTTATTTAAGTCATTGACAGCTAGTTGCTTCATCAACTTGCAACATGAGCGAAGACATCTTTGAGGTGCTGGTGGCTGAGGTCAGTTGGAAGGCACAAATCTTTGTAGCCCTATGAGTGGCTTCATCTTGCAAAAGTAATTTCAAGTTAAAACTTCATCATAAAAAATTGATCTTTAAATTAAGTGAATAAAGGGTAAATTTTTTAATAATAAGTAAATGAAAATTTGTCTTCTCAACATGCTTATCCATCCAAATGCTATCCTTTTTGTGATAGGTGCATTTGAACAACTTAAGTATTATAGAAGATCTCCCTATCTCTTTTTTCCTATATTTTAAAGGATTAGTTATGCAATATGTAGAAATTAAAAATACAACTTCATATGCAAAGTTATAAAAAAAATTATTAGTCATTTCTTATGCTTTGTGACTGGGATGGACTCATTAGTGTGATATGTTAGGCCCTAGCCACTAATGGAAGCCTAATTCTTCTTGTTCCATTTACAAAAGTCCTTGATGTCTTAAGCATCCTAAGACTCTTGAAGCCTTAACTAGGAATACCTAATAATCCATTGATTGAATTATCCTGAAGTTCCCTTCTATACCTAGCTTATAAAATAGAACAAATTAATTTGCTAGCATTGAAATTAAACTTCAAATAATTTCCATAAAAAAGTCAAGTTCAATTTTCATTTGCACTACTTATTTTTTAATAGTTCAATAATAGATAATATATGTAGGGAATCATTCTTGAACTTCAACATAGCTACTAAAGTTCTTGTCAAAGAACTTCTACATCAAATTGTGAGCAAAAATGGATCACATTTAGCTAAATACACACAAAGATAAAGAATTGATTGAAGTATGCAAAGCTATAAAAACTTATCTTTACCTTTTATAATATGAAGTTGAAAATGAGAAATAAGATAAGAAGAAGTCAAAAGGACAAAGAAAGAAATGAACCCTAACAAAGAAAGAATGGAAGGTAACAACATAAAGTATCATAAAATTCCTCCTTTACTAGCATGTCCCAAAATCATCATGGTTTTGGTATTGGCACTTCATCTCAAAGCAAACATGATTATTATCTACTATTTATCAATTACTTGTCTGATTATCATTATTTACAATTGTGCCTACATCTCATTATTAACACCAATCATATTCTTAATTATATTATTAACCCAAACCTTCTTATCATATAGGGAATAATGCAACTGTTAAGTTTTTTAAATGCGTATTTAGGCAAATGACATATAATGAAAATCAAAGTGAATATAGGAGTTAAGACTCTTTATGTCTTTCATGGCATGGTGATCAAAATAATATCAAGTTTTATGGTCATCTTAAATTTTATATGATATATATGTATATATGGGAAGATTGTTAACCTTTACATTCATATGTGGAAGCTAGATGTGGAGGTTAGCAACCTTCACTTTTTTATTTGAATAAAAAAATTATATTATTAATTTAATAATAACAAAATAATAAATAATATTTAAGTAATTTTAATAATAAGATATAAATATAATATATTTAAGTCAACTCCAATCATTCTTTTTTGTCTCCACAATACAAGCACTCATTAATTGAAGTAGTTAGTTGTTGTGGCAAATTGATTATAATACTATTTATTATTTTATTATTATTAAATTAGTAGTATAACTTTTTTATTCAAATGGAATGGGGATTGCGAATCTCCACATCTATATGTGGACATTAGCAATCCTTATATATATATATATATATATATATATATATATATATATGTATATATATATGTATATATTTATGTGTGTTATGAGTATGTGTTTATGTGATATTTTATGTAGTACATTATTTTATATTTTATTAAGGTAAATTAATTTTGTTAAATTTAAAAATTTTACCTAAAAATACTTATTAATTATATTTTATGCATTTATATGTATAATATTAAAAAAAATTACAATTAAGTTTAATATAGCAATTTCAACAAGTTTTTAAATGGGCAAATTGTATAAAAATTCACTTTTGTGATGACTATAATTTGCATTTTAAAGAGTACATTATTTTATATTTTATTAAGGTAAACTAATTTTGTTAAATTTAAAAATTTTACCTAAAAATACTTATTAATTATATTTTATCCATTTATATGTATAATATTAAAAAAATTACAATTAAGTTTAATATAGCAATTTCAACAAGTTTTTAAATGGGCAAATTGTATAAAAATTCACTTTTGTGATGACTATAATTTGCATTTTAAAGAGTACATTAGCCACAACTACAACATTAATTTAAATATTAAATTAAGACAAACCAAAAAAATCATTGTATATTTTTGGAGTATAGGTTTTGAGATAAAATTGTGAAAAAAATTATTTTATTTACTTATAATACTTCTCACACTTTATATATATATATATATATATATATATATATATATATATATATATATATATATATATTCAAGGGATTACTAACCTTTACATAAGAATATAGAGGTTAGCAATCTCTACTTTTTTATTTGGATAATAAAATTATACTTAATTTAAAAAATAATATAATAATTAATGGTATTTAAGTAATTCAAAGAAAATTTTAAATTTAAAATATTTAATTCAATTTTACTCATTTTTTCTTATCTTCACAATAAATGTACTTATTAAATTAAGAAATTATTGGTGGTAATAAATTGACTATAATAACATTTATTATTTTACTAAAACCTTATTTTGTTTCCTATAAAATTAAGTTTGTATTAATTTAATTTTTGTAAGATAGACTCTACCTTAATTTTAGTCTCTTTGTATATGAGATGGACTTACTAAAGGAATGATACTTTATGTAAGGAAAGCCATTTGATTCAAATGTTAGAATGGATGAAAACTCACCAGATAGTGGTACTTTTGCTGCTAATGTTTGTATTAAGAGGAGTAGCTTGAGGAATATGGTTGCTATCATGTTAGAGCATGGTAAAGACAAGATAATGGATATTGCCTAATTAATCACTAATGTGCAATTTCATACTTTGTTTATATTTTATTCTATGGTTAAGAAAATATTAGTATAGAACAATCATAGAGCAGTAAAAAGAAATTTGTGAATCAAATTAATGCTCTTTTAAATTATGATAATATAAAACTTTTGGCATTAATAGAGATAAGGATTAAGAGTAAAAGAGCAAGGAATATTTTTAAGTTACCAGGTTTTGATAGATAGGAATTGGTGGAAAATGTTGACTTCTTTGGAGGCATCTAGGTTACATGAAAAAGTTACACCATAAATTTAAAAATAGTTAGGAAAAAAATCCTCAATACATTAATTTGCAAGTTAAACAAAAGAATGAAGAGTTTTAGTTTATTATGCTTGGCTATTCTATTCCACATCCAAACAAGTAAATTATTTTATAGAAGGCATTTCACATGATTAGTAGTAACATGATGAACATATGCGTAGTGTTAGGTGATATGAATGATATTCAACATCCAAGTAAAAGCAAAGGGGTTACCTTTGAATTGGTATAGGGAAGTAAATTTACAAGGAAAGGACCAAAACTTCCTAATTATCCTTAACTTTATGAAAAATTGGATAGAGCATTATGTAATACGATTAGCATATTAAATTCAGTAAAGCTTATGTTAAAACTCTTGCTAAAGTGCATTTTAATCATCATCTTATCCTCATGAATCTTTGTAGTATCATGGGGAATACAGAGTTGTGCCCTTTTATATTTGAAATGGTCTAGTTAACACATCGTGATTTTCAATAGTTCCTTGCCAATAAATGGAAAGCAAGTTTTGATATAGTGGAAGATTTGAAATCCTTTGTTTCTCTACTAAGGGATTGGAATAAAAACCTTTTTAGGCATAGAAGGAAAAGAAAGAGATCTCTTTTGACCTTATTGCAAGTATTTAGCATGCCTTGGAAAGAGGTCTTATAATCATCTTTGGAATTTAGAAAATGACATTTAAAAGGAGTTGGATAAAACTTTTTTGCAAGAAGAAATATTATGCAATTAGAAATCAAAGTCCATATGGATTACATAAAGGGATTGACTCCTTTTAAGCATTACACTCTCATTTTTAAATGTAGAAATATACTCTAATGAAAATGGTTTATTTTAATGCATCACATGTATAAAGAAGGTAATAAGTATGCAAACTTGCCTACCTCATTTAGCATTAAACATGAACTTAGATTACATGTCTTTGAGAGGTCTCTAGCAAGTAAGGGTGTCTATAGGTCAATTTATGATAGTTTGAATAAAAAATTCTAACCAACCAATTTAAATTAGTTCCATGATTCAATCATCCACTTTTGATCGATTGCACACATAGAACTGCTTTCAACCAATGGATTCAGTTTATCAAAGTTGTAGGTGAGTAGTGTTAGATTGAACATTAAAGTTCCAATTTTTTCCTTTTAGAAAGAAAGATAAGAAAAACATCAAATCAAGCATCAATAGCTTACTCAAAATAAAACAAACAAATCTTAGGTGAAGAGTTATATCAAATATTAAAAAAATGCAAATCATGGAAAAGAATTAAAAATATAAGATATAAACTCAAAATACAAAGAAAAGAGATCAAAGAATAGGCTAAGAGATATTACATTAATTCTAATTATTATTATAACAATGGCGATTATAGAATACTAGAAGAAATTGAGGGAACAAATAAGAGTAAGAAAATAGCAAAAAGCAACAACTCAAGTAAGGGAGAAAAGTGTGAGATTCAAAAAAGAGAGTTTGTAATAGATCCAAGCAAGAGAGACAAGTATGAAATTAAGAGAGAGAGACAGTTTGAAGTAAACCCAACAAGAGAAGCAATAACACAAATGAGAAAGCAAATTGTGAGATTATAAGGAGAGAGAGTTTGAGAATAAAAATAAGATGGAAATTGATAAATTTTAAATATCTAGAGGCTAGGACCATTAGCTAGAATCTTTGATTAGGTAAAAAAAATTTATTCACCTTGGGTAAAAGACTAAAGCTCATAAGGTTCTTCCTTTTTCAATAAAACATAGGTTGGAAGTAATTTTAATCAAATCAAAATTTTAATATTTGAATAAATCAATGCAAAACAATCATTGTAAATTGCTAGTTAAATTTAACTGCATCAAATCATTCATTAAGCAATTGGTTTGGGTGGGTAATGGGTAGCAAATTTTTTCCCACTCCTATTAGCAAGTTTAAGTAGTTTCCTATTTAGTGATGTTTTGGGGGTTACTACCTTTCATATAATTTTTATTTTTTGAGCCTAGTGCTCATATGTTTACCAAAAAAATAAATTTAAAAAAAGTGCATAAATAATGAAGTAAATTATGAAATCAATTAACAAGGAGTGTAGAATTAAAAAATTAAAAATTTGAAAAATATAAAAAAAAATTGGCTTGAGAAGATAAATCTAAATAGATGCAGAAATATTTTGTGAGAAGCTTCAAATAACATATTTAAAGCATATGAAAAAAAATAAAAGTGAATTTATGGTGTTTTGAAATTTTTGAAATTTCTTGTCCATAAATCAGAAGTAATGGGTTACTCCATTGTTTTGTGAAAGTAACATCTATAAAGGTTCACAAAAGGGCAATAATTTAATATAGAAACATGGCATGATAGGGATATAACGGGAAAGAAAAATGAAAAAGAAGATAGAGACATTTTGAAAGAAAAAAATTTCATCATGTATTGACACTTGGCAAATAAAAATGAAGGCAATCCATCCAAAAAACAATCCTCAATCGTTAATAGGATAGCGGCCGTGATTATAAATTAAATAAAATAAATGAGTTGAGATAATAGATCGAAAATATGGATTAGCTTAATCTATTTTGATTTAATTTTGCTTATTTAAACGTCAATTCATTTAATTAGATGATATACTATTGAGTCAATTCAAATCATTCACAAATTTAATTTAAGTCTAATTCAAAGCAAAAATATTTGATTCAAATAAATGTTAGTCGAATTTCGAGTTAATTTTACCATGTCAAGCTTGAGCTCAGCTGATTCGCAGCTTAACCCAACTCTGTGTCCAAAACAAGTGGTGGGATTTGAAATCACCAGTAAAAATGAATGATCCTTCGAAGTTAATCCATCTAAACACACCAGTAAAAATGAATAATCCTTCGAAGTTTCAAAAAGAGAAGCCATGATACGAGCTAGTAAAAAGAATAATTCTAGGGTTTGATGATACGTACCTGGGATTTAAATTATGATCGTGAATTCTCCAGCATCCGTGATTTTTTATAATTTTGCCCTGTAATGATTGTATTTTTTTTCGTTAATTTTACTAATCTCATCAAAATTGCAACTATAATTTAGAACCTTGGTACATGTCCTGAAAGTGTCTGTGTTTTCTAAGGACAAGTACATAGAAAAACACGATGATATTGGTGACGAGGAATTAGAAAAATGTGGGGGGAAAAGGAGGCGGTGATATGTGGTGGGTAAATGGAAGCAGAGAACAAAATCAGGTGACAGCGACGCGGGGAATTGTGGAGTAAAGTAAACAAATCAGCATATGCATCTTAGCCTAAGATACTTAGGCAATTAACGAGAATTAATGACTAGATGTCTGTATAAGGTCCCTTCTAATTTTTTTTCTTCTTTTGTCGAGGATATGACTGTGACAGAGGGGGTTCTCAAATGTTAATGTAACTTATTCATATTAATAACTTATTCAATTTAAATTTAATTTTTCGCAATTGTTGAAAAGATATCTTCAATCTACAATTTAAGGGGATATGTCTTGCGTCTAAAGCCCAAGTAATTTTTGAGTTACATACATCTACAACATCGTTCAAAGGTCAACAAAATAAAAAAGTTCGAAAAGACAATTTTATTATCTTATTCTTTTGAGTGGCCGATTTGAATTTCCACGACAAATCTATCGAGGTGTTAAAATTTTAAAAATTAAAATATGCAGTATGATATATATTTTTCTTTGTTTAATTTTATAAATTCATATTCAAACTAGCTCGGATCACCCATGGTTCCGGGTTGAGGCCTGATATAAATTACAATACATCAACGATAATTTCAGGGTAGAAAGTACTGATATAAATTACAATACATCAACGATAATTTACTAATAAAAACCTTTATAAATTACAATACATCAACGATAATTTACTAATAGAAAGTACTGATATAAATTCAAAATTTATATACCTGGATGCCCATAAGTTAATGCAAACCATTAATTTAATAAATAGTTTATCCAATGATCCAATATCACTCAAATGTCTAGGCATAATTGTTTAAGGCAATTAATAATGTGCCAAGACATGACCTTTTAATTACCGAAAAATAGTCGGTGAATTTAAATTTTCATCAATCGTTTAGAACCCCTAGAAATTTAAAATAGAAATACCTAGATGCCTATAAATTAATGCAAATTATTAGGAAGCATTTGGCTCACGAAATATTATATTCCCAAAAATGTGATTCTTGGTGATTCTTGAGAATATAACATACTTTTACTTGATTTTTCAAATTTTCAAATATATTATATTCATATGTTTGGTTCATAATTTATATTCCTGGGAATCTTTTCAAATTTTTAAAAATACCCCCATCAATTATTGTCATTTTATGTTATAATGAATCATAATTTACTTAAAAGTACATAAATAAATTTTAAAATACTTAATAAATTAATAATTTGAATTATCTTGAAACATAATAAATAATTTAAAATTGCTCCTCCAAATTCAAGAGTTATCCCCGAGGATGCAGTGGTTTGCATTGGTGATTATCTGGAAGTTTATATATAAAGCCCTCATTGATGATTATTTGGAAGTTTATATGCTCTACTTAATTATTGTTAATTATTTTGAATAACAATATGGGATTTGGAAAAAAATATATATAATGAGATAGAGAATAATAGATATGAACTGAGTTAGAAATCGGCACAAATTAGAAGAATTCAATTTAAAGGATTTTAAAATATAAAACTATTAAAAAAATAAAACTTAGAGGGAGTGACCAATAAATTTAATTTCCAGAAAAAAAAAACATAAATTTGATATTTTATAAATATGAAAAACATGTTGAAATGAACTTTGGGGTTTTAAAATCTTTGCTCGATCAAGCTTTGGGCTCTTCCCATTGGGCTTAAATATTTTATTTATAATATGAGTGGGAAGCGGCTTTCGATGGGGAGTACACTGCAAACCAGTCCCCAAGGAGTAAATTGTCATATCCGCGGAATGAGAATCTTTCCAAAAGATAAAATGGAACGGAAATGGAAAAGCAACTTGAAGTGGCAACAAATGTCAAAATAACAAAGAATGTGGCAACATATCTAGAAATTTAACAGAAAATTTTGATTTAACACATCAGGACATATAAAGTAAAAGAAATATTTTAATATGAGAAATGATATGAGGAATTATGATCATCAGATCTAAATCTTATAATATTATATTTGATAATAAAAAATTATATAATTATTTAAAAAAGTTATATTACTATATATTTTAATGTTAATTCTTAAATGTGATATTTGATATCCATGGTTGATTCCTCTTAATCACTCTTACATAAAAATAATATTTTCATTTGATATAACCTCGTTATAATGTTGGAATAAATCTACTTATAGTCCCGGATACCTCCCCCCATTAAAAAAGGAAATCTTTTAAACTTACAAAATAATATATTAAATCAATCTACATTTTTAATATAATAAAGAAAGGGAGGAGGGAGAGAGTAATGTAAAGTTGACGTAACATTAGTCAAAAGGTAAATATAGAAGTAAAGGAATAGCAACATATTTTTAATTTTATAGCGTGTCAAAAATATTCTTTTTCAAAATTAATGCAAATAATTATTTGATCAAGCTCTTAAAAAAAATCATAATTTATCCACTCTTGTAGGATGAGATTTATTTTAATGGAGAAAAGTATTGTATACCTTCTAATATGGTCCAAGTTTACATTCTTCATTTGTGCTTAAAGTATTGAAATAGAAATCCATGTGATTTGCTTTTTTTTTTTTTCAATATATACATACAATAGAAGCAATAATTTATTTAAGCACATCCATAAGATCTTAGCTTATGTTTAATTTTTTATTTTTTTTCATATTTTTGAGAATGTTTTCAGAAGAATATGAGATTCCCATATTTGGTTTAGATTTTAGAAAAATATTTTAAAAAATGTGAATATTTTTTAGAATATTCCAAGAAGTATTTTTAACCTAATATTTTCCTAAAATATTCCAGAGAGGGAAGTAAGTATCCTACACTATCATAACATGGGAATTTGATTTGGGAAATCATTTTTACATTTTTGAAAATATTTTAACTAAAATGTGATATTTCCATATTTAATTCAAAATTTTAAAAAATATGAGCATTTTTGGGAATGTTTCCTAAAATATTTTTAATTTAATATTCTTTTAAATTATTCCACAAGAGAAAGCGAGTATCCAACATTTTCATACATTTTTAATGATATGAGAATGTTTAATTAATATAAAAAGACTATTTTGCTCATTCCACTATTCATGGTAACAAACCACCACTCATTACCACATGCCATTGGTGATCATTATGTATTATTGGCCACTACTTCCAATCATTCCCAATTTTTTATGGTCATTATCGGTTATTACCCATCACTAATAACTAATATTTATCACTCTCCATTGTTGAATACCATCATTGATGGTAATATTATTAGCCACCACATATTACTAATAATTACTTAATTTTTTATGAGGATATTTTTAGTAATTAAATAATATTTTTAAAAATATTTAAAATATAATATTATAGCATTTATAAAAATATTTTTAATTAAATTAAATATAAGAATATCATATTTTCACAAATTATATTCTTAAAAATATTTGACTTCACAAGCCAAATTTCATCTTAAAAGAGTATTCGATGCCATTACACCACTAAATTACGGGCATTTGAATTTTTTTGTTAATTCTATATCTACCTCAACTATTTTTCCACACAACATAACAAATGAATTTCTGTACTTTTATCATGTGATTGGTGTCCCCTATTAGAGCGACAAAATCATGATTCATGAGAATTGCATTAACGTGGATTTAATAATATATTTTTAAATTTCATTCTTGAAACGCCTATTCACATACCAGAATTTGCTTGTTTGATCTAAATTTGTAGTTTTAATGGAAGAAAAAGAAAAATCATGAGAAAAAAATTCAATTTTTATTTTTATTTTTAATCAAAAATCATTTTAGGTGGATAAGGTGAATCACACAAGGATCAAATTTGACATTTTAAATATAAGGGGCAAAATGAACTCAAATCATACTACAAAAAATAAGATGTTATTTTTCTAACAGTAAAAATGATAATTCACTTTAGCATACATATAAGGTTATGAGTTTCTCAAGATATGAGGAGAGTAAAGTTCCTAAATTAACATTAACATTATATATTATTACACTACTTCGTGCACTAGCTTATATCTTTTTCCTTATAATATATATTTTTCCCTAATGTATTTGCCGATATTTAAAATTTAATAATGTGAGCAGCTATTATTTATTTTGTTTATATATTATTGATCAATTTTTTTATTTTACTAATATATTGTTAATGCCCTGAGTGAATTTAATTTCTTAATTTGAAATTTTTTATATAAATAATATGTTATTGCGAACTGTTGGAATTAGTTAAATTAATTTTAAAAAAAAGAGGTAGCAGCTTATAAGATGTTGAAGCAAGTTGCCTTGTGGCAGCAATACATAAGACGACAATTACATTAAAGGGATAAAACTGTAAAACCAAGAAGCGATGCATTTATGAAGCCAAAATCCTTGAAGTCCAGTCAAGTAGACTTTGAAATTCAAGAAGAAAACAAGGCAAAGGAAGCAGACATTGGAGTTAAAATTATTATTTTACATTGCATTAGACCGACTTCAAAAGCTATATAAGGAGAGTAACTCTCCATCTAGTTTTAAATTAGATTTGCTAGAAAGCAAAAGAGAGAAAAGATTGCTTATTAAAGCATATGTATCTCTTCAAAGAAAAAATAGTTTTTCTTGAAAGCAATTGAGTTCTACAGAGTGTGTATGTTAGTATGAGAGAAAAAAAATTATTTAAGTGTTATATTTTGTAATAAAGTATGAGAAAAAATTTATAGTATATTCTGAGAAGAAAACTAGGCAAAAGAAGTAAACATTGGAGTTACAAAATTATTATTCTACATTGCATTAGGATGACTTTAAAAGCTATATAAGGAGAGCAACTTTCCATCTAGTTTTAAATTAGATTTGCTAGAAAGTAAAAGAGAGAAAAGATTGCTCCATAAAGCATATGCATTTTACTTGAAAGCAATTAAGCTCTGTAGAGTGTGTATGTTAGCCTGAGAGAAAAAAAAATTATTTGAGTGTTATATTTTGTAATAAAGTGTGAGAAAAAAATTATAGTGTATTTCTAAGAATTATTGCAATTTTGAAAGAAGAATATTTTCTCTCATTTCTACTCTTTCTCCACAAATTTCCTTTTATCTTTTAATGCTAATATTATTAGCAAATATATTAGTTCCAACATTTGGTATCAGTGCTTGGTTATATAATGGTAATAGATTTGATCCAATTGTAGCATTTGAAATTTAATGGCAAAAATTTTAACAACTGGAGCATCAAGTTGAGAGTATACTTTAAATCTAAATATTTGTAGAATTTGGTAGAGAATGGCTATACTAAGGTGAAAGATCAGTAAGAGTTTGATGCATTGGAGAGAAATAAGAAAAATGCACTACTGGAGGCCCAAAAAAAGATCAAAAAGCATTGTATACAATCTTTGAAGCTATTGAAGATCATATATTTAAAAAATATCATTTGCAAATATATCAAAAGAAGCGTGGGATATTCTACAAAGATCCTACATAAGTGATGATCATGTTAGACAAGTACAATTACAAATGTTACGAGGTGATTTTGAGTCTTTAAACATGAATGACTTAGAATCTATTATAGCATACTTCAATCGAGTTCAAATTGTTGCTAACTAGTTGAGATCTAATGGTGAATATATTTTAGACACTAAAGTTGTAGAAAAGATCATTCAATCTCTAACTCCAAAGTTTGAATATGTTGTTGCAGCAATTGAAGAAGTACATAATATATCATCCATGTTAATGGATAGGTTATTGAGTTCGTTGTGCACACATAAACATTGAATGAGCAAAAAGCCCAGCAGATCGAGTTTTGAGCAAGCTTTGCAAAAGAGAATATCTAATAAAATCATAGAAGTTATCAAGGTGGTCGAGGACGTAGAAACTATCAAGGTGATAGATGAAGATAAGGACGAGGATAAGGAAGAGGTGGTCATTTTAATACCACCAATAGAGAAAGATCAAATGATGGCAATCCTTTTAAAAGTCGAGGAGGTTTTGGTGGAGCAAGAAATAGATCTAATGCCTGATGTCATAGATGCAAAAAATTTAAACATTATAAAAATAAATGTTACTCCAAGACACCAAATGAGTCAATAAAACACGCAAATGTATCAGATGTTAAAGAAAATTTGGTACTTACATATAAAACAAATGAGTCAAATATAGAGCATGCAAATACATGGTATCTTGATATTGGAGCCAATAATCAAATGTATGGAAAAAATAAGCTTTTCCCGCATCTGGATGAATCCATACGTGCAAAAGTTAATTTTGGAAATAAATCTAAATTTTCTATTACGGGGAAAAATGACATCAGCATATAAGCCAAAGATGGTACAAATGTTACTATCACCGATGTTTATTATATACTAAGACTTTTCTAGAATTTACTAAGTGTGGGCTAACTTTTTGAAAAAGGGTACAAAATTGATATTCAAGATAGAGTCTACACAATCAGAAGCAAAAATGGCAAAATAATTGTAAAAGTGCAAATGACATAAAACCATATATTTCCTTTGAATTTGAAAACAAAAGCTTTGATGAGTCTTTCAATAATTCTAAAGGATGAAAATTGATTATGACATCTCCGATTTGTTCATTTCAAGTTTTGAAGGTTAAAGCTGTTAGCTTAAAAAAAGATGGTCACTAGCTTACTAAAAATTAATATTCCTAATCAATAGTATAAAGGATGTATCCTTGGAAAGCAACATGATAATTCTTTTCCAATTGGGAAAACTAGAAAAGCCAGATAACTATTAGAGCTAGTATATACAAATATTCATGACTTGATTGAGGTAGAATCACTTGGACACAAAAGGTATATTTTAATTTTTGTGGATGATTTCAGTAGAAAAACTTGGATATATTTTCTTAAAGAAAAATTAGAGACTTTTGGGAAATTTATAGAATTTATAACTCTTGTTGAAAAGTAAAGTGACTTCTATGTGAAAATTCTGAGATCTAATAGAGGTGGAGAGTTTACATCAAATGAATTTTTAAAAGTTTGCAAAAGTCAAGGAATTCAACATCAACTAAAAGTTAGTTATACTCCCCAATAGAATGGTATAGCTGAAAGGAAAAATAAAATAATTGTTGAAATAGCCAAAAGTTTGTTGAAAGTCAAAGCTCTACCAAAATCCTTTTAGGCTAAAGCTGTTACTTCTGCTATACTCTTATTAAATAGATATCTAACAAAGAGTGTTCTTGGAAGAAGTTTTGAAAAAGCCTAGAGCGGTAACAAGCTAGATATTTCCTTTCTATATGTATTTGGGTGTATTGCATATCCCCATATTCTATATGAACGAAGAAAGAAATTAGATGATAAAATCCAGAAATGTATTTTCATTAGCTACGGTAGTATGACCAAGGGATATAAATTATACAATCCAGTGACAGAAGAAATAATTATCGGCAAAATTTATTGAAAATGAAGCTTGGATTTGGAATCAAAATAATGAATAACAATAGTAAGGAGTCATCATACAAATTATATAATCTAGTCCAGAAGAAGTAATTATTAGTAAAGATGTCAAATTTATTGAAGATGAAGCTTGGATTTGGAATCAAAATAATGAATAACAATGGTAGGGAGTCATTATAGAAAGTGAACCAAAGTCAGCTAAAACAAACGGCTTTGTTCCTAGCAATTCATCTCCTATCAGAAGTTCTTCTCCACCAATAATAACTTTAGAAACTTCAGCACATCCCCAATGAAAATTGTGACAAAATTTTCTATGAAGATGTAGCAACAAATGAATGATGGGTTCAAGCAATGGATAATGAAATCCATTCAATTAAAAAAAATGATACATGGGAGTTGAAAACTTTATCACTTGATAAAAGGCTTATTAGTGTCAAGTGGGTTTACAAAACAAAGTACAAATTTGATGTTTAAGTTAATCATTACAAAGCCAGATTGATAGTTAAAGATTAGAAGTAGAAGTCAGGAATTGACTATTTTGAGGTATTTGTACCAGTTTCTAGAATAGATACTATTTAAATGATTTTTACCCTAGTAGCACAAAATAAATGGAAAATCTATTAAATGAAAGTAAAGTCAACATTTCTAAATGGTATCCTTAAAGAAGAAGTTTATTTGAGCAACTAACAAGTTACATAAAGAAAGGACATGAAGAAAAACTCTATCATTTGAAAAAGGCTTTGTATGGATTAAAACAAGTACCTCGAGCATGGTATACGCAGATTGATGCATATTTGTTACAAGATGGATTTCAAAAGTGTCCTTACGAGCATACTCTATACATCAAGTCAGAAGTTAATAGAGGTTTAATAATTGTATGCCTTTATGTTGATGACCTAATATTTACAGGAAATTTTAAAAAGATGTTTGTAGAATTTAAGGAAGCTATGACTAGCTAGTTTGAAATGATAGATATGGGATTGATGGCCTATTTCTTCAGCATTGAAATGCAACAGACTGATAAAGGCATTTTCATCTCTTAACAAAAGTATGTTAATGATATTCTGAAGAAATTCAAGATGGATTCAACAATTTCAATCTGAACCCTAATTGTTGAATGTCTCGAGATAAAGAAAGAAGGTGGTGAAGAATTGATTAACCTAACTTATTTTAAAAGCATAATTGGTAATCTATGTTATTTGACTTTCACTAGGGTAAATATTGTTTATGGAGTTAGGATTAAGAGTTGTTTCATGGAAAAATCATACTAATAACACTTGTAAGTAGCAAAGCAAATTTTAAGGTATATTAGTCGTATTTGAGATTATGGACTTTTCTACACTTACTCTGATAAATTCAATTTAGTTAGATATATAGATAATGACTAGGCAGGTGATATTGAAACCAAAAAAAGCACTTCTGGTTATGTTTTTTATCTTGGAGATAGTGTTTTTTCTTGGTCATCAAAGAAGCAACAAGTGGTAGCTTCATTAACTGCAGAAGTTGAATATATAGGAACAACATCTACAACATGTCAAGCAATTTGGATCCGCAGATTACTTGAAGAATTAAAATAGATACAAGAACTTCCAACAATAATTATGTGTGATAACAAGTTAGCAATTGCATTAACAAAAAATCTAGTCTTTCATGGCAAAAGTAAACACGTTAGTATCAAGTATCACTACATTAGAGAACTAATCAAGAATAAAGAAATACAATTAGAGTTCTGCAGATCTAATGAGCAAGTTGTGGATATTTTGACAAAGCCACTCAAAGTAAATGCATTTGAAAAATTAAAGATAATACTCGGTATTATTTCAAAATTAATTTAAAAGGAGACTATTGGAATTAGTTAAATTATTTTTTTTTTTAAAAGGGACTGCCTATAAAATGGTGGAGCAAGTTGTCTTGTGGCAGCAATACATAAGATGGCAGCCATATTAAAAGATAAAACCATAAAATCAAGAAGTAATGCATTTATAAAGTCAAAATCCTTGAAGTTCAATCAAGCAGACTTTGAAATCCAAAAAGAAGACAAGGCAAAGGAAGTAGATATTGGAATTAAAAAAGTATTATTCCACATTGCATTAGGTCGACTTCAAAAGCCATGAAAGGAGAGCAATTCTCCATCTAGTTTTGAATTAGATTTGCTAAAAAGCAAAAGAGAGAAAGATTGCTCCATAGAGCATATGTATCACTTTGAAGAAAAAACAATTTTACTTGAAAGCAATTGAGCTCCGCATAGTGGGTATGTTAGTTTGAGAGAAAAAATTTATTTGAGTGTTATGTTTTGTAATAAAGTGTGAGAAAAAAATTATAGTATATTTGTGAGAACTATTGCGATTTTGAAGGAAGAATATTTTCTCTCCTTCTACTCCTTCTCCACAAATTTCTTTTTATCTTTTGGTGCTAATATTATTAGCAAATATATTGGTTTTATCATGAACTTGTATCTACATTGTGCTCTCTTGCTTTTGCTCAAATATTATGCCCAAATCTTATGCCATTGCTCACAGTAATTTCCTAATTTTTCCATTGACATACATTCTCAAAGACTTGGGAGACATGTACTATATTTTGATTAAAAAAAAGTTAAGAATTCATGTAGTAATAGAAAAGGTGGATCAAATTTTGATTAATTTTTTCAAAAAAAATGTGGATCACAAGGAGGAAAAAAAGTCCATACAAAATATTATGGCGATCAAAATTTGAGATGCAGAAGCTCGATAGTACAGTCATGTAATAAAAATGATTAATTTTATTAAAATTTTGAAATAATATAATTAAGGTAAAAAATACACTTTTTATATTATACCTTAAATTTTACTAAAATTTCAATCTTATTATTTAATTTTTATTTAAAATAAATTTATTGTCTAACTTTTAAAAAATGTATAATATTACTATTTAATATATAAATAAAAGTACTAGTGTGTCTGCCAACTTGGCATCCTATGTGGTTAAAACTATTTCTTCTCCTTAATTAAACAATAAATTAAGTCAATTTTTTCTTATTTTAACGTTGAAAGCTGTCGGCAGAGGGTTTAGACAAAACGAAGATAACTGCTGAAGCATATGTTAACTTCCCGAACATAATCTGTTAATTTCAGGAAAGTATTGGCTTGCGTTTCATTTTTCCATTTTTTTTATCCCCATTCAAAGCATGACGAGAGTTTTTTTTTATTATTTTTTTGTGTATATAACAATTAATTTTTCATTTTTCTGCTTTGTTTCCTAGTTCTTTTCGTTTTTTTGGTTTTTTCCTCCATTGAAAGTATCAATGGTTTTTTTGGGTGAGTGCAAGAATTGATTTTTCAATTTTTTTTTTTGGTTTTTTATTCTCCATTCAAACAAAACAATTTTTTTCGTATACAAAGAAACTGGTTTTTTATTATTATGATGTTTTTTCCATTGAAAACATTGATTTTTCAAAGCATTAATAATTAGGTGCCTAAATATTTTCGGCCACATAGGATGTTAAGCTGGCAGATATGTAAGCACCTCCCTTAAAAATTTACCTGGTGTTAAGCTATAAAATAATATTGCACATTTTATACTTTTTAAAAATTAGAAAGTAAATTTATTTCAATTAAAAGTTAGAAAACATGATTAAAATTTCAGTAATAGTTAGAAGATCAAAAATATATTTTTGCCTATTATTAATATAAATTCTTAAAGTAATGGAAGATTATTTTTTCCATTTTCTTTACTAAAAAATCATCCCTTTATTCCTTTACTCCAAAGAAAAGATAGTCATGAAAATTTTCAATTTTTTTAATTTTTTCATCAAATTTGATTTTTATTTTCTTAAGATACATCAAATTTGAGATGTATCTTGCAATTGAATTTTATAAAAAAAATTTAATACATTTAAAAAAAATTTATGAGAATAACATTAAATTTTCAATTTTAATGCAACATTAAATTATTTATCAAGCATATCATCTTACAAACCCTAAAGTTCCAATTCAATTAATGGTTCTTGTCTAGGGATACAAATAAATCAAGTTAAGCCAAATATTTTCATGTTCAAACTTGAACTCACCAAAAATAAATAAATTTGAACTTGGGGTAAATATTATTAAACATGAAAAATTTGAACTCTCGAATTTAAGCTTGTTTGTGAATGAATTTAAATGAGTTTATTTGAGTAATATATTATTAAGCCTTCAATATTTAATCAAACTTAAAATATTGAAATTCTAATTTGAGTTTATACAATCTTATTGGAATAGTTTGTTATGTCACATTAAATTAAGATATTATTTTTTACAAATAAATTAGACACCATTTTTTATCTTATTTTATCACTCAAAATAATTTTTTTTATAACCCTCAAATTTATTAAAAATATCAACATGAATGTCATATAATAATAACAATTATATTTGACAAAAAATAATATATACTAGAAAATTAGTTGCTTTAACCAAAGCATTATACTTCATTATATAATATCAACAATTATTAGTGTGATTAAATTTTTTATTATATTATTTATATATTATATAAATTTTTCCCTGAATCTGATAAGAAAAAAACCATAAAACTAGTCACAGAAATCTTATTAAACCACTGTTAATTAATATCTTTAACTCGCCATAACACCCTATGAACTCACCTTTAACCCCTCGCTTTAGACTGACAACCACACAGTAATTGTTCCCTTAGTTTCATTCGCTCTACTAAGTAATTGTTTAGGGTATTCATTTTTCACTCGCACAGTCGCTTCAACCCAGATTTTATTACCATAAAATTAATAATTTTGTTTTTAAAATTATAAAATTTTAGTAATCGATGCTTAATTTATGTAAAATTATAATTCTATTATTAAATAATAATTTATATAAATAATTTTATCTCTTCATATAAATTTATATAAATAATTTTTATTTTTAAATTATTTAAAAAAGGAAATTATGTATAATATTATTATTAAAAATAAAATTATAACATTCAAAAATAATTTTATTAATATTTTATAATTTTTAAAAAATTATTAATTTTATCTTTTTTGTTATTGTACTTTTAAAAGTGCAATAACAACACCTGCCCCTCCTTTTAAAACTTTTTTCACATCAATGTTAAATAACTTGCTAGATTTTTATTTTTTAATGCCCAAAGGTCTGTAGCCTTTTGGTTCCATGAGGTTGACTGCGCTGCTTTCGAATATGGATTCTGAGAAGAGGGGCTTGTGGACACCATACGCCTGTGGCAATATAATGTTCGAAAGAAAAAAGAGAAATGCATCCTATTTGAAGATATTTATCTGCTTTTTATATATACTGATACTGATGTGAAATGATAAAATCGTCAAGCACATTCAATCCGACAAAGTAACTAAAGATTTTGCACTACATTATGTAATTATAATATTATTATATTATTTCAAAGAATTATATTGTATTTATAATTATAATTTTACATCATGTTAATAATAAAAATAATACTATATGCACAAAATTAAAATTTTAAATTAAATTTTAAATAAAAATAAAAAATTATCATTAAATATAAAATTTAATTTAAAAAACTCAAAATTTAATTTTAAAAACTTTTTAATATGTATAATATTATTTTAATAGTAATATTTTTTATATTTATTTATAATTTTATAATTATAATAAAATTACAACTATAATTGTAACCGCAATCCATAACAATACGAGTCATATTGCTCCGTCACCCCAACTTGCAGTACTTGCAGATGAAAAATTGAGGCTTGCGGATAGCACAGAACACAGTCAAACCCAATACGAGTCCTGTTTGGTTAATGGATTTCGATGGGAGATTCTCATCTTTTTCTAGCGAGCGGATGAGAAAAATCTCGAGAAAGTCAGATATAAAGAACTTTCTATTTAAAATTGTGTGTTTAAAAAATAATAATAATAAATTTGAAAATAAAAATTATTTCTTCATTTCTTAAAATCGATTGATGTATTTTATTTTCATAGACTTTGAAATTTCTTTAGTTATGGATAACTGATCATAGATTATACACTGCCAATCCTGAATAGATATTGTTGTGCTTTTCATAATTCTAATGTTTTGTGAGTTTATTTTATAATGATATTATTCATAATTTTTTTAATTGCAAGTAAAATATTTTCAATCTTTCTTCCCCTCCTCCTCAAGGGATTTTTTTATAATTTATTTCTTTAATTTTGATAATTAAAAAGTTTATAGATTAACTTATTTTTCTATTGCTCCAAATTTTACAGACTATAATTATAGTGGAGCTAAAATGCCCTAATTCTTTTAGAAGTTACATGCTTATAATCTTGTGACCTTTAAATAAATCTATCGCATTCTTTTATACTTCAATTCATGTATGCTATATTGCGCATTCATTTATTTTCTGTTCATAAACTTGTCAAAATGCTCATATTACTACGATAATCAATAAAAACATTTTCTTAGAGAAAATTAAAAAAATAATTAATTATTTTCTATTTCAATCCCACCACAAAATTTTACCTCAAGATATTAAAGCACACTTAAAACAAAACAAAAAGGGATGTGGTTTATCTCCTTAATTTAATAATGACAAAACAAAGAAGTGTGAATGTAGTGCCCATAAATTGAAGTACATGATAATTAGGTGCACTTTTTTAAAAATCAAGGAGTTATAGATGTGCACATAACTGCAGAGTATAAGGCGGGCATCTGACTCCTAGAATAGTAATAAAAGGTCTATTAGTGTCAAGTGGATTTACAAGATAAATTACGAGTTTGATGGTCAAGTTAATCATTACAAAGCTAATTTGGTAGTTAAAAGCTATAAGCAAAAGCTAAGAATTGACTATTTTGAGGTATTTATACTAATTTCTAGAATGGATACTATTCAAATTATTCTTGCCCTAATAGCACAAAATAAATGAAAAATCCATCAAATAAATGTAAAGTTAGCATTTCTAAATAGTGTCTTTAAAGAAGAAGTTTATGTTGAGCAGCCACTAGGTTACATAAAGAAAGGACATGAAGAAGAAGTCTATCATTTGAAAAAGGCTTTGTATGGATTAAAACAAGCACCTCAAACATGGTATACGCAAATTAATGCATATTTGCTACAAGATGGATTTCAAAAGTGTCCTTATAAGCATACTCTATACATTAAGTTAGAAGCTAATGGAGGTTTAATAATTGTATGCCTTTATGTTGATAACCTAATATTTACAGGAAATTTTAAAAAGATGTTTACAAAATTCAGGAAGGCTATGACCAGCCCGTTTGAAATGATAGATATGGGATTGATGGCCCATTTCTTAGGCATTGAAGTGCAGCAGACTGATAAAGGCATTTTCATCTCTCAACAAAAGTATGCTAATGATATTCCAACTAGTTTGAAATGATAGATATAAGATTGATGGCCTATTTCTTAAGCATTGAAATGTAGTAGACTAATAAAGGCATTTTCATCTCTCAACAAAAGTATGCTAATAATATTTTGAAGAAATTCAAGATGGATTTAGCAATTCTAATTCGAACCCCTATAGCTAAATGTCTCGAAATAAAGAAAGAAGGCAATGGAGAACTGGTATTTTCGTCTCTTAACAAAAGTATGCTAATGATATTTTGAAGAAATTCAAGATGGATTTAGCAGTTTCAATTCGAACCCTAGTTACTAAATGTCTCGAAATAAAGAAAGAAGGCAGTAGAGAACTGGTGAACCTAACTTATTTTAAAAGCATAGTTGGTAATCTATGTTATTTGACTTCCACTAGGCTAAATATTGTTTATGGAGTTAAGATTATCAGTTGTTTCATAGAAAAATCATATTAATCACAATTGTAAGTAGCAAAGCGAATTTTGAGGTATATTAATCGTACTTGAGATTATGGACTTTTCTACACTTACTTTAATGAAATTAATTTAGTTGGATATATAGATAGTGATTGGACAAGTGATATTGAAACTAGAAAAAGCACTTCTAGTTGTGTTTTTTATTTTGGAGATAGTATTTTTTCTTAGTCATCAAAGAAGCAATAAGTGGTGGCTTTATTAACTACTGAAGTTGAATATATAGCAACAACATCTACAATGTATGAAGCAGTTTGGATCTGTAGATTACTTGAAGAATTAAAATAGATATAAGAATTTCTAACAACATTTATGTGTGATAGCAAGTCAGCAATTGCCTTAGCAAAAAATCCAATATTTCATGACAAAAGCAAGCACATGGTTATCAAGTATCACTACATTAAAGAACTAATCAAGAATGAAGAAATATAGTTAGAGTTCTACAAATTTGATGAGTAAGTTGTAGATATTTTGACAAAGTCACTCAAAGCAAATGCATTTGAGAAGTTGAAAATAATGCCAAATATTATTTCAAAATTAATTTAAAGGAAGACTGTTGGAATTAGTTAAATTAATTTAAAAAAAAAAAGAGGTGACAGCCTATTAGATGGTGAAGCAAGTTGTCTTGTGGTAGCAATACATAAGACAGCAGCCAGATTAAAGGGATAAAACCACAAAACCAAGAAGCAATGCATTTATAAAATCAAAATCCTTGAATTCCAATCAAGCAAACTTTGAAATCCGAGAAAAAGACAAGATAAAGGAAGTAAATATTGTAGTCAAAAAATTATTATTTTACATTGCATTAGGCCTACTTTAAAAGCTATATAAGGAGAGCAATTCTCCATTTAGTCTTAAATTAGATTTGCTAGAAAGCAAAAGAGAGAAAAGATTGCTCCACAGAGCATATGTATCACTTTGAAAAAAAATATAGTTTTGCTTGAAAGCAATTAAGCTCTACATAGTGTGTATGTTAGTTTGAGAGAAAAAAAATTATTTGAGTGTTATATTTTGTAGTAGAGTGTGAGAAAAAAATTATAGTATATTTGTGAGAATTATTGCAATTTTAAAAGAAAAATATTTTCTTTAATCTCTACTTCTTCTTCACAAATTTCCTTTTATCTTTTGATGTCAACATTATTAGCAAATATATTGGTTCCAACACAAACTTGTATCTATACTATGCTCTCTTGCTTTTGCTCAAACATTATGCCCAAATCTTATGCCATTACTCACAGTAATTTCCTAATTTTTCCATTGACATACATTCTCAAAGACTTGGGAGACATGTACTATATTTTGATTAAAAAAAGTTAAGAATTCATGTAGTAATAGAAAAAGGTGGATCAAAATTTGATTATTTTTTTCAAAAAAATAAAGAAAAAGTGGCTCACAGTGGGAAAAAAGTCCCTTACAAAGTATTATGGCAATCAAAATTTAAGATGTAGAAGCTCAATAGTATAGTCATGTAATCAAAATGATTAATTTTATTAGAATTTTGAAATAATATAATTAAGGTAAAAAATACACTTTTTATACCTTAAATTTTACTAAAATTTCAATCTCATTATCTGTTTTTTATTTAAAATAAATTTATTATCTAACTTTTAAAAAATGTATAATATTATTTAACAATCTAATACTATTTATATATAAATAAAGTACTAGTGTGTCTGCCAACTTGGCATCCTACGGGGTTAAAACTATTTCTTTTCCTTAATTAAATGATGAAATAAGTCTATTTTTTCTTATTTTATCGTTAAAAGCTATCAGCTTAGAGTTTTGATAAGACGAGGATAACTTCTAAAGCATATGTTAACTTCCCAAGCATAATCTGTTAATTCAAGAAAGTATTGGTCTGCGTTTCAATTTTCTGCTATTCTTAATCCCCGTTCAAAGCATGATGAGAGTTTTTTTTTTAAATTTTTTTTGGGTGTATATAACAATTGATTTTTCATTTTTTCTGCTTTGTTTCCTAGTTTTTTTTCATTTTTTTGGTTTTTTCCTCCATTGAAAGTATAAATGGTTTTTTGGGGTGTGTGCAAGAATTGATTTTTCCATTTTTTTTGGTTTTTTATTCTCTATTCAAACAAAGTTTTTTTTTTTTTTTGTGTACAAGGAACTGATTTTTTATTATTATGATTATTTTCCATTGAAAACATTGATTTTTCAAAGCATTAATAATTAGGTGCCTAAATATTTTTGGCACATAGGATGCTAAGCTGGCAGATATGTAAGCACCTTCCTTAAAAATTTACCTAGTGTTAAACTACAAAAGATATTCCACATTTTACGTTCTTTGAAAGTTAAAAAGTAAATTTATTTAATTAAAAGTTAGAAAACAAGATTAAAATTTGAGTAATAGTTAGAGAATCAAAAATATATTTTTGCCTATGATTAATATAAATTCTTGAAGTAATGGAGGATTACTTTTTCCTTTTTCTTTACTAAAAACCATCCCTTTATTCCTTTACTCTAAAGAAAAGATAGTCATGAAAATTTTCATTTTTTTAAAATTTTTTCATCAAATTTGATTTTTATTTTTTTTAAGATACATCAAATTTAAGATGTATCCTGAAATTGATTTTTATAAAAAAAAATTAATACATTTAACAAAATTTTTATAAGAATAACATTAAATTTTTAATTTTAATGTAACATTAAATTGTTTATTAAGCATATCATCTTACAAACCCACAAAAGTTCTAATTCAATTAATGGTTGTTGTTTAATATGTTAGGAATTTGGATTATTACATGCAGCGAAATTTCAAAATTTTGATTCGAATTTTACTTAGGATCCATGCAAAAAGTATAAATTAATTATTAGGGTTTTACCTATTAGGCACTCGTGTTTCTACTGATCAAAACTTGAGAGTGGATGAATCAAACGCCGGTCGGAAGGTACAGTGTCTCTACGGTATCCACACGGAGTGAACAACGACCTCTCACCTTCCACGAATCTGCTAGGATGCGTTTCTCTCTCTAGGAATTAGGATTCGATGTTTTCTAAGTGATTTAGGGTTTTAGGAGGCTTATGAGCGTGTATTTAATGTGCTGCCCTCAAGCCCCTTTTTATAGAATTTAGGCAAGCCACAATCCTAGTCCTACTAGGATAATACTTCCAAAATCCTAATCTTACTTAACAACTCATTTTATCCTTATCCTAAAGATAATGAGGAGAGATAAGACTTATCTATTAATTATCTAATATTAGATAATATTATCTCATAATATAAATATCTTAATATTAGATAATTGCATATAGTTATTAAATATCAAAATAATATTATCTCATAATATATTTATCTAATATTTAATAACGTAATTATTTGATATTACTTTAATATCAAATAATATCACATAATATATATATATATATATATATATATATATATATTATGTGAATAACACATTTATTATTCTTAATAATAATATATATATGTACGAAAATAAGTTTAATTAATTGGATATTAATATAATTAAAGTCCAATTAATTATTGTCTTATTCCTACTCCTTTTGTGTGACCCTGTAGATTCTTACTACGGTGACAATGACTTATTATTGAGCCATAGATAGTAAGCGGTATCTAGTAATACAGCGCTGCCACTCAAGTAGTAAGAATGTCTGTGATTCGACATCCACCTAATACATGATCAACGTTTTCCATCATAACCTTTTTGTAATAATATCCAAATTGAACTGGAGGCATAGAATGTGTCATCCTCGTCAAAGTTCAATTTATATTTCTTGATACTGAGTAGACTTAAAATAAATGATTAATATCACATATTAATTCAATTGAGCATGACCATGCATTTCTAAGTCTCACTCAATCAAGGGGCCTAAGGATATTTCTCTTTTATACAAGAGTAACAAAATCCTATCTACATCACTCACTTCCTTCTGCAGATTCATGACACACCTAATCAATGCCCTATTCGTCATCCTGATTAAAAGTGACATAGGACAATATTAAAGTGAGTAATTCCTCATGTAAGAGACCGTAGTGACTTCAGGTCAAAGGTTTATGTATATTTGTGATCATATGAGAATAACTTATGACACGTCTATCCATGCAATATTCTCATAGTGGGTCAATCCAGTACATTATTCACTAATAATGTACTCATGTATTGACTTGATATCACATATCCATGATTCGTAATCATCAGTCATTATACATGCTAGTCTCGATGTATTATTACTATCCTTTTCGTAATAATACTTAACTAGGGGCATTTTAGAAATAGCGAAGTTATTCCAAAGATAATTATTATATTAAATTATAAATCGTGCAGAATAATAATAAAATTATAAAAATAAAATATAATATTGCCTAAAATAAAACATAATACATTGTATATTACTTCAATCATTTATATGATTGGTTCCTAAGATACACACCAACATAATAGGAGTACAGATAAATCAAGTTAAGCGGAACACTTTTATACTCAAGCTTGAACTTACCAAAAATAAATAAACCCGAATTTGAGTTAAATATTATTAAGCTTGAATAATTTGTACTCAAATTTAAGCTTGATTTGAGCATAAATTTAAATGAATTTATACGAGTGTATTGGAATAATGTGTTATTAAGCTTCAACATCTAATCAAACTTAAAATATTCAAATTTTAATTCAAGTTTATACAATCTTATCAAAAAAATTTGTTATGCTACATTAATTTAAGATTTTATTTTTCACAAATAAATTGGACATCATTTTTTATCTCATTTTACTTATCAATATAAATTTTTTATAACCATCAAATTTATTATAAATATCAAAATGAGTGTCATATAATAATAACAATTATATTTAATAAAAATTAATAGATACTAAAAAATTAGTTATTTTAACCAAAGTATCATACTCCTTTGTATAATCTCAACAATTATTAGTGTGACTAAATTTTTTATTATATTATTTATATATAATATGAAAATAAAAATATATTTTTTATTATTAAATTCATTTAAACTTATGAATAATTTGAATCAAGTAGTCATGAAATTCAAGTGTGATTTATATATTAATCAAGTCTAACTCATTTAAATTTGACTTGTTTAAAAATAAATTCAAATCAAATTTTCTATAAATCGATCCTGAATTATTTATAAATAATTTAACTTGTTGGCATCTCTATTGATATCTTCTCAAGAGCCTTAAGCCATTATTAAGTCTTAAACTTCCTCGTATGTTTCCATGACCTCCTCCCACAGATGAATATCAACTTCAGAAAATTTTCTAATTACACCAGTAATATTGCAATTTTCAATACTTCTGCCTAATATTTTTTAACAAATAAAAAATGAGCATTGCCATTTCCTCCGATATTAGGTGCCCAATTCAAAGTGGAGGTGAGATTAAAATAGTTAATATAGTATTCATAGAAAATCAACACACACAAATGTTCTTGCAATATTTGGAGCACTGATCAGCACATATTATTCCCAACAATTAGTATTTTTCTCAAAAAATTACTTCTTTGCTTTTAAGGGGTATCATAACATTATAATTGTTGATTTATTTAAATATAATAAAAAGTAATATGCTAAAATTTCAGTGCTACAATAGAACTAAAATTTTTTTCTTGAATCTCATTAAAAAAAAACCATAAAACTAGTCACGAAAATATTATTAAACCATTGTTAATATCTTTAACTCGCCATGAGGCCCTATAAACTCACGTTTAACCCCTAGCTTTGGACAGACAACCACACTACCTATGGAATTTAGAACTCCTTAGTTTCCTTCGCTTTACTCAGTAATTGTTTAGGGTATTCATTTTTCACTCGCACAGTCGCTTCAACCCAGATTTTATTACGATAAAATTAATAATTTTGTTTTTAAATCATAAAATATTGGTAATTGATACTTAATTTATATAAAATTATAATTTTATTATTAAATAGTAATTTATATTTTTAAATTATTATAAAAAATGAAATCATATATAATATTATCATTTAAAAATAAATTATTAATTTTATCTTTTTGTTATTGTTGTTTTAAAAGTGCAATAATAACACCTGCCCTTCCTTTTAGAACTTTTTTCACATCAATGTTAAATAACTTGCTAGATTTTTTTTTAATGCCTCCAAAGGTCCGTCGCCTTTTGGTTGTATGATGTTGATTGCGCTGCTTTTGAATATGGATTCTGAGAAGAGAGGCTTGTGGACACCATACGCCTGTGGCAATATAATGTTCGAAAGAAAAAAAAAAAAAGGAAATGCATCCTATTTTGAAGATATTTATCTGCTTTTTATATATACTGATACTGATGTGAAATGATAAAATCGTGGATTCGTGCAGCACATTCAATCCGACTAAGTAACTAAAGATTTTGTACTACATTATGTAATTATAATATTATTATATTATTATTAAGAATTATATTGTATTTATAATTAAAATTTTACATAATTTTAATAATAAAAATAACACTATATGCATAAAAATAAAATTTAAAATTAAATTTTAAATAAAAATAAAAAATTATCATTAAATATAAAATTTAATTTTAAAATTTGTTTTTAATATATAATATTATTTTAATAGTAATATTTTTTACATTTATTTATAATTTTATTAATTATTATAAAATTACAACTATAATTGCAACCGCAATCCATAACAATACAAGTCGCACTGCCCCATCAACCCAACAGTACCTGCAGATGAAGACAAAAATTGAGGCTTGTGGATAGCACAGTACCCACTCAAACCCAATACGAGTCCTGTTTGGTTAATGAATTTCGATGGGAGATTCTCATCTTTTTCTAACGAGCGGATGAGAAAATTCCCGAGAAAGTCAGATATAAAGATTTTTCTATTTAAAATTGTGTGTTTAAAAATAATAATAATAAATTTGAAAATAAAAATTATTTCTTCATTTCTTAAAATGAAATAATAGAAAATTGATTTAAAAAAAAAGATAAAGATTCAAATCGATTGATGTATTTTATTTTCATAGACTTTGAAATTTCTTTAGTTATGGATAACTGATCATAGATTATACATTGCGAATCCTTAATTGATATTGTTGTGCTTTTCATAATTCTAATGTTTTGTGAGTTTATTTTATAATGATATTATTCATAATTTTTTTAATTGCAAGTAAAATATTTTCAATCTTTCTTCCCCTCCTCCTCGAGGGATTTTTTTATAATTGATTTCTTTAATTTTGATATAAATTATCTTTAATTTTGATAATTAAAAAGTTTATAGATTAACTTATTTTTCTATTGTTCCAAATTTTACAGACTATAATTATAGTGGAGCTAAAATGCCCTAATTCTTTTAGAAGTTACATGCTTATAATCATGTGACCTTTAAATAAATCTATCGCATTCTTTTATACTTCAATTCATGTGTGCTATATTGCGCATTCATTTATTTTCTGTTCATAAACTCGTCAAAATACTCATATTACTACGATAATCAATAAAAACATTTTCTTAGAGAAAATTAAAAAAATAATTAATTGTTTTCTATTTCAATCCTACCACAGAATTTTACCTCAAGATATTAAAGCACACTTAAAACAAAAAAAAGAGGGATGTGGTTTATCTCCTTAATTCAATAATGACAAAACAAAGAAGTGTGAATGTAGTGCCCATAAATTGAAGTACATGATAATTAGGTGCACCTTTTTAAAAATCAAGGAGCTATATATGTGCACGTAACTTTAAAGTATAAGGCGGTCATCTGACTCTTAGAATAGTAATACACTCAGAGGCTGTTTGAAAATCAATTGTTTAACCAACTTCTGATTGATTCAGATGTTTTTAATTGATTGATTAAGTGAAATAATTATTTTATATATTTAGTAAATAATTATTTTAATTAGTTGATTAATCCTGAATTAGTTATTTTAAAAATGTTGGAAAGCATTTTAAATTAATCAATTTATAAATAGTGAATAAAAAGATATAATTACCCATAGAGTTATATATATTTATTATTTTGCTTAAATTGTGACATAGAATAATTGAACCCTAAATCATAAGATGTACAAATAATGGCTTGATCATTAAACCATTAATCATTTTCAATTTTATGTGTTTAAATTTAATATATATTAAAATATAATAGTTCTTTATAAAAAAATAATTATTTAACTTTTCATTAGTTAAATTTACATAATAAAATTAATATATATTAATAAAAATAAATATTTCTATATTATACAATTATTTAATGAATTAAATTATTTTTACAATAAAGTAAAATTCATTAAGATTAATGTATACATATATATACTACATACATATCCAACTATTTTCCAAATTTATTCTTCAATCTAATTTTTAAAATATTATTTAAATAATAAGTAATCATTTAATATTCAAAATATTATAAATAATATAATTAATTTTAATCAAATAACATTTTTATTAGAAAATGTGACGATGAAGAAGATATATATAATATGAAATTATTATCATTATTATGATATATATATATATATAAATAGTATGCTAAAAACTTGATATCAAATAATATATGAACACCTAGATATGTTTATTTCTTAAAAGAAAAATTGAACAAGCATAATAAATTATAGAAATTTATTTTTTCAAGAATAATAAATTACAATAATATTTGTTTTAGAAGAAATTTTAACTTAATAAATAATATATAAAATTTAAAATATGATTAAAGTAAAATAATATACTCAAATAAATCAAAAAATATAATTATATCTTTATTTTATTTTACATGTAAACATCTAATAATAAAAAATTAATTTTATTAAATATTTTTATTCTAATAACTAATATTATCGAGTGGTCAAATTAATTAATATAATTAAATATTAAATGATAACTAATTAAATTAGTTAATTATTAATATAATTATTTAATTATCAAATAAAACTTTATACTAATATGTCTCTTCAAGAATAAAATATACTATTTAATAACTTTAATACACTTTTTGAACATATTTATATGTTGTTTTAAATTTTTATAAATAATCTGTCATTTCTCGCAAATTTGTTTTAATTATATATTTTAAAATGACTATTTGATAATATTTCATTTCTCATGTCTTACAAATTAAAATTATCCCCCAAACCCAATACTTTGGAATAAATCCACGGGGAGTTCTGATTAAAAAAGACTTATCAACCTTGCTTTCACGAAGGAATAGACGGATAAATAAGACAGAAAAAAGGGGGCATCTTTAAAGCATGAAAAGATAGTCGCTTCTTTGAGGTTCGCCAAATGGTGGGGGGCAGCTCAAGTTTATCCGCAAAGTATCACTCATAAATGGAACTTTGATATATTCTTTTGACCTATTTTCAGAGTCATTCAGCATATTTATATTCGAAAAACTCTCTCCTGCTGCGATATAATTTATGTGTCACTATAATTAAAAAACAATCACTTTATTATTATTAAAAATATTGATAAAATAATCGATTCTCCAATTTTTATTTTTTTAATTAATTTTTATTAATAATAAACACACAAAAAATAATCAAAATATATTATATCGCTCTTAATCCACCAAAATTGATATTGATTAGTTAAAACTAATTAGTAATCTAGATCAATAAAAAATTTGTAAAATTTGGTTAATTAGTTGGTGTTGATTAAAAAGCTCTCAACCGCATTAAATCAATACAAAGAGAAAAATATAGAAAGTTACAAAATTTAATTGGTTGGTTAAGTAGTTTTGAATTTGTTCTTCGTAATTTTTTTTAAGTATCTTTATTGTTAAAAATGTTTAAGCGTTAATATCATATTGTATTTAAATGAAAGTTTATATTTCATATTCAATAATTATGCTTATGATTTAATATTGAAATTACTTTATTTACTCATAAAATTATGATTAACTAGCATGTATTTTTAAGATAATTTTGGACATCAAATTTATAATGAAATGCAGCACTACAGTACTGATTTTTCCCTTTTTTTAGATTTTAACTATTTAGTTATTTAGTAACTAATTTTGACCGACTAAAATAGAAATAAACATTTAAATTCAATTAAAATTTGATGGTGGATTGATTTGAGGTTAACAAAGCATAATAATGATTAGAATCATTCATTAAGATTTTGTTTATTTTAGTGAAAAATATTATTTATAAAAATATAATTATAAATTATTAAAATAATAAAAATTCAATATATTCAATTTCAAATATAATGAGTTTAGTATAAAATAATTTTTTTTAGATAAGAGATTGTTTTCCTCTATCACTATATCTCTAAAAAGTCGTTTAGTTTGCACAGACAATAACTTTTTGTAAAAAATTGAATTTATTAGGAAAAATTTTCTATATGAATTTTTTGAGAAGTACTCAAAATTATTTTATTGATATATAAGAAGTGATACTTCTTAAAAAATGATTTCCTATATCTTGTTTAGTTTAACTTTAATACCCCAGAAAATATTAATAAATAACTATTATATCCTAATATTATTATAATATAAAATAATAAATTTTAGTTATTATTAATTAAATTTAATAAATAATTTTATCATTGTATTTATAAATAATATAAAAAATAGAACTTATTTAGAAAAAGGTGGGTAAGTAACTTCCCATATTTTAGAGGAAGTAGGACCTTTTAGAAAATTCTATTTCTCCTAATTTGTAAAATAACAACCAATCAAACGATTCATCAATTTTCTATTTCCTAAGAAATAGAATTTCTTATATGATTGTGGTGAATCAAATAATCTCTAAGAATCATTGTGTTTATTCATAAAGTATAAAAATATATTGTAGTCCTTCATTTAGATATAAAAAGTAAATTTTTTATAAAAATTATTTTTAAAAAGTTAATAGACGTAGAAAATAAAGCCCTCTCTTAGCCGATATCAATCACCCCTAGGCCACAGCGCCAATTTGGAAATTTTTTTATTGATATTTCTCTTTATACTCGAGCCAATTTGCATGGTTATCATCAATAAGGAACAATAAAACGTCAATTTGGAATTTTTTTTATTGATATTCCAGGAATCTCTTAAGTAAATGATGTGTCTTTTTTTTTCTTTTTTTAATTTTTAATATCTAGGCCATATTAAATCTTTGATTAATTTGAAGTCGAATGAAATTGATTTTTTTTTCTAGAGAAAATAAAGCTATTTCAATAACAATTTTTTTTTATTCTCTGATTGTTTAGCTCTATGAATCAATTATGACATGAAAGTTTATGCGGGAAGGAGAAGGTAATTGTAGTTTTTGTGTACCCCATGATTTTTACCCCATAATTTATTTTGATTGCTTTGTAAAAAGAAATAGTTATTATTTTCCTTGTTTAAGCCATGGAAATATTATTTGTAAGTTGTTTCTAAATAGAAAATAAAATATTCATAATTGATTTAATTATAACTTTCGCATGCTCCTTCACGGAATAGTTTTTTTGGTTGGAAGCGTGATACATTACACGTGTGTGCTTTAATTCCATACTTGAATTTGGGCTCTTTAAATTTAATATACCAGCTTTTAGATCCGTGCGGTTGACGGGCCTTTATTTTTTTTTAAGATAAGAATTTAAATATATGAAAAATTATAAAAATATTAAATTTAATTTATAATATTTATTTTTTAATTATTATATATTTAAATCTAAAATTAAAAAATTTTAAAATGTGATAAAGAGTTAAAATATATGATATATAGTAAAATAATTCAATAGAATTAGATCTTCAATTATTTAAAAAATTTATAATTAAATATTTTATGTTATATTGATATCCTTTAGTAATATTAGTGTTTAGTTTATAAACATATAAATGTAATTTGAAAAGTATTTTGGAAAATTTTTTATGACATTGGAATAATTTGATATTTATTAATTCTAGTGATAGATAAAAAATAATTTAAATTTAAATTTTTATTAAAAATTAATTTAATATTAAGAAATAATAAAAAATATATTAATTCGTGATGAATTATGAGAATATTATTTATCATAAAAAATATTATGATTAATATATAATATATAGATTATTATTAGGTAAAATTTAAATAAACTTTTTTATATATTTGTTATGAAATTCTTCAATCAAATATGTTTATTACTTTATTTAAATAAAATAATAAAATAATTATCTTACCAGCAGAGTTCACTTGTCATGTTAGAAAAATGCAAAATAGTGGTCTACCTATGACCCAAGAAAATATTACTAATTTGGCCATTAGTATTATGTTACTCATTATTTTCCTTTCCAGTTATTTCTAGCGTGAAGTTTCATTAAATTCTGTGCGTTAATTATAGTTTTTAGTTGTTAATTTCACAGAAATTTTTAATATAAACAAAATATAATTTAATGTGCATATTAAAAAATTAAAATAAAATATTAAATTTATGAGAAATCAACTAAAAATAAATTATATATTAAAATTAAAATAATAAATTTTAAAAAGTGAAGTTACTCATAACGGTACTTTTATTTTCTCAACAACGATGTGATTTTAATTGCAACCCATTGATTGCGGCAAGCTATGAGTTGTGTCCCTTCCAACTTCGAAAGAGCAGATACGGTAAACAAATCACTCGCCAGGGAGATTCCTTTCCATTGTCAATTTCAAACCCGGGCCAGTGTTCACATATTCTGAAATAATAATTAAAAGAAAATTGGTGTGTTTACGGATTCTGTTTATTATTTTATTATAAAAGTTCTTTGAAAAAAAATAGCTTTGAAAATTTCTCTTCCTTCCTTTTTGCCTCTCAGCCTCTTCTGCTTGATATATGTTATTCATCACTCTCCTTTTCTCACGAGTCACATCCCAGTAATTACTTCTCTAATTTGACAGCGTTTTTTCGGTGCTTATTTGTTGGCACGATTAAAAATTAAATAATTTATTATTTTGTAAAAATTTTTTAATTATATTTTAAAAATTTTTAGTAATTAATTATAAATAATGATTTTGATTAGAAAATAAATTACTTAAAGTAACTTATTTTCTAATAATGATTAAAAAAATTTAAATTTTGTTTACATATTACATTTTTTTATTCTTTAATCTTCACTACTTTTCTTCTAATAGTATATATTTATAATAATTTTAATTTTAATTTTAAATTTGTAAATGACTTTCAAAATTTTATAATTTAATTATCTATAATTTTTTAAATTAGTAAATATAAAAAAATTATAAGTACTATTCTATTTATAAAAAGTTGAACTTTCCTATTTATAAAAAAATTAATTTAAATAAATGAGAATATATATTAAAAATAATGTACATAAATAAATAATATATATTATTATTTGAACTAAGAATATATTTTTTTAAACAATAATATAAAAAAGATTGTGAAACTAGTGATTTTGATATAATTATGTATATTTTAATATCTTTTTAATAGTTTAATACTAAAAAATAATTATTTAGCATATCATCGGAACAAGAATAAGTTATGTATAATTAATTATTTTTATCAACTAAACCCTTAACTTATAAATCGCAATATGCAATACGCAACACTTATTATCATCACTTATTATCATCATAATATTACAGGTACAAAATTCATCAATCGCATTATATTATAATTATAATATTTCATTATGTCATTTGTAAGAGTATAAATGAATTGAGTCAAGTCAAATATTTATATACTCAAGTTTGAACTTGTTAAAAATAAACAAGTTTGAATTTGAATCGAACATCATTAAGCATAAATATTTTAAACTCAAGTTCAAGCCTAATTTGGAATGGGCTCAAATAAATCTATATAAGCTTATTTAATTAGTATGTTATTAAGTCCTAATTTCTTATTAAATTTAAAATATTTAAATTTGAATTCGATATTTTTAATGAAAAGAACTAAAATAAGTTTATACAATTTTATTTGAATAGTTTGTTATTTTACTTAAATTTAATCATATAAAATCTTATCTTTTAAAAATAAACCAAACACTAGATTTTTTTTAATTTTAATTTGCTTATCAATACGAATTTTCTATCATATTTATTAAAAATATCTACACAATCATCACATAACACCATTAATTACATTTAGCGAAAATTAATTATTTCAATAAAAGCATCATACTTTTTTATGCAATTCATTAGTTTGAATTGTTGTCATAACCTATTGAGTTGTGGCTAGTATGAATCTCATTACCAATATCCACTAGCCTATTTGGACCTAAATTGGCATCAACATATAGTAACTACTAAGTTAAACATAATTCGTTGATTTTACTACATTACCAAAGATCATTTATAGAAAATTTTTGGTCATATACTTTAGTCAACATATGTTACAAAATTTTTCTAAAAACCCTATGATACTCTATTCCATCTTCCTATCTGTTATCAATGGCTATTCAAGGTACTTCTATTCTTAAATTATTGGTAGTGATTGAGGAGCCTTAACTTAAGTATTTGTAAAACATGTAAGGACACGATAATGAAATTTTAAGTTTTAATCAGTAGATAATTTACTTATGTAATCTATTTAGAGATGAATTTTCAATTCTACACATTATCATTCATGGGTAATACACCACATATAAAGTATAGTACGTAATTATTCAAACAATAAATGATCCATAAATAGTAGCAAGTTACATGCCTTATAATTCCTAGTATATTATTCATCACAAAACCAACTTTATTCCTTCCAAAAAATATATAAATCATGACAAACCTAATCTTATTCCTCCTAATACATTTATTATTTGTGATAAATCCAACCTTATTCCTCCCATCCTATACTATTCATATTCATTTAACTTGAACTCTTAGAAGTTTGTCATCATACATTTATCTTGTGCCATAGGTGAGGAAGAAATCCATAAATCATCACAAATACATGCACACACACAATCATATAATCATGGAACAAAAGAGATAATCCTTAATGAAATGTATAATTATCATCATTAGGGTTAATCCCTTATTTAGAAGTTAAGTTATCTTGACTAGTATAGTAAAACATAAAATAAGGCATTATGAATCTATTCACAATGGCTAATTTTGGTTTTAGATCTCAAGAGTCGATTATAAAATTGACTCATATGCTTTGGGTTTCGATTTAGCAAAGTGAATTGATTCACATATGAACAATTTGTTGGTTTATTATGAATTGATTGTACAATTATCTCTTTTAACCTAGATTTTTTTCTGGATATCTAAAATTGATTGCACAATTAATTCCTCTTTGTAGATTTCCAAATTTCGTAGAATTTCAATATCTTCTATCCACTAATGCCAACAAATCATATATATCACATAGAAACCTTAATTTAACCATTAATACACCTTCCTTTAACATTAGTTCTCATTATTTATTATTCACATATAACATTAAATCAATATATTTTAGATAATATCACAAAAATATCCAATTTATACAACTATAAGAGCAAGTAGATTATCTACTTATCTCCAAATTAAGAGAAATGAAAGAGATTGAGTAAAAAGAGCAATGTAAATAAGCTAGTTATCCTATTTCAAGCAATAAATTAAATTTGAGTTTAACACTAATTTCTTGCTTCATCAAAATTGAGAGAAAATTTGCACAAAATTTATGTTAGAAGAGATTTACCTTAGTTGCTTGAAATGGAAATCAAATTCCCTTTGAAAATTTGAAAGGTTAAAGTAAAAAAAATAAAAAAAGCACAATTTGATTGTTAAAAGATGACTTAAGGTCAAAATTAGCAAAGAAGAAATAGGGAAAAGAAGGGTTTTTAGGTGTTTTATATCCACCAAAGGCATTTTTTTTAAGTTTATAGGGTAGTTTGGGAAATAATCTTCTTAAATCTCCTCCAAGCATCTTATTTTAATTCTAACTTCACATAATATTACCTTTAACTTAGTCACACCTATTTGTATATTAAAACCCCCTATTTTTTGTAATTAAATATTTATCCTAATCCTTTCTATAAATTTTCTTAATCACTAGTAAATATACAAAATTATCAATTAAAATAAATAAAATATATCCTATAATTTTAAAGGTGTAACAATTCTTTCCCTTTCAAATTATTTATTCCTAAATTCTTAGGAATTACTATCAACATGATAAGAAAGTAACAACAATAAGCTTACTAAAATGGTGAAGAAAATTCTTTCTCATTTTAGCTTTTGATTTTCAATGCTTCCTCAACTCTATGTCTTCTATATCTGAATTTTATATAAGGAATTATTTTAGACCTTAACTTTCAAATTTGATGGTCCAAAATTTTTATGAGTCATTCTTTAAATGAAAGTTTCAAATCTAATTGAACTTGTTCATATTGAAAACATAAGACATGTCAGGTACATATTTTCACATAATAGAAATGTGAAACACCAAATGTATAGAATACAATTCATTTAGTAAGTTAAGACAATAGGCGATGGATCTTGTATGTTGTGTAATTAGAAAAGGACTAATATATTATAGAGTAAACTTTCCTTTCCTCCCAAATCTCATTATCCTTTTCATTGGAAAGACTTTAAGAAGTAGCAAATCCTTAACCTGAAACTCTAATTCTTTTATTTTTTTTATCCATATAGGACTTTTGACAATCCTAAGCAATCTTTAGCTTATTTTGAATAATCTTCACCTTGTCAAGTGCATTTGTGATAAGATCAGGACCAAAGAGTGTGGCTTCTTTCAGTTCAAACAATCCTACTAGAGATCTACATCTTCTACCATACAGTGCTTCATATCGAGCCATTTTGATAGAAGATTGATAACTATTATTGTAAACAAACTCAATTAGAGGTAAGTATTTCTCTTAATTTCCCTCAAACTCTAAAGTATACACTCACAACATATCTTTAAGAGTTTGAATTACACATTTGGAATGGTGGCTCGTTTAAGGATGGAAAGTAGTATTGAAATGTAACTAGATTCTAAAGACTTGTTAAAAAAATTGCTAGAAATAGGATGTAAATAAGGTACTACGATTCAAAATGATAACAAGGGGAACTCCATGCAAAGGGACTATATGATCCAAATATAGTTGAGCATATTAGACAACTGAGTATTTAGTTTTCACAAGAAAGAAGTGAGCTAATTTGGTTAACCTATCAATCATTACCCAAATTAAATCAAATCCTTTCTAAGTCTTAATAAGGCTAACAAGGAAATGCCTAATTACATTTTCCCACTTCCATTCAAGAATTGAAAGGGATTGGTGTAAATTAGCTGGCTTTTGGTATTCAGCTTTAATTTGCTAACAAATAAGGAATTTCAGTATAAAATCCAGTACTCACTTTATTTTTTTTCACCAAAATTTTTATTAAATGTCTTGGTACATCTTAGATGCACCTAGGAGCATTATATAAGAAGAATTATATGCTTGGTGGAATAATCTAATCTATTCACTCAAGGGAATATAAAGCTTATATTGGAACTAAATCACTCCATATTCATCCATCATCAAGTTTGCTTTTTTATCTACCATTATTGCTTTTTGCAACTTTAGATAGTAAAGGTCTTGCTTTTGCAACTCCCTCATTCTTTCTACTAAAACTAATTGGACTATTACTTGAGCAACAATTGTCACATTCTTTGTTATTTGAATATTTGCTAAAGTTTCCATTAACTTCTTACTTAAGGTATTAGCTACTACATTTTTCTTACCACGATGATAATAAATAATGCAATCATAATCTTCTACTAACTCTATCCACTTACACTACTCAAATTCAAATCTTTTTAGTTAAAGATGCATGTTAAACTTTTGTGGTCAATATGTATTTCACTATTATTTAGAGAAGAAACAAACTAAGATATAGGGTACTTGGTACGAAATCTTTTTCCTTTTCTCAAAGTAATTAGTAAGTAATCTTGGTTAGGTTCACTATTATTTAGAGAAGTATCTAATTCAGAAGGAAAAATATCTAAAGTATCATTAGTATTTACCGTGGGTGCAAGTGGTTGAAGTTACTGTTGGATTAATTTAGCTTTTCACTTTTTTTGGCATATTAATATTGGTGAACCAACTTTGGCCTTTGCTAGTTCAAAAAGTGTTAATTCCTATACATTAGAAGGCAATAAAGGAAAGGTAGCAGACTCAAGAAAAAAAGCTCAGTTTCTAAAATCCTTTCTTCTTGATGCTAAAGATAACTAAAAAAGACTCAAAGTCATGGATGGTGATGTCCATAAAAACAAAGAAATAATGACTCAGAGGGTGATAATATTTGTATCCCTTTTTTGTTAGAAGTGTACCTTACAAAGACACATTTAATAGCATGGGGATTAAGTTTTTCATAATGCTACCTATGTATATGGACAAAGGCAATATAACCAAATACATGAAACTGTAGACTCTTGATAATAGGAGCAGAAAGAAAGAAAGTTATTATGTGTTGTATAGGACCAATACCACCTAAAATATGATAAGGTAATCTATTTATCGAATAGGCAATAATTAAGACTACTTTGCCCCAGTAAGATCTAGGAATAGATATTTGAAATAGTAGAGCTATAATGATTTTAAGCAATAGTAACCCCATTCGATTAAAGAGTATTTACATATGTAAGCTCATGAATAATACTATATTCTTTGAGGAATTTAGAAAAATTTTAGTTAACATACTCCCTACCATTATTTGAATGCAAATATTTAATTAATTTTTCAAATTAAGTCTGAACCATATGGTAAAATTGGATAAATAATTAGAATACCTCAAATTTATCTTTCATGAGAAACAACCATGTTACCCAAGTATAGTCATCAATAAAAGAAACAAACTATTTGGTGTCAGAAATATTAGAAATAGGTATTAGTCCCTATACATCAGAATGAATAAGATCAAAAGGTTTAACACTTTTATTATAACTAAAGGAAAAAGTTATATGATGATTTTTGGCAAACTCAAAGACATTAAAATGAAATGACTTAATAGACTTATCTAAAAATAAAGACAGAAACATAAACTTAAGTAAAGTAAAAGGAAAATGCCCGAGATGCTTATGCTAAAGCTAAATTTGAAAATTTAATGAACTTTAATTCAATCAAGTGATAGGAATGTAATAATTTCTGACCAGTACCATCTTCATTTTCAATATTTTGGAGATAATATAACCCTCCTATTCCTTAGCAACTTCAATTGTTTTCTCCATGACAAGATCCTAAAAAACACAATGAGAATGAAAGAAAATTATTGTACAATTTAAATCATTAGTCAATTTATAAATAAAAATAAGGTTATTAGAAAGTTTAGAAATATGAAGCACATTGTTTAAATGTAAGGAAGGTTGAAGTGTAATGTTACCACTACCCGTAATGGAGGTATGAGACCTATTAGCTATAGTTATGCGATATTTATCAGAAGAAAAGTGATAAGATAAAAAATATGAGAAATGGGAGGTCATGTGGTCAGTAACACCCAAGTTAATAATCCATTGATTCTGAAATATAGTAGTAAAAGCATTAAAGATAGGGAATTAAGATTCTTACCAGTCATTATAAGAGCATAATTTGTAGGAGGCTTACTAAGTGAATCAATGAGTGCACACAATTTCTCTTATTTAGTTTTACTAAGAGTAAGAACCTCTTCTTCCATCAATAAACTAGCACTCACTAAATCAGAAGTAGTCTGATTGCTTGGTTATGCTAAATACCCTCGAATCTGCTAATGCGATTGAGAACTTTGTCCTTTCCATGGAGTTTGAAACAATTCTCCTTAGTATGTCCAAACTTTTTGTAATAGGAATACTAGCGACCTTCTCAATTAGGCTTGGAGGATTCTCATTTAAGCATTTTACCTATCGCTAAAGTTGATCCATTAATGAACTTTTCATTAAGCATAATTGCCTAACAGCTTCCCTCTCCACGAATAGTGTAAAACACCTTTCCTAAAATTTAAACCTGAATAGAGTTATAGTCAGCATTCAAACCTGAGAGAAATTCAAATACTCGATCTCTTTTAATAAATTTGATCAACGTAGCAACATCCTTACTATATTCCAGCTTCAGATTTTGATACTAATCTTATTCAATCCATAAGCTATTAAAGATCCCATAATATTCTATAACTGAGAATGAACCTATTTGGTAATAAATATTTTTGTCTTTAGTTCATAACATGAGGCAACATCTTATTTTATAAAGAAAATCTAGTAAAGGTTGTTCCAAATTTCTTGGGCAGAGGGAAGAAAAATGTAATTCCTCTTGATCTCAAAAGCCATAGAGTTTTAAAGGCAGGTAATGATTTGAGAATCTTCATCATCCCATGATTCAAATTATGAGTCACCCTTTTTAGATGCAGTCCTTTCAATGTGGTTTAGTTTTTAACATCCTTTAAAAGTGGTATAAATAACTTAAGCCCATTGTAGGTAATTCTTTCCATTAAAGTAATAAATGAGATGTAAGACAAGAAGAACATTAAGATACAAAGGGGTGGTAGACATGGAATTGGGCTAAGTAATTGAGTTAGTGGTAGTGGAGGAAATAGTTTTGTTCCTTATCATAGCAAAAACTGATAGTTGTTAGCAGTGAATAGTTTATAATAAAGGGTTAAAGAAAAAAAAATGATCCGAGCACAATGAAGGCAGATGGGTTAAGGTTGAATTTATGGAAGCAAAGTCTCTTAGATCGAGAGCTCTTATACTAACTTGAATGAAACAAAACTAAATATTATTTCTTGATACATTATGTACAATAGGGATTTACAATATATAAACCTATGCTCATAACTACTTGCTTAAAAAAGAGCTATATTATAGGCAATAAATCTGACTTAATAAAAGAAAATAAATCATAAGAAATCTATACAAATTTGTATAGAATAAAAAAGAATAATAAGCAATAACTAATAAATCTTAGAAAATCTATACATAATAAATAGAATAAATAATAATTAATAATTCTTAACAAATTCACTAAATTATAAGGATTGTTATGCTTATTACTGCACTAAACATATCAAAAGGGTTCCTAATAGAAATTACTTCAAGGTTGAGGCATTTCCCTACCAAAATTGGTAGGAGTTCTAGGAAATAATGATCAAGATAAGGAGTAACCTTAGCCTCTTCCTTTAAAAGGTACACTAAATGCATTTTTAGGAGAAAAAGTTGGAATTGATCAATCTCGATCAAATTAGGAATAGAGAGATGAAGGCCTTCCCCTAACATGAAATGACTAAGTAAACCTTTGAAACTTGTTACACTTCTTACTAAATTAAGCCTTTCTTTTTTCCCAATCCTTGAGCCTATATTCCACTTCCAATGCTTGATCAACTATATCTTGGAAAGTTATATCTTTTATAACATGGGTAATATTAAAGAAATAATCTTGAAGGTTATAGGCAAAGCTCAAGAATTTTACCCTTTTATTAAGAATCAGATATCTGTATAGTAAAAAAGACCAAGAAATTAGGCTACACATTTATTCATGAACAAAAATCCTATTTGGGAGGGAAAAATTGATTAACAAACAATTATTGAAAGGTAAACCTTGTTAAAAAGAGGCAAAGAAAAAAGATATCTATTTTCAATGGTACTAACAAACCAATAATAAGCTACACCTTCAAGTTAGTAACTAACAAGTTCAATTAACGTAGAATTGGAACAAGCTAACATTTTCCCATAACATTCTATTTGAGCAAGAAATTGGTTAGGGTTAAGCTCAGAATCAAGTTTAATAAAATGGGGAGGCTTCAATTTGTTGAATTCATGCAAGATAAAAAGCTTTTTAATGAGATTTTCTTTAGGTGAAATTGGTTCTGCATCCCTCTTATGACTAAAGGCTTGATCCTCTTGATCCTAATGTTGTTCCTACTCTTTTTCTTAATAGAGAATTTGGCTCACATCAATTAAGAGTTATTAACAAAAAGTGATAGCCCATAGAAGTATATTCTGATTATCATTTCCCTTATAAGTACCATTAAGAATGTCATACCCTAAAGTAATATTTAAAATTTATTATTATTATAAAATGCTTTAAGATATGTATTTTAAAAATTGATTATGGTAGTTAAATCATATTTATTTATGCAGCTAAGGTGAGATACATATATTTTAGCTTTTAACCAAATAAATATTATTATGAGTTCATTTAATGAAAGCATTATCAAAATATTATATATATATGTAATCACTTATTAGGAAAATGTAAAAGTTTAAAGTACAAAATTTATAAAATATATATATCAGTTTTGGTAGATGACTTTCATCCATAAATTTATAAATTTATCAAGGATATTTTAGAAATTTGGGGTACGATGAATTATGATATATATATATACACATACATACATATACTCATAATTTAACAAAATATTCCCCTAATATTTATGGATTATTGAAATATTTCATGTAAGATCTTTGAAAGAATTAAAAAAGGGCAATTTCATGAAAATAAGGTTTCATTTTAAAGGAATGGAAGGCTAGGATTATTTGTGGTAGGAAATAGAAGGTTAAGATCAAATGAGATCTAAGTTTATAGTGTATTTCAATACACTGAATAAAAGCTCAAAACTCATTTTATTTTTCCCACTCATTTCTCTCTATAGTCCCATGAAAGCACATACACTCTCTTTCTTTTTCCTTTTCTCTCCTTTCTTTATTGGTATTTTATTCCTTAATCTATATAGGCTACCCTTCATTGTGTGCTACTTTGAGCCAGATGACATCTTATTAGCACCAAGGAGGAAGCCTTAGATTGGTGGTATAGCACGATGTAAAATCTATCTTCTTCTCTTATGCCTTTCTTTTTTATTTAGCTGTCGTTTTTCTGTTAAAGTGTCATCGTCATTACTACTCTTTCTTCCATCTTTGTTTTAGCTTGTCGTAGCTTGTGGAAGAAAGAGGAAGCCATTGTATTTCATAAGTACTAACTTCTTATCCCACCAACAAATTGTTGGACTTCAGTTGCCATTGATCTAGCCAAAACCTCTGAAAAAAAGTGAGCTCTGAGAAACTTAAATCCCCCTTATTTATGACTAAATAAGTTTAGTTTAAGGAAAACTCATTTTATACATATTTTAAATAATTTATCATAGATTTATATAAATAGGAAACAAACGTATAGCTAGCATAAAGGAAATAATTAAAGCCCTTTCACCATAAAAAGCTTTCATATTTTTTATTATTTGAACTTGAGTTGAGAAAATCCTAAATACGTGAAATGTAATCTTTTCGTATTACCTTAAGTTAGAGTTAAAAATGTTAGAAAATAACAGTATAATTTTATATAATGATACGGTTAGAGCATACTTAAAGTATCAAGTTCCAACGTTTTGCTTGTTTTATGCTTAATTCACTGGAAACCCTTATATGGAAATCCCTAAATTCTTTATGATAATCTTAAAATATAAGAAGATGAATACGGAATGATAAAATGGTATGAATAGATACTTTTTATACCATTAAGTTTTAATATTTTTAATTGTATGATTTTGATTTAAGAATCTCCATGTCATGATATATTTTTGGTTTTCTATAATTAACTCAAGAAAAGATAACAAAGTTACAATATAAGAAGCTAAAATATTATAATTGAAACTCAAAATAATAATTTTTTGGAAAGAGAATGAATAATATCAATATTTATAATTTATCCTTGTAGATTATAGGTAGGAAACTGAGAGAAAATTAAACCTAGATACCAGTGATAGACCTTACTAAGTAAATATATATCTCACCCTAAATTAATATTTTAATAATATTTTATTTAGATACTATAATTCATACTCTTTTTATTGATAATACAGATTAGATATATATATATATACATACATCCATATGTGAATTCTTAAAAGTACAATTATATGACATGGATTATTATTAAATTACCGTTATGGCTATGCACAAGTGATATGGAACTAATATCCATATTATGGTTATGATTACTTGTTTAAGTGAATGTTGATTGATCATGATTAGAAGGCATGGTAGTGTTATTTTCTACTATAGATTGATTATGATTGGATTTACATTATTATGTGATTATAGGGAATGTAGCATGAACCATATTATAATATGAATGAATGTTTATGGCCATGCAAGAGAGGTGGCATTATTATTTATTGATTGACTTGTGAGGATAAATGTACTTTCTACTTCACGTTGAAATTGCATTATAATTATGATATATTAAGCTTGAGCTCTAGTGTGGATATTATACTGTGAATTATGCCACAAGTGGTATTAAAATTGAGAAATATGATAAGGGTGATGATATGAATATTGATTGTGAAATTCTTGGTAATAAGATGGGTAGGTATAAGATTAACCTTAGAGAAATAAAGATAAAAAATTTATGAATTATATAAGGTTGACTTAAGAGTCAAAATGTGGATGTATGTAAATTTGTTATAAATTGTATTGTGAAATTGGTATCTAATTGTTTAAATACTTTTGTTTAATGTGATTATGATAATTTGATTGTGATTAAACCTTGTAAGCTACTTAAAAGTTTAATGACTACCTAAAGTGGGTTGTGTGTGATATAGTATTAGTATTGCATAAATTGAATGGTTAAGACTATTATGATTTGTGATATGATATTAAAAATTTGAGTTATATATAGGTAAACACATCAACTCGAGATTTGTCATTGAGCATTTTAAAAATTAAAGAAATTGGTTTACAGTTATTTTCTAATTTAATACTTAATTACCATATGACTGTTTTATATAATTGATTCTAAGTATGCTTATGATAGATGTATGCTTGTGGTAAATATATGCTCATTGAGTTCTCATAACTTATTCTTTTTATTTTCAATATTTTCAAGTTGAAATAAATGCATTCGAACTTTATTACATCTATGGATAATCAAAGATTAATTTGTTAGGAGATTTTGACAGTTGGATTAGGAATGAAGTTCTTAGTGTCTGAGGTTGTATATTTTTGTGCATATTTGGTTTTGCTATCAAATCTATAAAAAAAATTATAAGTTTTATATCTTAAGGCATATGACCCTTAGAAAGTGTCCAAAAATAGGGGAGACCTTGTCTCTTTTTTTTTTGTAAAATTTATAATGAATTTTGAGTCACCATGGAAATTAAAGAGATCTTCCTTAAGTAAAATTAGTATAAATAGTGATAAAATTAGTGGAAATCGGGTAGTAGGATCCATACCAATCACGATCAGGTTCAAGTTATGACAACAAGCTTGCGACCCCCTAGATGATTCTTTATTTCCTGGATCACCAAGTCAATGACTATCTAATTTTTCCATAGCCTATTTCAAGGAAGATTCAAAAATTTAATTTCATAACCAAATATTCCTACATACAATTCTAACAATTATCCTATAAAAGCTCCTCCACCACCATTAAACAACTTTAAGGTTCACTAAAATAGTATTGTTGATACATGTTCCTGGGCACGCATATATTGCTGATACAGTTTTGATTAACAACTAAATAAGCAACTAGATTATCCTAGCCTAATTTTCCCCACTTAATTCCTAGATCTTGCTTTAATACTAACTTTGTCATGATTTACCAAGCTGTGATCACCATGGATTCTGTTGCTAATGTCCATCAACTTATTTAGACCTAAATTGGTATTAACATATAGTAACTACTAGATTAAACATAATCTATTGATTTACTACATTAGCAAAGATCATTTATATAAAAAAAAGTTTAGTCATATACTTTAGTCTATTTACAAAATTTCTCTAAAAGACCAATGATATTCTATTCCATCTTCCTATTTATTATCAACAACTGCTTAAGGTACTTCTATTCTTGAATTATTAGTAAGGTTTGAGGAGCCTTAGCTTGAGTATTTATAAAACATATGAAAACATAATAGTAAGACTTCAAGTCTCAGTAAGTAAATAATTTATTTATCTAATCTATTTAAGGATGAATTTTTAATTTTACACATTATCATTCATAGGCAGTACACCACATATAAGCATAGTATATAATTATTCAAACAATAAATGATCCATAACCAAGAATAGGTTATAAACCCCATAACTCTTGGCATATTATTTGTCATAAACCTAACCTTATTCTTCTTGAGAAATATATAAATTGTGATAAACACAACCTTATTCCTCCCATCCATACTATTCATATTCATTTAAGCTTGAACTTTTTGAAGTTTGTCATCATGCATTTATCTTGTGCCATAGGTAAGGAAGAAATCCATAATTCATCACAAATATATATATAATCATATAATTATTATCATTAGGATTGATCCCTCATTCAAAAATTAAAGGTGTGTTTGAATATATTTTTATTTTTATATTTTTAAAAATTATTTTTTTATTCTTAAAACTATTTTTGAATTAAAGAAAAATCAAGATTAGAGGATAGTTGATATTATAAATAAAAAAATATTTTATTTAATTATAAAATTGATATTCAGAATACGAAAATAAATTCAAAAAATAACTAAAAGTTAATTTTTTTTATTTTTAAGTTATATATTTAGAGAATAGTTTTTAAAAATAAATTTTGAAAACATGTTAACAAACAAGTTCTTCTATTTTTAAAAATAAAAAACAAATAGACCCTAAGTAAAACATAAAATAAAGTATTGTGAATTGATTGCATAATTGATTTACACATGAATAATTTTTAAGTTTGTTATAAATCAATTGCACAATCAGTTCTTTCAACCCTAACTCACTTCTAAATGCCTAAAATCGATTGCATAATCAATTCCTCCCTATAGACTTCCAAATTTAATAGAATTTTAACTTTTTCTATCCATCAATGCCAACAATCATATATATCACATAGAAACCTTAATTTAACCACTAACACACCCAAATAGCTTCCTTTAACACTAGTCCTAATTATCTATCATTTACATATAATATTAAATCAATATATTTTAGATAATATTACAAGAATATCTAATTTATACAACTAAAGGAGTAAGTAAATTATTTACTTACCTCTAAATTAGGAGAAATGAAAGAGGTTGAGTGAGAATATCTAAGTAGGTAGGCTAATTATCCTATTTCAAGTAATAAATCAAATTTAAGCCTAATCCCTAATTTCTTCCTTCACTAAAATTGAGAGAAAATTTGCACAAAATTTATGCTTAGAAGAGATTTACCTTAATTGCTTGAAATGGAAATCAAATTCCTTTTGAAATCTTCAAAGGTTGAAGTAGAGCACACAATTTGATTGTTGGGAGAGAAGTGAGGGTTGAGATCAATAAAGAAGAAATGGAGAAGAGCGGGTGTTTTGGGTGCTTTATATCTACCAAGGGCATTTTAAGTATTTTTTAAGTTCATAGGGGTAATTGAAAAATGACTTTCCTAAATTTCCTCCAAACATCCTATTTCAATTCTAATTTCACACAATATCACCTTTAACTTAATCACACCTATTTTTGCATCAAAACTCTATTTTTTGCAATAAATATTTGTCCTGATCCTTTCCACAATTTTTTTAATTATTAGTAAATATATAATACTATCAATTAAAATAAAGAGAATATATCATATAACTTTAAGGATGTACCAATTGTTTATCTACTTTGTTATTTACATATAATATAAAAAATATATTTTTTATTGTTAGATTTATTTAAATTCATGAACAATTCAAATTAAATAATATAGAATTCAAACTTAATTCATATACTAGTCAAGCTCTATTTGTTTAGATTCATTTAAAGTCAAATATTCTGTAAGTCAATCTCAAGCTATTTATGAATAATATGATTCGTTTGCACTCTTAATCATTTATGGTAATTATATTATATTATAATTATAATTATAATTTTTTAAACTATTATAAGCATGGTGGTAAAGTACAGTCATTTCATTATAATATTGTGTATTTTCAAATTTGTAATGGCTGTTGATATAAATATTCCATTTGACCTTCACATACCCAATCGAACGTAGGCTCCGTTATTGATGAAATGGTCGCCTATTTAACTTAACCATTATTGATGAAATGGTCACGTATCATTTGTATTTGTGTCTTAAGTGGAATATAACATAAGAAAATTATATTTACGCAAATAAATATATAGAAAATTATAACATGTTATATAATTATTTTGTTTTTAAAAGGAAATTTGGAGTCACATAACTCAGTCTGTGAATTATTAAGTTATTAATTGATTGATTGTTTATACACGTAGATTACTAACAAAACTTAATAAATAAATGACAAAAGTATCCAGTAAGAAATAAAAAATATATATAAAGATCAAATTTCAAGTTTATAAATTATAAGGATCTAATTATTAATTAAATAAATAGTAAAGGGTACCCAATTATATTTAACCTTAAAATTAAACAATTAAGGATTTATTTGATATAACAATAAAATAATTATTTATTAACAAATAAAGTGTGTGAATTGAATTTATGTTTGAAAATACCTTTAATAATAATTTTTTAAAAAAGAGAATCGATGGAGAAAGCTTTAACCAAAAAAAAAATTACAATTAAATAATAGACTACATTTCATAGCCTAATCACCATAGATCAATTTTTCTCTAGTTAAAAATATCAAACCTTAATATTCCCTCCACTAAAAACTTACACCAAGATATCAAACATGAAATTAATTCACACAATTAATTAGTGAGAGTGGTATCAAAATTGGATTCCAAATATAAATTAAAAATTATTAATTAAATATAAAATAGTATAATAAATTTATTAAATTTAATTTAAATATAAAAAAATTTAAAAACCAATTTCAGATCTTAGCATTTTTATTTTTCTAAATACAGTGGTTTGATTAAATCAAAATATCCGCCACTAACTCCTTTTAAAAGAAAAAGAACTTTGCATGGCAGTACACAGCCACAACCTTTCGTACCAATCCAAAAACGATTCCAAAAACGCACTCACTCCCTTCCTCTTTAAGGCCAGGCATCGCCCTCCACTCTCAACCGCGCGCCACCACCACCTTCAATGGCCACAGAAGCCGCCTCAGCCAAATTTCACGGCGTTCCAACCGAATTCCATCCCGAAGTTTCGGTATCACCAGCTCCAACCCACGATGGCTTGCAATTCTGGCAATACATGATATCAGGCTCCATAGCAGGCTCTGTGGAGCACATGGCCATGTTTCCTGTTGACACACTCAAAACCCGAATGCAAGCCCTCGGGGGCTCGTGTCCGGTGCAGCCAGTCGGTGTCCGGCAAGCCCTCGGCACGATCCTTAAGCTCGAAGGTCCTTCCGTGCTCTATAAAGGAATCGGAGCAATGGGTCTCGGCGCAGGTCCAGCTCATGCCGTCTATTTTTCGGTATACGAATTCTGTAAAGAGAGCTTCTCCGGCCGAAACCGTAATAATTCGATGGCACATGCAGCTTCTGGTGTTTTCGCGACGGTCACAAGCGACGCCGTTTTTACGCCGATGGATATGGTGAAGCAGAGGCTGCAGCTGAAGAGTAGTCCGTACAAGGGCGTGGCGGATTGTGTGAAGAGGGTACTGACGGAGGAGGGGATTGGTGCGTTCTATGCTTCGTATAGAACGACGGTGGTGATGAATGCGCCGTTCACGGCGGTGCATTTTTCGACGTATGAGGCTGCGAAGAGAGGGCTGATGGAGGTGTCGCCGGAGAATGCGGATGATGAGAGGCTGGTGGTTCATGCCACAGCGGGTGCTGCTGCTGGTGCTTTGGCTGCTCTTGTCACTACCCCGCTTGATGTGGTGAAAACTCAATTGCAGTGCCAGGTAGTTTAAAACTAGTTCACGCTTTATCTTGAGTTACTACTCTGCATTTATCATCGATTAGACCTCTTAAATTTTTAAAATTAACATCATACAATTATGTAAAAAAAAAAAGTTTAAAATAAAATATGTACATTTAACTCCTGAAATAATTTTTTATTTTTTTATCCCTCTAAATTTCAAGGAAAAATCCGCTTATTTTTCCCAAACTTTTAAATTTATGGTTTGACAAAAAGTAATGTTCCCTCACACTCTTATGTCCCTTTTTAAAAATTTACAAACTCTAATATTCTTATTTAAGTCGATTTTCATTTATTTAAAAAATTTTAGTTATTTTTTTAATAAACTAATAATTTTTAGTGGCAATTACCAATATATCTTAGCCGATCGATGGAGTACGTGCTACGGTGAAGTGCCTACAAAAAATGATTTAGACGGTGGAGGCTGCCATGAACCTTTTCAACTAAGATATTTAAGATACCAATGTATACATCGAATATAAAATTCGAATAATTTTCAGATGCACAATAAAAATTATGATTAAATATTATAATAAATTTATAAAATCATATACTCTGTCGCATTAAAGGAAGAAGCATGTGAAATAGACTTTCTCATAAATTTTTTCTTCAATTTTAAAATAAACTTTCCCATAATTTTTTTATTCATTTTTCTTGGTTCAAAGAGTTGAGATATATATATATATATATTATATAATACTGAGGTTTGTGTTGGGATTTTGTAGGGGGTGTGTGGCTGTGACAAGTTTTCCAGTAGTTCAATTGGGCATGTAATCCAAACCGTTGTAAAGAAAGATGGATACAGGGGACTCATGAGAGGATATATACCAAGGATGCTGTTTCATGCACCGGCTGCTGCAATTTGTTGGTCTACTTATGAGGCTTCTAAAGCTTTCTTTCAAAGTCTGAATAATATATAATTAATACTTTAAAATGACAAATAAGCTGAAGGGGTCTGCTCTCAAACCTAATATGATTATTGGCATCTTGGGATTGCATGCCGAATGTGAGTCCCATTCCCATGTATGTATATAATATAAGGCAGACTGTTATGCTTTTATTAATTACATAAAGTCTATCATTTGTCGGTATCGATCAATATGGCATCTCTTCTCGGGATTATATCTCAACCTGCGTCTGTACCCAAAAAGGAAAAAGTTTAGTGTTAGGATAATACTGAAAATTTAATATTATTTTTATATCAATATTATTAAGTATATTTTTTAATTAAGTAAATTGACTTTTTTCTAAAACAATTGATCTTTGGTCTAAAATAAATAATTTTTGTCAAATCAAATTATTAAATTTAAAAAATAATATAATTAATAATATTTATATTAAAATAATATTAAAATTTCAATGCTAATACAACCTTAGAAAATTTTCCGCATCTATACCGTGGGATGGGATCCAAAACTAAAGAAATTCAACTCCCTAGGTAAAAATCTAGGGACATGTAACAAAAAGATTAAAGAAGAGGGAAATAAGCACACGAAATTGGTTGCTTCAAAGTACCCGTATCTTCTACTTAGGCTTACTTTGTTATACCGAATAATATTATCACAGAAGAATTTATATAAGGATTTCTATATCATTTATGGAAAATGTTTTTTGTACCGGCATTTTGGACGGATAATTGGGTTCCAAAAATCACAAGTAAATTTGTAATTATTGATCAAGTATAATAAGTTTTGGAGTTTTAATAGTCAAATGGGGCAAAAGTACCGACTTATTGTTTTTTTAGAAACTTTTGTTCATTTTATTATTATTTCGAAATATTTTACCAAAATACGCACGCAGCTGAAGGGCGCCATATTGAATGACGTTCATGGAAGAAGAGGCGCCACACTACATGGCGCCTTTGGAGTAAAATTCACAGGCCGAAGGGCGCTACATTGAATGACGTTATCGGAAGAGGAGGAAATTCGCAGGCTTGAGGGCGCCAAACGCAATGGCGCCCTCGCTGCACGCGGGTTATTTATCTCCTATATGTTTATGCCATTATATAACCATCGAACTTCAGCTGAGCCCATTTTATCATGTCATGCGAGAAGTTCCTGGTCAAAAAAAAATACGGGAAGTTAGGTCAAATTAAATTATACCACTGGCATAGTTTTCATGTTACTTAATCACTAAGTAGCTCTTTATGATTGTTTTTTGTAATAGTAATAATTACAAATTATTTAATAAACAAATAATATTTTAAGTTCAATTTTATAATACTAAAAAAACTCCCAAAACAAAATGAGATACCATTGCATATTAAGAATGCTAATGCGGTTCGTTTGTTTTAAGAGAATAGAAAATTTTAAAAAAATATTTTCCTAAGAAAAACATTTTTAAAAAATAAATTAATTTTTTATTATTTGGTGCATAAAAAAATTATTTTTTGATGTTTGGTGCACAAAAATAATTAATTCTGTTTAAAATAAATTAAAATTATTTACATTAAAATTATTATAATTTTATGTACATTTTTAAAAAGAAATTTTTTATAAATTTTTTATTATTTTTAGTACTCAGTAGTCTATTGATGATTGGTCTTTAACAATAAAATATATATTAAACGTATTATAAAATATTATATATAGTGATATTAAAAAATAATATTTTTTAAGAAATTATTTTTTATATTTTATTTAATTTAACTTTAAATTTTTAAATATATATTTTTTATAAAATCTATTTTTATTCATTAAAGTCCAGGTGTATATTTTTATGCAATATTTATTTAAATATTCTCTCTTTCTTTATGCAATATTTATTTATAATACGTTTAATATATATTTTATTGTTAAAGACCAATCATCAATAGACTATTGAGTACTAAAAATAATAAAAAATTTCTTTTTAAAAATGTACATAAAATTATAATAATTTTAATGTAAATAATTTTAATTTATTTTAAACAGAATTAATTATTTTTGTGCACCAAACATCAAAAAATAATTTTTTTATGCACCAAATAATAAAAAATTAATTTATTTTTTAAAAATGTTTTTCTTAGGAAAATATTTTTTAAAAAATTTTTATTCTCTTAAAACAAACGAACCGCATTAGCATTCTTAATATGCAATGGTATCTCATTTTGTTTTGGGAGTTTTTTTAGTATTATAAAATTGAACTTAAAATATTATTTGTTTGTTAAATAATTTGTAATTATTACTATTACAAAAAACAATCATAAAGAGCTACTTAGTGATTAAGTAACATGAAAAATATGCCAGTGGTATAATTTAATTTGAGCTAACTTCCCGGAATTTTTTTTTTACTAGGAACTTCCCGGATGACATATGATAAAAATTAAAATGGGCTCAGTTGAAGTTCGATGGTTATATAATGGCATAAACATACAGGAGGTAAATAACCCGCATGCAGCGAGGGCGCCATTGCGTTTGGCGCCCTCAAGCCTGCGAATTTCCTCCTCTTCCGATAACGTGGTACCCTTCGGCCTGTGAATTTTTCTCCAAAGGCGTCATGTAGTGTGGCGCCTCTTCTTCCATGAACGCCATTCAATATGGCGCCCTTCAGCTGTGTGCGTAGTTTGGTAAAATGTTTCGAAATAACAGTAAAATGAAAAAAATTTCTAAAAAAACGTTAAGTCGGATACTTTTGCCGTCAAATGGCTGTAATATTTTCGGAGCACATCTTTGGTACTCACTATCGATAGATACAGCAGTGCTCATCATTTATATACCTTAAAATTAATAAAATAACATATAACATCATAATGATAGAGAGAAAGTTTCTTTCCGTAAAATAGATGTTATTTTTTGTAATACTTCTTGCATATACTATTAAACTATATTAATATTTTTTTCAATATTTTATAACTATACTATTTTTTTGAATGAATTTTCCAATACAAAAAGGCCTAGTCTTTTGTTTTTTTTCTAAACCAATTTCTTGGGAAGTTCAAATCGGTTATGCTTATAATTGATAGCCTCTTGCATTTGTTGGCCTTTTAGACTATTGATACATCATATCAATATATTTGTTATTATTTAAGGATTACTTACAACAAGATGGTAACTCATAAGTAAGAAAAATTGTAATGAAAACTCTTGGAATCATGATCTAAGTAAATTGCACAAGTTCCATCAGCCCATCAAGCACCAGTGGTCTAGTGGTAGAATAGTACCCTGCCACGGTACAGACCCGGGTTCGATTCCCGGCTGGTGCAATCGTTTTATATTTTCCCTCTGCTCTTGTCATTGTTAACTTCCTCCACCTCAACAACCAAATCACTGAACACAGAAGTCTGTTTAGTTGAATCCAAAGTTTCATTGTTATTATTTTACTGGCCCATACAATTTTTGTCTGCAATTTCGCCTTATAAACCTGACAACGAATGAAAAGCTCAAATACGAAAACATAAAATGGCCACCTGAGCATCAAAAGGTACCAAAAAGGAGTTTCACTGAATCACAAGATGCATACCCAGGTGCAGTTTTAACAGACAGGTTTCCAATATTCATATATAAGTGAAGTCTTTAACATTGCAGATTTACAATAATCCACCAAGCAAAAAGAGAATAAATGGTTCACAAGAGCAGATAACAATTTTATAGCTTGCCAACCTATTAACAAAAGGATTAGAATTTATCTACCAATACACCATCTCTTTGAACTTCATTGTTAACTTCCCCCACCCCAACAGCAAAATCGCCAAACACAGAAGTCTGTTTAGTTGAATCCAAAGTTTTATTGTTATTAGTTTACTTGCCCATACAATGTTTGTCCGCAATTTCGCCTTATAAACCTGAAAACGAATGAAAAGCCCCAATATGAAAACATAAAATATCCACCTGATCATCAAAAGGTACCAAAAAGAAGTTTGACAGAATCACAACATGCATGCATACCCAAGTGCTGTTTTAACAGAGTTTTACAATATTCATATATAAGTGAAGTCTTTAACATTGCAGATCTACAATAATCCACCAAGCAAAAAGAGAACAAATGGTCCGGAAGAGCAGATGTCTGTTTTACAGTTTGCCAACCTATTAACAAAAGGATTAGAATTTATCTACCAATACACCATCTCTTTGAAACTCATAAGCATCCCTACTCCTTGTTTTCTTCATCCCAGCAGTGAAATGGAGCTTTGATCCGTCAGAACCAATGGCAGTCACTTTTACCCATATCAATACCTTTGTCTTCATTCCCTCTATGTCTGCTAGCTTGCCTTTCTCTAGATAACCAGTCACAGTGGTGTTGAAACGCAAGACAGATGAATCCCGGTAGCCTACTTCGCAGATTTGAGGAATGTAAACAACAAGCTTTCCTGTTTCTTCATTAAATTCGTAGTTTGTTGCATCACGGGGAAAGATTCCTATCGCAAGATCATACTCCTTTAACAAATCTGGCAATGGCTTTTGCATTTTTCCTGTAAAATGGTTTTCTGCCGAGTTAGAAACTCTGATCTAATTAAACAAGAGAGACGAACTTATAGATCTAAATCCAGTTTTTATTCTTTTAACTTGTTAATGAGAACTATCTAACCTAATGAAGAAGGGTGTTTCGATCATATTTAGAACAATTCAACAAAGTTTCCAACCCATACAGAAGATAAAACAGACCAGATGAGTATCTACGTTGAAAAGAACCAAAACAGTGTGAGCAATCAAAGTGTCACCTCCACAAATCGCATTCAATCATATATCATTTTTCTTTTATAAAGTCAAGATGCTTTACTGAACAAGATGATTTGATAATGCAAAGAAATTGCATGTCCACTGTATGCTGGAACATTATAAACATTTATTGTCAATCCTTCAGAAAATACACTTCTATGTAGAAGATAAAACGTTTTACAAAACTTCCAACTTGGGGAATGATTTGAGCAAAATAGGGAAAAATTGGAGGCAATTAATGTTATTTAGCCTAAATAGTAATTCTATTACACACATTACTGCAATATAGTATTATCTTCAGAGTACATTCGCACATATAATGCTTTCTGTCCAACACTATCTTCTATGTTCCCAAAAAAAGGAAAAAAGAGACTATACCAATACCATAGTGTTAATGTTTCAAAGCCCAAATTGCTCTTGAAACATGTTACCATGCCGCATCTGACCCACTTCAACAGGTGTCACACATCTTGCTTCAGGTAAAAGTTTTTCTAGGATAAATTTCGATATATATATAAAAATCAAATCAAGGCATTGATCATTGGGTTTTTTTTTACCATATCAATGTTGAATAATTATAGCCCAATCAGAAAATAATATAGAAACAGTAATCTGTTCCCAAGGTCATACGAAAATTGTCCATAGCATGCACATGTATAAAAATGAGTCTATTGAAATAATTCAGCCAACAAAAAACAATTTTTTTTTCATTAAAAAAAGAGTTTCTAATGCTTCTGTTCTTCTGTAATCATTACAATCCACATCTTAGAGTTCTGATGAGTTCTGATTAAAATAAAGAAAGCATCAAAATGTTATCACATGTGATGTAGACCAGAATTTTAAAGAAATACAAGTTGGGTAGGCAGATTAGCCAGAAAAGGGATCAGAAAATGGGAGGAGTCCTTCCTTGAATGAAATCTTGCACAATTCAGGAAAAAAACAAACAGATAAAGGGAAGAACCTTCAAATTGACAGGTAAAGAGTGAAACTCGCAATAGTTCAATAAGTTGCTGAAAGCTGCATAAAAAAGCTCCTATTTGTAACCTTTTACGCATCTAAAACCAACAGGACCCTCAATGACTTATTAAATCACTTTTGATTAACCTTTGGACTACTCTCATATCTCAAACCCTAATTACGAAATTAGAACCTTCATGACTAAAACAATAAACGACATACAAATAATTGTGACCCCTAGACAAGCTGAACTCTCAATCACTAAGAAAATTGGTTTTAATTGATTTTTTCATTCTCCATCAACATAATTTACCACAAGTTCAGATAGATTCAATTTTATTTTTGATATTTCAAAATCCATCAAAGAAAAAAACAATCTTTTGAACAAACTTCCAAATAAGCATTTATCACTGAAAATAGCATCCTAGAATATATTTTTTTTTCAAGGTAAAAACACAGCAACTGCAGGGCATCTGTATAAATATCATTAATGGCCTTCCTTATGCGTAGACATCCATGGAACCCAAAGGAAGAAAGGATAAATCACAGGAAGTTTGTCAATGAAAAACAGAGTCCCCAAAAGTTCAAATTTCCAAAAATTTTCAAGACGCAGTCTGCTCGTTGAAGAGATCTGATTCACATCTGACTTAAATGAACATTATCTACAGAAATACTTGTATATCCCAGCTATAACGTGTATCCTTACTCTCATCCAATGTAAAAGGCTAATTACAATTTCCAATGCCTTGAAAATTGAAAAGTACAATTTCCAATACAAGTGGATCGCACAAAACTGACATATGGACAATAAAACTAATAATTGGTTTCCTTTTAGTGGGCGTAAGTAAGGACATGTCGACAGTTAGAGCATACGAGTGTTTCACCATTAGCTACCCGTAAAAGGTTGGGTCAAACACATGCTGATGGACTTGATTTTATAATCCAAGGCAAATTTCAAATTTAGAATTCTCTCTTAATGCAGGGACTTTTAAATAAAAACAAACTGCCCACTGTTCTTCAAATAACATTGCCTAAACCTTCAGAATGAATGTCCAAGACATATGATTATAGGAAAGAGATGCAAACCTTTTATCTTGTTGACCAACCATTTGGTCCCTCCTTCAATACTGGTTGACAGTGACTAAAAAACCAAGGAAAAATGGTTCAGTGCTGGAATTAATCCAACAACTTATGCAGGAAGATGGATGGCAGACTAGGCAAATAATGTTCAAAAGACATCTATAAAAGAAATATTAAAATATAAAATACAAAAGACTTCATTTCTCAATCATTAATTATTTTATATTTGATGTTTTCTATGCATCTGTCTCAATTATTTCTCTCTTATTTGTTGTCTGTATTTGATAAGCCATGAAATTCTCCATCACCATCTGTATCATGTTGGCCAAACCATGCATTTCATTCTTTCATCCTTACTGCAAGCAGCGATTTGTACTAAAGTTATTTACTATTTGATCGCCATATTATATTCATTACAGTCTCAATGCAACTAATGAAGATATGCCCAAACCCAAACCTTGTTCAATTGCCTCACTCTAACATGATGATAGCTTTCAAATAATAATAGCTAATGCTGGAGCTGGATAATCCAATTGATTCTGAAAAAATTCGCAATAGAAAAAGAAATTCTGCAGTACAACTTCTTAAGACTCATCAAAGATATACATTATCCTAAAAAATAGGGAGAATTAAACTATGTCAACATTAAGAAGCATACATGATTTTGAGCAAAAAATTCCTAGTTCGCAACAAGGTAAGATGCACAAACAGATATCAGCACTTGAATACATTCCCAACAAGCAGAAAATTAGATAACTAATAAACTATAATATATGTATACAGTGGCGAAATGTCCCCAAAGCGACTCCAGAAAAAAAAAAAGAATCGCCTCACCACATAGCTTATTCTGCCTTCCCCACTCCATCCCCAACCTAATTCTTTACTGGACACTCAAACTTCCTTTGTTCCACATCAGAAAAATACCAAGAATTAACAAATCCAGGAAACTTTGCACACTAATCCAACACATCAAAAAATTCTCATGAATCAGCAAATCCAGGAAATTTTACATAGTAATCCTAACCGCTTCCATTCTAATGGCTTGCACCAATAAATATAGCAAAAGACTCACCATTCTTCTTAAAACATTTATCCACATAAAGAACCGATTCGTGTCTAACTCTGTTTCAATATGTTTTCATTAAATTAGATCCTCAGAATTAAACCAGAATACTTATAGTTGTGCCCTATTTTTCCCGAATTGAAATTATATACCCAACATACAAGTACATCAGGATTGCACCTTTTAAAATGAAATAGCTACAGTTGAACAAGTTTAACCATTCAGAAGCAAAATTCCGAAATTTAAAGCGAGTAAGAAGATTATATTTACATTGATATCATCGCCAACGGAATTGATCTCCTTGTTGGCTCTCTGACTGAACCAGTAAGATCCGACCTTGTTCAATATCTGATCCATTTCCCTTTGCTTCTATTCAACACTATTCGAATTCAGATAAACCAATTTTGATTGGATCTTGCCTCTCTATCTCTTCCCTCGCCGAGAGAAAGAGCTATTCGAACAGATCAAGCAAGGAAGCAGACAATGCTTCGACTGACCTTTCTTAGTCTAGTCATCGCAATTTCAATTTTTTATTTAGGTTTATTTACTCTAAGAACTCAATTTTTATTTTTATTTTTAAATAAGTTCTCGTAATTTATTCTTCGTAATTTAGAAGTTTTTAATTGTATTTTCATATTAGATTTTTTTTCTAACAATAGAAATGGTAATTTACTTAAAATACATACAAAGTCCTAAGTTTGAACTCCAAATATAACAGAAAATAAAACTTCTAAAATAATATTAAGTGTTACTGTATTATTAAAATATTAGTCTTATATTATATTTGATTTTGATTTAATTGATATAGATCCATTTTATATTATCATTCATCATATATTGTTATATTATTAAATTTAATTTATTGTGTAAATCAATAGTTATAATGTTGTACTTTAATGAAACCCAATTGATTATGAATTCATATATTCGTTAATAATTTTTTTTTATAATGAAGTAAGCTTAAATTTATTTAAAAAATATTAAAACTTTATTTTGGTAAATATAAAAACTAAGGATTAAACTTTAAATGTAAAAGAATATATAAAACTTTCAAAAAATATCAAATGCCACTTGAATAAAAGATTTTAAGTAAAACTCTTGTACTATTGGTAAAATCCCTCACTACTATTACTTTTTTTTACCTTTTAAATAATGTAACGTCTTCTTATTTATTATTTATTAATAGTGTAAATAGTCAAATTTAGATTCCTTTGTATTTCATCTCTAATTGGATACTTTCTCTCAATCTTATGCTAGATTTTTATTAATAATCTATAGACATAGACAACAATCTATTAATGATGTATATGAAGTGAAAATTTTCTAATCCTACTATGGTATTAAAATTTTCAATACTACTTTCTATTATTTTTAACAAATCAAAAGTTGCCCCTTTGATTTTAGGAGCCACTCAATTAAGATGTTAAAATAACTAATTTGTCAATGTATAATAGCAAGCATCACTACAATTTCAATAATATGTACTTCTTTTATCTTGATCTTTCTTAAAAATATTTGTTACTTGAATATAAATAGATATAATATAGTTAAACATAAAAGATTTTTAAGTCACCTCATTAAAACATTTGTCATCTATGATATTGTCATATATGATAATTATCAAATGGATTAATAAGGAAATAACAAGAAATATTTGATTAAAAACAAAATATAAATATAAGAACTCAATTTTAAACTTTAAAATTATAAATATCTATTTAATGATTATATGATAAAGCATAAGGAATTACACATTAATTAATCTTTTTTAATTTATTGTATGTTTTATTATTAGGAAATTCATATAAGTGACTACTTAAACATCTTACAAGTTGCATCTAAATACAACATTACAAGTTGCAAGGGTTGCCAATATGAAGAATTTCTCTTGAATAAGAGTTTATCAGTGAGAGAGTCTTTAACACATATCTAGATTGTTAAATCATTGACTAACTAACTAACTTCTTGAGATTTCATTAAGATATGAATTTTAACTTTTTATTATATATAATTATTTGTAATTTAGTTATTAATTATAGAAACATAAAGTATTTTCATACTATGATAATCAAATATAGAATGAAAAGAAGTATGAACATCATATAAGATGAACAAAGAAGATGGATAATTCAATCAAAATTAATTCAAAGATTAGCTTAAGATCATTTTAATAAAATATATCATGCCACCATGAAAAATCAAACTTCAACCAATTGCATGTATTAAATTACTAAGATTAATTGAAGAGCACATAACCAAATTTTTACAAACTTTCACAAGGTAAAAAATTCATCATTCAATCAAACAAGTGCATTTTGACAAAACTCTTGGTCTCAATGGTTTTATTGCCAAATTTTACTATCATTTCTAAGAGATAATTGACAATGATGTAATAAACATGATAAGATCCTTATTAGATATGTTTCTTATTATGAAAATTGAATTAAACATTCATCTGCTTTATTCATAAAGGAATAACTCAAACAACATTTTCTAATTTTTACCTAATCAATTTATGTAATGTCGCTTGTAATTTCATATAAAAATTCCTATTTTTATGGCTGTAGAGTATTCTCGATAACTTATCTCACCTTATCAAAACATTTTTGTAAGAAATAGATTAATTTTTTATAACATCTTGCTTGTTACAGAAGTGCTTTAATATATGACCAAGTGTAAAATAAGCAACCTTGAAAATTAATTTTAATAAGACTTATAACTTTATTTTTTTTATTAATGGTAGCTCTATTAAGCAAATTCTTCCCAATAAGAAACTTTGGCAAGGGATCCATTATCCTTTTAACTTTCCATTACGTGTGCAAATGTCCTCTCTATAACGTTGACTCAAGCTTAAGATAAAAAAACAAATCCAAGGAATTAAAGTCGGTAGAAATGTTTTTTTTTACTCAATCATTTGTTATTGTAAACAATTTGCCATTTTATTCAAAGGAAATGCTTAAAGTTATGTCAATATAAAGTAACTGTTGAATAGATTCATCACCCTATCTAAATCTTAATTAAAAAATAATTTTCATGAATTTATTTTAATTTTTAATCATAATACTCGTAAAAATTTCAGAAAAAATCATAGGAAGGTATCTTAAAAGTGCTTATGAAAAACAAACTTAAAAAAAAAATCTTGGAACATATATAAATATGGTGAAAGATAAAAAGAACAATTTTCAAGAATTAAATCAAAATTTTCAAAAGAATTAAATAAACCATCATGAATTTCAAGTGGAATGACTTGACAAAAATATCTAAATAGTATATACTTTTTAGGGATCATTTTGCTCAACATGTAGAGAAAGGAGGTTTTGGGATCTTAAGAATAAACATTGTTGATATGCTTAAGCTATACTTTTGGAATGTGTTTTAATTCCCATATTCTTTATATGAAAACTTTAGGCTTAAATGCATTTTTAAACCTTATAAAATACAAATCAATCACATTTGATCCATTTTAAATTCATTATTCAATTTTTGTCATCTTAACATACAAATTGGATCAACTTTAGTCCACTTAAATATTTGTTGTTAGTTTAAAGATGGGATTTCTTGTTTAGTGTTTAGCATGGAACCTAAAATCCAAAATAGCAAGGCCTATGTTTATGTGATTTGACTCAATTCCCTTCCATACACTAACATCATCAAATCAAACTGACTTTTATATGTCAACATGGGTTTTGCTCTTTTTGCTAGAGATTTGGCCCTTTATTCTCTTTTGTTATCATGATTGATAGTGTAAGGATGCTTTTTAATCAAATATCTCATTTCAAAGTTCTCATCTGTAGGTTGAATTAGATTAACAATGATATAAGTATCTTTAATATGCATTCTTTATAAGTGAAGCATTTACGTATTTCAAAATATATGATAAGCATTTTAGTTAAATGAGAGCAAATTTAATTCCTTAATCACATAAATTCATATTCAATAAAAATGATTTAAAATAAAGGATTGCTAAAATGGATATTGATAAGTTCATGTTCTTGGTATTCAATTCTAAATCAGCTTTTTGTAAAAGGAATATTAGGTTTGTATTTAAGCTTGGTAAAGGATTAGTTACTAGATGAAAATAAGAACAACAAAAATCTTAATATGGACAATGACTATTGATGGTATTATTAGTTAGGAGCCTATAAAAAGGTTAAAGAAAAAGAAGCAAGTGGTGCTATAAAATCTAACGAGATTAACTTAATTGTAAATATGTTATAGTAGAGATGAAGGTGGAATTTTGTGCTAATATAAATGGATTCATATAAAAGAACAACGTTATCAATGATCCACCAAAAACAAAGTTGGAAAAATGCTAAGGTGGCGTCATTTAAGTGAGGCCCCATTCTTTTTGCTAACTTGGTAAGCTATATAGGACACTTGCATGCCACATTGGTGATTCCATTTTTCAAATAAATAACCATTAGTAAAGTGGATTCAAATTGATTTTATTTATGTATTATAAAGACCAAAATTGAATAGTAAATTTAAGGGAGACTAGATACGATTAACTTATATTTTAGAGGAATTAAAAATGTATTTAAGCCAAAATTTTATGATTAGTAAATATAATGAACAAACTTAGAATAACTTGATAAAGGTCATTCAAATGCTACATGAAGATGGAAAAAAGTGATAATGGCTATAAATTTAATTTTAAATGATCTTTTGTAGTAGGTAGGTGATAGACGAAAAATTAAATCAAGCAATAAGTTTGAATGGCAAGCAACAAATCTTGACATTACTCAAAACATGTCAATTAGGGATCTCAATAACAAGGATATTAAAAGATGGAAAGTTCAAAAGGTGATAAAGGTGTTTTAGGAATTGACAATCAACAAGATTATCTATATCATATTTTCTTCATTAAGGATGAAGGATTGGCCAATATGGACACAATCATCCACTAGATCTTATTCTATTAAGAAAGGCCATTAGATGTTAGCTTTAATTTGTCTTATATTTTTTAACACAATTAAATTTCCTATGGAAAGCAATTTAGACACCTTCTCTACCTAGAAAAATGTTGTTTGTTTAGAAAACATGGCATAAAATCTTACCTACTATTGCTTTTCTTACAAAAGACACGTAAAAGTTTTCCAACTTATATTATTTGTGTTCTCAAAAGTCAAAACCTTGAACATCTATTTTTAAACATTGAATTTGCTAAACAAACAATTAGCTCTTAATGAAGTGAATAAGTTACACCATAGATAAAGTATAAGATTAAATTTCCTTTTTTTAAAAAAAAGTATAGATGGTTTCTTATAAATAGAACAAAATATAGAGGGTTCTATGTATTTTATATATAATTTAACTATGCACTATATAATATTTGTATAAAAATTCTTTTAATTAGTGGATCTTGGCAAGAACATATTAGCGTGTGTACAACATGTATTTACATGCACACACACATATCGAGGAGGTAATTTTTTGAAAAATAGGAAATGAAAAAACTATAATTTTTCTTGTATTTCTAGGAATGTTGTGAGAAAATGTTTGATTTTCATATTTGATTCAAAATTCAAAAAAATTATCTAGGAATATTTTTAAACCAATAATCTTATAAAATTTTTCTTAAAAAGGTTTGTATCCTACATTTTTATGACATGTATTTAAGATATAAAAAAATTATTTTGTCCACCAGTCATATTCAAATTTATAGGAAAACAATAGATTTACATATATATAAAAAAATAGTATTTCACAAAATTTACTTCATAGAATTATACATGAAAAATTTCCTATGTAAGTGTAAATAACATAAAACATCTCTAATTCTTTTTCATGAAATCATTTATTCCTATAGCTTATTATTTTTATCACTGGCATGTACTCAATTTCTTTTTCACTTTACATGTCTATATCAAGTTATAAATCTTAGTCCTTTTGACTAAATTATGTCTAAGTTTTAATTTTTCTAACATTTAACCAATTAAGTCCTATTACTTAATTCTTCTATTAGAATCTTATTCTAATCCCTATTACATATCCTACTAATTAATCATATAAAGGCTTTGATATATATATCATCACATATGAACATGCAAGAATTAGACGAAATGAGCAATGGAAGGTTTAGTAAAGAATAAATGAGTCCAATGTTCTACTATCTTGAGATGGAATTGCATCATTACAATTCAATCATGCATAATTTCCTTATCAAACATAAGCACATGTTAGTACATCGAATGAAGGAACTTGCGATGATTCCTATACTAATAATCCTAATGCGTGCAGGCCTCATTGTTCATTTTATTAGTTGTTATCTCACTTACTTTTCTATTCTTTGTATTTTCAATGGTACGAGGCATTTTGTCATCCTATACCTACCTACTTGGTGGTCATAAATCATATTATGTTATTATCATTTACCTCGTGCAACCAAGGCATCTTCTGACTCCCTGTACTTGTTATAACCACAAATATATCTAATTCATTTTCATTTCAAATCTATACATGTATCTATTTTATTGTAACTTGATTCCCTTATTCTTGCCTATCCTTAATCTTATCAGCCTATTATGTACCTAGAGATTCTTATTATTGTCATTCATATGATTATATGAGCTTTAATTTATTATTGATCATCTAACTATGATTTACTATGTTTTATGCTTATGTCTATTCATGATTTTCTATCATTTCTGCATATCCAAATTCATACCATCTTATTGTTTTTTAGAAATAAACATTCAAACATGCATACAACAAACATCATTAATTTCCAATGAACTATTATTCTTATCCTAAGTTTAATTTTGATGTTTTCATTTTTACTTATTAGTCTAAATTCAATATCCAAAAATCATTTCAAAAGAGTTTGATAATATAATAATATTGTGTGCACGTACATACACATAAATTTAAAAATATAGCCAATCAAGAGAAAAAAAAAACTCTTGCTCATCTAAATAATTGCATCATCATAATTAATCTTATATCATTAATCTCACTAAAATGTGATGTTAAAGATGTCATAAATGTGTCTTTTACATCTATGATGAACATAGGATTACATCATTGATGGTTAATCAAATTTAAAGTATATCTAAGGTACTTGATTCATAAAATTTATCTTTGACTTGATTTCTAAGACAAATATACACAAAATTCCTTTCTTAGGTAAAGTTTCAACCATTAGAATGTCTCTAGCTAAACTAAGATTGCAAAAGCATGAAATAAGAGTGAAATATTTTATTCTTGAAAAAGCACAACTAGCTAATAGGTAATAAATTATTATTTAATTGATTAAATAGATCAATCAATTTTTTAACTAGTTGACCAATCAACCCATTTCCAAGGCACGACCACTTTATGATATGTGTATCTTGTTAAGCCTAATTTCAAGATTAGTTAAGTTAATTATATGAAAGATATTACAATGGTGAACCTAATGCCTATTTCCAAGCTTTGTACACTTCACAAATCATAGAGTTACATACTAATTGCTATTAGCATTATTGTATTTTATCTCATTTATTTTAGGATATAACCTTTTTATAATTAATTAAGTGCACATAACTTGAGAGTTCAATAAATTTATCTTTATCATAAGAAAATAACTTGTCCTAATCACCTTAGGCAAATGCTTTATTTGATAATGTAGTCCTTTAATCCATCATTATTAGTACTATAGTTTCTAAAATTGAACTAATAGTTAAACCAAATGAAACACTAATTCACTAATTCAACCACTACTTAAATGGATGAACTAGTTTAAACTTCTAAAATTTAAATTATCTATATACACACTAAAGCTACAGCATTAATGTCTCATCTTATGTTCATCGATGATATTATCATTTTTTTCTATGCTAATACAAAAGAAGTTCAAAATTTAAATAATCACCTTAATAAATATGAATTATGGTTAGGTCAACATATCAATATAAGTAAATTAAGTGTGTTCTACTCTTTCAATACCATTAGATCTTTGAGATTTATTATTTATAATATCTTAGATTACATGGCATATAGGATGATGCAACATATTTAGAGATGCTTATGTTTTTTACTAGGAAAAAAATAAATGATTTCAAATGCTCAATTGACAAAGTCAAATCTAAATTACAAGGATGGAAACAAAATGCACTTTCATAGGTTGGTAAAGCTACATTGATTGCATCAATGTTTCAAAATATTTGATCTTATACTATGTTTATTATATAGGTTCCATTTTGCATGTATCATAAATAAGATGCTCTAAGTAGACAATTTTGGTGGAGGGTGAATGGCAATAAATCCTATTATTCCACCCTAATTGCTTAGCAATAATTATGCTATCCAAAGAAATGTGGTAAAATAGGTTTTAAAAGTTTTAATGACATTAATTAGGCATTACTTACCCAGTTAGCCTTATCATTAGAAGTTCATAGTGGCGATAAATTATAGCTTAATTATCTTTAGTTAAAATATTTAAGAGGAAAAAGCTAGCTCTAGATAATTGGTTATCATCTAGAACCTGAGTTTGGAAAGGCATTGTGAAGGTAATTTTCACCTAAAAAAAGGTGCATGTTATATAGTCAAATCAAGCAACATGTATAGAATTGACTATCCTTAGCTCCTTATAAGTAGAAATTTCAAGCTAATCACCATAACTTTAACTCTTATAAGTTAAAGAATAATTGATTTATGGCATTTAAGCATAAAGTTATGCAATGAAACATTATTTGAAGCATCTTCATTGAGGAATATGCAAATAGGGTGTTAAAACTTCAAGTTCCTTAATAGGAGGAAGATGTATCCCAATGGATTTTTGTTATGCCTTTAGAATTTAATAAATTTTTATTTCTAATGTTAATATATTATTTTAGACCCCTAAAGATTTCAAGAAAGGAAAATGGTTAATTATCAAAATAAATAGCATAAAAAACATTTGAGTTAATGTGTTGGAAATGTAAGCTAAAGAAAACTTATTGAATTTTCTTAAATTTAATTATGGATAAGATAAGTGAATAAGAAAAGAAAGTTTATAATAGAGTTTAATTTAAGGGAGTTGCAATTAAAGAAGTAATAAATGAAAATAGAGTTTTGAAACATACATTTCCCAAGCCGCTTTTGCTATTTCCCTTAAATCCGCTATAAACTTTTTTAATGTTTTTATTTCCTCATCTTCTTCTATCTTTCCTCTTAATACAAATAACCCAAGTCTTAAATCTCTATCCTCAAAGAAAAGTATATAATTCCCTTTTAATCTCATCTTATCAAGGTAAGAGATCTAAACGTCTTCCATCCTTATTGAATTTTATAGTTAGATTTTTTATATTTCTTCTTCCATTAAGAATCAATTCGATTTGGATGAAGGAAGTTTGATAAAATTGAAAATCCTAACTCAAATCATCTTAACTTAGTGAATAAAGACTCAATCTTTTTCAACCCCTAACTTTATTTCTTTTCCTTAAGCATGATTAATGGCATTCTAGTTTAATCTCGGCTTAAACTTATCATCTTATTCAAATTTGAAACTTACAAGGTTTTATATGATTATGTAAGAAATGATGATTTAAGCTTGAAATTGAAATTATTTAAGTGAATCTCATTATATAAAAGTAATTATTATAAATTTTGATGGTTTAGTTATGAAACTATATGATTAGAATAAGATTTGAGGGTTATCTATAGAGGATGAATAATAATTTTTTCAAGAAAATTTGCAAATTACAAGGTCATTATTAACTATACTCAACAAAGTTAATTTTTAGGCTGGCATAGTCTACCACATACTCGATTATATGTATCAAAGTTACTTTCTGGATAGAAATAGTTGATTATAGGCTATAGAGTTCTTCTTTTGACATTTATAATCAATTACATAATCAATTATTAACATATTTCTTTACATGATTGAACTTTTATTGATATTTAATAGTGTTGTACCTTCTTATCCATGTAAAATAAGGAAGGATAGCATTAGTATGATTAACTAAGAGCAAAATGAATGTTTAAATATGCTTTTATTCATAAAGGAAAAAAGAATAAATAAAACTTGATAGGCAACTTAAAATTTTGTATCCTAATCTTTATATTTAAAGCAATAAGCTACTTATGATTTATATATATATATGTATATGTTTATTTACATGAATGCTTGTGTATTGAGAAAGGAAAAAGTAAGTATAGAAATGAAATACTACTGTTATTATGATTTACTTACTCATTTTGAAATCACTAATTCACATTTGGAAGTTATATTTGTGTTATGTGGAAATTTAACCAATACATTTATATTAATATGCTGATTTGGGCAATTCATGATACTTAAATGTATAGATGTTATTATTATTATATTATTATTATTATTATTATTATTATTATTATTATTATTATTATTATATAGTAATAAAATTTCTAGTCTAGGCACTTGTGATTATTATGATTAATTATACATTAAATAAGCTTTAATGATTTTAAGGGTGATGATATACATATTTAAGTTTATTACACCAAATCTATCTGCCTATTTATGAAAAGATAAAACAAACTCTAAAAGGATAAAAATGAAGTTTATGAAGAGATAAAGATAATCAAGAATCAGAAAGAGGATTACTTAATTGTTAATTTTGACATTATTTTGATTGCTTGAGTAACTTTTATATGAACAATATGTATAACTATAAATATAACTAATTGTACATGAAATAGAGTTCCAAATAGGATATCGTTATCTTAGTATTGATCATGAAAATTCCTCCTAAAGCATGTAAGCATATACTTTTGATATGCCCCAAAACATTAATAAGTAAGGTTGAATCCACTCCATTGAGGTACCTTCTTTTCACTTATGGAAGAGGTGTAAGCCTAGCACTTTCTAAAATACAAATGATTGAATTTTATATAATTTTATTTGAATCTAATTTCTCCATTTTTAATTAAAATGATTATTCATTAAGTTTTCAAGCTTACTCTTGTCTTTTTCTTTTCTTTTCTCAAGGTTCCTTTTTCTCATAGATTCACAATTGCCATTAGATAAGTTGGAAGTAGACCCGCTCAAGAATTTCAGCACTATGGTAAGTGCTAGTTGGAATTGTCTTACATGACATTTTATCATTATATTACATGATTAATTTTCAAAACCATATTTAACACTAAAAAGAAAGGCATGATTACATATGAAAATAATATCAGTTGTATTTTAGGAAAGACTAATAGGATCTTGTCCATTGTGACTTTTTACACTGATCATATGTTTTGAGATAGGTCATAATAATTTTAGAGAGTTTTGACTAATTTCTAGTTAAGACTACCCATCATGCTTAGAATATCTACTATTTTAAGTAAGTGGAGACTATAATTTGGTAACTTTATAGAGGTCATTAATTCATTACAAATTTAAAATTAATTTTTGGTGATTTACTAAAGGTTCAGTTCCTGCTAGAAAGTGTATCCAACAATTTGCTAATCTTATACACATCAATTATCCTCTATGTAGTTTTAGTGCTACAACAAATCTACATATCATGGTTATTTGTGACGGGACCATCTTATTACAGTTTTAAACTCTTGGTATTCATTTCTAATATTTAAATTTTACAAGCCTATTGAATTTTTTGGCTTCAATGTTACATGCAAACAACAACTTGGGTAACTTTGCAAACCCTAAATATTAGCTCCACATTATGGATATCATAGACATCAATCTCAAAAAAGTGTGGAAGGCTCATAAAGACACCATGTTTCAACATTTAGTAGTGGATATTAATAGGATTAAGATTCTAGTAAAGAATGATTTATAAATGGAAATGTTAAAGGTACAAGGTTTAATTAATTTATCAAGTCTTACTTAAAATGTTACCTAGATTCCTTTTCCTAAATACTACTTAAAGATATATATGGATACTACCTAGCAGCATGGTGAGGTTGTCATTACTATTTTGGTTAGGGATAACCTTAGTGCAATTGTTAGTATGTGGTTTGAAAAGTTTAGGCATGTTTCTATTATGAAAATTAAGATAAAAGTCATTTTGAAGGTTTGTCATGTGATACCTACAATGCATTATCACAAAATAATTATTGCAAGCAACTATAAAGTAATGTTAATGCAATTTTGGGCTTTTCTTTTTGTCCTTGGTTAGTGTTAGCTCTTATTTATGATATTAAAACCTATTTAGAAACGTATTCACATATTAGTTTGTTTTGAATCTCTCATCTTTATAACATAGCTACACAAAAGTACACTCGCTGGGTGTTCAATGTATTTAGGAGTGATTTAGGATCAACTTCTTAAGTCCTTCTACAAGTTAGGGAAGTTTATACTTATGAATGGACAATAATTTATGTTAGAAATAATTAATGAAATAGTATATGTTCAATTAATGTGAAACTATGAAGATGTTATCTCTTGATTGTTATAAAATTATGTTTAATTTAAAAAAAATTGAAAAAAATAATATAATTCATCTATTTTGACTAATTCACATTGATTTTAACTCACAATTCATATACATTTCCAATTGAGAAACCTTAACTAAACCGACTTACCAATCCAATTGGCCAATCCAATTTAATTTTCAAAATTATGGTTAGAAAGTACCATTGGTCACTTAATCACCCTCAACTAAAAAGTTTCACTTGCTCCCTTATAAGGTATAAGTAATCACCAAAACATCCTCATTTAACATGTAACGGCCTCGCCATTAATAGGTAACATAAGATCGTCATAGCATAATATATGACTATATAGTTTTGATATGAATTTAGGATTATCTTAAATGGGTTTAAACCATTTCTTTTCCAACTTATTGAAAGAATTTAATTTAATTTATACTATTATTTAGCTTAGTTTCTCAAATAAAGTTAGTTTTGTTAAAATTTGAAAAAAAAATTCTAAGTTTAGGGCACCTCTTTTATAGGGTTATATAAAACATATATTATTTAAAAAATAAAAATCTCAATATTAGTTTCTCTTGTAATTTTATATCAAAGAGTAATTTTTAATAATTTTTTAGAACTTAAAATGATTATTTTTAAAAACTGTTATTTTTTAAATTATCTAAAATTTGACATTTTAAACTAGAACCTAAAATCCAAATTTCTATTCTTTGGAGTTTTTATTTTTTTTAATATTTTACTTGAATCCAAATAAAGGGTATTTCTTTATTTACAAATGAGAAATGGGAAATGAGGATATTTACTTAAATGGTAGAAATATAAATAAGATGTTGAATAGTGACTTAGATTCAATGACCCAATTCGAAACCTAATAAACTAACCTAAAATACCCTATTATTAACACAATTAAGCCATTCTAACTAACATAGCACTAGTCCATGCTGGAACAACACCAAACAATGTGAAACCCTCTCCTGTTGGCTCTTCTTTTCTTCTTCTTCTTCTTCCCACTTGAGACAACTCCTTTTCTTCACATTCATAAGCATTTCTTCCATTTTCTCACTGTTTCTTGTTATTGTTTTTGTTATTTCAAGATTTTCTTGTTGGTTTGAGGTTTTTAGAGATTTTAGGGTAGCAAGCTTCGAAAGATTCTTTCTTTTGCCTAATAAGATAATCTTAAGCTTTATTCTAAGCTTCAAAAGATTCTTTCTTTTGCCTAATAAGAAAATCTTAAGCTTTATTCTCTTATTTAAAAGTTAAATTAGCTTAAATTAGTTAGTGGATAGTAAAAATTAACTTATTCTCAGGTTATGTCTAGAATGTGAAATTTGGGGCTTTATAATAGGGAATTCAATGTTGCAAAATTAGTGTTAATTTGTGTTTAAATTGTTGTTTAATTGTTTGTATAAGATCAAGAAATACTTTTTAGTGGCATCAGTGGTTAGTGAAGTAAGAAGGAGTTGAACTCAAACATATTAACTATTTTATGAATAAATATTGTATACTTTTATATTTTTTATATATTTTATAACCTCCTCTATGCTTTTAAATTATTAATTTTATTAATTTATTAATTATTTTTATTTTTTATACATTTTAATTTCATATATATGTTAGAGCACTAGGTACTCTTAGGATAAGCACCTTAAATTTTTTTTTTTAAGTTATAGTAATATAGAATGATATTAGAATGACACTATAATGATAAAATTAATTTATTTGATTTATTTTGTAATGGTGTGTTGTTGGAACTTTATTGTATCATTCTTTTTGAAAGGTTATTGTGAATGAAGTGATGACGTATTAGTTTTTCATGTATGCTTGTAAAATTAATTATTTGATGAGTTTGGAATGATTTGATATTGAAAATGTTAACTACCAAGGTTAAAAATCTTGATAAGTTATTCATAGTGAAAAAGAGTATAGATTGAGATTGATTTAAACAATTGATATATAAAACTATTTATTTACTAATAACTTTCTTCTATGGATGGTGTTCTATTATTTTAATAAACTTATTTTGGGAGAAAACTAGTTGGGAACTATAGCTAACGGTAGTGATGACATTAGTCTTGGTGTACCTTAGTTCAAACCCTAATTAGTAGGGGAGTTGCTAACCCCATGTATTAACTAACATATGTAGATTAATTTATGGTAGTCTAATAGATTACCTTAGAGCTAAGAGCTCACTTAAGATTATTACTTTATGAGTAGAATGCTAATGTTTATTATCCATAACTAGAAAACTCCCATCCTAAAAATGTATTTTTAATATAAAAAAAGAGAGATAAATCTTATATTTATATTATAAGTTTAGATTTAATAATTTTGATTTTGGATTATTTATTTATCATAAATATATTATATTGATATTTTTACTATAAATTTATGTTTATGATGATTTCTTATGTTATATTTATAGAACCTACTGTCTACTTTTTGAGCTTGAAACTCATATTTTAGTATTATACTTCTAATAAATATTTCAATTGATTTTTATCAAATATGATTGTGTAACTCTTATGATATTAATTTGAATAAAAAAACTTATTTATTTATTTTCTTTCTAAGAAAAAACTTATGCCTTAACTTGTCCGATTTCTTAGAATGCTTATATTTGTTATCCATGACTGGAAACCTCCCACCCTAAAAATATATTTTTAATATAAAAACAGAGAGATAAACTTTATATTTATATTATAGGTTTAAATTTAATCATTTTAATTTTAGATTATTTATTTATCATAAATATGTTGTATTGATATTCTTACTATAAATCTATGTTTATGATGATTTCTTATGTTATGTTTATAAAATCTACTATCTAATCTTTGAGCTTGAAACTCATGTTTTAGTATTCTACTTCTAATAAATATTTTAATTGATTTTTATCAAATATGATTGTGTAACTTTTATGATATTAATTTGAATAAAAAAACTTATTTATTTATTTTCTTTCTAAGGAAAAACTCATACCCCAGCTTGTCCTATTTTTGTTGGGAATCATATTATCTAATCACTAAGTCAATGACTCACTCTGTTTATTGTAATATTTTTTAGATATGAATTTGGCTTTGGGTTTGTTGTTTGCAACTCCTTAGAAAGAAAGAAACATTCTCTCATGGTAAGCCTCACACTTTGTCGGTGTGGACTTGATGTAATTCGTATATTTTGAAAGTTGTAAAAGTTTGAATACTTTTAGATGTGTTCTATTGAACTTACAAGTAAGGCATGCTTCTGTTAATATACATAAATATATTTTGTTAAAAATTGTAAAGGATTGTCTGGTCACAAAATGATATAGATATTTGGTTAATGTATGGATTAACAGGTGAATGTTAAAAAATGAGAAAGTCTGTGTGGGACAATTTGTATATAAAAAATAAGTGAATATATAATGGTCAAATGCCTTTTTGAATTTGAAATAGGTTAGAAGTGAATGTGTAGTGGCCATATGTCCTCTTAAGTTTGAAATAGGTTATAAGTTATCTTATGATGTTTTAGAATTGCATGACCCATATGGTTGTGTTTTTCCTTTAGGATCATACGCTAGTCACAACCTTTAGTTTTCAGTCGTGACATTGCATATCAACTTCTTATTGTCAATTTAACATCTCTGCCATATACTATATATTATCCTTCAACCCTTCAGCTACAACCATCAATAGTGGAGCCAAGAATTCTAGCTTGGAGGCCCAATCATAATCAAACAAAATTTTATTTTAATACATGCTAAAAACTTCATAATTACTTAAGAAAATTATATTTTTGATTTGATATATTATAATTTTTTTACAAATTAAACATAAAAATTATAAAATAATAAATAAAATTAAAAAACTTTATTTATAAATGTTGTAACATATAAACTATTCAAACTTTTATAAAAATGTTACTATAAAAATCTATAAAATATTTTAAAATGTAATTAAGTTAATAAATTCCATTTTAATGCATATTTTTTAAATATGCATCAATATTTTACTATCAAAACTTTAGATAATAAAATCAAAGCAAATAGTATGTAAGAAGCACTATTACAATTATATTATATGTATAATATAAATAAAAATGTAAAATTATTTTTATAAAGATTGTAACATATAAATTATTCAAAATTTTATTAGAAATATTATAATAAAAATTTATAAAATTTGCAAAAATACAATTAAATTAATGAAATTTATATGTGTATATATATGTGTGTATGTGTGTGTGTGTGTGTTTGTGTGTGTAAAGGACTATAAAAATTTAAGATAATAAAGTCAAAATGAATAATAAATAAGTAGCAATCTTTGTGCAGTTATATTATATGCATAATGTAAATAAGTGTATATCAATTTTACTACACATAATATATTTTTAAAAAAATAAAATTAAAGTTAGACATAAATTATAAAAATATTTTGTACACTATGTAAAGTTTTTGTTTGAACTAAATATATGCTTCTATAAAATATTTTTAAGGTATAATGTAATAAAAAGAAGTTCATATTTAACAAGAAGAGAGAAAGGCAAAAAAATCAAAGTATAAAATATTTATAATTAATTAATTATATAAGAATTAAAATTTTCCACATTGTATTTGTAAATCTATCTTTTTTATATAGTTTATTTTTATTACACTAATAAATACTTTTTTTATTATGACAATAAGCATTTTAATTTTAAGAAAGGCCAAAATGTATAATAATATACATATATAAGAGAAAATATAGACCTTTGGGGGGTTAGGATCCCTGCTACCCCTATTTTTGGCTTCACCTTTCACGATTATCCCATATTGTAAAATTCTATATGGTATGACCTTATATTAGTTTATCTTCACATCAACTATTTGCATTGCAGTTTTACCTATTAAATGAACATTTTATCCTTAGTTTTATCTTTGTATAAATGCATTAATAAGGGTGATAATTGTTTACATGACATGATAGTACAATACGAACATAACATGAGTTACGCGGGTTTAGATTAAACATAATTAGATTCAAATTATAAAAAGGTCAACCTATTTTACACAAGTAAAATTCATGTCGAGTTTGGATTAACCCGCTTAACCCATTATAACCCATTTAATTAATATCAATTGTTATTATATTAACTTGACTCGATCCACATAATCCATAATAATAAATTATAGTTATTAGTTATTAATGTATATATAATAAAAATATAATTATAAAGAATTATACATATATAATATGATTTATTTTATATAAAATATATTAATATATTTTATTTTTTTAAGATATATATTTTATCAAATAAAAAGCTAAAGCTTAATTAAAATTTAAGTTAAAAGACAAGCTTTAAAAGACTAAAAACATCGTTGAAGACTAAAATAAAGTAGAAAAAGTAAATTAGAATCCTAAAATAGTAGGTTTTAAAACAATAGCCTAAATTAAAAGCTTAAAAGTTAAAAGTAAAGTAAAAAAACCTTAACACAACACTTAGAACCCCCTTCTTTGGTGAATGCCCTTTTCTTTATTGTTACCCATTTAAATGTTAGTCAAGTGTGAATAAGAAAAACAATTGTGGTTCTATTGCAAGCCATTTAGATGTTAGCCATTTCTTTTGTGTTTAATGATATGCTAATATTGATAAATATGTATTAAAGCTTTCTACATGAAATGTTATGTGGCTATTGGCAACTAAAATCCTTTTCAACTTTCTTCATATAACATTTATTTCATTATCAAGCCAATGGTATGGTTGACAAGTTACAAGATTCCATTGCAATCATTCGTATAGCAGCTTCCCTTCATACTATCTTACTTCCTTAACACATGTTCTCCAATAATGCATGAGCAATTGTATAAAGAAAGGCAAAAGAGGGGTTATAGATAGAAAATGTTTAGATACATGCACTATTATTTACCATCTTTAGAAACCTAATGGCTATATTGTCATCTTTTATAAGAACAATCAAAGAGACCTAAGTAATTTTATCTGAATATTTCAGAAATTTATACCTTTAAAATCCAATCTTAAGAAAACCATCTTTGAATTGCCTAAATGTGAAAAGGAGATATCCATTTCCTTCCACATAAAATTTCCTATAACCAATATATATATGGCTTCCTAACCCTAGCAACAAACTCACTATTTACATTTAAAGCTTGTTGTAACAACTATTTATCATTACTAGGTTGCTCCTTCTATTATTCATCTTTTTCTTGCTAGGTAAACTTTTCACTACTATGTTTATCTTCAAATTTCTAATAATTTTCCATATCTACGAGATATATGCAATCTTTTATTATAAATGAAGTTATCGCAGAACCTCATGGTCCAATCATTATTAGTGAAATTAATAATAGGACTACCTTAAAGATCCTTATACAAACTATTTATCATATTACTTTTCAAATAGTTTATTAAAAAAATGCTTCTTACATAATATATAGTCTAACTTTTATGGCAAGTTTATTAGAAATTATCTGCATTTGATTATCATGGTTTTTTAATTATTTATTAGTAACAATAACCTCTTTCTTAATTACTATATATAGATAAATTTAGAAAGCACAGGTGAAGACTTCGATGCAACTCCAAAATTAGACAATTCACTTCCAATTATCAATGAAAATGGTGAACAAATAGAACTAAAGAAATTAAGGCCTCGAAGGCTATTTCAAGAGTAAAAGAAAAAGGTAAAAAGAAGCACACTTTTATTGTATGGTCATTTTATAACATATTTCATAAGCTAGATGGCAAGAAAAGAGCAAAATTTAAAGCTTGTTAGCAAGTATATATTACTGAAGGTATATATGAAACCAATAATATGAAGCAACATATACTTAAATGTCCAAGGCTAGACATACTTAACATTGGTCAAATGGTCATCAATTTAGGGAATGGACAAATGAGATTAGTTGTAAGTTTAATCTTGACTTATTTAGAGAATTATGGATTGCTACAATTATAATGCATGATTTGCCTTTTCAATTTGTTGAATATGAAAGCATTTAGATAACACTTAATTATATACTTTCTAAGATAAAATGTATGTCTAAAAATACATGTTAATCTAATATTTTGAAAATATACTCAAAGGAAAAGGCTAAGGTTAAATCTTTGATAGAATCAATTCCTAACAGAATTTCATTAACATTTGATTTGTAAAGCACTATTATTACAAATGGTTATATATATTTGATTACTTATTTCATTGACAAAGATTGGGTGTTGCATAAAAATATCTATAAGTTTTCTTCAATGCTTACTCTATAAAATGGCATAAACTTGGTTGAAAAATATATAGTTTATTGTCTGAGTAGGAAATTAAGAAAAAAGTATTTATTCTTACTTTGGATAATGCCAATAGCAATAAAACTTGTATTGATTTGTTGATAACACAATTGAATGTAAGTTAAGTACTTCTTTGTGATGGTGAATATTTTCACATTCATTACTATATTGATATACTTAATCTTATAGTGCAAGATAAATTAAAAGAAATTGATTAATCCATGGGTAAGATTTATGAAAGCATCAAATATATGAAAGATTCATAAGTTAAAAAGCAAGAGCAGTTGGATTGTATTAAGTGATTGACATTAGATGGGAAAAAAGGCTTAATACAAGATACACTTATTAGTTGGATTTCAGCATTCTTAATGATTGAGAGTGTTTTATTTTACAAGCATGCTTTCCAATATTTTGAATTAAGTGATTCTAATTACACTTGTCTATCTAGAAGTGAATGGGATAAAGTAAAAAAGATCAATAAATTTTTAGGAGTTTTCTTTGAAATCACTTATGTTTTTTTTTTCTAGAATTAAGTATTTTACTTCAAACCTATATTTCCTTTTTGTTTTCACAAACTTGACATTGAAGCAACATATATTAAGTGAATATGAATACCTAAAAAAATTATTACTCAAATGTTTGGAAAGCTTTAGAAGTATTGGGTTGATTTTAAAGAAATATTAGCTATTATTGTCAAATTAGGTCCTTAACACAAAATTTAGTTAGTGGACTTTTACTACAAGAAGCTTTATGATATTTATAGTTCTTTGGAATTTACAATTATTCAAGACAAGGTTTTTCCCTATTTCAATGAATATATAGGAAATTCAACCATAAGGAGTTCTTCTTCAACTTTTGATAAAGGTATTAGTACCTTAAGTGAATGGGAGTCTTCAAATATAGAAACAAAAGATGTAACAAATGTAAATTTGAAAATACTATAACTCTAGTGGGGCAAAAACATGGGTAAACCTATAAAACTTGGTAAAAGTTAGCACTAAAATGCACCTAAAAAGAGATTAAATAGTAAATTAAAGCCTAAAGTGGCCTAATTCATATTAACCTAAATAATAAGTCTAAAAGTGGCCAAAGGCATTAAAGGCACAAAAGTTATTATAGGGGGCTTAAATGAATAGGATCCCACAAAGGCCTGAGCTATTCAATAGTTATCCTATTTAGGTTAAAGTCATTTTGGCTATAATGAGTAGAGATCTCTCTCTCTACACTATTAAAAACTCCTTTAAGGATGGTTTGGTTATATTAAAATGAGATCCTTGCCTATGATACATAAAAGCATCAAGTATGCCAATCTTAAGCCTCCTTATCATAAACCCTTTGCACTAAAGTGAGTAAAAAAGTTGTAATGGTTGCTACCTATTTATCTAAATAACCCTAATCACTCATGGACTCATAAAATCACCTATATCAATTCATATACATTACTATAAACATCTCATTACATTATTTGATATCCCATATCAATTATCATCCTATTATAATCATTTAAATATTATTCATGTCAATTATCATATATCTAATTACATTATTAACCTTAATTCAAGCTAATGGATTACTACATACTCTCTATGGAAACTTTTCCCTTCAATACCTATGAAAACCTTACTTTTAACTATCAAAATGCATCAAGTATCATCATATAATTGCCTTTATTTACCTTGCTAAAAAACTTCACAAAAATGCTTATTCTTTCTTCCTTTAAGTCGCTTATAAAAACTCCATTATCATACTTATACTTTTAATCCTTGGACCCTAGAATCAACATTTGGTAATCTACTAGGGAAGTATATATGATGGTAGGTCCAAACTAATAAAAGGCTTTTAATGGCAAAAATGGTAACAATACTGCCTATTTGAACCAACCTATAATAAATACCATCCTAGGAATGACGATAAACTTTATACCAGTAAGGTGTGCTCCTCAATCTAATGTTATCTAATCCTCATGGTTGGCAGCAAGCACCATGATGTTAGTTTAATTATTTTAAATGCCAAAATTGATCATAACTATGGTTGGTTAAGGAACTGAATGATAGAAAAGTTATAATAAATCTAGATCCTTTTATTAATGCAACAATATTACCTATAATTGATATGATTATTGTCTTTACTATTATGTTATATGATTTGATATGGGGATCATAATCAATGGGGTAGTTTTGTCAAATGTAACACAAATCTTTCAATCTCTTTCCAAAGTAAGTATCATCCTTTAATGACTTCAAGCTCCTTCTTCCCAAATTGATTCACAAACAATTACCCAGCACCAGCCTTAAATTCTAATTCTTATACCAATCATGTAGTTCAATTTTATCAGTCTTAGTTTCTCCAATGAACAATAACTCAATTTTTTGGTAGGAGCTTAAACTATTTCAAACAACCCTTAAGCTTTCATTAACACTATCATTCATCCTTTGATGATAGAGAGAGATTTACATAGATTTTTAAAGGAAGCTAAGCATAAAGTAGTTATTGAGACAGACTTTTAATAATTGTTTCTCCAAAAGTTATCTATTCAACTTTATCTTTAAGGATATTAATCACTATTCCTTAGAAAATTTGATAGGCAAGATAATGCTAAGGAGTATACCCATTAGTTCATTAATAACCTAAGATTTTATAGTAATAATCATGACCTTTGTTTAAGTGAATTTTTTAAATCTCTTTTCGATGGGCTATGCACCTAGTATACTAAGTCATAACCTATCTTGACGTCAAAATGGAGCAATATGGTGGTGACATTCTACAACAAATTCTTCATTATTCAAGGTGATATTCATCTGATGTATCTGAGAAGAGTTAGACAAAGGAAGAAAGATAATGTTGTGGCCTTTATTAAGTGATATATTGACCATGCTCTAAATTATCAAAAGGAGATATCAAAATTCGCATTAATATAGAGTTATATTATTAATATGGAAAATCCAATTACTTTATATTTACATTATGAAGATATTCACATATTCCAAAAGTTAATTATATAGATTGAATGAGTGTCCTCTCCATTATGCTAGCAAATACATCATTCTTAATTAGTAGAAGATAAGAGTATTGAAGTGGCCATTATAAAGCCACCAAAGAAGAAACTAACTTTTGGTTAACTTCATGCCAAAAAAAGGATATAGAGAGTTATTATCACTAGGAAACTATGAGCCTTAAAATTCAAAATCGAAAGCCCTTTATGTAGAAAAGTAAGACTTCTCTACTTTTTCTTGATTTCCTAGAAAAAGTTATTGTCATCCTCACTACCTAAATAAAAGATGGTGTCATCAAGTTACCATATCTAAAAAATAATCTAATAAAAACTTAAAAAATGGCACCCCACTTCTTTCAATACCACCTATCTCCTACCTAAACTATTATGGAATATTACACTCTTTGAAAAATCTTTGTTAAAAAAGCTAAGTCGGGATAACTCTAAACTATGGTTGAAATTATAAACATTTAGCCTTTCCTTAATCATGACATAGGCATCATCTCTTTCCTTAATAATCCAACAATTTACAAATTAAACTACTAAAAATACTTTATTTTAGTAATTTTCATAGGTCAAATTCCAACTCATGTTTAACCATTAAAATGGTATAGTTTCAGTAACCCCAAATATGAAAGTTATTGAGTCAAGTTTTAAGTGACTTCAGGTGCTAAATTCACCTCAATTAGATCTCTAAAGCTCTAATTATGGCCTAAAAATCAAAGTAAACTTAGCTAGAATAAAAATAAAACATCAATTTCATGACCATTTTCGACATTTTAAATATATGAACTAGATATCCACCAAAACATGAAAATTTTATAGCTTCCTTTTAACTTTCTAACAATGTAAAAATAACTTAATTTTGATATTTAGAACTCAAGTTCTAACCAAAAATCTGAAACAATTTAAAATTTTAATATTAATTAAATAATTTAAAAATATTAGAAAACTATCATCCAATCACATAATAAAGTCAATTTCATAAAATTATGCATATGTAATACACCAAAAGGTATAAAATAGGAAGAAATAATATAAATAATATCTTGTATATCACAAACCCTCATCAAAAGACATTACTACCCTTCAAAAGAAGGGATTGTGATGAAGAACCAAAGTTCATAACACATATAGTCACTAGAGTAAGCAAAATACACTACGATGAAGAATAAAAGTTCTTAAAAAATACAAAATTGCTTGCACCCACTACTTTTCAAAAAGCTGTGGTAGTTCTTATGCAAAGGGGTTAATGTAGATACTTTATCTTTAAAAGGCCAAGGACATAAACTAACCTATAAAACTTCATGAAGCCTATCATTAAAGTGTACTTCAAAAAAGAACCAAAAGGTAAACTAAAGCTTAAAGAGGTCTAATTCAGAATAGCCTAAAAAGTAGGTCTAAAAATGACTAAAAATAATAAAGGCGCATAATTTATTATGAAGGGTTGAACAAATAGGGTGCCATAAAAGCTTAAAGCAATCTAGTAGTCATCCGGTAAATGTTGTTTAGTTACGAAGAGCAAAGATCTCTTTCTCCACTATACTGAGAACTTCTTTAAAGGTAACTTGGTTAGAATAAAACAAAGGTCACACCTGTGGTACATAAAAATGTCAAGCATATCACACCTAAGCCTTTTTATCATAGGCTTTATACATTAAAGTAAACAAGAGAGCCATGATGATTCCTACCCATTTATCCACATAACCTTAACTACTTATAGCCTATAAAATTACCTATACCACTCCATATTTATTATCATAAATACCTTATTATATTATTTGATATCTCCCATTAATCATCATGCTATCATAATTATCCATATGTTATTCATATTAATTATCACATATCTTATTATATGATTAACTCTAATTCAAGTTAATGGATTATTACATACTCCCCATGCAAACCTTGTTCCTCAATACCTATAAAAACCTTAATTTTATCTATCCAAAGGCATCAAGGATCATTTCATAAAAGGCCTTCATTACCACACTAAAATACTTTATAAAGAGTGCTCATTCTTTCTTTCATTAAATCACTCTTAAGGACTCTATTATCATACTCATACTCCCAATCTTAGAACCTTAGAATCAACAAAGTTATTATTCCTTGTTTGTTTATAGTTAATTTTTATTATTGCAAATTCATTTTAGTTATTATTCTAATGCATTGTTCTACTTAAATAAATATTAGAATTTAACTCATTTGAAAGTGGGAAATTTTATGAAAAATGCTCAAAAGTCAAAAGTCAAAGTTAGAACTTTATGTGGATGAACAAAGAATTAATAAAAAAAACTCAAATAGATATCCTTTCTTGGTAGAAAGTAAATTAATTTTAATACCTTAAACTTTTTTCATAGCTCATGATGTGTTGAGCATTCCTATCTCAATAATTATCTTAGAATCAACTTTTAATGTTGGAAGCATATTCTTAATCAATTTAAAAGTGCCATAAAATTGAATGTGTTGAAGTATTAGTTTGCATTAGGGATTGGCTTTATGGATATGTAACAAGTATATTAGAAAAATATGAATTTATATTTGCCTATTTTAGTTTTTATTTGCCAGCTAACTTTTTAATTGATTAAGCAATTACAAAATCCTTCCAACCAAATTTGAATAAGCTCACTGCACGAAGACATAATAAATGTGGACATCAATAAAGAAGAAAATGCTTCAAGATAATGCTTAAACAATGTTCATACATTAATTCTTAAAGTAAAGTTAGTATTTTTTTCTTTTTTTATTTAGTTTGGTTATTCAATATTAGTTCTTTCAATTATCTTTGTTGATTTGTACTAAACAGATTAAGATATTAATCACATACACTTATCAAACACTTAAAGATTATTTATAAAATCTTAAAAGTAAAAGTGTCCATTCTTTCATTATAATTTTAAAATTTAAACTTATGATATAAATATTTCTTTTGTAGTTAGAATTGCTCACAAAAAAGAATCACCAAGTACCAAAAGCAATTCAAGAATTCTAGAATACAACATCCTCATGTAAATGTAAAGCCCCCACATGTGATTAATTGTTAAGTTAATTTGTTTCGATGATGAGTGAGATTAATAGGATTAATTATTTTAAATGCAAAAATATTATCAAGTTATTAGGTAGAAAAGATCTTATAATGGTTCATTATTTAATTTCAAATATGTGCCTAATTGCTCCTTAGACTTTTGTTAAAAATCAAATTCAATTTCATTCATGTTCTACATGTTTTATTACTTAAAATGAAACTGATTTAATAAGTGATATGTTGTTTCTTTCCATTTATATGAAAAATGATATTTTAAACTATCAAATATGAGAATACATTAAATCTATTTAGGTTGCTCTTTCACTATGCATATTACAATTCTGCATTCTGTAGAAATTTGAATTTATTGTATGTTAGTTTATGGTGATGCCATCTTATATTAACTCAACAAGAGAAATTCTAATTGGTTAGCAATCTAAAGGAGCAAGTTGCAATGCTACAGAAAAAAGGACATAACACTTCAAAAATTCTAACTTTTTTGGAAAAACAAATTAATTGTATTTTTATAGTACACATTAAAAGTGACACATGAAGATAGCAAATGATAGAGCAAGCTTTGCACAAACAACAATGCTAAACTTGATAGTGACTGGATAATGATAATATGGAAAAATACAAGCAGTAAAGAAAACTTAGAGAAAAAATTAAGCCTTTTGGGCTTAGGTAGCTAATTGAGATTTTTGTACTTCTAATAGCTAGTTTTCACCCTTTGGCTATAAATAGAAGATTACAGTTTATAGATTAACAAGACAAGTATCTCCTCTTCTTTCCAAAAAGACTTTCTTAACATCTCCTTTTCTCTCTAAAAAATACTTTCTCTCCCTAGAATTCTTTTAATTCTTTGTAGTCTATCTTCTTTCTTAAGCTTAAAATTGCATGTCTACACTATTAAAATACATAAATCTTGTAGTCTTTTTAAGAGACAAATCTTAGCTATCTAAAAGTTTAGTAGCTAAAGTTGAGAGTGATTGAAATTCTTGTAAAAACCTAGTAACTAGGTTAGTAAAAAGAAAATCTTAAATGTTAAGGTGAGATTGCTTGAGTTCTAAAAAAATTAAGTAGAAAAGTATGTACCTGAGCTTTGTAAAAGCAAATGTGCTAATGAATAATCACTAAGATTGGATTTAATCTTAGTAGAGTAGAGTGGATCTAAACAAAACTGTTATTCCTTTAAACAATCAAACCACTGTACACCGATGTTATTTTCCAATTTCCTTATTGTTTTATTTTTTTCTCTTTATTGTATATCTTTACTTATTATATATTTAATCTTTGAAATTTATTATCTAGTTGCTCTATGGAGAATCACAAAAAAGCAAGCTATTTTTAAAGTTTAATTTGCTTAAATTATTGAAATACCAATTCACCCTCCTCTTAGTGTATTTTTATTCTATCACATCATACATTTATGATGAATGACTATAATAATTTATTATTTAGTTTATTAGTTTTTATTAGTGATATTTTTTTAAATGTGTTCCTAATTTATATATGTATTTGTAAGACATATCAATTATGTTATTAGAAATTAAAGCTTTAAATGAAAACTCTTTCAATTGGATTTTTTGATTTATTTTTCAAATAGGATGTACATTTAGATAAATACATTAATAAACGAGTTTAGAATAAACAGGTCATATTTATAAAAGTTTTAGGGTAACCAAATCATGCTACAACTTGTGTAACCAAATTATGAATACTTCAAGTTAAGTGGGTTGTATTTGTGTCAACTTATAAATAAATGTGTTGTGTTCAAGTTTGATATAAATGGGTTAAGACTTTACTTCAATTCAACATAAACACAATCTACCAACATAAATTGCCATTCAACATTTAGTAAAGTCTAACTTTAAATACTTGCTTACCACTTTATCTTTTCATTTTTGAGTCATTTATTGATTTAATCATATAAAATTTTTCTATAATCAACTATTTATAATTATTAGTACTTTTTTCTCTTAATGGATAGTTTTAACCACTACATTAAAAAAAATTTTTAACGTCACACACACAATGACTATAAAAAGAAAAAAATAATAAAAGATAAATTAAACAAAATATGATGGATTAGAAATAGAGAATCATATTATTTTTTTGGTTAAATTACATTTTAGGTCTTTATAATAAAAGATAAATTAAACAAAAATGATGGAGCAGAAATAGACAATCATATTGTTTTTTTGGCTAAATTACATTTTAGGTCCCTATAGTATCAGTTTTTTTATAAATAGATACCTGTAGTTCTAAACTTTGGAATTGGACCCCTACAATTTATAAAAGTTTCTAATTGGATCCTTCTGTGAAGATTTCTATCCAAAATGACCAATTGGCAGACACCTAATTGATGTAGATAGTTTAATCCAAAGGCACATGATATGTGCCTAGACTCAATTGCACAATGTGGAGGAGTAAGTCCATAATCATTAACAACATTGACCTCAACACCATGTTCAAGCAAGAGCTTTAAACTTTTGCTTTGACCTTTAAATGCAGCTTAATGTAATGGTATCCAATCGTTCTGATCCTTCGGATTCACCATTACTCCTATTGCAAGGTAACTCTTCATTCCATGGATATCATTTATTCTTGTAACTCTGAGCATTACATCACCTTAATATGGCAAATCAAGCAAGCGTGAGTGTCCATTTTCCAAAGTAAGTGAAAATACTATTTTCCTATCTTTATTTATAGCATATTTTACATTGGAACATTCTAACAAACATATAATGGCCTTCAAATGACCCCTTGAAATGGCACAATGAAGAGAGGTCAATTTCTTATGATCCACAACATTTGGTTTTCCCTTAATTGAAAAACAAAATTCAATAATGTTGACATGCTCGTGAATTTTGGCAATATGAATTAAATTTCTACCCCCTAAATTTGTTAAATTCATGTTTAGATCAACAAAAACTTAAGATAGAATCTCTATTATATCGACTTTGTTAATAGCTGCAGCTTCATGCAAAACTAAATTGATCAATTTATTAATTTTGTAATCAAAAGTTGTCAAACACTTCAAAACATTGATATTCCCAACATGAACAGTCAAAGGCATGAGAGATTTTCCATTTAAATCCTTAAAGTTGGCATTGGTACGAACATCAATCAAAGCTATAATGAAAGTTGCATTTATGTATTCAATTGTAAATCTTAGTAACATCATGAGCTTAGTTGCAGTACACCTAAATATCACTTTCTCAAAAAAGGAATCATTTTTTAGAATTTAGGTACAATGAGAAATTAGAAATTCTACAACTTGAGGACCCACGAACAATACTAATAAAATGGTGTTTGTGAAAATATGGGGTCTTGGTTTAGAAAACAAGCAGTGAAGTTCAACTTGGTAGGCCTTATTGGTGGGAAGCATGGAAGTTCGGATAATGATGACGTCGCAAAGAGCAAAGAAAGAAAGTTCATCAGATGGTTAAGAAAGGAAAACAATGTACGAAGAAGAAGAAGAAGAAAAAGGTGGAATAATGGAGAAAGGTCAATCAAAAAAGAACACAAATAGTTTTTAGGTAGTTAAAGACACTGCAATAGGCATAGTGTGCATAAGGTGGTAAGCTTGAACAATGTTATGCATTTTTGTCCCTTCTGGAAGATCATCTCCATTTTCTTTACATTTGATTTCACCAATCTATCCATGGCAACCCCAAAGGATAGTTCTACCTCTTTTCTAAGAAGATAATTTAGAGTTTCAATTTGGCAAGGATGTAAACTCAAGAAAAAGAAGAAGAATGGAGGTTTTTGCTTCTTTATCTTTCCAATATTATAGTTACAAAATTTTAAGATTGCATGTGATTGATAAAGTGACTTCTTCTTAGTTTAGGTGTGGTTATGACAAGGAAGTGGGGATGGTGATAGTGAGAGGATGGAGAAGGACTGGAATCAATCACACCAATGGCCTTTTGGTTGAATATGAAAACATGGAGTCAAGACTCGAGACCAAAGTGATAAATGATACAATTCAATTGGAGATCAACATAGGAGTATAAACTAATTTAACCATACACGGTATGCCTTTCCTTATTGGTTGCTTAAAGCAACCAATGAATTCAGAAATTATGCTTTAAATGTCATAAAATCAGTAGAAAATATCATTGGTTGAAATGAATGCCAAATAACGAGACAAGAAATAAAAGAATTGAAATATGACTAAATCTATAAATTGTCTACATCAGTTACATATTTGCTAGCTTGATAATTTTGGATGGAAATCTTCATAGAAGGTTTCAATTAGAAACTTTTATAAATTACAGGGATCCAATTTCAAAGTTTAGAACTATAGGTATCCATTTAAAAAAATTTAAAATTATAGAGATCTAAAGTGTAATTTAATCTCTTTTTTTCCGTCTTCCAATAATATTGTTATTTATTTGAGTTTCTCCTCGCATGGAGCAACCTTTATTGAATAGTCGACCTTCTCGTATGTCCCAACTGGCCATCACGTTTATTATGTTTGGATGTTCAAGTTGTACAAAGCAGCGAACATGGGAACATTTTTTCATTTGAAAAAGAAAGACCCATCGGAAATAAAGAAAAAGGGAAAATTCTTCGATTCGGTATTGAATAATAAATGCAAGTTGATGAAATTTAAAAAAAAAAAAGGAAAAAAAATGAGTAGGAATTTTAGAGGCCATGCACGGGGATCCAAAATTCAACCAATGAAAGAAGAAAGAACCTAGGACTGGTCCCACCAAGTGGGCCAAACTTGCGCGACATAACAAGGAGCAGTGCCATGGATAAAAACAAACACAGGTTGTATTAACTTCATGCCATGTGAACCTAACCAAAAGAGGGTCCAAAGTCTCAACTTGGGTCCGCCATCTTTGTTGGGCATGTTTAGACTTTGAATTTTTGAACAATCTCATCCACGCCGAAGAGTTCACGGTAAAGTACCCAGAAAAGTTAGGGGGGAGATTGTGATGCGATAGCGCACCGTATGTCACTAAAATTACTTGTATATTAAATTAATAATTTTTTAAAATATATTATATAATAATATATTAATTTTAATTTGATAATGTATTGATGCATCATTATTTTAATATATCAAATCTAACCTTACATCAAATTAATAATTTTTTAAAGCACACTACATAATAATATGTAAATTCTTGATCTGATTATGTCTTAATGTACTAATATATTATAAATTCCCCCAGAAATTTATTTGTCAGTTGTGTTTTGGTTTCCAACTTCTTTGGGTACGATTGGGACCCTCCATGTTTATAAAATTTATAAAATTTCAATCTTGAAAATAAAATAATTCCGCTCTTATTATTTGTGAGAAAGCATGGAAGTAAATGATGAAAATAAAAAAATAAAAAAATATTGTCATTAAAATTAGAATTTTACTATATAAATTATTTTAAAAATATTTTAAGAAATTTTTTATAAATTATGGGATTTATAGTTGAGTAACCTTAATATTTATTAGGAGGCGTATATCGGATACTTTTAAAATGGAAATGCATCAAACATATCCATTATAAATATATGAGGGAATTAATTAAATAGAAAATAATTTACTCTAAAATTCCTGTTCTAACCGTCTAACCTGTCATTTTTTTTTAGTAATAAATAAAATAACAAGTCGTCAGCGTACTAACTACAAACTTTGAAAGTATATTTTCCCGTTAAGCTTGAAAGGTCACTTGTTTAGCTGGAAGATCCATTCCAATACACAATAACATCAGGTTTCCAATTCTGAATGTGGTTATATGTAACTCCAGTTTTCATACGGATAATGTGTGAAATTTTCATATGTATTTAAAAATTTGAGAATTTAAAAAAATTAATATAAAAATTAAAAAATACAGCCTTTTCTAAATGAAATCTTATAGTTTAACATTAAAAAATTGCAAGTATATATCAATTTTATATGTAATAAATGTTCCACTTCATCATTCAAAAATTGTGTAAAAAATTCTTTAAAGATATTTTACTTTTATATAAAATCTATAACTTCCAAGAAATAATTTACAGAAAGTAATAAAATATTTTCATAAAAATTATATAGAAAATAGAACCGATAAAAAATTTTAAGCACATGGCCAAGCACACAGGAATGGCAATGAGTTGAATTTGAGTAAATTCAACTTGAATCTAATTAAATTTAAATCTATTAAAGTTTCACTTTAAAAATTTAAAATTGTTAAGTATTTGATAAGATCTATTTAAAAAATTTAAAATGGATTTATTTAAATTCACTAATATAAATATAATTTAATTTTTTTTAATAAAAAATTAAAAATTATTCTTTTCTTGTTACTAATAATTATATTTGATAATTATAAATTATATTTATTTTCTTATTTTTTTATTTTTATTTTAACATATTCATATTATTCATATTAGCTCTAAGATGAGTGTAAATTGTATTATTATTGTCTTTGTGAAATAAAGTTCATTTTGGATTAACTCATACGTAATTATTTATTTATTTATATTATAATTAAATATTTTTATATTATACAAATTAATATTATAAAAATAAATATATTATTTTAAAATATTTTTATAATTTAATATAAATTTAAATATTTTATAATATTATTTAGTTTAAATAAATTATCAAAATATACTCATAGATAATATTAATTTTTATATAATAATATGTTAGTTATAAAATATGTTATTAAAATAAGTTTGATATAATACTAAAAAAAATTTCAAAATCCATTAAATGTTTACAAGAGATAAATTTATATATTATATTAATTAATATTAATAAATATTTAATAGTTAAATTTAATTTTAAATAATTAAATAATAAATTTAATTTATATAAAATTTATTAAATAAATATTTATCAATTTAAATAAGATTTATCGGGCGGCGGGGATATTTTTGACATCCTGCAACCATATCCCTTTTATCAATTGTCATGAAAAATGTGATATACGAGGGCCAGAGTGTGTTTTCACCTTTAAACGCTTTATCTCGTGGCCTGCGACTCCTCTCTGCAAGTTGATCTGCTATTTCATAATCTCCTTGAGCCTCGAGGGCCGTCAGGGCTTCTTCGTCTTTTCGCTCCTTGAAATCACCAAATTCCCATTGAGCTCATCCACATATTTGGATGGCATGATGATGCAGTGTCAAGAATATCCCTTTTGACTCGGTAAGATCCCTTTATTTCTTCTTCCACTGTGGGAAAGTTATTAATTTATATTACTTAAATTACGTTTGTTTCGTTAAAAAAATTATATATATATATATGAACAAAGAAATGAACTTATTATTTAAATATTTTATAATTAAAAATATAATAAATAAAAATAATTTTTTAAAAAATATTATTTTAAAAATATTTTTATATTTAATATTAAATAAATAAATATTTTATTTTAATATTTTATAATTATATTTTTATAATAAAATTATTTTTTTGGTGGAATAATAGGAGGCTTGATTTGAATTCGAATTTTCTCTTAAATGGTTTCAAAGTCAAAGGCAGGTTCTGTTTGTTTTAACTAGAAGTATTATAATAAGTTGGATTTAATGAGCTCGATTGAAATTTACATAATTTTATTTGATTTAAGCTTGAGGTAATAACTGATATAAAAAATAATAATAGTAATATTATTAAATAATATTTTTTTATTTATTAATATGTGTATTTATCTATATTAAAATTATAATTTTAAGATACTAAAAATATACTTTAATATATACATCTAATATCAAAATTATATATATACGTAATACAAAATAATTTTAATGCTAAAATTAATAAATTTATATATTTAATATTGTCAACATCTATTACATAAGTTTATCAAAATAAATAAGTATATTAAAATTAAACAATATATAATAAAATTAATAAGTTTATATATTTAATATTATCAATATATATTCCAAAAATTATTAAAATAAATAATTACATTGAAATTCAAAAAATCATAAAAATTACTTCAGAAATTAAAACTATTATCATAAAACCTAAAAATTAATAAAAATTAATTATATAAAGTTATTATTGCAACTAAATATACATAAAACAATTATTACAATTAAATAAATATATTAATTAGAGTAATAATTATTACTATTACACTAAAATAGTGATATACTCATTTATATGTTGTAAATTTAGTTAACACAGTATTCACACCTATTTTAATTAATAGTAAAAAAAAAATTAGACTAATTCTCCTAATTTTTACTCCTTTAATCGGATAGTTTTCTATATTAAAAATTATTATGCTTTGATTTATTTTCTTACTACTTTATTTATATCCAATAATAATATGAATTTTTAAATGATAATAATAAAAAAATATAATTATATTTATAATAATAGTAATCATAATAATAATAATTTTAATTAACTAATGAGATGAAATTAGCAAAAAATAAATGAATGATATAATAATAATAATAATAATAATAATAATAATAATAATAATAAAATATAATGAGTATACAGTTCAGTTGAGATCACTTGATAAAAATTGACTTAAGATTGAGATTGAAACTGATATTATAACAACTTGACTTAGTTGAACTTGGTAAAAAAATAACTCAACCTAAAATTAGTCCAATACATAATTTTTATCCATTAGTTTAATATGGTAGAGTTAGATTGACCCATTTTGACAAGTTTAATTTTGGTAGAAAATATCTTTGATAAATATATAGTTATAAATCATCAACATGGTAAAAAATATTTAATATATTCAATGTTAAATGTAATGAATTTGGTGGAAGTCAATTTTTACTTTTTCAAAGAGAAAGTTATTCAGACTAATTATCCATTAATAACTTCAAGTTTTATTGAGGTAAAGAGGCTTCCCTTTTGATTTTCACTTGCATAATTATCCCAACATCCTTTTAACATTTCAAAAAATCCAACTATTAAAAGATCAATAGGTTTTCTATCATTGTTTCCTTCAATTTCATAAATTGGCTATCATTGTCATATTTTTTAATGTATTTATTATTTCATATTCACTTTTGCCATTTATATTTCATTCATAAATACCTATCCATCATAAGTATCTTCCCAATACTGATTTCTTCCTTCATATTGAATATTAGGAGATGTAAGTCTAGTATAGTATTTTCTTGTATAATAATTTTGAAAAAGTGGTCCTCTAGTTACAGGAACAAAAGAGTAACCAGCATATGTTCTGTTGATTTGGAAATCTTTAAAAAAGAAATTTAGATTCTAAATTTTCTATTTCATTTCTGCTAGTTCTTGATAATACATTGATATCTTTTGATTTATTATTGGTAGACAAATTTTGTATTTTTAAGGCAATTTTTTCTATTGGAGGATGATTGCCTTTAACTATTTTGTTGGTGGATGTTTGCTAATTAGTAAATTTTTGCACCATATTGATTTGTTTCTTGTGCCAGGTTGAAAGATGTATTATACTATTTAAAAATTCTTTTTTGTTGAGAAGTAAGTTTTGTAACTTTGAAGGTGTTTCATAGTATAGGTTGATTGTTACTATTTAAAGATGCATTCTATTTTCTTGAATATTTAAGTTTTGTTGATTAGTTTTAGAAATTTCGACAAAAGGGTTCTCTATGTTAATTTGAATTCAATATTCTTCAAACCAATTAAAAAAGTAAATATGTTATTTATTGATTTCTAATTTATATTTAATATTCTTATAAATATCTAATAATTCTCAAGAAAAACTTTAAAAATATCATTTTCTTTTTATTTTATTTTTTTGAAAAAAATTTACTTAGTAGTGCTTTATTTAAAACAAATTCTCTTCTAAGTAAACAAACTTGACTTTGCATATCAGATAGTGTTACAAATAATGGTTTCATTATAGTTCCTTTAGTTGAAGGACAATCTACTTTGTATTTTGCTTTTGGAATATCTTCACTATAATTTATCGCTTTATAATTAACTTGAGATTGTCTAAATTCTAAGTCTACATGTTTCCAAGGACCTAAGGTTGAGATTATGGAGTATGAATCTACAAATCTTGTAGGGGAACAATTTGATTTTCAAGAAAAATTAGAGTTTTCAAATTTTATTAAAAAAGTTCTAGAGAATTTTAATGTTACATTTGTTAAAGGTTTTTCTATTATTTGTTAAAGATTTGGATTTTCATCATACTTTGGAGTGGTCGCTTTTGGCAACTTCCATTCTTATATAAAAAATATTTTGTCATGATTTAAAAGTTTTAGTATAAAACCCAAATAGTTTTGAGTATTTGTCTCAATTAATAAAGTTTCACCGCTCAAAGATTTTCATAAGGCTTTTATATTAATATTGATTTTCATAACTTTATAATGAATCCTATAAATCATATCTACATGTCCAGTTCCCTCTTTCCAAGTTCTTTCTTTTGTCTTGATTATTAAAGTTAAAAGCTTGTTAATATTTAGATTGTCTAGATAGACAATGTAATATGGGAAACAATTAAAATAAACAAGTTCATTATGAAGGTTTGATTCTAAATAAGCTAATAAAGAATTTATAAATGCTGTTGCTTTAGTATCTTGAAATATTATTAACATTAGGGTATTTATTCTTAACCTATGAAGAGGTTTACAACAACGTGAGTAAGACACTATATGCAAATAATTATAATATTTCTTATAATTTTTTATCAAATGAGGGAAAAGTAAAGGTATAGAATCATTAATTTTTTGAATACTTAAATTTTATTCATAAGTTTTGAAGTATCAATTTTATAAATTTATTAATTTGGGACTTTTGGTAAACTCCAATTTCATAGATTTTGTTCTATTTTAGAGATAACTATTTCTTGATTATTTATTTTGATTTCTAACCTCATTATCTTAGTTAGAGTCTTAAGTTGAAGACAAAGGTATTAGTTCCTTGTATTTAGAGAATAGTTTTCTAAGTAAATGGGTCATTGCTATTGAATTCAAACACCAATTAAAATGACAAGAGAGCTAATTTCTATAGTTTTGGTTTATTATCCAAGATTTTGGCTATTTGTCCATGACCACCCAACACCATAAGACCACTAAACACATCTTATATTGCTTCACAAATGGCTAACCAACGTGACTCTTAAGGCTGATTAATATACAATCTTCCTAGGTTTAAGGTTTAACTTCTACTATAGTTACTAACTACTCTAGCCACTATAACTATTGCTTACACTATAATAACCATGACCTAGCCACCTAGACACTTTTATCCCCCTTATAATCTTTGATACCAAGTGGGCTAGAGCTAGTTAGGAAGCTTTGGATTGATTATACTTTGAAAATAATTGAAATAATATTGAAAATCATTTTGAAAATAGTGGTATTATATGTAAGCATGAAAAATGGAGCATACATGTTGAAAATAAAATTTATGAGAGACAAGTATAGTAAATTGAAGACTTACAAAAATTTTATTAATTCTTTAAAGAGGACTTACAAACTTTTAAGAAGAGAATTGCAAATACTGAAAGATGAGAAGGAAAAGAGTGACAAGATTTTAAAGAAAAGAAAGGGATACAAAAAGCATTATTAAGGCTTTTGGAGTCTTTGATTTTGATTTTGGCTTTGTGATTAACTCTATGTTGGCTTTACCTTAATCTTAAGATTTTGTTGCCTTTTATAAATGTTCAAGCCTTTCAAGTCCACCTTGATCATGAGATTTTGTTGCCTTTTATAAATGTTCAAGCCTTTTTAGACTTGAATGAAGTCTTGAATTTGATTTTAAATAGATTTAAAGCCTTGTTCTAATTTTCTTTTGTGCAAATTTGAAACTATTTTCAAATTTTCTTGATCATATTCTATAGTGATAGTATTCTAACAAAAAGGTTGAATAATCATCTTGAAATCATCTTGAATAGTGAAAATACCTTGAATAATATTTTGAGAATTGTTTAACTTTGTTAAAAGGATCTCTCTATTGCTTATTCTTTGATGCACTTGATTGAGATCAATTCTGTAATAGTCTTGTTCATTTTGATTAAAGGAAGATTCATCTTTTGAACTGCTTTCTTCATCATTTATTTGTGATAATGTTTCTAATAACTTTCCTTTGAATTCTTCTTTAGAAGACGTTCCCACTATTTGAGTAGAAAATTTGCTTTTCAAAGTAAGAAAATTAGATTATTTTGGAGAAGCTATAATCAAATATGGACATCTTTTAAGATAATTTTAAATTTCTTGAATGTCTGTATACTCACTCTTGAATTTCGACCACCATTTAACTTTGAATAATCTTCCTAAACTAATAGGATAATGATTTGGATATTTCTTCATATTGGTATAATCCTAGTAAAGGATCTATGCAAGTTTGAAATTAATGGAAAAATGTAAAAAATTATTAAGATGTTGACTAACTTTTGATGAAAAATATTCAAAACTTTCTTGGATTTTAATATAAAAAATTTCAATGGATCTCCATAAATTTTGAACCATTCAAAAAACTATATGGGAGGATCTTTTGAACACATTGAAGTTAATTGAATAAATTAAGAGTAAGAATAATTGTTATAAAAAAAATTTGAATCATGCTTGTTTATAATCTTCATAATTGAAAAGGTTTGGCTAATAGTAAACTTAAAAGTTTTTGCCAAGAGTAAGGATTTTAATAATTTTTATGGTTGAAAAAGTGGTTTTTTTTAGAATAGTAGGTTCATATTTATGTTTCGATTCTATTAACTAAGTTTGAATAAGAATCAATTCATAAAACTATCTTGTTTTTCCAGAGTTATCTAGAATATAATGCTAATTTTTTAGTAGAATTACATTAGCATAATCTTGAGGGGACATGCAGTTTTGAGCTTTTTCTATACCAATAATAGGAATTTTGATTTTTTTACGAAAAATCCTAATATTTTAAGAATATCTTTGAGTTATTACAATTTTGGGAGTATTATCTATTAAAGATAAGGCTACTTCAAGGTAATTTCTTAGAGGAGTCAGAATAGTCCTTAGCAAAGTAAAAATATTTTGAGTGAGCAAAATAGTTGATCCTATTAAAGGATGAATGATTGAAGATCTTAAATGGGTAACATGAGGTGGGTTGGAAGTAGAAAGAGGCTTTATAGTATAATTAGTTAAAAATCTTTTTTAGAGAGGATTAAGTTGATTTGCTTATGTTTGAAACTTGAAATAAATAAAATTTAAACAAGATTTTGATAGATATATATAATGAAAATTTCATTCCATAACTTTTCATCCTAAAGCACGTACACATATTTCTTTATTCTTACATAAACATATTACTCTAGTCCTTTAGATATAAGATTTATTAGTTACTCTTGAAGTTGACATTTAAGTTCATCACTTACACTTAATTTATTAATTTTTTTAGTGTACAATTTCGACTGTAATGTCTAACTTGTGCACATTTATAACATAATACAATTTCTTGATTCATTTTTAAACTTCTAGGCTTTTTAAGTTCCTCAGTTGCTTGAGAGTTTTAAGCTATTTGAAAAGGATTCCTTTTATAAGATTTCTTTTGAAACTAAGTTTTCTATATTTTATTTTATTTCCTTTCTCTATTTGAAGGAGCTTTAATGATAGATTCATAATCATAGTGTTGATAATGTGTTCTTAATTCTTATTTATGGATTTGATTTTCATTCTTGATTCAAGCCTGTAATTGTAAATCAGCACATAATGTTAAATCTTTTTGATTTACAATATTGATTATTTAACCATATGTTAGATTTAATCGAGGGATTTGACCTTTTTTTTGTCAACTTTTCCTAACTTTTTCTACAAATTGTTTTAGGAGTCCTACTACAAGTTTTTCCTTCCAAGCTAAATATAATTAAGTCTTGTAAAAAATCCTGATAAAAACACATCTTTATACTATCTAAAATCAATTAAAGTTAGGCATTTAAGATTTTTTTGTGATAGTAAAAGTGGTTAAATCACTGAATGCACATACATGAACATCAAGAATTGAACCCTAAATGTAATGGAAGACACAAAACTTCAAATAACATTAGATGTCATTTAAGTCAAACATTCTTGATGGGCATTTAAGATTTAATAGAGCTTCTAAAGCTCTATCTTAAATTTAAGAAGGATTTCTTATGAAAGATTTGTTTATTTCCTTTATTAGAATATTAATTACATCTTGTTTGAATTATTTGTCCCTCTATAATTTCAAGTTTTACTAAAGCATAAAGAGTTCCCTTTTGATTTTTACTTACATAATTATTTGAATTTATATATTTAATATTGTCAACATATAATACATAAGTTTATCAAAATAAATAATTATATTAAAATTAAAAATATATAATTATAAAATGAATAATTAATAAATTTATATATTTAATATTATTAATATATATTACATAAAATTATTAAAATAAATAATTATATTAAAATTAAAAAATAATAAAAATGATGTAAGAAATTAAAATTATTATCATAAAACCTAAAAAATAAAAATAATTAATTACACAAAATAATTATTATAATTAATTATATTATAATTAGAGTAATAAATTATTACTATCACATAAAAATAATTATTAGAAATAACAAAATATATTAATTAGAGTAATAAATTATTACTATTATACAAAAATAGTGATATATTTTTTTATATGTTATAAATTAGTTAATAAAATATTTGTACCCATTTTAATTAATAGTAAAAATTTTTTGAATTAGGTCTCATGATTTTTAATTTTTTAATTAAGGAGTTTTTCACTTTAAAAATTACTTTGCCTTGATTTATTTTCTTACTATCTTATTTATATCCAATAATATTAGTGGATAATAATATAAGTTTTTAAATGATAATAATAATAAAATATACTTATATTTATAATAATAGTAATTTAAACAAACAAACAAACAAACAAACAATAATAATGAATTATATAACTCATTTAGCACTGTATGCTAAAGGTCGACTTAAGATTAAAATTACGAATGATACTGTAACAATTCGACTTGACCCAATGTAGTGAAAAAGTAGTTTGACTTAGAATTGGTCTAATATATAATTTTTTTCTATTAGATTAACTTGATAGAGTTGGATTAATTTATTTTGATAAGTGTAATTTTGGTAAAAAATATCTTTTGTAAGTATAAAATTATAAATTATCAACATGGTGAAAAATATTTAATATATTCTATGTTAAATATAATGAATTTAGTAGAAGTCAATTTTCTCTTTTTTAAAGAAGAAATTATTTTCTTCCACTATTATAATTGTAGGGATCATTTTTTTAATCATAAGATAAAATACTACTTAATTTATATATAAAAAAATGAGGTTTTTCAATAGAAATCAAATTCTAAAAAAATAAACGACCCTTAGTGCCAAAGTTCTAAAATAATAATAAAAAATATTTTTTGTGGTACTACTTTAACAAAAAAGATAATACTAGTATTATTGCATATAATTTTTTATAACATAAATTTATATATATTTTTATTTTATTATAAAATTTTATGATAAATGTGTATAAAATTATATATATATATATATATATATATATATATATATATATATATATATATATATATATATATATATATATATATATACATTATTAGATTTAATATACAACTTTTGTAATGACTATCTTAAATGTCATATATCATATTCATAAGTGATAACAACTATTTTACATACACATAAAATATGATTCTATTTCACATAAGTAGTTAATAGCTAATAAGTTAATTAATAATTTATAAGTTAACTGATAATTAATAAGATAATTAATTGTGTAAAAAAATATTTCACAAAATTAGCTTTAAACTAATTAAAATTGTAAAAAATGGCATAAAAAGATATATTAATAGAAATAGATATATAAATTTAAATAATTCATATTTATTTAAAAATCATATTATATTAACATAATTAAGATATTCAAAATAAAATATAGTATCTAATATTTAATTACTTATATTTTATAAACTTACATATTTATTTACTTAAATAATTTTTATTTTATTATTATTTATAATAAAATACAATTACTTAAAATGTTATCAATTATATTTTGTGACATTACATATTTATTTATATATGTAGTTTTATATATTTATAGTTCAAAATAAGGATATAATTATATTAAAATTAAATTAATTATAATTTATGACATTATAAATTAATAAAAAGAATAATAATAGCTTTGAAAAAAAAGTTGAAAAGTAGTAGCTTATAAGTTATAAGTTACTCAAGATAACTTTTTAAATTAGAACGTATTTTTTGCAATAAGTTAATGCATAAAATATTCTTAAAAATTAATTTATAATTTATTAATTAGGTCAATAAATTTTAAGTTAACTTGTTTATTATGTAAAATAAAATCTATATAAAATTATTACATTAAAGTATAGCTTTATTGTGTAATTTTATAATAGATGCACATGAAATTATGGGTATTATTATGTTGTCAAGTGAAAAACTTAAGTTTTGCATATGCATAAATTATATGGAAGAATTGCATTAGAGTAGAAATTTATTATGTGATTTTATGGTAAATGTATAGGAGGTTATAACTTATATGTATATCTTGTAGGAACTATTATATGACTTACATGATCATAGTATTGAATGTTATTATATTTGCAAGTGGTATAAACTTATCAAAATGAATTAACCTAATAAGTAAGAATTGTATATTAAATCAATTCCAAGTTGAATTACTTTTTCACCATATTAGATTAGATTTGATTGCTATAGTATAAGTCCTGATTTTTATTTTATATCAACTTTTATCAAGCTATCTTAAGCATGTTTTATAATTCGTTATATATTATTATTACATCACTTATTTATTTTTATTAATTTTATATTCTTAGTTAATTAAAATTAATTATTATTATTATTATTAGTAGTAGTAGTAGTAGTAGTAGTAATAATAATAGTAAAGATAACTAAAATATTAAGAAAATAAACTAAGTCACACTAAAAACCACTGGATCTAATCCAAGAAAGTTTTATTGTTAATTAAAATAGGTACAAATATTTTATAAATTAAATTTATAGAATATATATATATATATATATATATATATATATATATATATATATGAATATATCACTATTTTATTGTAATAGTAATAATTTATTACTTTAATTAATAAATTTATTTAATTATAGTAATTATTTTATATATTTTTACTTATAATAATTATTTTGTGTAATTATTTTTTATAAACTTTTGGATTTTATTATAAGAATTTTAATTTCTCAAGTAATTTTCATTAATTTTTTAATTTTAATATAATTATTTATTTTAATAACTTTGTACAATGCATATATTGACAATATTAAATATATGAACTCAATAATTTTGATATTAAATGTTTTTAAATTTTAATTTAATTATTTATTTTGATAAATTTATTATATATTGACAATATTAAATACATAACTTCATTAATTTCTAACATTAAAAGTTATTTAATATTACTTAAATATATAATTTTAATATATATATACATTAATAAATTAATTATTTATTATTTACTAATATTATTAGATTAATGAACTAATTCAATAATCCGGTTAATTAATACTTATTAGGTTAGGTCAGTCAGTTTTAATCTTTTATTAGATTATATTAATTAATTTCAATCCCTTATTAGATTGGGTTATTATTATTATTTTTTATACTAATTCTAGTTCTAAACTAGATAAAATTATACCAATTACAAATTAATCTATTGAACTAAACTCATTTTGATAATATAATTAAAATTTTGCATGTACATAAATATACATGAAAAGTGTTACGTTAAAACATGATTTTATTACATAATTTTATAACAGACTTGCAAGATGTTATGGTATGTATATCAACGTAGAACTATTGCTCTGATTTGCATTAAGTTCTGCATGTCCCCACGAATTTAAAATGTTGACATAATTAAGTTGTGGATATGCATGAATATACATGGAAGTATCATGTTAAACATGATTTTGTCGCATAATCTTATAATAGATATATATGAAATTATGAGTCATATGTATACTTCCGAAAAACTAATGCTTTGATTTGCATGATGTTGTAATGGATATTATTGTGTTCGTAAGAAGTAATATAAGATCTGAATCTGCATAAATATATAGAAGTTTTACATTATAGTATGACTTTATTGCACAATTTTAAGATTTGTGTAAAGCAAGACCTCTTATAACTTTCTATGAAGGCTCTTTTTGTTTCCTTTGAAAGTATTTTCTGTTAAAAAATATTATTTATATATATATTAATAAAGAAATAGTATATTATTTATATTGATGATTAAAAAATAATATTTAAAAATATGATAGTCGAAAAAAGTAATTTTTTTAAATAGAAGAAATTACCTTTCTCTAAGTCTTTATATTTAATAATAAATAAATAAAATATTTTCATCATAATATTTTATAATTATATTTTATAAAGCCGTCCAAATAAATAAAGCCAAAATGTTACGCGACTTTCATAATACAATTGCACGATCTATATAAGAAGTCAGTTTTTTTGGAAAAAACTGCTTGAATTATATGCAATTTTAATGCCATTCAATTTATCACAACTTTTTGACAAATGTTGCAAACTTTTTCATATAATATTATGAGATTTGTATTATAATTAATAACAATTGGTTGCACAAGAGTAAATTAAAAAGAATTGTTTGATTTTGAACGAAATTTATAACATTAAATAATATTTTTCCAATTGAATTTAGTCGCAAATTTTTGTTGGTTAAATGGTACAACTTTAACATGAAAAGTTACAATTGTAATTTTTTATAATTAAGTTGCAATATAAATGTAATATCTTGTTACATCTACAGTAAGAATTATGATAATTTATGATGTAATATTTTAACTAAATATTAAATAAAGAATTCAAACTCATATTTTGTTAATAAATAAAAAATTTAAATTTAATTTATTCTTAATGTAAAAATATTTTACACTATCAATGAATAAGAAAAAGATATATCATTAAAAAATAATAATAATTAAAGATTTTTAAAAATAAAATAAAATTTAATATTTTTATATAACAATCTATAGATAATAGTGTAAAATTAATTTACACTTACTCTTCAATAAATTAAATTTAGATCCTTAAATAATGTTAGATTATCAATTAAAAATGATAAAAGTGGGGGGGGGGGAGTATGCATACTACCTTAATGCAAAGTCATATGTAAGAGTGTCAAAGTTAGGATTGTGAATTAATCCGTATTCATTAAGAGTTTTAGTAAGTTTGGATTCTAAGAAATTAAACTCATTTGAGATAAGGATAATGTGAATTAATCCATCATATACTCAATTTATTACAGATTGATCCATATTTATTTGATTTACAGATTCACAATTAAAATTCACAAGCGTATTTATGTTCCCATGAATTTTGATAAGTATAAACTTTTGAAAATATATCCACTTTAAACACAAATAATATGAACTGATTCAGTAAAATTTGTATCATCATAAACTAACTCATTTGAAAGGCTTAGTTGCATGCATGAAAAAAAGTATTAAAAAAGTCACAACTTTTAAGTGAGTTTCAGTACCATTGGTTAGGAGAAACCGACCAACTTCTGAGATCCAATAAAAGTACAATGCATAAAAACTACAAATCAATTTATATTGGTAACTTATGAAATGAAATTACAAAATTTAGTAGCTCACTGATTAATTAATGTATCTTTTAAACATGATAATTATAATTCTTCATACTCTTGGAGCTTCCAAGGGGCACAGGATCTTAACCTCTGAAAACTTCTAAAATAATCATGTTATGAGAAAAAAAAATTAATTTTTTTATATAAATCATTTAATTTTTTTTGAATTTTTTTTACCTCTGATATTTGGGAATGAGATGCCTCGTTTCTTATTGATAATTGACATCATTGCAAGTTTAGATAAGAAAAAATTGACTTTTGTAAATTTGGCTTTGTTATTATGTAGGATTGTATTGAGAACCGAATTGTTGACATGGAAGATACAAGAAGATATGAAATGAGTACACATTAGAGAATGAAAAATGTTTAAATTGACACTAATGAATGTTTGAAACAAAATTAAAGATCAAATTACTTCACTACTCCTGTAATGTCACTTAATTTATAATTATATATCTATAGTTTAGATATTTTGAATTAAATTCTTATATTTTTTTATTTTTAATTGGATACTTTTGATTTTCTTATTAGATTTTGTAAGCAATTGACTGATAGAGACAATAATTTATTAATAATTTATAGAGTGAGAGATAAATGATATATTCTTTCTAACTAAAATTGAAATAATGTCATAAAATGCCTTAATTTATTTTAAGTTATTTGACACTAAAATAAATTAAAAATTGTATGAAAGAACAATACATATCAGCAATCATTAAACCACTTCAAAAAGAATATTATTCATGTATATCGATCACTACAAAAAAAAAAAATGACCAGTCAGAAATAAAACATAAATATAAGGATACTAAAGAGTTTTTAAATTGTAAAAATCTAATTAAAATTTGAGTAAAATTGAAGGTCACAACAAAATATTATAATACAAATTAAAAGATTATGATTTGATTTATTTACAAATTTATACCTTTCATTTTCTCCCCACCCCCTATTTTTTCCTCCTTCAATCCTCACCCGCTTTCTCTTTTCTTTTTCTTTATAATCTTTTCCATTTTTCTTCACTCTATCTGAATCTCCTTTCTGTCTCTCTAACTGCCTCCCGTTAGATGATGGAAATGAAATTTAATTATTTTTAAATTGAAAATTATATTTTAAAATTTTTAAAAATTTATTATAAATATTAAAAATAAAATTTAAAATTATATTTTAATTTTTTTATATTTATTAAATTCGAGTTAAACTCCAATTGTGATTGACATAATATTATTCATTTTTTAAAAAAATTCTCTTCTAAGCCCATTTTGGTAAATTCAGTTTGACCAACTAGGCCATTATTTTTATCATTTCCGCATGAACTTCGTTTAACCCTCCAATCTTTTTAAAGTCCAACCCCCCCCTCCCATCTTCACTGCAACTTCTACCAGCTCTCCTCTCTTTCGTCTTTTCATCTTCTTTCTCTTCAACTCAAACTCTCTCCATCTCTCACCTACACACACACTGTATAAATATATACTACTAACCTCCAAATAAACACACAATCAAATATGCCTCCAAATCCTCCAAAATCTTCCGTCCTCGGCCTCCACCGTATCAGCCACCACTCCGCAGCCAACGCCGCCGCTGTTCTCAAAGATGAAACTCTCTTAATGCAATCTCTTCCCATTCCCGACGTGGTTGCGCGCCACCACATCCACTCCGTTTCCCCCAACCAGTGCTGCTCAGCTGTCATTCAAGAGATCGCAGCCCCAGTCTCCACCGTCTGGTCGGTCGTCCGCCGCTTCGATAACCCTCAAGCCTACAAACACTTCGTCAAGAGCTGCGATGTCATCGTCGGAGACGGCGACGTCGGCACTCTCCGTGAGGTCCACGTCATATCCGGCCTCCCAGCTGCCAAGAGCACCGAACGACTCGAGATCCTCGACGATGAGCGCCATGTCCTGAGCTTCAGCGTCGTCGGCGGGGAACACAGGCTTGCTAACTACCGCTCCATAACCACTCTCCATCCTGCCGCCGTTGGTGACAGCGAGGGCAACCAACGCACGGTGGTGGTTGAATCGTACGTGGTGGACGTGCCATCGGGAAACACCAAGGAGGACACGTGTGTGTTTGTGGATACTATCGTTCGGTGCAACCTACAGTCCCTGGCGCAAATCGCCGAGAACACAGCGAGATGAGATATCATAGACAGCAAGTGATGTTCGTAATTTTATTGTTGACATTTAATTGGTTCATTTTAGAGGAAGTAGTTTTAGTCTGGCACTCATTGTTTTGTTAGAAGGTATTTAAGGTATTTTATGTAAGAAAATCTCAGTTTCTATATAGGTGGTATATTATTTATATATTTTAATTAAAATATTATAATATCTAATAATCTGATATTGAAAAAAATAATTTTTTATTTTTTTATATTTAATATTAAATAATTAAAATATTTTTATTATTTTAATATTTTATATTTATATTGTTATGGAAGGTGTTTTTGTTAAAATAAACAGAACTCTACTCTCACACTAGGCACTAGGATGTAATAGAAAGGCTACTGATATACAGAGATCTGAATTTAAATTTTAGAATTTTTTATATTTATTAAATAAAATTTTATAAATTTGCTGGTCTAACTTATATTAAATAACATTTATTAATTTATATTTTAAATTTTATTTTTGGTACACGATAAAAATGAAGACTTCCAAGATATGAAAGGACTTAATTTTAACGGTGAAATAGTGGTTATTTTACATTATTTACCATTTATGTATTGATATGATATTGAAAATTATTAAAACTTCCATTCTGGTAAAATTTTTTATTACTTTATTTTTTTAAAAAATGCAGCACTTATTTTTGTTAGGTGATTAATATCACATCACTAGTGAAGATGGAGAATGAATGTACTGCACCAACTATTTTTTATTAACACAATAGATTGATCATTTTCTTTTTCTATGGTCACTATCTCTCGTTTAAAAATAATGAATATGAATTTAGGTTATCTACTGTCCACTCATAATTCTCCCACACTGTCTATGGCTACAATCAGGCAACGGTGGTGTTTGTATTGCAAGCAACTGAGTAAATTCAGACATTTGATTATATATTATTTAAGACAATAGTTATAATTATTTTGAAACTCAATTCAATGGAAAAATGATTAATTTAGAGTATTTATTTATCGTGAAAATTTTGTCTATTTCAACTATAATATATTTTTTTCCCCATTCAATGCGGAAAATTATTATCCAGTTCATTATTTATATATCAATTTTTTGAGATTTATATTATATTAGTAAAATGGGATAAGTATACCGAAAAAGGAAGTTAACTGACACACGTGTATATATATATATATTATAATAATAAAAGTGATAATTTATTTAATACATATATATAAATTTTTAATAAAATTTTGAATTTAAATTTATAAGAAATTAAAGTGCAATTTATCTTACTTTTAAATGTTTATTGATAAAAAAAATAATTGAAGAATTTTTGGTGCACCAATAAAATATATATTAATATATTATTAAATTTAATTTTATTTCAAGTTAATAATTTATTATATAATAATATACCAATAATAAAAATATTTATTAATGAATTTCAAAGAATTTTTGTAAGAGAAAAATATATAACGAGTAAAGAAGCTAAATAGCTGCTCTCCGCCGCAACCAAACCCCATTGTTTTTCAATGTTTGATTAGCCCTAAAGTCACAGCCCACAAGGATAATACCTATCAAAACAGAAAAAGGAAAAGAGAGACATGCAAGTTGCAATATAGTAACCTACTTTTGCTTGGTCGACACTTCAACCTCGTTGTTTTGAATCCTTCTCTTGAATTTGTGTGTGAGAGGTGAAATCAAATCGGAATAAAAAAGTACAAATTGCAATGTGTTGTTTGAATGGTACGTCGTCGGCTTGTGCAAGTTGCAGAGCAAGTGGGCAGACGGCAGTAGATGCTCTTAAATGCCTCTCTGTCTGTCTTTGTCCACTTTTGTTGGCTGCTTTCAACTTAATTAATTAGTCGCACTCATCACGCCACCTTCTTCTTCTTCTTCTCCTTCTTCTTCTTCTTCTTTGTTTCTTTCTCTTTCTTCAGTTTCCGGTTCCATGATCTGTTCCTTAACTTTCTATTCTCAAATTGACTACTCAACATCTACTTTCTGCGTCTAGCTTCCCTCACTGACCCTCTCGGAAACACCGTCCCAAAGCGCTATTATTAAATGACAGTCTGCGGTAAATCGCTCGTATATTGTTATTGCAGTGGTAAATCATTATACTTAATAGTATATCAATTTAATAATTTTTTAAATATATTATATAATAATATATTAATAATTACATTTAATAATATATTGGTGTTTTAGCTGATTAAAAAATTTTTTTACTTGATAAATTTGTATTATGGGTTAGATAGTACTTAAAAAAATTGTATCAATGTCTGTTTTTCGCTTTTTTTTTTTTCATTAAAAGTTATAATCTTCAGGACAGGTTTCAATACACCATAAAAAAAATAGTATATTGGTCCATCATCTAATTAACGGCTGATTCTCAAGCTGGCTGTTGGATCAAGCAATAAGCACTCTGCAGCCAGCCAAGAACCAAATATTTGCATTTCGGTCTTGCAGATGATGGCAATTCCCAAAGAGCCTCGTATACTTATTTCCAACGCCGAATCGCATTTGAGTTGTACTGAATTCCACTGCAAGACCTAAACCATATTGCATCATTGGGTTGAACCAAATAGCGATGTTGCAAAAGATACAGACAGCGGCGATTGCAGTGGAATTTGTCACGATTGATGACAAAGATGATAGTTGCTGAGCTTGTGTGGGGGTGGAGATTCATATTGATGTGAATCAATTGTGAAGGCAAGTAAGTCGAAATTTTTTTCCTACGCTATATCTATCACTAGACTATGATTGTCTCTTGCTACTTGAAATGATTCAATAATCATACGTGGGCAATTTGCCGCTGAAATGTAATAGCGACTAAATGAAAGAATTTAAAGTATAATAATGCTAGGGACTTTCACAATGCTAACGTACAAGGTTAGAGCCAGTGTGTTGGACAGGGAATGTAGGGGACAAGGATGCCCACGGGTCAAAAAAGACTTGGGTCCGCAAAGGAAGGTGAATAAAATGGAAAAAAAAAATGTAAGATACAATCATGGCTCACAAAGTAAACCTTAAAATTTTTGTTTAGGTTGACAATATTTAGGTGAAATAAATGAGAAGTTATGCATGAATGTAATGCTCATAATTTTCCTCTAGACTTAACTGCCATCAAGGTTCCCTCTATAAATGGATAAGATTTGTATCTTAATGAATATGAGTTTTTGAAAGTAAAGGAGCAATATCAATCCTCTTGAAATGGATATTGCTCCTTTTATAGGTGACTACATTGTTCGTATTTATCGTCTTGATGAGGTAATGACAGGGGAATTAGTAGAATTTGAAGAGGGTACAATAGGCATTATTTTTTCAACGCAATAAATGAAAATCAACTATCACATTATTATGCCCATAGTCAGGAATCTGGTAATAAGCAAAGTTGAATAAAAGTTAATCAATCAAATACATCTGTTAGGATCATTTTGCAAATAATTTATTTCAAGCCCCCTATATCACGTGAGGTGAAAAATTAAATCCTAACCTTTGATATAATGTCACATCGATGCACCACATTTTTTGTGGTACATTATAGTCCGATCCATAATCTTTATATAAAATTATACTACCCATACTTTGCACGGGTGAAGGAATTAATAATTAATAATACAAATAATTTATTAAAATTATTAGTTAAATGTAATAATATAACAATCTGCTTTATTGTAAAAAAAAATTACATATAAAATGTGTAGATATAAAAAATGAGTAAAATATTTTATTAGTGTGGGTAATAAATAAAAAGTTCATTAAATGATTGTGACACAACAAATTGTAATTATTATCAATGTAAAAAATTTAAAATTAATATAATTAATACCAAGAGAATGAAAGTTTTGAATGTCATTGGTATAGCAGCCCCCAATGCAGCAACTTTTGTACAAACATGAAATTAATATATATTTTATTTTTTTAAAGTAGAAAACCACATATTAACCTTAAATTATAAATTAATATAGCATGTGCAACTAAAGTTCTTCGCCAATTGATAAGATCAATCACCAAAACACTAAAATTTAAGACTACTAATTGGCTTATTACGAAAGAACTACTTAAATTTAAGATATATTTTGATATGAAATTAGATTTCATTCATTGCTGATATGATTTGGTTGAAAGCTTCTAGGTTGCTCCAAGACTTTTCTAGAAGTTGTTAATTTCTTGCTATAACTTAGCAAACATATTGAATTGTTGAAATGAAACTCATCATAATTGAAAGCAGCAAATGAATCAAAGAGAAGAGAAGACATTTAAGAGTAAAATATGATAATACAAAAGTTTGAATATTTGTTTAATTTGTTAGTTGTCTTTACAAAGAAACTTGATGAAATATACAATACTATAAAAAGATTTCTATAAAAATTGGAGTTTAACATGGTTTACCCTATATAGGATTTTTACATTTTTGTCTAATTTTAACAAAAATATTTATTTCTAAATTAAGAGCCACTATATCAATAAATTTATTTAATACCTAGCACAAGATGTTCACAGTAATTGACATCGGCAACAATCAATTAGTTTTTATTTTTCCATTTTCAATAACATGTGTATATTTTAAGTTAAAAATCTAAAACATCCTTGTTCTCTAACAAGATGTTCCATCTCTTCAATTTTATTATTTTAGAAGTTCAACTTCTTTGTGCAAGTTTTAATTCATTGCCTTTATTGCCTAAAAACTAAATAAAAGAAATAGCATATTTTGGGTATTTAAATTAATGCATTTTCATAACCACTAGGACACTAATTGTTTCCACCCTTCTAATGGATACATAAACAAAAGAAATAAATTGATGATACAGGGAATCAACCTTAATTAAGATAAAAAGACATATCTAAATAATTAGTTCAAATCACTAAGAAAAAACTAACTTTACTCTAAATCCATAATATCCCTTATCATCTACTATCAATTTGGACAATTTATAAAAAAAAGAAGGATAAAAACAAACCTATAACTCCTGCTTATGTTGTTCCTCCTTTCTTGGTTCTAACCTAGCACTTCTTTCCACCTTAAAAATGATATAATTTTTCCAACCCAAACAACATTTTAATCGACATGAAAGTAATGATAAAAGATTAAAAAAAAACTATCATTGTTCTTGTAATTAAAGAACAATTAAAAATTAATTGGACCAAATAAACCAAATAATGATCAAAATGATAATTATTATGACTTAGTAACTTCGAGTACAAATATAGAAAGTTATTTTGCTTATTTATATTTTCACAGTTAAGTTCAACAAAAATGAAAGTTTACAATGAAGTAACAAGTAGATTAAGTTGGTATCTTTTCATAGTTGAAAATTTCCATATGATAAAAATAAAACTTTATTCAAATAAATATTTGCTAGTTAATAGATGATAGAAGTCTATATATCTTGTTTCAAATTACCCCATCTTTGATTGACAAAATTATCTCCATTCCACTTCACATAATATTAAGAACACTATGAAGCATGTAATTGGTCCAATGGGATGCCCCAAAATATAATTGTAAGAGTTCGAGTTCACTTCCTTAATATAAGCAAATGTTATAAGTGACCCAATAAAATAGAATATACCTTAGGATTTACATCACATGAACAACTATTATTTATAAGGCTTAAACCAAATCCTAAAAAAATTATTAGGTTGAGCTACTCACTACTAAAGCAACAAATATGAGAAAATAATGTTTAAGCAAAATGTAATAGTCAAATTTCTAGCACAATACACATATATTTGAGGAAAGATATCATAAATTATCACCATTGATTGTATCCTATGAACATAAGAAATCAAAGGAGAAGCAAAGTATAAAAAACATTAAGAGAGAAAATGGGAAAAAAATATTTGCCATTCCTTGTAGTATTACCTAGAATTGAGATTAAGTTTACAGTCTTGCATCTTCTTTTAATATGAAAACAAATATCAAGGGAAAAATGAAATGACTACCATTCTATTTCTATAAGAATTTTTAAAACAGCATAAATTTTATAAAAAGACCTAAATTTTTAATAATATGGATTAACTTCCCAAATATATAACTTATTATTTTATTGTTCAAGGAGAAATTAAAGGATTCTAGATATATAATCTATTAAAAGGACTACAAGGTCAAATTATAAGTTATTAAAGGATTCTTAATTTTAGGGGGCTTTGGAATACCATGCTGTAAAAATTAAAGGATTTATATTTAGGTTATTTTTCATAATGTATACATGCTCTACTCTTTACTCCTCTGTTCTATGTCTTTCAAGACAAAATCATATTCAATTAAACTTATATCCTATTTTTTATTGTATTTACCTCTTTTTCTATGATGAGAGGTAATTTTTAAATCAAGAGCCATTCACATCATTAAAAGAATATTCAGTGAGTAGTTACAATGATATATTTAAAAAAAAATTAGAAGTCTAATTTACATTTAATAGGTTGAAGAATGTACAACCAAAACTATAGCATATGTCCAAAACATTATATCCGTGGAAGAAAGAAACAACAACTTAAAGATGATAATTTCTAATTTCTAGAAAATGAATATTGATAAAATAGTAACTTGAACATAACATAATATCAACTGCAAAGTATAGCCTAGTTGTTAATATCCTCATGCAAAAACATTAGATACTTTTATACATAGAAAAATATTATAAACACATATAACAAGTATAAACATGTAAAAATTGAAAAAATGTTATTGTAAAACATAACTTGAGTGTTAACCATCAGAAACCTTGAGAATATTCATGGAAAATATGGTAGTATAACAAAATAATAATTGCTTAAAATGGATTGTTACTTATGAAAATAGAAGAAATTTAGATGGCCATGTAAGATTTAACAACTTCAATATAATGTACTATCATAAAAGTAGCTTAATGATAAAAGAATATATTATGTTATTGAACATAAAGAATAAGAAGTATATAACGATAAAAAAAATTAAGAAAATAAATTGTTACAAACTACAAATTAGTGCTCGTTTAAACAAGTAATAAATGTTAAAGCACCCCACCCTTAAATTTTATAGAAGTAAACAAACCTTATACTTATAGCCTGTTAAAATATCAATACTTGCATTCCCCTACTAAATAACCCTTATAATTGAAGACAAAGCAGACAACATGAACATTTTTTAGGTTGCCACCATCATCAATCTTAAGAACTCTAATTCTCTTAAATTTCACATAGGGTTCAAAATATGTAAATAAAAAGTGGAAGTCTTCTTGATGAAATATGCTTCATAAATGTATTTTTCTATATGAATCTTATTTTTTACCTTTTAGTTTAATTTGTGAAAGAACCTAACATTTATAAGATGAATTAATTATTAATAGTTTGGAGAACTAACTAAATCATTTTCTTAATTACTTTAGCTCTCAAATGATTACATATAATGATATTGGACAAGGCCTTCTACTTGTACTTTATTGAATTAAAAAAGCCTAGAGGAAATATTTGTTTTAACTTAGAAATTATGACATAAATGTTTTGTTCATTTGCAATAATTGTTATTCATGTAAGTTTCTTAAGCACAAATCTGTCAAAAATAAACTTAGTTCATCTATCGCATGCCAAATGGACTTTACTAGCACTCTGAAAGCTATAAAAAATAATTGTTCCATAAAAATGTGATAATCATGGCTCTTCATTCCATTCATCTTATATTCTTGTATATTCGCACATTTAGTTAAGTTTGAAGCATATATTTAAAAGTTTTAAGTTTTTTTATCCATTCACACATTGCTCTCTTCGACTCCATATTGAACATTTATTATGTCTTGGGCTTCAACATTCTTCTATTGCCTTGTTGAATTAGCTTGAATTCCTTATGCCTATATAAAGCACATAAATCCATCTTAGATTTTTCATTGTCCTTTGTTTTACCTCTTCCATCCATCATTGTGTTAAACATATTGTCGAACACATTTTATTTTGTGTGCATGACATGGAAATGATGACAAATAAGGTTTGTTTGCTAATAGGGCCATTCTTAGAAGATACTTTTTGTTAAATTATAGGAAGCTTTGTACTATTTAATTTGTATTGCACACCCTTCATCCATAAACTTAGGTATACACTTAACCATTTCCTAAGTGTTTTTACCATTAAGTCTTAAGAATGAACATGATCTATCTACTTTATTTTTCTTGAAAGCATCTTTGTTCATTTTAAATAGGTGATCTAAAAGCAAATTACATCTATGACAATCAAAGAATGAAGTCTTTAAACCATATTTTAATATAAATGCCTTTGAAAACTTTATCTAAATGTGATATGGTAGCTTCCTACATGTTTGCCAATTAAATAATATACCATATGTAGCAAAGTTATTGATAGTCCACAACAATGCAATCTTTAAGGTAAAACTTTGTTTTAAAGAATATTATCTACAATATCTTCACCTAACACTTTAAATTTATCTATTAGTGGATGCAAAGAGACATTAATGTTAGCTTTTGGACTGCTAGGACTTGATACATTCAAAGTGAGGAGCGTATACTCTTGCTTCATACACATTTATAATGAGGGATTGTAAGGGGTTGTAGTCATTAGCTAGCATGAATATGTTTATCCAAATTGCCCTTATAAGGAGTGAAGCCATTTCCATACAAGCCTAGTCTCACATTTTTAGGATTATTGAAAAATTAAGGATGGATGGGATCAAAATGTTTCCATGCTTCCTAATTTGATGGATGCAATAAGAACGTTAGCTCAAGAGGATTTTCATAATGCCATCTCATTAAGGTAATAATCAAATCGATGGGTACAATTTTTGAAGCCTAAGAGTAAAAGGCAAGTACCACAATTTCTTATTGGAAATCTTCTTGGATTGCCTTTGGTTAGATCTTTGCAATGTGTTAATAATGAAAAACATATTTCCTTTCATTTGCATATTGTTTATAATAAAGCATACACCTATTGACCTAATAATTTATCTTCTCATACTTAAAGCTAAAGTTTGAAACAAATCCTTAATTTTGTAAAAATCTATGGACAATTTGTTATCTAAGGCATACATTTTGTTATTAATCGGCATATTTCATTGTAGCATTATTCCAAAATATTGTAGTTTAATTTTATATTAAGTAGTCAAACTACAAATGATAACCTATTATGGTTATTATAACTTTCATACGAAGTTTATTATGCTACCATTAACATATTATAAAACTTTTGAGCATTAAGGTTAAGAGATTCTTTTACATTTTAGTCAAAATTTTCTCTAAAATTCATATATGTAGCATTTAATATTATTGTTTCATACATGTTAGTTAGTTTTTCAAACACACGACCTCCTTGTATCTATTCCAGATTACTAAGTCCAATATTAAATTAAGGTACTTTTTTTCCATAGGATGTCCATCATCAATAATTGGATTTAAATCCTTTTCTATATAGATGCTCAACCATGATATTAGGCATCAAAATATTTTTACCATCAACCTTAGCATATGGACAGCTAATCTTCCATCATTTAAAAAAAAATCCATTGTATAAACATGTATAATAAAATTTTGAAGTCTACTAATGAATTCATCTATTAATCCTAATCAATTAGGATCTATCCTACTATACATATGTTTCCTCCATTCAAGCACATCTATATATATTCTATATCATATATTCCATCCAAAAAGTCATCAACTACTTTTTAAAATTAACTATCTTGCAATATAAGACATCCATTAATGTATGAAATATGTAGGAATACTAAATTCTCAATTATTATAACTTTAGAACTAACTCTACAATTAAACTTTATTTATATATCTCCTTCTCCAAGGGTAAATTAATTATAATATTCATAAAATCAATGCAGACATTGTAATACCTTAATCAAACCCTAAATCATCATATTCAAAATAAATGAAAACAAAACAAAACAAACTCTGATTTCTCTTCATCAAATCTTAAATCATCATATTCATAACTTTAACCCATATACAAAGTTATAAGATGTTTTAATACTTAAACAATACATCAAAAGTTAGCAAGTTAAATATTAGTTATTTAAGAAAATTTTCACAAAATAATAATACAAACCTTAAGCACTATGAGTGATAATCTATGTTATTTAGGTCAACCTGCTTATTAAATGTATCAAAATATGTTGCCCATCTAATCCGTTTAATAATTTTAATTAATAAATTTTATATTAAAAATATTATTAAATATAATTACTTATTATTTTTCATAATTTTTTAATTATTAACAAAAATATTATTTTAAACTTTTATTATCATTTTATTAAAATAAAAATTTTATATCTTAATTATATATACTTATGTATGATTTAATTATTAATTATTTTTTAAAAAAATATTTTTAAAAATTTAATATAAATAATTAAACGAGTTAGCATGTTAACTGGATTCTTAATAAATGTGTCATGTTCATGTCAAGTTATTATATCGTATCAGAAATTATCACCCTTACTAAACATTATAGCTAATTTTTCATAGAAAAATAACTGAAGAAAAGAGATAAGGCATGATAAGGAAGCTTCTAAAGGTGATAGATGATAACAAGGGGGCCAAAGGATGATAGCGAAGTTACTTGAAACATAATAGCGAAATTAAAGGGGAAAGGACTTCAAATGCAAAAATAAGGAGTCTTTGTTACATATTGTTTATATTCATAATTTAGTGACAGATTAATCCAACATTAATATATTTTTATTAAAACAATGTGTTTAGTCTAACAATGGATTTTTAATATTCTATTGCTAAATCATCACTATTTTTTTTAAACTTTTAATTTTCATGAGAACATTTTTCAAAATTGTTATACATTGTCCATTGCTAAATCTATCAATAATTTGAAAAAAAATAATTATTGATAATTTCATTGGAAACTTTTTTAGAAATTTAATGATGGAATAATTCTTTTTTTTGCTAATTTCATTACTAAGAAGAATCCAAAATGAAAAAGTATTTTATGATAAAATTTTTATTGCCAATTCCATTTATAAATGTCTACAGCTAAATTCAAAAATACTTATAATGTAATTAGAATTGTAAATACACCAATTGAGGATAGAAAACTTAGATTTCCATAAATAGTGCAATTAATTAGCCATTTCTAGAGAATTAAGGCTCGTGTATGCTATTGAACCAAATTTAAGGCTCTATTAGATTAATTCCATTGGAGTTAGAGACTATATATATAATAATGTGCTATTGTGAATGCAATGTGTTTATTGCTACTACAATAGTTTTTGTGAATATATGTTCATTACTTTTATGGTACCTAATATCAATGTAATGTGTATACTATGCATTATATTTTTTATTATTGCAATGTGAATGTGTGCAAAATTTAATCTATGTTTATTTTGATGGGAAATGTCTTCCATTAAAATATAGTTGTAAACTATTAAGATGGTAGAAAATAGTTAATATTTTCAATGTTAAATGTAATGAATTTAGTGGAAGTTATTATCCCTTTTTCAAAAAGGAAGTTGTTTTCCTACCTTATCACAACTTTAGAAATCATTTTGTTTGTCACAATATATAAAAACACATGGTATTCATTTATTTCTATGTAAAGAAATGATATTTTCCTATAGAAATTATCTTTCGAAAATCAAATGGAACCTTATGGCTTATTTATTTTTCAGACCATATTTTTTGTAACAAAATCTCACATGCTATTATATGGATGAAACAGTGACATATTATTTCCATATCTTATTTTAAAAAAAATAATACTCAGGGATATGGAGGAAAATAATTTTTTCTTTAAAAAAGAAGCTATCTTCCTCTAAACTCCTTATATTTAGTATAAAATATGAAACATATAGAATATTTTCCACCATTTTAACAATTTATAATTATATTCTTATATAAAATGTTTTCCATAAAAATAAAGGAAGCTTTAATGTGCTTATAATGTACTTATGAGTTAAAATTAATGTATTGTGGGAAAAAGCATTGAGCATGTCTTCTTAACCTCACTCACAATCTATAATTTATGAAAATGCACAAGTTTAGGCATTAGAAAGCTAACAGTTTGGTTTATTAAACCACAGTCTTTAAAATACCTTGATAATAGTTAATAGCATGCAATAGTTTAGTTCGATTGGATTTGGTTTAAGTTTCACTATCCATTTTTAATTGAATTCAAACTAAAGAAACTCATAATTGATTGTTTCATATCACTAAACTATATTAAATCGAATTATTTGGTTTGAAATGATTTATTATAGTTTATTTTTATTGATATATCACTTTTTTAATTTCATTTTTTTAGTGTTTGTATGTATTTTCATTCCCTATCACAATAAATTCAATTGCATTTATCTAATTTTCATAACTACCACTCATTCAAGTCATATAATATTGAATATACTTATGTAAATTATAATTTTTTGAATGATTTATTTTTTTGCATTAGATATCATTATAATATTAATCGTAACATTGAATATACTGATATATATTAAAAAATCAGAGAATATATAGCACTTGATAAATGTATATATAATATATTTCAATTAGTTTCCAATTAATATAGGTTGCAAATTGTAAAATCATAATTGATCGACAATAACTAAGATTATTTTTAAAAAAATTAGAACTAACCCATTTGTATTTTTAAACTAATTTAAATTGATTGAATTTGAAATGTTTTAGTTGGTTTAGGTTGACTAATGTAATTTTGCACACCTCTAATAATAATACTAGATGTCTACTTATTGATAATATATTTAAAGGTTATGCTTGGTACATACTATAAAAATACACTTATTAGGAAGTATGTTTATAATTTTTGTGAAATAATCTTTTATATTTTTTGCAACATTTTATAGAGAAATTTTTTAGATTTTTTTCAATATAACATTAAGTGATAAAGTTACATCTCTTTGTATATTTGTTACACATAAACTTTATATATACTTATAATTTTTTGTGAAAGATTGTAAAATATCATTTAAAATATTGTAACTTTTTTGAATTTTATGCTAAACTTTTACAACATCTTTTAGGATGTACCAAAAGATTATGCTTTATATAAAAATGGAAGTTTAGTGATAAGGTTTTATAAGGAAATCTAATTTACATACATTTTAGATATAAGAAAAAGATTTATAGTGAAAGAATAAGACATTGAGATCATGATCTATTTCTTACTTTGATTTAATTAAATTTTAATTGTTGTTTCACATGCAAAACAAACTATTGAAGCATATATATTTGAAGATTATAGGAAAATACATTATATTTGATATAAATGAACAATATGCAAAAATTATCTTACAAGTTATTTAAATTTGACAATATTATCATAAAAAATCAAATTATAAAACAACTTTATTAGTAATAATTATACTCAAATAATACCATATAAAAAGAGCATGACTAAATTTATATGAAAGTCAAGAACATATTCTTTGGATTATAAGAGATTGAGAGTGATAATTAAAGAGTTTTAAACATAACTAATTTATAAACTTAAAAAAAATTCTAACTTAATTTACAAAGTACTTTTATAAATTTTAAAGAGAAAGTGTGAGAAAAAGGTGTAAGGGACTCAATGAAAAAGAAGTATGTCTTGAATGATTGGCTAGTGTTTTAATTTATAATAAAGAAGAGTCGTTGAATTTTCAATGTTCAATTTCAATATTTCACTTCACTTTCTCCAATAATAATCAATCTTTAATTCCTCAAGTCATGCACAAAACATGGGTTAAGTGCAAATCAAAATCTTTTAAGATAATAATATTAATTTCCTCAAAATTAAGCACATCAATCACTTGATTTCCTTCATAAAAAGTCAACTTATTAATATCTTGAATTATGCTGTCATATACATGGAGAATGACTTGACTAGATTTAATGGTAATACATTGATTAAATCAACTTCTATGAATTGAAATCACATTTAAAAGAACAAAGAATTCAACAATAGCACTTATTAAAAAATTGTGTAATAATATCCCATTTATATGTCATGTATCCAAAAAATGATGCTAATAAATTCATTTTGATGCATATTTTTAGGCACTTATTAAATTTATTACCCATAAACTAGCCTACTTTTTCATAAATCAAGTTAAATATTTTCAAATTTAGGGGTAAACATAATTTACTAACTTAAACTTTGATTGAGTGAAAAAAAAAGTATATGAATTTTAAAACCCTTCACCTTACCTTCCTTAATTTTAATTGAGTGATGAATATTAACTGTAGAACTTTACACTTCAGCCCTTAAACTTTCAATAAAAAAAGTGAAGTCATTAGTTGTGGGTCAAATTTAATAGTAACATTTATTAATTTTTACTTTTTCATTGTTTCAAACCACTCTTTAGTTTAGATTTTTTATAAAAAAAATTTAATTTTGATGATAAAATTTTTAAGAAAATCAAAGAAGAGTTGAAAGATTAAGATTCAAACCTATTTCTAAAATTTGAAGTAAAACTTTCTCTAAATACTTCATTTATTTGGATTATACTAATTTTTTTTAATTTTTAAAAATATATAAAATAATTCAAATATTATATCTTAAATCCATTATGCCCCTGCCAAATCAAAATTACATATCATTTATATACTAACTTTTTAGATAATAATTTCCAAAAATAATTTAAGCAAATTTTTTTAAAATTTCCTTAACTACATTTGACAAATAGTTAAATTTTTTAAATCTACAAATTAGATAGAATTAATCAAATTTTAACAAATATAACCTTTGAAAACCTTTCAAAAAATATCTTTCATCAAATATAAGTGAATAAAACTTCAACACTATATATTTTTCAAGTTCCAACAATAGTCATAACACTTTTATAGTTTTTAGATAACTTACCAAAATAATGAGGTCAACTAAGATTTGCATTGGATTTAACTTAAAGCTAATTGATTAACTTTTTTGGAAAATTTAGGGGAATAAAATGTAAAATTTTTAAGTTTATGCATTATTTTTCTTATTTAATTAGAGTTTAAGGAATAAAGTGCAAGACTTTAAAATTTAAATACTATTTTTATCATTCCATTAAAACTTAGGAATAAATTGTATTTTTTTTAAGTTTAATTTGTTTATATATTTAAGTGGGTTAGTTTGTGTAAACCCACAACCCGCTTAGACTAGTATAAACCGAGTCAAGCTAGTTTGATTTGCCGGCGTTAACATAGTTGACATTATTATTATTATTATTATTATTATTATTATTATTATTATTATTATTATTATTAGACATGGCAGTGGTTTGTAACCACTTGGAGCCTAGTGGACCAAAAGGGGAAAAAAATTCCAATATAAACGGTTCCATTTGTAAATTAACTAGTGCACGAAAAGAGGGAGTAATTTGTAGTGTTTTCATGCTAACAAAGGACCTAATTGATATTTTCGATTCGAAAATATCTTTTTATAAAATATTAAAATAAAAATATTTTATTTAATTAATATTAAATATAAAAAATTTAGATAAAATAATTTTTTATTTTTAAAAATTTATTTTCTTTCATTACTAAATTTTTAAGTATTTTTTTAAATTATCAATATAAGTAGTATATTAATCTTTTATTAATATATATAAATAGTATTTATTATAAAAAATATTTTTAATGAAACAAATAAATTCCTCAATTTTTTTAGGATTAAATTAATACTAATTCTATGGATAAAATACTAAAAATGGCACCTAGTTCGGATATTTATAGGACTCCATTCTTATAGCATTAATCTTAAAAAATGAAAACAAAAAATTCAAGTATCTGAGTTGGACTTTCATCCATTGAGAATGCATGCACGAACAGATTGACTTGTACGGGCTCAGGCCCATGCAGATAATCTTTTTCGGCCTGCCCCATTCATTTTATATGTTGCAAAAATTCTTAATATTCTGGTTGGGAAAATTTCTTCTCTTTTAAATTATAATACAAAATTTTTCTTCTAATTAGATAAATAAAAGTAAATTATCAATTTTTTATTATTTTTGTGGTTTGCACATGTATTCAAAATTTAAAATTTCAACCACTGTATTAAATTGCGGGCCACAACCCCACAATAATCCAGTTGTGACGCCCGCTGAAACCACATCCCGTTATAACTATAGTGAACAACACAAAATTTTACAATTGCAATATCCACAACTCATAATTTTATTTTCGCAATATCTATAATGAAAAAAAAAATGCATTGCAACCTCAATTTAAAATCTTATTTTCAATTTTCAGTTCTTAAAATACTAAAAATCGCCCGATTAACATTTAATATTTATTTATTCATTGTATGAAGAATGATTCGTATTTTAGTTTGAATATACATCTTATCGATTATTTATTGTTATTCAATCAACCAAAAAGTCAATTATCACTTTTAATATTCGTAAGTTCATTTTGTGAAATACTGTACGTTACACAAGACTTTTGTTCAACTATATTATATTTTATTTTATAAACATAATCATAATTTTAATTAAGTTTTTTAATTAAAATAAAATTATTAACAATTACAAAATTGCACACAAAACCATTATTTTAATTAAATTAAGTGAATTATTAATAAATTATAAAAAGTCAATATCTATCGATATGTATGCATAATATTTTTTTAATTTAATTATGTCGTTGAAAATTTAACTTTTGACATGAATTTTTAGTGTGTAACCCTACTAATTTTGATAGGTTAATATATAAATATGTTTAATTACAAAGTAGTGTATGACTGTGTGTTGCTAAAATTAAAATAAATTTAAAGAAAACTTTTATATCAATTTTTTTATCAGCACATATTATTTAAGGGGCAGTTAAAATTTGCATATCGTCTATTTTTATATTACTAACTTAAGATGCAACATCAACGCAAACCTTTGAATATAGCATGTATAATCATAGGTTTATAATCATTTATCTTGTTTTCTTTCATGGTTTAATATATATTTAATCTGTTATTTATTAAAATAGAATTAATTAAATATAACTTTCATGACTAGAGAATAATGGATATTATATGTGTGTATATATATAAAAGAAACTATTATAAAAAAAGAAAATGTTAACAAATGTGCATTGTACTCATTTTCTTCCACAGTGAAATTTATTCTTAAATTGATCGTGATATAATCATTAGATAAAATTAAAATAAATGGCTGAAAGTTTTTATTTTGGAAGAAAAATATGATCTACACGGTATGTCATATGTTTATAGAGCCATTGCAAGTTGAACAATTTTATGATATAATATGATAATTTGTGCTTTACATAATTTTTAAGCAAATTATTTATAATAGGTTTTTTCTTTTATTTGGAATCTCGGTATTTGGCAATATTATTGGATCGCCGATAAATTTAAAGTTGAAAGAGGTCAGATTTAATTAGAAATAAATTCTCTCAAAGTTTGTTTTTTTTATAAAATTTAAATTAAAAATCTCTTTTATCACTTAAGAAAGAAACGTCAGTTCTTCTTTATAACGAGTGCACCGTGCAGGAAATTACTAATCATCCACGAGAACGCATCACAACATTTTTTGAGTATCGATGCAATTCACTTCTTGCAGACCAAAACGCCTAGAATTCATTGAAATTGAAGTTTTCATTTCTTAAATTTGGCTGAGTATTTTCAGTTATTTAAAAAATAGTAAGAATTAATGTATTAATATACAAATAAATTGCATTAATTATAATGGAAGAATAGGAAATTGCAAAAATAGAAAAAGGGGTGCAGTGCATTGTTGTTTGTCATTGCATAACAGATAACTTGAAGAGAACACAAAATACATTTTTTGGTCCAGGTCGTTAAAATGGATTCGTATTTCCTTTTTTTTTCAGATAAAAATGGTTGGGGAGAGAGATTCAATGCTAGTGACATGTTGGCATTATTAATAAATGCTCATTTAAAAATTATTATCAAATTTAATTGAATAAAGAGAAAATAATTTAATTAGTTTCTAAGTATCAAGAAATTTTTAAAATAGAATTGCTCATGATGCTGGATGACTAGCATCGAGAAATTCAAACATATTACTATAAAATGTTATAAAAATCTTATGTAATCATAACCAATTGAATCATCTGCCTTAGCAATATCTTAGGAATCTGAACTGGTATATTATGTGCTCAGAGACATTTGAAAATAAAGTAATTCACTTTTTAAGGCTCCTTGATTAGGCCTTTTTGCCTATTGTCATGGTTAAAATCTACCTCGTCTATCTTTGTTATCTTCCAACACAAATAACCATCATAATTCACAAATTCAACTTCAGCCGATTTCAACCCAAGTAGCAAACTTGAAATCACATCACGTTAAGTTGATCGAAATGGCTTAATATGGTCAACATTTTTCAGGTTAATATAAAGTGAATTACCATAGTTATTGATAAAAATTAAAAGATAAATAATTATAAATTTAATTTTTAAGTTAAATTTGATTTTTTTTAATTTCCCATTAATAACTGTGAGAATTTGTATTATTTGATCCTTTTTTGGGTCTATGATTGAGAAATTTGAAGGATTTTATATAAATTGCTAGTTTGAGAGATTTTGACTGCACATTTTTAGTAATGTGGTGAGAATTAATAAAAATAAGATATCATTTTATTTTAAATTGAACTATTCTCTACCTAGTACTTTAATCCAAATTAAAGAGAATTTTATTTTTTATTTCATTTATTATAATTTATTTTCTAATAATATTTGTGATATTATAAAATCCTTCAAATCTCTCAATCATTATCTAGAATTTTATTTAACATAAGACGCATATTATATTAATATACTCACTCTCAATCAAACATTTTATCTATTATGATATCAAATTTTACTTTTCAATTCAAATTTATACATTTTTAATATATTTCAAATAATAAAATTCGTATGAAAATCAATTAAAATTATTATTTTTAAATATTTAATTCGTTTCTAAATTAATTAATTGAAGTTATTTTTATTAAAATAAATTGAATCCAACTTTAGAAAAGTCGTTTCGAAACAAACCAGAATAATTTTGGTGTATGAACCTTGAGCGAGGAGCCTGATAATGTTTTATTATAAAGGGGAGCAAGCGGACTTTTTAAATGTGGAAGATGCACTTTATTTGAAATATCATAATCTTTAATAAAAATTAAGAATTTAAAACCAAATAAATAACAATTAATTAAAATACAAAATTTTAAAATTTTAATTATCTAATTTTTTAATCTAATTATCAGGAATTATTGTATTTTATTTAAAATTTTAAAATATATCTTATATTTTAAAAGAATCATTCAAATATAACAACCGTTTTATTTTATTTTTCTTGACAAAACAATTCAATTCTTAGTCAAACATCTGGGGGTTGTTCATCTGTACATAGCCTTCTTTCGTTGTCTTTATTCAATTTTTTTTTTGCTACAACTTTATTCAAATATTTTCTTAATTCTTTTAGTAACCTAAAACTGCCATTTTGTCGGCTAATTATTTGGAAATGGTTATTTACATCTCCAAAATAAAAGAACGCTAAAGCGGCAAAAGTGGAAACATAATTTTAACGTGGAAAAATTCCTTACTCTAAAAAAATAAAATTAAAATATCATCCGAAGAAAAATTTTAATGTGGAGAAATTTCTTACTCTAAAAAAATTGAAAATGAAATGTCATCCAAAAAATAAATTTATAAAATAATGTCAGGAAGTCATTCGACCCTAATTTCACAAATTTCTCACTGTTATCTTTATAAAATAAAGGATCTTTTTATAATTAGTATCAATTCTTTTATTGATTCAATCGGAATACCAAACATAGAATCAATGCATCTATTATTAAATAAGTATATGATGGTAAGTAGTATGTTTTAATATCACCGGGGTAAACCACACATAAAAAAAAAAAAAAAATCAAGAACGTTGCGTATAATTAACTTAAGTGTGTAAAACAATGTCAGAAAATTTTTCCACCGAACTCTACAATTTTTCCACTATATATATCTTTACTTTACCTAATTTCTGCAAGGATTTTTAGATTCTTAGCTGTGTATGTTTAAGAGTAAAAAAGAAAAGAAAATGAAAAATAACAAAAGAAAACGAACAAGAATCAATTGGCCATAATTTTTTTCTCACATCCAAATTAGAAAAACAAAAAAAGAAGTTAATAATTAGGGGTTTGGTAAAATTTCATAAAATTTAGATAAAGTTCCCTAAATACTTGTTATGAGATTCTTTAATCAAATTATGATATGTATATAATTATTTTATTTAATTATCATTAATAATCACAATTTAATAATTACTATAGCTATTTATGTACTAATTATTTTCTCTAAACTAAGCAATTGACACACATGTCATGAGTTAATTGAAGACCATTATAACAAGTATTGAAAGAACTTTACCTAGATTTTGTTCTTGTCATAAACCTCTAGTCTCTTTTCTTCTTCAATTAAAACTCCTAAATAAGGATAATGTTTTGACACAACCTTCCTTTCCCTCTTATTCTCCATCTAAACATAGCATAAAATTTACAATTTTTTAATAAAATTTTGCATCTTATAGAGTTTCCAAATATTTTTGTTACAAGTATTATTGTTAGAATTGCAATGTTTCATAAAATCTCAAAAGAGATTAAATTCTATTTACCAACAATGTAAAAGGGTTTTACACTGTCAATCAATCACATTGTGACAACTCACTATATTTTTCACCTAAGAAAACAATTAAGTATTTTATCTAATTTAAAAACTAACTAAGTAATTATTAAAAATTTAACGTAGAAAAAAGAGTTTTAGGGTTTTGCTTTACTTCTAATGCTGTTGGTTCATCATTTTCCTTTTGCCTCTCCATTCTTTTTTGCTCTTTTTGTGGTGTTTATCGATTCATCATCTTAGTTTTGACATTGTTTCATCAGCTCCTACTTAGCATAGGTTTTTGATATTAATCCTTTATCTTTAATAATGAATTCTTTGTTCTTTGATTGATTAGATTGAAAATATTGGGGGTTCTAATTCTATTTCTTTTTGATATAGTGATGAGTCATTTTTTTGGCATGTTTTTAACATCTATGACTTTGCATTCTGCATAAAACTCTTCAAACCATAAATTTGAAAGAATATCAAAATTCTTATAATTCATGGATTTGATAAAAATTCCTATTGATTAACATGAATACTTATTGTTTAATAATTTATTTAGAAATTTTATTTCTCATAATGAAATAATGATCAATTATGGCTCGATTGTTACCATGTCTCTATGTTTACTCAAACATTAGTTGGTTTCCTACAAATTAATTTTCAATTTTTAATTCATAGGTTAATAAGGTGTAGAACTTTTTGTATTTTTTTCTCTAACTAAAATTTGGTGCAATATAGTATTAATGGTTAAATCAACAATGGAAGAACAAAGTTCTAATTCTTAGAACAACATCATTGAATTTGGTAGAATATAAATATGTAGTTGATCAAAAAGATTTTAAACTAAGCATTCCTTTAATGTTTTTTGGAGTCATTATTAAGTCAATTCTTTCACTTTGTGTATGTCCCTCTTTAGATTGTTTTACTCCATAACGATTATATCTTCAGTAAAAGGATGGTTTGCTTCGGTTTTATATAATTAGTATGCCTTCATTAACTAATACAAACTTTGTTCTTTTGTAACTTATATTGCTTAGTGTAGCTTAAGGTCTAGATTAAATATTCATGTGACTTTACTTACAAATCTCCTTGCCCCACATTGGTCTCATTTTAACAATTAAAAGCATTCATTGAAATTCATAAAAAATGTAGTTTATAGGTATCCTTTCAAAACAAGGAAATATGCTTTATTAGTTAGAAATTAGTATTCTTGATGACTTTTAAACTAATCTATAACTTGTTTTAAGTTGTTTTGTTTTTTCCTTAGTGCCATTATTACTTTCTTTTAAATGTACAAGGTTGAGGAGGATTCATGCGTAAATCAATCACGAGTCTTTGAATTTAGGAATGACAATTTCTCAATAGGTAATTAGGAGTGGAAAGAAGTAATAAACTATAATAATCATATGAAGCTTAAGATTTAAGTATTTTTTGCTTTAATAGATTAGGTAGTGAATGAGCAATAGGTGAAAATGCATGCATGACCTTCATTGCTATCATTATTGATTGGTTTTAAAATAATCGTGATTTCATGCCTATTAAGTCCTAGTTTGATATTCTAATTTCAGATGACTCCTTAGAATGGAGGAACCTATATGAAAATGAGATTTATAAAGAATGCTTTCTAACCAAGCATTTTGATTTAGAAATAGTCATCTAGGCTAAAATACAACCTTTTTTATGGTTCCTAAGAAGTTTTTCATTAGTTTCTTCCATCCTAAAGGTATAGATGAGGAGAGATTTGACTTTTTGTAGAGTGCTATGTCTTTTAATAGCACTTGGGATGAGATTAGTTAGGTTGGACAGGATTACGCTAGCAATGGTGAACCTCAGCTTATGTTTGCTTAGTTTTTTTTCTTCCTCTGATTATCTTATTTTTTTCTAATTTTTGTAGGAAAAGGCATCATGTAAATGACTTTGTGATCTTCTTTCTTAACTAAACAAAAGAACTTCTAGAAATCTAGCATGTAAATTTCTAAAGATTAAAACTCTTGGATTGGTGTGTGTAGCTTTTTGGAAATTCTTGAAGAATTTGATTCCAAGGTTTCTAGTTTTCTATGTTTTATATATAATTTCTATTTTAATTGCTTTAGGAATAATCTATAAATAATACAAAACACAAACTTATATTTAACCATCACTGCATCCTATATCATTTCTATTAGATAGAGTAAGTAGCCTTGTACTAGATAGCTCCATTTCTTAACAAATACTCAATTTTTTTAGCATTATCTTAAGTTCATTGTTTTTGTCTTTAATTGATTAACTTTTCTTGTTCTTTTTCCTTAATATGTCAACAAATTGAAAGAATTAGGTAATATTTTAATTGATTAATTGAATGAAAAAAAATCATTTTTAGGGTAAAGAAGTTCTAATTTTAAAATGGCAAAATGTACAATCATTTTATAACTAATGTAAAGAAATAAATTACACAATAGATATAGGCCACAACAAGTCATAACACTAAATAATACTAATATGATTGCACTTTTGAAAGAAACACAACTAAGTTCATATTGCAATTTGACTAATACAATAAAGTTGTGTACATCTATGATAATTACTCAATAAAAATAAAAAAGTAAATGGTTATGAAAATATAAGTAAGTTGATATTGCAATTTGACAAGTACTAAACGTTTTATGAATGTATTGAAATTACAAAGAAATGATATACCACCAAAGTAGTCAAAACATAAACATTGTAGTATTTTCAAAGAATTTGAAAATTTTTGTTATCTCTATTAAATTTTACATAAAAAAATTACAATATGAGTCATAAGGATGCATATAAATCTAAGGTAAAAAGGGACAATAAAAACAATGCAATAAGATAAAATTTGATATCCTAGCTTCTTAAGTCTTTCACATGTGCATTTTGTATGACTTTTTTATTTGTAAAATGAACAAGTACTAAGCATTTTTAGGATAATTCTAAATTTCCTTTCATTCATAATGATCTTGGATCCCTTTTGGTGACTACACATAGAGGATCGCACAAAGTTATAATAACTTTAGTGACAACTTGATTCCTTTCAAAGTTAGAATTTTCAACTTAATTTTTTTAAACTAACAAAATTTTCCTTTGGGTCTTCAATTCCTACAGAGCTAAGTTCCTTAATCAACATTTGCAAACCTTTAGCTATAACATCATGATGTTTCATGGACTATGAAGCTTTTTTTAAAAGTTCTAGATAATGAACCATAACATTGTTAAATAATAAAGTGGTAGAAAATATATCACTTTTGTTTTCACCTTCTTTATATAAAACTCTTTCCAATTTTTTTTAACATCCCTTGTCCATCAACGTGAAATAAAATGACAAGATAATGTATGTAATTTTTTTTCCTTTATGAATATTGTAAATATATGTTAAGGAGACCTAAAAACATACATGTGATAACTGCATATTAATTCCCTTGATAAAAGAAACATTATCACATAGTGGTTAAGCTCTTCTCTACCAATTTCTCAAACTTTATAAGTGTACACTACTTCATATATCTGAACTTCCTTTACAACAAATTTTTGAGAAATCACCAATTTATTTTCAAATATCCTAAACATTTTTCTTTTATTAAATTTTAAATTTTCTTATTCCATAAGGCATAAAGTTTGAAAAACTAGCTTTGAATTTAATGTCTTAAAAGTCTTCTCTTACTCTTTATTATAGTATGTATCAAGTGTTTTCTTGTACTATACTATAAACTTACTTAAAGGAAAAAAAGAAGTTCAAAAAATTCTAAAAGAACTTATTCATACTTTCATTTATTTGAGTTTTAGACATACCTACATAAAAAAATGGAGTAAACATAACTAGGAATCCATTTTTCACAAATGAAGTGTATTTTCTCTAACTATTGGTTATCTTGTAGCTCATACTTATTTATTAATGCTTCCTAATCAAATTCAATGTCATATATAATGATAAATTTATGTATGCATTTGTAAAATTGATTTTTAAAATCATCGAATTCATGATATATATAATTTAAATACTCTGGAATTTTTTTAAATATGCCATCTATAATAATGATGAGTAACTTTTGGGTAAACATTTGCAATTGCATTAGTAATTGTAGCATCTTGGTCAATGATAATAGTTTTTGGATAATTTCCAAACATGGCTTGCTATCAAGTATTCAATAACCATATAGAGGTTTCTTTTATCTTATCCTATAATAAAACATAACCAATAAAAATATATTGTTAATCGTGATTAGCTTTTATGAAAGGAACAAATGGCATTTTATATTTATTTGTTAAGTATATTGGATCAAATATAACTACATCCCTCAAATATCTATATGCCATTTTAGACCTAGCACTTGCCCAAAAGAAATTTGCTAATTGGCCTTTTACATCCGTTTGAATTGTATAAAAGAATCTAGGATACTTTGATTGACATTTCTTAGAGTAAGATAACATTAATTATTTATCTCCTCTCTTTGACTATTTTTGTTTCCTTCCATCTGAATAATTCAAAATATCTTGTTGATTAAGCCCAACATTATCAATACCACTATAATCTATAGATAAAATTAACATAAACTTATTAGGACATATACTAAACTCATTAAGTACATTAATAAGTTTTTTGTGCACTTTATTCTTTTTCCTATGCACTCAAAGAAACTATGTAATACTTGAAGAAGCAAGAATGTGACTTTGGTCTTTCATAAATCTAAAAATCACCTAATTATCGTCAACTTTCTTTAATATATATTATTGCCTTGCATCCTATTCTTATCTCATTAGGAAGCTCATTTATTCTATCTATTTTTTCCAAATATTTCTAGCTTAAAAACCTTTTTTAAAATAAATAACTTCTTGACCAATTATGACATAGTTTATTCTTGATTTAGTTATTCAATTCATACATAAACTAAAGCCATTTTTTTACCATACCTTGTGACAACTCCTAAATTTGTTAGTGGCTAAAGAGGATAATTGATTGACTGAGACACCTATACAAAAAAGGCAAATGGGTGATTAGGTGTACATAGTGGGGTTAGCTTGCCATACACATTCCGATGCCTAATTTAGCACTTGTTTAGTATAATAGTAGTAATTAGGTGTAATTTGTAATGTCCTGAATTTTTAATTCTATCATTTGAATCTCTAAATTCTGAGGCTGTAGAAATGAAGAGCACGTTTGAATTAGCTTAGTAGGTGAATCTTAAGTTGAAAGGAATTAAGTGTAAGTGTAATTGAAATTTTGAAGGAAAAAGGATAGTAGGAAAAGAATTAATTTTTCTAAACAGTATAGATGATTATAGGAGATTAGAAAACCCTAAAAAGGGGAGTTGTCTAAGTCTGACAGTATAAGGAATTTTAAATAGACAGAAACCCTATGGACTAAATTATAAAAGTGCAAAATCGGGTGTGGTTAAAGTGTAAATAACTAAGAATTTGGGATCTAATATGAATAACCAAGAATTTGGGGTGTAATATGTGATTTTATTTAGTGTGACCAGTAGACACATGACAAGTGTCATTATTAGAAAAAATGACAAGAATAGCCTTACTAATTGGTGAAAAAAGACTAAAATGCCCTTGGAAATTTTAAAAATGACCAAAATACCCTTGAAGCTTCATGAAAGCTCTTCTTCCTTCTCCAAGCCGTAGAACACCTCCATGAAAGTACCAAAAACGTGCAAGAGAGAGAAGGGAGAGAGAGAAAACTTCTTTTGATTTTTTCACCCAAATATGTGAGAATTAGGCTTAGTTGTAGAAGGGAAAGTTGCTCTTCTCATCAAGCTCTATCTATTGGTGTGTTTAGATTGAAGAAAGCTCAAGTTTGATCAAGTTTGGTGAGTTCTAAGTGAGGATTTTCAAGTTGCAGCAAGAGGTAAAAATGTTCTCCTCTAAAAGCTCTTTAATGTACTCTTTTTAGTTTCTTGAAATTTTAATGTTGGTGTGGTCAAAGGTGGTTGACCATGGAGTTTTGGATGAATTGAACATGTCTAATGATGTTTTGGATGTTGTTATGTTAATCTATGGCTTTGGTTTGGTGTAAAAACAACAAGAAACCATGATGTACACACTAGGATTTTAAAGGCATAATGGTGCATGTATGGATTTGGCATGATTTGTTTGGAATTTGGTTAAATTGATGAAATTTAGATGATTCTTATGAATTATGAAAGTGTGTATGAAACTTCCCTTTTAAGAAGCCAAAACCATGAATGTGGAAAAGAAAGAGGGAAGGAGATTTAGCTATTTAAATTGTGTTTTTGGAAGATTGGTAATGTACACGAGGTATAACACGTCCCATGTTGTACCTCGTATTCTTCAACGAAGGCTGATCAGTATGTTACATGGGGTGTGCACTCCCCGTGTTTACCTCAGAACTGAAGGGCAGTAAGAGACACGGGGTATGACACGGTCCGTGTTTACCCCCGTGTTCTTCTCTGAGCAATCCAGTGAAGCCTCGAAGTAATTTAGAAAGAAATACAGCCCTAAACACGGGGTATGGAAACCCTGTGTTCTTTGTCAAGTGAACAATTTGGTTTTGATTCTTTACGATTTGCACGGTTTTATCTCCAGATCCTTTTCTAATGCATATATGTGTCATTTCAAAGCCTGAAAATAAAATATAGAGCATCTAAGTATCCTTTTCAATCAATTTGTACAAAATACTAAGTAAATGAATGATGAAACACATAGAACTTAAGTGCATTTGTGCATTTATCAACGTAGAGGAAGTGAAGAATACATGAGGTTTAAGGAAAATGATGATGTTCTAATAAGAACTATGATGTGTATATATGTAAACTAAGAAATGACAAGTTGGAAAGGCAAGAGGAATTGTAAAGAAGTCTTTTAAGTAAGGGCAAAGGAAACATCACTATTGGAAGCTTTTAAAAGGTAGCTAACTTTATCCTTAAGCTCTGTTTTCTATTTACATGATTTTATGTATATTATGCCATTGTATAGAATGTGTATGAAATAGTTGTGTGCACATCCCGGGAAGACAGTAAAATGCTGTGTGTGAGGCCTATGGCCCGAGTTCCCCGGGATGATAATAAAATTGCTGTGTGCGGTACCTATGGCCCGAATACCTCGGGAAGACAGTGAAATGCTGTATGTGAGGCCTGTGGCCCGAATACCCCGGGAAGACAGTGAAATTGCTGTATATGAAGCTTAGGTATGATTATCTGTGATGGCCATCTAGATATCTATATGAGTCCTTGAATGAGCTTGATGATTGCTATGTGTGATGCACATTTCTTACAATGGTACGGAAGGAGATGATAAATGATTAATTGATTTTGAAATGTTTAATTGATTTTGAAATGTATGTTTTATTTGCTTAAGGATCTGGAATGGCTTGATATATTTTTTTTATAATAATAGCTAGCTACTGGGAAACTCTGTTTCTTATGTTTCTGTATTGTTACTAACCATTCCAGGTGATGCTTCTAAAGGTCCTCTTGACAAAGGAGAATAAAGTTTTGAAGTTGTATTAAAAATGATTATATAGTTGGTGATATTGTAAGTGATGGATGTGTGTTTTGTAAGTTGAACTTTTGGCATAATTACATGACCCTTGCCTATATTATATGAAATACAGAAATTTAAGGTATTGTGAGCTAGCTTAGAGTAGAAGGCAAATTAGTATGCATTAAATACCTATTTAATGAGGATTAAGGTGTTAATGAGTGAGGGAGTTTACATAATTAGATGGTTTGTAAACACCCTTTGGTTATTTGTAGGCTTAGATAGGCGTGAATTATGCTAGTGATGATAAGCATTTAAGATTGTTGATTGTGGGTTGATAGGAACTAGTCATAATGTGACATTTATGAACCTTAATAGGGCATTATAAGCCTTTATTAGGTTAACAATGGATATTTAAGCATGATTTTGGATAAGTTGATAGGCTTTTAAGTTAGTTCTAACTAGGTTAACCAAATATAAGGGTTAAGAATGTGCTTGTTTACATGTGCATCAAGCAAGAGCATTTATCTTTAAATACATATGGTCTGGCTAAATGTTTTTTCATTGTAACTTGCTTTCCCTTACTCTAAGAGTTATGATGAGAGCAATTGATGTCATTTGAAATAAAGTATTTATTTATCAAGAAAATGTTAAATGAATTGTAGGTTAGTGGATATTGAATTGACTTGATGGATATTTATTTAAGTTTATAGGAACTTTCATGTTTTGGGCTTTAAGTGCTTTATGTCTAAGATTTGTAGTGGTTAACTTAATATTAAGAAGGCCACTCAAGCTAAGATTATATGTTAAGGAAGCCATTTGAGCCTGATTTTGAGCTTATGGCTTACTAATGGTAAAGAAATTATTTAGGTTAACATTGAATGTTTGAGAAAGGCATTCAAGCTTGATCTTTGGCATTTGGTTCTTTAATGGTAAAGAAAACATTTAGGAAAGTCAGTTTGAATATTAAAAAAGCTGCTTAGGTTTGATTTTGAGCTTATAGCTCACTCTTCTAAGTTTTCTATTTATCCTTGCCCTTTCTTGCTCTAGGAGAAGATTCAATTAAAGTAACTATATGAATATATCACTTGAGATAAAAGAATTATGTGTCGAGAGGCTATAGAACACTTGTGAGTTAGTGGAAAAGTAGTCTATATTCACTATTGGGCAAGTAACTATGAAGTTATAGATTGGTAATTGAAGTACAAGTGGATAATTAGTGTTTGTGGCCATAGTTTTTATCAAACAAGTTGTGGTGAATGACACTTAGTTGAATAGAGTTACTACTATTACCTTTGTTGTTATTTTTATCTATTATCCTGATTTTATAAATGTTGCAATTATTATGTTTTTAGATATCGATGAACATATTTTCCTAAGATGTTGTAAAACTTTGCAGTTTTTGATTTAATTTGAAATATAGAAGTTGGGATTCAAAAATGCATTTTGAGTTATCAATTTGATGAAGTTTCACTATAGTGGCATTCCATTTATCAATTTAATGGAATAACTTTGGTCAATCAGAATAATAATGTATGCCTTTTCAAAATGTAACTACATGCAAGGACCTAATAGGCATCGAATGTAATAATGCATTTTAAATCTTAAGTCTTATTTTATATTCATGATAGCTTCGTTGAGTTTTTATTCATTTAGATATCCGTGTGGCATCCTGTTGTTTTTTCTTTTTATTTTTTAATTCCCTTTGAAAGTTTTGCTTAACCATTGATGTCCTCTTACTCATTTTACATTTTTGTTTTATTAAAGCTTAGACTCCTAAGACTTTTCAAACTTATTAGCTTCAAGCCATTTGATTTTATCTATAATTATTATGATAATTGATCATTTTTTATTATGCTAATGGAGCAAACTATGCTTCTTATTTGGAAGGAAGCTTTGAATATTAAAAAAAAAGGCATTGCTTCTTTTAGTTAATCAAAAGTTTTAAAGGTTGTAACTTTCAAGGTTATTCTAAACATGTCATATTTTATATTAGCACAAATCTCTAAGTTCAATTAGTATGACTTGTCACTAAGATTATTATCTTATCTATTGATGTTATGTTTTTTTTCCCAATCATTAGATTAGAGAAAATCATTCATGCTCCTTATTATAATTATTATTTTCCCTTTATTATAACCATTTGATCATTATGACTATTAGTGAAGTTTATATACTTATCTTCTTAGTGCTTATTTAGCCATTTTTCCTTCATATTTAACATCTGAGATTTTTACAAGTTCTCTTATAAAGTGTTTGTTAGCCTTAAGGCTTCATTTGATGAGTTTTGATGATGACAAATGAATGTTACAATAGCATTGTATATCTTATACTAAAGTGATCTATATTATACAAGCTTTAATAGATATACTATGCTATGGTTGGTGCATATGCTTGATTATATACTAAAAGAGCTATATTTTATACAAGCATTACTAAGCATATGATTAATCAAGATATATAAAAAGATGATTATGTATGAACTTGTGCTAATTATTTTATATGAATTATGCATCAATATCTTGATATATTAAATTAGACTAACTATATTGTTTGCAAGGTTTATGAACTTATATATAGGAAAGTCTAAGATAAAGAAAAGTGAGCATTGAAGCAAAAGAATGGAAGATTACATCATGCTCAACTCAAGAACAAGAAAGAAAGATAAGAAAGGAGATGTGATCCAAGTATTGAAGGTTAAGAAAATTAAAAGCTTGGAAGTATCAAGAAAAGCCAATGAACTTCATTAGTATAGTCTTTTCATTTTAGGCTTAGACTTTCTTATGAAATAAAGTATTTCATGATATAGAGCTTAAACATATTTTTCATAATCTTAGCTTGATCAAAATGCTTTAAAATATAGCCCACAATCATATTTTTACAAGATAACCTATGGGGACATTTCAAAAATAAATGAGATATGAGTTTTTGATGTTTTTAGTTTTGACCTTTAGTCATTCCCTCAATCATATATCATAAAATACTCATATTTTTACTGTTAAACTTTTTCCATATGAAAATAGACTTAAAGAGCTTTCCATGGACATATTATTTACTTAAAATGATTAATATATGAAAGAGTTATGATCTTTTCAAGTTGAGTCTAAAAATTAGCTTTCTGCATGATAGCCATTTCTAATGTATGCTCATTATTTTGATTATATCTTGAAAAATACAAATGATATGAGTATAAAATTATTTTTATGTAAAAATAGACTCAAAGAGCTTTCCATATACTGGTCATTTTCTTAAAATGACTAAGATATGAAAGAGTTATGAATTTTACAAATTGAGTCTTAAAATTAGATTTTCACTAATTCACTATTTCTAACCTTTGCTCATTTTTTTGAACATATCTTAAAAATTACATCATATATGAGCATGAAACTAGTCCCATTTGAAAGAAGACTCAATTATCTTTTCGATGATAGGTCATTTTCTTAAAATGGACTTAAAATAAAAAAGTTATAACCTTTTAAAGTTAAGTCTGCGTTTCTATCTAGATGAATCGATTGGCCAATCAATTCCAGACATCCAGAGAGCACTCTGGACGTCCTGAATCGATTTACCACTCAATTGTAGCAGTTTTGGTGTACGAATAATGGCTAGTTTTCATTCTTAACAACCCCAAATGGATATAATACTCCATGGGTTTCATATATAAGCTAAGATACATCAAATACAACCAAGAGAGAGCCTGAACTTCAATTGAAAACATCTTTTTACATCTTTCTTCATCTAAATCATGAATTAAGCTCTACTTTGTGAAATTCCTCTATTCTAGAGCTTCACTTATTTCATCTACTCTATAAGAGAGTTTATTTAAGTTGTTATTCATCTATTTATCATTTCCTAATTGTTAAATGTGAGGTATCCCTTGGAAAAACTTAATGAGGGTGAGGAATCCCTTGTAAAAGAGATTTTTGCTCAAGGAAGAGCAAGGAATTATAAAGCTTTTTCAAGTGCCATTGAAACTTGAAGAATAGTGGATTAACACAAGCTTAGAGAGCTTAGAGAGTGGATGTACACCTTGGTGAGGATATCCAAGGGAGGAACCACTATAAATTTTTGTGTTTGATCTCTCTTCCTTATATCCTTATTTTTCTGCAACATTGCTCTATTTTTCTTACTGGTTTATGCTCTATTTTGCTACTATTATTAATTGATATATTGTGCTTCAATATTAATCTTATTGCTTGGATGATTATATACTTAGAAGAGTTATATATCCATGCACATGCTTCTTGATTATTTTATCCATACATAGTTGATCAACTAGTTAAATGAATTATGCTTCAATGTTGATCTTGTTAGTTAAATAGTTGGAAAAGAACTCAATTTATGCATTAGCTTCTTGTTTGTTATTTATGCATAATTAAATGAGTTTCTTTATACAAGTGAATTAAATTGTTATATCTTAAGTGCAAACATATTCATAAAGCTTTCTTGGAAGTGTTTAGATCAAAATTATTCTCATAACTTCCTAAAATCAAAGGATTTCCAAAAAGAGTTTGAAAAATAAGAAAACTTTTAAAAATATCCAATTCACCCTCTCTTGGGTGTAGGTTGCTAAGGCCAACAGTGTTAACCTTTATGTTTTTAGGGTTTTTCTTTAATTTCTTAGGTTCATACTTCAATATCAATTAGGTATGTTAGTTTTCTCTTCTTTTATTTATTCCTTTGCTATATTGATGTAGGTAATCACATATGATCATCAAGCTTTAGTTAGTTGAACTAGTATCAAACACAACTTAGATGTAGATAATTGTGTGGTAGGTGTTAATCATCTAGCTTTAGTCAGTCGAACTAGTTTTAGAGATGTAGGTAATCACATGGTAGGTATCAATCATCCTTTTTTTCTTTATTTTTATGTTTCCTTTATACTCATTTAAATGTCATGTAATTGTCTTCTTAAATTTCAAATTTTACTTCCCTTAAAGGTTTGCCATGTTGATAATTCCTTATTTTTCATGATTATTTATGGTACCTTTTTACTCAAATTTCTCTAATTCTTTTACTTCTTCATCTTCCTTTTTAACTTTTTTAGAATAGTAATGTCTTTTTTAGTGTTATCTTCATTCTCCTACTTATTAAGATAATCTCTAATTGATCTTTAAATGATGAGGAAGTGGATTTGGCTTATTGATTGAAAAGTGGGTTGGAATACATATGGTAGGTGAATGAAAAAGTAAAAGATATTGCTTCATTTGGTTGATGCCTTAACCTAAAAGTTATATTTGTTTGCAGTAGCGTCATTTAACTATTGACAACATAGGTCTCATGTTTGTACCTGTTAAAAAGGATAAACAAACTTGCAGTTATAGTATTGATTTCTTTTTCATGTTTAATGGTGACATCATTTATCAAGTTGAAATTGTTTCCCTATTTTCTACCTTTCAACAATGTGTAATAAAGTGTTTAAAAGTGTGTCTAACCCAGCTGACTTGGAATGTTTTATATTTGCTTGCTTGTTTTGAGACTATGTGATAAGATGAAGCCTAAGTAAGTAAACATGTCAGTTTTCTTATACTTATGTACATATGTTTAATAGAAGATTAGCAAATGGACCTATATTATGTAGTTCAATGATTGATTTTTTTTACATTAAGCATGAAAAGATGGAAAAAAATCTTCTTCAAAGTCTCATTAATGAATTATATTAAATTACATTAGATAATAGGTCAGCGCTAGCTATACCCCATGAAATAGGTGAGCACTGCACCAATCTTGTTGATGATAAGGAGGCTAATTTTGTTATACATGAATTTGATTGATGTGTTATGCTTTGAAATGTTTATAGGGGCTTCCTTTAGAGTCTATCTTCCTTAAAGCTTATGGCATTGGATTGTAGATATGACTTCTTAGAGGTAGGGTTAGTTACTTATTAATGTAGGTTGACAAAAAGAGTTGATCATATTTGGCTTAAGCTAGCAAAGCTCAAGCATTATAGTTTATTGTGATTGAGTTTAATTAGTCTTTAAGCACCATTTTAGGAATTATTTTGTGTGTTAGTTTGATCATTGAAAGTTATGTCATACTAAAAAAGAACTTAAAGAACACAAAGAAAAGCTTAAAGACTAAGTCTTTTAAGCTAGTCAATCGGACTAAAGTAAAATTAGGCCTTTGAGAGGCTTTAATAGAATAAGTAGCATATGCATGCTAATCAAGAAGGATGAAAAGATTAGGTTGAAGTAGAAAGTCGAGGTCTTAGATGCTAAACTCTTGAGTGTTCAAGTAGGTTACTCACCATTTCTTTCATTTTGGCTTCTATTGAACTTTTTTAATGGTCATTTAAAACTTATTTCTCATGTTTTGGCTTCTAGGGCCTTTTTGTGGTATTCAAACATTTTTTTCTTAAAACTTAACTTTTGATAAGCTTTTTGGTGGTTATTCAGACCTTTTCATAAGTTATATTTATTTTGATATCATTTGGGCCTTTTTCTGATAGCTTCTAATGAGTTTATTTTTATTGGGTCATTCAATTTTATCATAATTTGCATTTAGGTTTTAATAAGCCTTAATGCTTCTTGGGTCATTCAAACCTTTTTGGATCTAGCACTTTGTTTCTAACAAGCTTTAGTGTTTTTTAGCCATTCAAATCTTTCTGATCTAGCATTTGGAATTATAAAAAGCTTCCTTGACTTTTCATATTTTCAAGGTTTTGTGCCTAAAAGTTTAATTACTTAAATTGTAAGAATTGATGTTGTATAGCTTAATTTTTAAATGTTGGAGGCATATAGTTTGCATACTAAGCCTTAGTTATTAGAGGCACATGGCTCACACTAGGCTTTTGGTGTTAGGGGCATATAACTCACATTAAGCTTTAAGTGTCAAAGGCATGCAGGTTGCATCGAGCTTTAAGTTTTACTAGCATATAACTTGCATCAGGATTTATTATGATGAAGGTATATAGCTCACACCGGGCTTTGAATGCCAATGGCATGTAACTTACATCAAGCTTTAAGTGTTGAGGGTGTTTAGCTCATATAGGGCTTTATAGGCTAAGGTATTTAGCTCATAATAGGCTTTATACTGTTAAAGGTTGCTTAGCCTTCAAGATAGTTTTGTAAAAATTGTAAAGTTTGAAATTTAAGTTAGTAATTATCCAAGAGGATCATAATTTGAAATATATTTTAAAGTGAAAAAGGTTGCCTATTATGTAAGCTCTTTGCCTTTTCTTATTAATCTTTTACGAGGTATTATGTAGCAAGCTAAAAGATAAATAAGTTTTGGAAGATTCAAGTTTTTATCATGAGCTAGCGAGTTAATCTTTTAAGCTTTTCAACTTTTATAGTAACCAACAATTTTTTAGCTTTATCATCTTTTATGTTTCCTTGCATAAAGTGCTTCTATGATGAGTGATAAATTTTGCAAATATCTATTCCTTTGCAAAAAAGGAATAACAATGAATTATTATGTATCTTCCAATATCAGTTATCAATAATGATAAATAAACTATTCATGCACATAATTCTCATGCATGTTTAATAATGCAATAATGACATTGTAAAGTTCTAAGAGTGTTTTACTCTCCTTTTTCAATCGAGCACATTACGAAGGTGCAATATCAAATTTATAGCAAAAATATGTATGTAAAGACATTTAAGCAATTTTAAGTATCATGTGCAATTTTGATATCTTGAGTATTTCTTTAAAAGGATTAACTATATTTTCAAATCAAGTATGAAATATTTATATAAAAGCATAATTTTTCAAAATAACATAAGGATATGATAATTATATACATGTATGTATTTAAGAGTGTGTTGCTCTTCCTCTAATAATAACAAAGTGTATATATGATACCAAGCTTATATCAATAAGGACATGTAAAGGCAACTAAGCCATGTGAGATTATATATAAGTAATTAACTTTATATTGGCAATTACCAGTATTGAGGCATATAATAATTTTCAAATAAGATTTAAGCCATCCATTCTCAGTATTTGTGAATCTTAACATGTTGTTTTAATATTAGCATTATAAATTATTGTGTCTTTATCTTTTTTTGTGAGGTATACATATGACATGGGAGTGGGGATGCTCTTAATAAATTACCAACCTTTAATTCCTAATGGCATTTTAATTATTAAATATATCATAAGTGAAAACTTTCAGGCCTAAAACTTATAAGACACTTTGTTATAATTTCCTAAAGAAAAATAAACCCTTTTTATCCAGAGCTTATTTAATATATTAACAAATACTTATTGTACAACTATCTATCCACTTTTAGCATGCATAGACATGTAGAAAGTAAGTGAAAAATGTTTTCTTTCTCTTTTTCTTTCTTGTCTCTAACTCAATCTTTTATTTATTAGCATTAAATATTTCAAACTTTTAATCCTACATGTTAAAGCTTTGCATTGATTCCTTTAAATTACTAAGTTTTCAATGGTTAGAGTCATATAAGGCCTGACTATATATCCTTAAGAATAACATAATGATGATGGATAAACTACTACTATCATTTCATAATAGTAATAACTATCTAAGGTATAAGGATGGGTTTCAATATTTTATAGTTAAACTTTTGGAAAGTGCACAGATAATCAGATGTGAGAATTCCCTACTACTTTTCTTGTTTGACCATTATACAAATTACAAAGTTAGTATTTTTTTCTTTTATCTTACATGCTTTGTATTTTTTCTATTTTACATGCTTTATGTAGCTTTATCAATGAAGTAAAGCTAAAGAATTATCTATATAGCAAGTTACTAATAAATTAGTGATGTAATTTGCCTGACAGCAGGTTTTAACCATTAGTATGATAACTAATTTAGCAATGCATTTGGACAAACACATTATGTGCAATTGGAGTTAAGCATCTTTAATAAAGAGATATATTATGTAGATGCCTAACAATACCACAAAGTTAGTACTCATGCAATTGCAAATTTGAATTCAAGATTGAGGAAGTTCAACATCCCTTTAAAGGTGCCTTGGAATTCAAGAGCTCTACGATGTATAGTTATTAGTGGGTTTAACCAAACACATTTGCTATGCTCTCTTTAAATGTAATTAGATATCTATTTATAGGATGTTAAGGCTTTGTGCCATACTCTTGTAGATAAAGTATAATTTGCATTCTTCAAATTTTAGAGTTATAAGCATTAGAAATGTTTAATGAGCTAAAATTGCACTCACCATGAATTGCAGGTTTTGAATTGGTATGTTTTACTAGCCTCTCCTTGACTACGCCTTTTAGAATTATGAAATGTTACAAAGATTAAATGTTGTTTTTGATCCCTTAGATCATAAAATCATAGGCCTATGTCACACATTAATTACTTGATAAAATTACATAAAGTTAGTGAGCCTTATGATTACCATTATTATCTTTCTTCAATCAATCGTGAACTCTTTATTATTATGTTTACCAAACTCGTAAATCTCACCTTTCCAAAGGTAGCTTCAATGGGAAAGAGATTGATGCTTTTTCACTCTTGATAATGCAATTATTGATGCTTTTTAACAAAAATTGAGGAAATTTAGATCCTATAAGTAATTGGGTATGATGCTTTTTTTTTATTCAATATGAATAATGTTGGTGTAAAGGATGGGATCCTTAATTGGAGTCATCAAACTAGGTGATAAAGAGATGACATTTTTTTGGCCCTAATAGGTTTTGATATCATTGGATTCATCTTTTTTTGTTAAAGGTTGTAAAATCCAATTGAGGGATGTTCATTTGAGAAATTTCATTTTGAATCCTCAGATATCTTTTTATCTTTTCTTTTTTGAAACTTTCAAAGAACTTTAGGAAATCCATAAATTTTCTTAGAGAATTGAAGATGTGATCTTCTACTTGTTAGTGGGTTCCTTTTGAATGGACTTAAAATATCCATTATATTTGTTATTTGGTATAAAGGAGAAAAAATAAAAAATATAGAAGGTGAAAAAAAAAACATATGGAGTACTTTTGAAATAAGCCTATTACTTGGACATAAGGAAGACTTGTTATGAAAAAGGAACTAGGAAATTGTTTTTGGCTAATTTATGCTTAGGGTTCTATGCATATATATATATATATATATATATAAGGCTTTTGTTATGCCTTAAAAAGAAGTAAACAACAGTTAAAGCAAGTTTTTTTTCCTCTTGGTCAAAGGACGACATGCAAAGGAAAAAAATTATACAATATTTTGCTAAATTGTGCTAGAAGATTGATTATCATATTTAATCGGATTCACATTAAATTTTAGCATGTTGTTGCTTGTAATTTAGCCAATGTAGTGCATAATTTTCTATTGATTTTCTTTTTCTTTATTGGCTAGTTTTACATAGTAATTGGTAATAATTATTATGTTAATTTTGTTAAGAATTCAACCTATTTTGAAAAAGAGTTTTTACACTGGTTATTTCCTAAATTTTCTAAGAAGATATTATATTTGTTATTTTATTAGTAAATTTTTTTATTGGACTAGATCCTATGATTTTAACTCTCACATTGAAGGGTTTTTAATTTAACTTTCTTGCATTATTTTCTTATGATTTATTTTATTATACATGTGGGAAAAGTTAATTTGAGTGAGTTATTTAATTTTTTTGTTATGTGTTATTTTGATCCTATTATTTTTCCTAACAAGTGGTATTAGATATTAGGCTCTAGTACATTTTACTTATGTGAGTATGGAGGTTAATATAAGTAGAATAATATTCTTGAAGGGTAAGAACTATGCTTTTTGGAAAAGAAAGATGAAAGATTTACTTCATATAAAAGACTACTATTTGCCTGTATTTATTGCTAAAAAACCTAAAAATAAATAAATTTAGAACGAAATTTATTACATAAACAGGTTTGTGGATATATTAGGTAATGGGTAGAAGAGAATTTTTGAAGTTATATTGAAGAAGAGACATGTGCTCTCACATTATGAATTAAACTTGAAAAGTTACATGCTAAAAAGATTGAAAATAATAAAATGTTCTTGATATCAATATGGCACTCTGATAACATATTACTTGAATAAGTATTAAAGGATTATTAATTACCTTTCTACTATAGGTATCAAATTTGAAAATGAAGTTTAAGGTTAATGCTTCTCGGTTCTTTACTAAACTCATGGGCAATATTTAAAATTTTTATATTTAATTCTACCCAAATGGCATAATAATTATTAAAATTGTTAAAAATAGCATCTTGAATGAAGATTTAAGAAGAAAATCATAGAGTTTTTCTTCATAGTTAGATGTTTTAGTTGTTGAGTCTCAGTGGAGAAGTAAAAGTCAGGGTACAAGGAATAGAGATCAGAGTAGAAGTAAATTTAGGAAAAGATTTGAAAATATTAAGTGACATTATTATAGCAAAAAAGGGCATATTAAGAAATATTATTAGAAGTTGAAAAAGGATAATAAAAATAAAAATTATATAAAAAAAGGACAAGTAAAGAAGATGAAAATGATAAGAATAAGGTTAATATAACTATTGATCAATTTCTTTTGATTCATGAAGATGATGTCATAAATCTTAAAGAGAATTAAACTAGTTAGGTAATTAATAGTGCTGCTTCCACCAACATTACATGTAAAAAAAAGTTTTTTTTTTTTTCATTTTACACTCCTGGTGATTTTGGAGACGTAAGATTGGCTTATGAAGGTGTAGTAAAGTGTGCTAATATTGGAGATGTCATTTTAAAAACATCCAATGGAACCAAATCAACCTTTAAGTGTGTAAAACATGTCTCTTACATTCAATTAAACTTACTCTCTATAAATAAACTTTATGATGAAGGTTATGATAATTTCTTCTCACATGACTAGTGCAAGCTTACCAAAGGTTATATAGGTGTGGCTAAAGATTCAAGGTATTCTACACTTTTCTTAACTCAAGTTAGAGATGTTATTAATTCTACAGAGTCAAGTGATAAGATTGAATTATGGAATAAGAGGCTGTGTCATATGAGTGAAAAATGGATTGTTGTTTTAGCTAAAAGAAATGTACTATGTGGAGTATAGAGTTTATATTTACAAAAGTGTGATCATTATTTAGCTAAAAAATAGAATAGAATAGCTTTTAAGAGTTATCTATCTTTCAAAAAATTAGAGATACATGAATTGATGCATTTTAATATGTATGGTCCTATAAATTCAAAGGCACTTAACAATTCTCTTTATTTTGTTACCTTCATTGATGATTACTTAAGAAAGATATAGACATACATATTGAAGATAAAAAAACCTAGTGTTTGGGGTATTTAAACAATTTCATGCTTTAGTTCAAAGAGATATAGGGAAGAGGTTGAAATGCATACACACTAATAATAGAGGTGAATATTTAGAACCTTTTCATGCTTATTACAAAGAACAAGGTATTAAACATTAGAAAATACCACTAAAGACTTTGCAATTGAATGGCTTAGCTAAAAAGATGAACAAAATATTGGTTAAGATAGTTAGATGTTTGCTTTCATATGTTAGATTACCAAAAAAAATTTAAGTTGAAGATTTGAATACAATTGTACATGTTTTGAATCTCTTACCATGTGTTCCTTTACAGTTTGAACTATTAGAAAATGTTTGTTTAGGTAAGAATGTTTCTTATGATCATTTATAAGTTTTTAGATGTAAAATATTTGTGTATATTCTCAAGGGTGAAAGATCCAAGCTTGATATAAAAACAAAGCAATACATGTTTTTAGATTATGGTTAAGGTGAATTTGGCTATAGATTTTATGATCTTGTTGAAAAGAAGTTAATTAGAAATAGAGATGCTATGTTTATAGAAGATTAAACATAAAAAGATATTAGTAAGGAAGAAGTAGTAATGCTTTAACTTAGTAAATCATTACCTAACTTGGATATAGTCCATATGAAAGAGGAGTAGGATAGAGTTAAAGCTTAAAATTTTGAGTATGGTATAGTTAATGTAGATGACCCTACATAATAAGACAATGTATATAATGAACAACTAACGCTAGAGGCCCCAGTTACTACACTAAGAAGATCTACCAGAATTGGATAACCTTCTATAAAATATACTAAAAATGAATTTATTCTTCTGACTGATGAAGGAAAGCTTTATTGTTATGATGAGACTATAAAAGATGAACATAGAAGTTAGTGGATTGAAGGTATGCAAGATAAAATGAAATCTTTGCAAGAGAATCACACTTATGAGTTAATAAAATTATTGAAAGGTACGAAAACTTTGAAAAATAGATAGATGCATAAAATAAAAAAAATGTAAAACATAACTTTATGCCTCGATATAAAGCAAGATTAGTTATGAAAGGATTTAATCAAAGAAAAGGAATTAATTTTAAAGAACTTTTTTTCTTCTATTGTGAAAATGTCTTTTATTCATAAAATACTTAGCTTACCAATTAGTTTTGATGTAGAAATTATGCAGATGGATATAAAAATAGGTTTCTTTATGGTGATTTAAAAGAAAAGATTTACATAAAGTAGCTAAAGAATTTTGAAGTGAAAGGTAAAGAAAATAATGTATATAAATTTAGGAAGAGTCTTTATGGGTTAAAGTAAGCTCCTAAATAATGATATAAAAAGTTTAATCAATTATGGGGGAGTAAGGTTACCAAAAGATAACCTTTTATTACTGTATATTTATTTAAAAATTCTCTAATGATGATTTTATCATTCTTTTTTTTTATATTAATGATATTTTGATTGTTGACAAGAATACTGTATGAATTGTTGAATTAAAGAAATAATTGAGTAAATTTTTTTCCATGAAAGACTTGGGTAGCCAAAATAGATTTTGGGTATGATGATTACTCAAGAGAAAGGTGCAAAAAAGCTTTATTTGTTATAAATGAAATACATAAAAAAGGTACTTCAAAAGTTTAGTATGAAAAATGCTAAAGTTATTTCTAGTCCTTTTGTTATTCATTTTAAATTGAGTGCCAAGCAATGTTTAACTACAGATGAGGAACAACAAGATATAAAAAGAATTTCTTATGCCTCAGTAATTGGAAGTGTATTGTATGCCATGTTATGTACTAGATTTGACATTGCTCATGCCATTATTATAATAAGTCATTTTCTCTCAAATCTTGTTAAAGAATATTGGAATTTTGTAAAATAGATTATGAGATATCTTCGAGATATAACTAATTTAAACTTATGTTTTAGAGATGAAAAACCCTTATAAATTGGTTTTCCTAATACAAGCTTAGCTGGAGATATTAACTTTTATAAATCTACTTTTAGTTATTTGATTAAGTTTGTAGGGGGAGGTGTAGCATGGCAATCTAGATTGTAAAAATATTTTACTAATATGTTGCTCTTTCAATACAAAATTTATTGCAGTAACTAAAATATATAAAGAATTACTATAGATGGAAAAGTTTCTTCAAGAATTTGGATTTAAATAAGACCATTATATTCTATTTTGTGAAAATTAGAGTGCAATACACTTTGGTAAGAATTTTGCTTTCTATGTAAGGTTGAAGCATATTAATGTTTGTTACCATTAAACACATGATGTTTTAAGTAATAAATCATTAAAACTTAAAAAAGCTCATACAGGTAACAATGGTGTCGATATGTTGACTAAACTTTTACCAAAGGAAAAGCTTGAAGCATGTTACTCAATAACTAGAATGGCATTGGTAGGTTCCTCTTAAATGGACTCACAATATACTTTATATTTATTATTTGGTATAAAGGAAAAAAATATAAAAGATGAAAAAAAACATGTGGGGCAGTTTTGAAATAAGCCTATTACTTGGGTGTAAGGAAGACTTGTTATGGAAAGGGCCCAGGGAATTGTTTTTGGCTAATTTATGCCTAAGGTTCTGTGCATATACGTATAAGGCTTTTGTTGTGCCTTAAAAAGAAGTGAACAATAGCTGAAGTAAGTTTTTATTCTTTTTCCGGTTAGAAGATAATGTATGGAGGAAAAAATGTATAGTATTTTGCCAAATTGTGCTAAAAAATTGATCACCATATTTAATCATATTCATATCAAATTTTGGTATATTGTTGCTGGTAATTTAGGTAATGTAATGCATATCTTTCCATTGATTTTCTTCTTCTTTATTAGTTAGTTTTACACAGTAATTATTGATAATCATTGTGTTAGTTTTGTAAAGAATTTCACCTATTTAGATAAAAAAAATTTACTAGTTATTTTCTAAAATATTTAGGAAGATATTGTATCTATTATCTTATTAGTGGAGATCTTTTATTGGACTAGGTTGAGTGATTTTTATTCTCACATTGAAAGATTTCCCACGTTAAAAATTATTGGTTTCCTTTAATTTATTTTTCTTGCATTATATTCTGGTGATTTATTTTATTATACATATGGAAAAAGTTAATTTGAGTGAGTTATCTAATTTTTCATCACATGTTACTCTAATCTTGTTATTTTTCCTAACACTACCACTATCATGCAATGGTAGTTAGAGACAAGTTGAGCCTTTTTCTAATTGAGAAAGGTGGTTAACTAACTTATGGATGCACCAAATAATAACTTCTAAATTTACTGGTGGTCGTAGAGGATAGCTGATTGGCTAAGATACTTGTACAAGAAAGCAAAAGAATAGTCAGATCTACATGATAAGGGTGGTTTGCCATGCATACTCCAATAACTATATTAATACTTGTTTGGCAGAATAGTAATTAGGAGTAATGAAATGATTTACATAAGTGCACCTTGGCCATTTATAAGCTCAGATAAGTGTGAATTATGTTGGAGATGATGGAACTTCATAATTATTGATTGCAAATCAATAGGATCCAATCATAATATGACATTTATGATATTTAATAAGCATTATAAGCCTATTAGGCTAATTGTGGATATTTATTCATGATTTTGGATAAGTTGATAAGCCTTTAAGTCAACTCTAACTAGACTAGTTAGATATAAAGGTAAAGATTACATTTGTGTGTGTGTGTATCAAGCAAGAGCATTTATGTTTGACCAAACATGATTTGGTAAGATGTTTTAGTTTTTATAACCTTATGTAGTAGCTTATTGGATTTTCTTTTGACTTGAACTCCATTCCTTTATAGAGCTTTACTTCATTTATATGTGATGATAGATGAGCTATTTCAAAATTTTATTTTTACTTTAATATTTGATAATTCATCCTTCTCTTCATGGATAGTTGTACAAAGGTCATTATCCAACACCTTTGTCATGTTAACCTTAAAATATAATTTATAACAATTATATATCAATATAATGAGAATCACTTTCTTCTCATGAAAAATGTAAATTAAAGTAAATAATTCACTCATTTTTTAAATTTCTTATAATAATAAAGCTAAAATACAAAGTAAGTAAATTAATGAATGCAAATTACAAAAGGTTGTGTGAATTGTGATAACATCAAGTTTGCATATTAATGGAATTCAATATTAGAGCTTTCACCAATCTTTTGAAGTTTTATATTGATTAATGATAATGACTTTAATAATATATAGTTCAATATATTTCACATATCATTATTTGTTGCAACACATACACTATTAAATAAAAGAAAAACACAAGATGTAAATGCCAATGCTCTCTAAAAATAAATTAGAGTACAATCTTTGTCCTTTAACTTACATTCTTAAGTCATAACTCAATCTATAGCCTCTTAAATACACACAATGCTATGTAAAAATGCTTAGAGGGCCTTTTTATTTGATGCATCTAGTTAATGTTCACCTTTTTGAGTTACCACCTTGCAAATATTGAATAGTTGATCAAATGATTAATTAATAAAAAACATACCTTAAAGTTTAGATAGCTAATACAAAGGATAAAAATAGACGTTGATAAAGAACTAAAAATACAAAATTAGGATGATAAACTAATAAACATTGTAGACAGAGGTCAACAAAGAATAAAGAGGCATAGGAAAAATGACGAACGATGTTGCAAGATAAAAAGGAATGAAAAGGCATAAGAAAATGATAAATGATTGGCATTGTAGGACAAAGTAAAACCTTGAAAACCATTTTTTTAGATTAAATTTTCAATAATTTCTTAATTAGTTTTTTGAAAAAAGATAAAACTCTTAACTATTTTTTTAGGTAAAAAACATAATGAGTCATCACATTATGATTGGTTAATAGTGTAAAATCCTTATGTATTATTGGTGGATAGAATTCAATCTCTTATAAAAAAGTGATAAATTTTCATGAAAAAAGTTATAATCTCATATTTTGAACACTAGCAACCTTATATAAAAAACTAAAAGATTATAAAAACTACTAAAACCAATCCCATGATAATATAAAAATTTTGAATAAAGAAGTGGAATGAATCTAAGTTAAAATTTTAGAGGAATACATTAATCGCATTGTTTGTGTCGTATTTTAAGGAAGTCACTATCTAATCTAACTATTAAACAAGGCTTGGAATGTGAGCTTTTGTGCTATCTAATTTCTTAAGCATTTTGCTATTTTCTATCTTTTTGGTTTTGATTTTTATCTTTTGAGTTATGTCATTTGCTTTGAGTTATATATTAATTAATATTAATTTATTAATTGTCACATTTTATATTTATATTTCATTCCTTTTTTACTTTAAGTAATGAAGATGTTGATTAATGTCACATTTTGAGCAACCTTTGGTTGGCTCAAGTGGTAAAGTTTGTTATCTTCAACTATTCATTTTAGGTTCAATTCTTGTTACTTGGGTCATAAAGGATTAAATGATTTTTAAGTATTATTATAAGCTATCAAAGAGGCCGATTACATGTCTTACTCTTTGAATAGGACAAACTATCTCATTTCTAAAATTTTCTTAAAAAAAAGAAGTCACATTTTGAGTAATTTATTTGTAACTCCTAAATTTTATATTCATGGTTTTCCAAAATTTTTCTATGATTGAAATGTCTTTTGTACTTTTGTTAATTGTTGTTTATGTAAGGGTAATGTGATAAATAAACTTTCAATATTAATAACTTAATAAGGAGAGATGGAGGTAAGGGGCTAAGGTAGGCCCTAGCTCTTTTATCTTCAAATTTTAACATATTATATATTATTAAAGTTTTAATGGGCTATTAAATAATAGATGAATTTGGTATTTGGTTTAGGAGATGCATTACACTGTTATTAGGCTTCAATGTTCTTCAACTTTATGCGATCAACTTATATTTGAAAGGCTTTTCACTAGTTGAGCTTTAAACTACCCAATTACCCATTATCCAATATCATGTATATATATATATATATATATATATATATATATATATATATATATATATATATATATATATATATATATAATTTTGTCATTTGTTAGTTAATTTTTAGAAACTTATTCTATAAAATAAATCATCTTCCTATATCTTTCTCATTTTGCTCTACATCTCCTTTGTTCAAAAAATAAATTAGTTAACCAAATAGGTTAGTTTTTATTTTTTTAAAATATTAACAATAAAACTCATTACTTAATATTGTCACAATCTTATACTTTCTATTTTGATTTGTTATCTTATGTTAAGTGCTATTTTTGAATCTTTAAATACATCAAGGTTTTAATTTCTTGAAGCTTCAAGTTGAAAGTATTAAATTCATTTTTATTAATTTAATCACACAATATAATTAATATTTCTTAGTTATATGTTTTATCTTTTATATATGTATATAATTTGTAGTGATTGAGAAATTTATGACTTTGGATTAGATGAAGAAGGAGATTTTTATTTTGCAATAGATAGTTAATTTTTAAAAATTAGATTTAGGTTTTTTTGTAATTTAATGTTAAAACAATTTTTATATCATTATCATTTATATGATATTATTATTTTTACTATTTTAGTATAAAGATGTTAAAAAGAAAAACTATTGACTCATTTTTTTTTAAAAAAAGAGGGGAATGAAGACACATAACCTAAGACATCAACTTTAGATTTAGAAACTGAAGTAAAAAATGTTATTGAGCAACCTTCTTCTAAAATTATAAGAGCTGAACAAGAATAAATTAACATAGTTATTCTTATGCTTGATCTTAAAAAATGCCGTCAAAGTTAAGATTATAATATTAATCAATAAGATTAAATTCAAAGAGCATATATAAAATATGGGTCTTATCAATTTAAGAAAGATGTCTGTCTACTTTCTAATAATGCAAATCATTTGCCATGATTTTAAGCTTATTGATTTAAAAGTTTCCCTTGGCTAGCATACACACTAGAAAAAGATTCTACCTTTTATTTCCCATGCTATTTGTTTGCAAAAAAAAAAAAAAAATCAATTGGATATTTAGGTTGTGTTACATTCATTTCTTGGAAAATAGTCAACAAAGGAAAAAAAAAGCATATTTCTATCTCATATGGGCAAAAATCCTAATTCATGTCTTAATGTAGCCTATAAATGTTATGAAAATTTCAAGAACAAGTAATGTTATATTGATCAAGCTATGTGTAAGCAAACTTTTAAACAAGTTTTGAAAAATCGCTTATGCCTCAAAGCCTCCATAAATATTGTTAGAAGGCTAACTTTTTAATCATGTGCTTTAAAAGGGCATAATGAAAGCATGAAATAAAAAAAAAAGGCAACTTTCTTAAAATGATAAAATTTTCAACTTTTTACAATAAAGAAGTAGGTGAAGTTGTATTAGGAATCCCTTACAAAATGCAAATTATACATCTCCAATAATTCAAAAAGAAATTTTAAATATTTTTGTAAGAAATGTGCAAAGCCAAATTTGTAAAGAGATTGGTGATGCAAAATTTTGTTTGATTATTGATGAAGCTTAAGATGAATTTTAAAAAGAAAAAATGGTCTTAATTGTTAAATTTGTTAATAGAGATGAACTGGTGATTGAGAGATTTCTAGATCTTATACATATTAAAGATATCATTGCATCTGCTTTTAAACAAGAGATTTGTTTTGTTTTATCTTATCATAATCTCAACATTCAAAATGTTTGAGGGTGAGGATATGATGGAGCAAGTAACATGCATGGAGAATGAAATGTGTTACAAGCTTTAATTCTTTAAAAATGTCCATATGCATATTTTACTTATTGTTTTGCTTATCAATTATAATTGACTCTTGTTTTTGTTACTAAAGAATCAATTGATGTCTACAAATTTTTTTAGAAATTAACTTTTATTATTAATATTGCCACATCTTCTTATAAATGCAATGATGAATTACAAGCTAGTTATGTAAATGAAATTGCACAATTAATTGCAATGGATGAGATTGTAACAAGAAGAGGAGTTATTCAAGTTGGCACATTAAATAAGCTTGGAAATACTATCCTCTTCTTGTTAAATAATTAACTCATTAACAATGCTATTACATACATTTTTCTCAATACAACTAATTGAACATTCATTGAATAGTGACTATTACAAAGATTGTTGTGAAAATGGTTTTCTTTTTAAAAAGTTTATCTATGATTTCTATGAAAAGTACCATAAAAAATAAATAATAACTATTTATATGAAAAAAAATATTCATAACATAAGCCACCTTATTGATGAATGATGAAGTTCAAACAATATGATGAATTCATGATATTGCCAAAAGGATATTGTCATAGTAGAATATCATTATCAAGTAGATATATTTACAGCTATGATAGATTATGAATTGAAAGAACTAAATAGTAGATTCAATGAGCAAATAATAAAACTTCTTATTTCAAGCACAACTTTGAATCCAAAAGATGGATACAAGTTATTTAATATTGATGATATATGTAATCTTGCTATCAGATTTTATCCTTCAAAATTTTCAAATTTGGAGAAGTTTCAATTGATATATGAATTATAACATTATAAGTTTAATGTGCTTAATGATCACAAATTATAAAATTTGTATTCTATTTTTGACTTGTGTAAGAAATATGTGGAAACTAAAGAATCAACAAATTATCCTTTAGTTGATAGAATGCTTCAACTTGTCTCAACTCTTCCAATTTCAATAGAAACTTTCAAATGGGCTTTTTTGTTGGACAACTTATGACCCATATAATAATTGATAATTGCTATTCTTTAAGGGAACATTGGGCAAACTTCAAAATATAAAAGTGTGTCTTTATATTATTTTTGTTACATATATATGACTTTTATTATATTTATTGCTTTATAGTAATTTGATTTTATTTACCATACTATGTTTATATATTATGATCATAATTAAAATTTTTTTAAATTAATTTTCATAAAATTTTATTCTCAATTCCCTCAACTTAAAATTTATGCCTCTGCTACCGTTGGTTGATAAGGCTACTCCTTACATTAACACTCAAATTTCATATTCATATTTATTCATAAAATTGGGTTCCTTAATTTTGCAAGTACAGATTGTAAGCATAGGTTAATTGTGAACATGAGGAAGTGGATCAAGTATGTCTATAAACTTTTCCACCTTCTTTTTCTTTGGCACACTGTCCTAATGATTTTATAAGATAATTAAATAAAGGGGACAATTAATTCTTTTATTTTTATATTGTCTTTTCATGTATGGTTGAAATATTTTTTTAATTTTTATATAAATATAAAATTTTTAATTTAATTGAAAAGGACAAAAGTCTAAAAGCATGCGCAGACCGCCAGAGTGAGCATTTATTCACAATAGATTTTCAAAACTTTTATAAGATAGCTAGTATTTAATATTTTAGCGGTGGAATAACAATTAATATTAATTTAAGAATTTTACTCCTTAATATATTCAAGTTTTAAATTTAAAGTCTTACGTGTGTGTCTCACTGGTAATACCAATTCTACCATTAAAAAAAAAAAGAAAACTTTATAAGGGAGATGAGTATAAATAGAAAAGCCTCATCTCATTTTTCAATTATGACCCCACTACAAATTCTAGTTAAGAACCGAATAATCATAACAGCAAAGTTCATTAATTGCTTACTTATATCTAAAAAATAACTTGGCTTGCAATTATTTTTTAATTAATAGAAAAATGACTTAATTCTTTGTTCCTCATCTACAAAGTTCGCAACATTAACTTCCAATGAATAAATAATTTGTTTCAAATTTAATTTAATATATGAGTACAATGTAACATTAAAAAAATTAAATAGAAAAAATTATATTGTTTAAACTTCATCATTCATCAATAAGGTGGCTTATGTTACGAATATTTTTTTTTCATATAAATAGTTAAAATTTATTTTTTAACAGTATTTTGTCGTAGAAATCATAGATAAACTTTTTAAAAAGAAAACCAATTTTACAACAGTTCTTGTAATAGTCGCCATTCAATAAATGCTCAATTATGTCATTGTTAATGAGTTAATTATTTAACTATTGAAAAAAATGTATTTAATAGCATTGTTAATTAGTTAATTATTTAACTATTTTAGAACATAAAGTTATGTTGAGAACAATTATAAAATATAATATTTTTCATTGTTTGTTTCACAGTATGATATTAGTCTGATATAATTTTTTTAATTCTATTTTCTACCGAGTTCAGTCACTCTTGGAAAAAGGAATTATTATCTAACTACAGTAACCTTTAGGAAAAGAAATTAATTCATAAGTTATGAGCAATAACTTCAATAACACTGGTAATAACCACAACGACAGCATTAAACTGGTAATACAGAAAAATTTTTGTGTATTACAGTATAAGTGTCTTTATTCTCAATAGATTGAGAGAATCAGTCATTAATTTTATGAAACTCATATATATTAGAAATTATATTATTCAATTTTATTTCATTAATTGATTGAGAATAATAATATATGTTATAATTATTCAATAATTACTTGGTTATATAAGAAAAATTTTTAAGTATTATATTAATACAGAAAACTTAGTGCTACTCTTATATAAATATTATTAATTATATTTTTTTTAACTTGACATTTTGATTAAACAAAAAATTATATATTTTTAGTATGAAATTAGTTATTTTGAAAAAAATTAGATTGTTGAATTAAAAAAATAATATACTTAGAATAACGTTAAGTTTTGAAATATCAATGTAATATTATAAATTTTTGCTCATTATATAAAGAGGAAGACTTGTGAAAGTAGCCAGAGAAATACAGTTTTTAATCCTTAAAAAAGTGAGTTCTTTTATACACTGAATATTACTCAATTCATGAAATTTAATATTTTTTATTCCCCATTATTTATCAATGGATTGTTAGATATTAAATTAGATATTACTTTTAAAAAAGTGATTTCATGAATATTACTTTTATTTAATCCTTAAAAAAGTGAGTTTCTTTTATACTTAGAAATTTTTTTTGTGTATTACAGTATAAGTGTCTTTATTCTCAATAGATTGAGAGAATCAGTCATTAATTTTATGAAACTCATATATATTAGAAATTATATTATTCATGCATTAAAATTTATAATTTATTTTCATTAATTGATTGAGAATAATAATAAATGTTATAATTATTCAATAATTACTTGGTTATATAAGAAATTTTTTAAATATTATATTAATACAGAAAACTTAGTGCTACTCTTATATAAATATTATTAATTATATTATTTTTTAACTCGATATTTTGATTAAATAAAAAATCATCTATTTTTAGTATGAAATTAGTTATTTAAAAAAAATAGATTGTTGAATTAAAAAAAATAACATACTTAACAATATTTATATAAGAATAATGCTAAGTTTTCAATATCAATGTAATATTATAAATTTTTGCTCATTATATAAAGAGGAAGACTTGTGAAAGTAGCCAGAGAAATACGGTTTTTAATCCCTAAAAAAAGTGAGTTCTTTTATGCATTGAATATTACTCAATTCATGAAATTTAATATTTTTATTCCCCATTATTTATTACAGTTAATTCATTTTATAAATGTTAATAAATCCATTTAATTTATTTATTTTTATTAAACTTTTCAAGACTACTATTTATGCACAAAGTTTAGGATAATTAAATATAAAAAAATAATAAAATAAATATAAGTAGGTTGAGAGTGTAAAATAATAAAATATTTATTACCAAAAAACAAGGATAAAATTGAAAAATATTTAATATTTTATTGAGATTCTAAGTAATAAATAAAAATGTATAACTTTTTTCAAAGTGTGATAGATAATAAGGAATTAAGGGAGTAACTCACATTGAATTTTATTTTTATAATGAATATTTAATTTAATAACTCACAATTTATTGATAAACTTATTGTTTTCATTTTTTATTATTTGTCGCAATTACTCGATTTTAGATATATTAAAAAAGTATTTTAATTTATTTATTTTTAGTAAATTTTTTAAGACTGTCTTTTATGCATAAATTTCAAGACAACTGAAAATAAACAAAAAAAATATGATAGAATAAATATAAGTGTATTAAGAATATTATAATAATGAAGGATTAATTAGTAAAAAATAAAATTAAAAAAATATTAAATGCTCTGTTACAATTTCAAAGTAATAGATAAAAAAATAAAATATTTTTTAAATATGACATAAAAAATAAAACAATGATTTTATGTATATATTAAGTGTTACTCGATGGATCCGTGAGGTAAAATTGGCCCTAAGAAAATGCACTTGTGGACTATGTCATTCCTAAAATTTGGGTGTTATCGTTGGTAGTCCTTCGAAGTGCCTTCCGTTAAAAGAAATTCTCCCTCTATCTATGAAGCAAATTAAATTCAAACCTCATCTGAAGGCACTGGCGGGAGTTGTTAAACCCCACCTGGAACATGGGTTGTTTGAAAGATTGAGAATATGTTACTTTGTCTTTTTGTTTAAGGATTACATACTTTTAGATATAGACAAATTAAATAGAAATATTTAAATTTCAAGATCCTTCAAAAAACATTAAAAAAAAAATCTTTCAAGAGAGGTTGACTTCTCATCTCATCTCATAAAATAAATGGGGCTAAAATAATCTACTAGTTCAGAAGTTTGACAAATCTAACGACAGCTTTCAAGTGAAACGATCCAATGGCAAAATTTATTATGTTTGAGCAAATTACAATTATTTTCTTTCAGATTTGTTCGAATTACATATCACGTCTTTCATTTTTTTAAAGGATTCCACAAACAATTGCACCGAGGGGGATGGATTATAATTACCCTCATTTATATTATCTTATAATATTCTATTAACCAAATCTTAACTTATTACATTTCTTTATTTTAATACAATATTAAATTAAATAAAGAAGGAAAAAATGTCAGTGAATAAGAGAGAAATATAAAAAGTCCATATAATTAAATTGGATTTGCCAGTTGATTAGCATTGATCTTATAAAAATACGAAGAATCCTACACATTTGGATGATTAGATATAACATTGACCGTTGATTGGTATAAATTTTATGAAAATGCAAATGTCCCACCCCCTTTTGAAAGGTTAAATATAGCATCTGACTGTTAATTAGTGTTAATCCCATAAAAATACAGGGGGTGTCACAAAATGGATAATTAGATGTAATAACTATAATTATAATTACTACACAGAATCAAAATGCAAATTGTACTAAAAATAAGAATAAAGTACCAATAAGGTATTAATTTATTGAAAAGTATGCTAATTTCAGATGAACTTTAACTATCAATGAGTTGCAATTCTGATCCTGGAGAGACTTTTGTTGGGAGGGGAAAACTTTATTAATATTTAGTGATGGTAAAAAAAAAAATATTTAATGAGACTTTGTTATTAATTGTGTCATTAATAGTAGGAATAAAATATTAAATGTGATTTTGCTATCCCTATTAAATTTATTTAGTTGAATATTATTAATTATAATTTAACCATCACCTAAAGGTGATTGTTAGTATTTGCCATTTTTTTTTAAATATATACATTCATATCTATATTTTTCTCTAAAGCTCTTCCACCTACAAATTTTTCTCTCAAAACAAAAAATTTTTCTCCAAAAATAACCTTTAAAAAAATTTATGTTAAATATAGGCCAATTTTCTTTCACACTAAAAAAAGTTAAAATAATTAGAGCATTTAATATTACGTCCATTATTATCATATTTGATTATACTATTTTATTTTCTTTTTAATTTAATATATTGCAATTACTTAATTTTCTATCCTTTTTAAATAAATAAAAAAAATTCATAATCTACTAACAAGGTATATTTAATATTTATCTTAAAAATTTTATAATTATTTTTAAACTAATTTTAATATTTCCCCCGAAACAACCTCTAAAAAAATTCATGTTAAAAAGTATTTAATGTAATGTCTGTCATTTTCATGTTTTATTAAACTAATATACTTTCTTTTTAAATTTAATATATTAAAATTATTTAATTTTAATTCCTTTTTAAACAAATAAAATTTTTTATGATTTACTAATAAATTATATTTAATATTTATCTTAAAATTTTTATAATTATTTATTTTGATTTAAATATATTTAATATTATTAATAAATTATTTATATATATTCATATTATAAATCGATATAGTACTCTTATGTATTTACCTAATATTATTATAATTATAATGTTCATATTTTATTTATAATATTATCCTTTTATACTATTAGTTAAATTTAAAAATTATTACAATAGATTTCTCGTTACATTTTTAATTATATTAATTTTTAAATTATTAAATTTATAATTTTACTAATATTCTTATTAGCTTGTGTTTCAAACGCTCTAAATTTAAAATCATTTCTAGGTAGATTATTTGTATAATGTAAATTAATTATTTTTTATTTAAATATATTTTATATTGTTAATGAATTATTTGTGTATATCAATATTGTAAATCATTATAGTATCAAGTATAATAAGTCACATTATATTTACTGATAAAAAGAGTGACATTATACTTTTAAATTAATTTCAAAATATGTGTGTATGACGTAATTGAGCATTTAATTTTTCAGATTATATTTTTTTATTTGATTATTAATTTTAGTATCTTATATTAAAATTTTCATAAAATAAAAATTTTTTGTAATTAATTTAGAGAAGGAGAGTAATGTATATATTTAAATATGCATATATATTTATATTTTTAATTATACTTTTTTAACTGTATAAATTATATTAATCTTATAATAATTTTTTAACAATATTTATTTATAAAATATGAAACAGGGCGCGCATACGCGCATATATACATACATATATATATATATATATATATATATATATATATATATATATATATATTAATTTTGTCTAAAAACTAAATCTCACGCAACACATTGGAGATGAATTAGTCTACTCCTAAAGTATTTCCACTGTTATTAAATACAAGAGTATTAAGTTTTTAAAATGTAATTTTTTCTTTATGTAGTGTCTTGTAACTAAAAGATAATTTTTCTATATTTTTATATATAAATATATTTTTCTTTAAAAAAATACTATCTCCTTTTTATATATAATAATATTGCAATATTTTTAGAAAAATATAAAAAAATAATTTTTTGGTCATGAAGGATGATTTTGCGAAACGAGTTGTAGCTAGAAATAAAAAGTTAATACCAAACACCATTATATTTTAAAATAGGTGAAATACTTTAGAAGAAATAAAAGTGTATAATTTTTTTAAAAAATTGTATTTTAAAAATAATAAATATTAAATATAATTAGATTAAGCCTAAAAAATATTAATATAATTTGCCTATTATCTTCTTAACATTCTCTTGTTTATAAAAAATTAAATTAAATTCTCCACTAATAATGATAAATTAATGTCTCCTAGATTAACGGTGGGACCGAAGGAGGGCAAGGTTGCAAAAACTTTCAATAATTTCATTCAACTAAAATCTTTTATTTTAGAAAATTTTTATATGTACCGATGAAAATGGTATGAATTGAACCCAAAATTTTATTGTGATGTATTAACCATTGATTTTTCATTTGGGGTCTACCTTATGAATTTGCCAATTTCATCTGATAACTCCAATATTTTGGGGCCACTTCTTCGGTTCATTTTGTCGGGAAGAATAGGAGTGCTCCTTATTTTAAGGGTTTTGCAATGATAATTGAAAAAAAAAGATAAAAATTATAATATAAAAGTTTAATATTAAAATAGTAAAGTTTATTTTGTGAAAGTTTAATATGAAACAAATAAAATTTATGATTTTTATATAAAATTTTATAATTTTATTAAAAATTATAAGTTTATATAAATTTTAGGTGTAATAAATATATTAAAAATTGTAATTACATTATTTAAATTCGTAACTTAATTGTTTTTTAAATTTTTATATATTTTTATGAAAAACTTGTAACATTTAAGAAAATTATAAAATTTTATATGACAATTATAATTATATTATAATTTTGAATAAAATCACAAGAATAGATAATTTTTTTAGTATACAGGGAAGCCTAGATAATTCGAACATGAGGAGGTAATGAGTTTAAGTGAGAGAAACAGAGTAAACCACCCCACTCTTTACGTTGTATATGGATCGCTTCGTTCTTAAAATATGGGTGAAGTGAACTTTAAAAAGAAATAACTATGATTTTTTATTTAAAATTATAAATTTTGATAAAAATTCAGTAAATTTTAGAATAAAAATTGTCTCTTCCTTTTTTCAAATTTGACATAAATTTGATAAAAGAAAGGAATAATGATACGCATGCTTTATCCTTTATTGCGTTACATTTTGAGCAAATTCTTACAATATATTATTAACATATAATGGAGGCGGGTGTGGCCGCTTCATATTTGGGATGAAATTAACACTACAGCACCCCTTCAAAAGGGGTGTACGTGGTCAAAGTTTCTGATTGCGCTCTACTTCATCGCTCTCCTTGGTCAGTACTACCACCACCATGCAGAGATGGAACAGAAAGAGAGCCCCTTTTCCCTTGATTGCGCTCATCTTCATTGTCCTCATAGCCTTCTCAACTCTCCACAGTGAAAATGGCATTCCACAAATTAATGAAAACCCCGATCGTGTCCATAATAATCTAGAAGCTTCAGTCAAATATGTGAAGCCCAACCTGCCTGGTCATCTAAAACAAGCTTCAGGTATTGTTATGATAAACTCAATGATACTTTTCTGGAAAGAAAGAAAGAAAAAATTCAATTTTTAGTCAATATGTTTGCTTATTTGTCTTTAATTTTTGCTTTTTCCTTGAACTGTGAAATGGTTTTAAGTAAATTTATCAAATTTTAGAGATTTTGGATAGATTCAGTATATGCAACTCTACGAACGAGTACAGTGGCCGGAAAATTGCGTGGGTTGACCGTTCAAAGCATTCTGGTGACCGGAAAGTGAGTTCTCAAAGCTGTGACGTTTTCTCTGGTAAATGGGTTTTCGATAATACTTCATACCCATTATACAATGAAGCAGATTGCCCTTATATGTCAGATCAGTTGGCGTGCCACAAGCACGGACGGTCTGATTTGGGGTACCAGTACTGGAGATGGCAACCTCATAATTGCAATTTGAAGAGGTGATTTTCTGTTTGTAGCCTTTATATATCTATACACATTTATATAGGACAGAGTCAGTTTCTCATCTTTTTGAGAACTTGATTTCGGGTAAGTTTGAATTCGTAGAGTTCATTCTTAGCCTTGTTGCAAATAAGCATAGTTTGGCTATGTGTGTGTGTGTGGTTTTTTTTTTTTTTCTTTTTTTTGGGTCGGTGGCATGAGGTTCAGTTACTGAATTTAAGGTTATAAGGTTATTATCAACGTTTTTTCTTTTTTTATTAAATTGAGATTTGTCTGAATAAATTGAGATTTTTTTAATAAATTGAATTTAAGGTTCAGTTATTATCAACGTTTTTCCGAAATTGGAGGTTGTTACTTGTAGGGTTGTTTTATTTGGTAACTACTAATTAATGCTGCTTTATAATTAAGTTGCAGAAATGGTTAAATGTGGGTTCTTTTTTCTTGGCATTGCTTGTTTCTTTTTCTCTAGCTTTCTTGCCCATCAACTGATTCTTTGTCTCAAACAGATGGAATTTGAGGGAGATGTGGGAGAAATTGAGAAATAAAAGGCTAATGTTTGTTGGGGATTCACTAAACAGAGGGCAGTGGATATCAATGGTATGTATGTTACAGTCAGTAATTCCTGCTGATAAGAGATCAATGTCACCAAATGCTCATCTTACCATTTTCAGAGCAGAGGTAAGCAAGATCCCTATCCTGGAAAATGCTTCATGAGCCTTTTCTTTTAAGCTTTTGTTACCTGTGGTGTAAAGCTGAGTGTGAGTTTATTGACATATTTTTCTAATGCTTTAAATACTAAAAATAGGTTACTTAACTGTGTGAGCCAATATGGCTTGGTATGCAACTTTTGGCAGCACTAAAAATTTTGTGACAACTTGAAATATTTCACTAAGAACCATCTGAATATGATGAGACAAATTCATAAACTTTTCAATCTATGCCTCTTCTATGCCACCATTATTGAAAGCGTTTCTCTACCTTTGGTATTTAAATTGCACAAATTTTGCGTGGTGGTTTGCAAACTTGCAGTTTTATTCTGAGTTTAAGTTTTATGATGTTGTTTGAGTTTGTACAAATTCTTTGATTCAACTTCTATGTTGGTGATAATTTGTTAACAATAACTAACTTATGTTGTTAAACTCCCCCCCCCCCCTTTCCTTTCCCATATCCTAATTTTTGACAAAAATGCTGTATCAGATCTATATTGCCCTTGTATCTCTACCAGTGCAACATAGATGTGCCTTTGTGTGTTTTCAAGTATTTGACAGTATTTCTTAATAAAAACTTAGTTTTCATTATTCTTGAAGCTATGCAATATTGAAACTATTTGTGGTGATGGGGGTGTGTGCTTGACTATCACTGTTGCCAGCGTCTGGAGATCTCATGAACTTACCAAACTATTGCTTTTGTTCCATTTTGCAGGAGTACAATGCAACCGTGGAATTCCTATGGGCTCCACTTCTCGTTGAATCTAATTCCGATGATCCAGTGAATCACAGATTAGATGAAAGGATAATTCGTCCCGATTCAGTTCTGAAGCATGCCTCAAAGTGGGAGCATGCTGATATACTTGTTTTTAACTCATACTTGTGGTGGAGACAAGGCCCAGTCAAGCTACTGTCTGTATCAGTTCATGTATCAATGGAGTTATGAGGAAATTACTATCCTCAGTGTTCTAATCGTATCTGTGCTCCTGCAGATGGACTGCTGAAGAAAACGCAGCTTGTGAAGAGCTAGATGGGCTACGAGCCATGGAGTTGGCCATGGGAGCCTGGGCAGACTGGGTATCTTCAAACATTGATCCCCTCAAGAAGCGTGTCTTTTTTGTGACAATGTCCCCAACTCATCTCTGGTGAGCATTCAATCCCTATATTTGCATGTAATCAGATTTTGTTTGATCCTTTGCTATTATGAATGATATTTTTTCCAGTTTGCAATCTGATGCCATACTTTTATTAGATGAGATATGGGTATTAACCAATGTTTTAAAAAATGGACGGGTCATTGAATAAAAAAATGAGAGCGGTTTAAGATTTTGATGGTTCAACCTGATTGAATTGAAATTATAATATAAACTAAAAATACTGAAGTATAACAATTACAAATAATTAAATCATCATGAAGTTAAACTTACGTATATAAAATATGAAAAATATATGAAATATTATCAAATAATTTCACAATTTTATAAGTTCATAATTCAAATTATCACAATAATAACAATAATAATTCTGAACTTAATTTTGTTGTTATGTGACTTTCATTTACATGGACAAGGTAATTTTTTACTACTTGGGCCTTGAACTTTAAATATGTGTATAATATTAAGTAAAAACAATGTTATTTTTGGAAAAAATTGTCAATTAAAAAAAAAAATCAACCAGTTGACCATGACCAATTTGCACGATTTGATTGGTTTGTCACTAGTTCACTGATTTTCTAATTGATTTTTTTAAGGCCAGTTTTAAGAGTTAGCTAGACTGGTCACATGGCTGGTTTACGGATTTTTTTGATTGAATTGGCCTGTCCAATCAGTTTTTTAAAACATTGGTATTAACTGTTGGGGATAGGGTATCCTGGTCGTTGGTCTTATACCATTGCTTGTAGTTCATTCTCAGAACTTGCAGAGCTAAGTTAGTAACTGTCATTCATCTCATAAATATGTATAATTTTGGATGGTGCAATGCAGAATTCATGTTATTTTAAGCAATGACTATAGATTAATTTCTTGCTTTTGCTTTCTGCAGTCACATATATGCATCTTCTGTCTAAATTTGGGACTCTCGAGATCTACTTAATTGTGATTTTTGTTTTAGACTTTATCTGGGCATTTTCTCTTTAGAGTTGTCATACACCAACCCTCTTCTATAGAACAATATAATTTAAGGATTTGGGTTATGCCTCCTTTCCCACAGAGCAACGAGTACATCCAAATAGCTCATGTAGTATGCATTTTATCATAGTTAAAGAATACTGCATATTTGGATGCCTCACAAAATCAGAAACTCTCTGACCCAAGGCGATCTATGTCCAGTGAAAAGTCCTGAATTCAATTCTTAGATATAATACTGTTGAAAGAAGTTTACCATTTATTATTCCTGTCCCAAATAGAGATTAGTTTTATGTGGGGATACATGGGTGTAAATTAATCCCAAAAATATATATATATATATATATATATATATATACAAACTCTCCTTTATTGTAAGGACACCAACGTATTTTAAGAATAGCTCGGGGACATCGGTCAGAAGAGTGTTGCCAAGCTTGTTTATTGCACTTGAGTTTTGCACAAAAGTAATTCTTCACAACAAAACGTGTGTGACAGGAAACGTGTTGGCACGTTATGAAGTTAGAGTTCAGATATATAGGATGATTATTGAAAGTAAAATGTATTGCATGAATATGATACGAAATAGAGTTTCCTGGTTTTTCCTGCTGGAATGTCCTGCAGTTGCATTCATAATCCATTCGAACTGGGAACACTTCCAAATTATGATTGCGTACTGCAGCATCCTAAGATCAATCAGCTATCAAACTATCTATAATTTTCACTGATGAGTTCTATTCTCATTCAGGAGCCGAGAGTGGAAATCAGGAGGCGAAGGCAACTGTTACGGGGAGTATAGCCCCATTGAAAGGGAGAGCTACTGGGGAAGTGGTTCTGATTTGCCTACAATGCGCATGTTAGATAAGATACTAAGCAGGTTGGATTCTAAGGTTTCTGTACTCAACATAACCCAGCTGTCAGAGTATCGAAAGGACGGCCATCCGTCCATCTTCCGGAAGTTTTGGGAGTCATTGCGCCCAGAACAATTGTCGAATCCTCCATCTTACTCTGATTGCATACATTGGTGCTTGCCCGGCGTACCTGATGTCTGGAATGAGTTACTATTCCATTTTTTATAGAGAAACAGTCTATAGTGTATGATTCTTGATTGATTATGAGAGCTGCTGGCATTTGCATCAAGAGATTGGCTAAATCTGCTGCTGTTTTCTGAGTGAAACAGCTGATTTCTTTCAACAGTTTAGGCTTTAATTATTTATGGCAAGATAATATCTATAGGAAAAGCTCATTTTCTTGTATATAAATGAAGAAGTATTATGTACCTTAATACCTCCTAATTAAATAAAATATCCCTAAAATCATGGTAGTGTAGAAAAACTACTTTCAAAAGAGGAAATTATTATTATATTTAATATTAAACATATCAATTATTTTTTATTATACTAATAGTTTATAATTATATTCTTATTAAAGATATTTTCTGCAAAAAGAAATGCAGCATTAAGGAGAAGTTGAAATGAAGAAAGATCACAATGCTCAGATTCCTTGTTAGTATCTAGTTTCATACAGGGGAAAGCACAGGAAGTGGAGATAGGTATTTGCTTAAAATCTTTTCCTTTCTGCATTTTCTTTCATCTCATTTTCTAGAGTCATTAGTATTTTTCCTACCTTGCTGAATAAGTGAAAAAATTGATGCAGTAGGAAGCACACTGCAAATTTGTGTATGTGATTAGTTGACTTGAAAAGCTGTTTAAAACTAACAATGGGAATAATATTTTTGCTTAAAACTAACAATAGGAATAATATTTTTACCGCTTGGAAAAGCTGCCTATTATTGAAGAAGATCCAACCTGAAGGGATGGCCGGAAGAACCTTTTCATTATGGATATTCTGTTTGTTTCATGGAAAATATTTTTTACAAAATATAATTATAAAAATAATAATATAAAAAAATATTTTATTTATTTAATATTAAATATAAAAAAAAAGTTATTTTTTTTATTTTAAAGAAATTATTTTTTTATTTTTAAATTTTTAAATATTATTATTTTTAATTATTAATATAAATTGTATATCAATTTTATTAATTTATATATAAATAACATTTTCTTTTTATGAAAAACGCTTTTCGACAAAAGAAAGAAAGGCTCAGTATGTTACAATGGTATGAAATGTGGGATCCACAGGTGTGAGGTCCAAGAAGTACGTGATTCCTGCGTGGCCTTGCCAATCAGGATGATCCACGTGTTCTGGTTATGCTTGCTTAAAAGTGAGTCTTTCGGCCGCGTAGCTTAAAGTGGCATTTTTCCTTTTGGTCAATCTTCCTTAAGATGGCATCATTTTTTCCACGGAGCTCAAAGGCGTTATCCTCAGGCATTGCGGCGACAAATAATCCGAGCAGTCTGTATTGGGCCGTCCGATCGGATTGGGATATGTGGCTTAAATGAGCTTAGACCATTGGGCCTCGCCGCATTTTTGTTTGGACTTAGGCTTTTGACTAATGGGCTGTATTTGGGCCGTTTGGTTATGTTGATGTCAATATTGTTCATCAAAATAGAATTTCAGTATTTCATCGTACTCCGAGTTAACCTGTGACTGGGAGGATCAATCATCTGGTCCCTTATTAGTGCTAGACCCCTATAACAAGGCGGCAAGAGAAATGCATCCTGTACAGAAAGAAAGAGCTTTCACATAACTGACATTTCTAATGGGGTATTATTCTTGGTTTTTTTTCCCCTCTCTCTTCCTCTGTTTTGAATTTGAACTCAGGATGTAATGTGTATTAAGTAATTTATTTTGTTAGAAGATTTCTAATATAAATTGCCGGTTACAATTTTGAATTGTTGGTTCTTACCGGGAATAAATGTTGTCCGGCAACATATTAGTATAAGGGGCAAATTATTTTTTATTTACACGTGATTTTGTCTTTTTTCACGTAATTTATCTATAGTTTTAAGTATTATAATTTATGCACTTATATTTTCAATTGTTAATACTTTACTTAAATAATTTTTTATCTAAAATTTACAAAGAATTTATATGCATTTCATGTTTGATGTGCACTTAGAATAATTTTCCCAAAGAAAAATTATTCAACATCCTCTTTTTAGCAATTGTAGATTAAATTGTAAAAGATAAATCTCAAATAGAATTTTTTCATGACTTAATTTTAAGTGAGTTTCAAATTCAATTAAAAATTGTGGAAGTAGAGATTACATAGAATATATGTTAGTTTTTTTTGGGTTAAATTTTAGTTAAAAATAATTTAGGTAGATAAATTATTAACAAATAAAGGTGAATTGCAATAATTACAATAACAAGTAAGTTAATTAAAAAAGAGTAAAATTATAGGTGAGTAAAGTATAATATTACCAAATACAAATAATTCAATTTCCATTAGTAAAATTCAAAAAATTCCATAAGCTCATCATCACCAATGGCCATATCCTAGCTTATTCCATGGAGATCTGGTTTCGAAATTCAAAATTCAAACTTTATTTGCATATTAAAGGTTTAATACAACAAATTATTGTAAAAGCTCCATAAATAATGAGCAAATGGCCTTTTATCACAATCAATGTTTGTTTGGTTAGATAAACGGCCATGAAATATGCTCCAATTAGGGTGGCAAGGAGACTTAATCTTTGAGTTTGAAATTTGTTGAATTTGTCTGCTTGGTTCATGTAGTGCTTTTGTTAATGTAGGCAATTTTACTCATAAGAGATGATAGTGGCAATCTTGACACTTTTCTAGCTAGTATCATCCTATAAATTGCTACGTTGGTTTTTTTGCCACCACAATGTAAAAATCACCAAATAGCATTATTAATGTTATTCTCACTCTCTCCTCACAAACTGTGAAGTTAGAGGTGAGTGAATGGAATGAGAATGAGATTATGAATCCATATTAAAAGTGGAATGAGCATTTTATTCCATTTTTTATGTTAGTGAAATGTGTAGACAATTAAATTAAAATTTAATCTATTAATCTTCACCTCACAAATTAAGTCAAATAGAAAAAAAACTATTTATTAAAGCTTAAAATCCTACAGAGAAAATAGGTGGACCCATAAAATATCTTGATAGATAAATTAAATTATGTTACATGTGCATGATGATTTAGGTAGACCAATTAAAATATGTCTATTTATTAATGATATCTGTTAACAAATAAAAAGCCACCATGTATCATGATATGTTATCTAGACCAATAAGAAAATTGCTTTTTAAATACATTTAAACATAAACATTTAAAATTAAGATGTTTATCTTTAAGTACCTCTTGGCAATTGTATAAATACATGGCTCATTAGTGCTATTGAGGGGAACAACAAGTCATAAACAAAAAGAAATATAAAACTTTCCCAAAAGCTTTACTAATAAAGATAAAAGCCATTCAAAGTCTTTCATCTCAATCAGGAACAATTGTTCCAACTTGAAGATTTTAACCACAACCTTCAAGCTCTTGAATTTTTTCAAACACAATACTTTTGTGAAGGTTCAACTTTTGATTTGAGAACAAGTTTTCTAATAGCCTTCCTTCGAATTCAAAGATTCAACTGTTGATTGGAGATCAAGCTATAGCCCTCCCTCGAATTTAAGATTCAACCTTCGATCTAAAAATAAGCTTCATTAGAGCCTTTGTTCAAAGTCAAATTCAACTATTTAATCTAAGATCAAGTTTCTTTAAAACCTTTTATCAAAACATAGCACCCACCACGTTCAAGATCAAATTTCTTGATATATATAAAGATTAATCATATTTACAAATTAAAATAAAAGTACTGTCTCATAATTCATATGAACATCAGGTACTCTTTACTAAAATACTATACTCTTAAACATCTAACAGTTCAAGTTACATGGTATACTAGTAATCACATATGATTTGGGGATCTACCTGTAAAGAAAAAATTAAAACACAATAAAATAAGTGTTTTAAATACTTAGTGAGCCTATTTACATTCCAATTTCTAAAATAATTCTATAAAGATTTTATCATTAAACTTATAAATATTTAATTTATAATAATTGTCTATCAACATAATCTAAATTTATCAGTATAACTGGATTCAAATCTAATATACAACTAATATATAATCTGCGAGTAAGAATGGTGAGGAGGTATAGGTTCCACCTTGTGTCTCCTATTTCAGCTTTATTCCTCCATTCCAGCCTTATCCCTCTCTCCAATATAATGTCCCCCATATGAATAAAATTTACCTTTTTCATAAGGCCACCCCTTTTAAAGGTTACGATATGGTCAATATACTTCCCACCATAATTTTCTTATATTTCAAATATAACTATAACCTATAATTTCAAAGAAATTCATAGTTTCCTATGCAAAAGCATATTTTATAAAATAACCATATACATAATATCAATCATACATCATTTATTTATCACATTTTATAATTAAATTAGTAATTATATTGTAAATTCTTTTATTTTCAACACTACTAATAATATTAAATGGAAATTCTAAACTACAATCCTCAATTCATACTTTCTCAAAATTTTCTAAACAAAATCTAAGCCTAATTGAAATTATTTAAACTAAACATAATTATTATAAAATATTGTATAAAAATTAAATTAAATTAAAAATAGAATAAATAGGACTCATCTCAATTCTCCCCAAAAATACCTCTTCTTTCTCTTTTTTCTCTCCTTTCCTGTGTTCTTCTTCTTTTTTCTTTCTGGCCATTTAGGCCACACACCCCACTCATATTTATAAGGTGTGAATGGAGGTGATAACGCTGCCATTCACCCTTAAATAATATTATTTTAATATTTTATTTTTTAAATCTCATTTTTATTTTTCAATTTTACCTTTTGCCTTTTTAAGAATTTACATTCTTGTCCCCATCAAATATTTTTCAATTTTACTGTTTCACTTTATAAAAATTTACTTTTTTAGCAATATAATTTATTTTCAAATTTACCCTTTTTCCTTTATGAAAAATTCTGAATATGTCCATATATTTTCTAAAAATTATTTATTTACTTTATTTGAAAATTTACATTATAACACATTTGTAATATTTTTATATTTTTATCTAAAAATTTTATTTATTTAAGAAATTAAAATATTTAGCTATTACAGGCAATATCCTAGCTTAGTCTGTGCAGATTTGGTTTCAAAATTTAAAATTCAAACTTTACTTGCATATCAAAGGTTTGATACAACAAATTATTGTAAAATCTCTATAAATAGTGAGCAAATGGCATTTTATCACAATCAATATTTGTTTGGTTAGATAAACGGCCATGAAATATGCTCCAATTAGGCTGGTAAGAACAATTGATCTTCCAGTTTGAAATTTGTTGAATTTGTCTACCTAGGTTCATGTAGTTCTTCTATTAATGCAAATAATTTTACTCTTAAGAGATGATGGTGGCAATCTCGATATTTTTCTGGATAGTATTATTTGATTAATTACTATGTTGTATTTTTACCACCATAATGTAAAAATTAGCAAATAGCATTATTAATGTGATTCTCATTCTTTCCTCACAAATTGTGAAATGGGATCCATATCATTATTTATTAGAGGGTAGTGAATGGAATAAGAATGAAATAATTTGAGCATTTTATTCCATTTTTTATGTTAGTGAAATGTAGAGACAATTAAAATTTAATTTATTAATTTCCACCTCATAAATCAAGTCAAATAGAAAAAAGCTATTTATTAAGGCTTAAAATCCTATAAAGAAAATAGGTGGACTCATAACATATCTTGATAGACAAATTAAATTATATCATATGTGCACGATGATTTATGATTTAGGTTGACCAATTGAAATATATCTATGCATTAATGATATCAATTAACAAATAAAAAACCACTATGTATCATGGTATGTTATTTAGACCAATAAGAAAATTAGTTTTTGTATATATTTAAAGATAAATATTAAAAATTAAGATATTTATCTTTTAGTACGTCTTGGCAATTGTATAAATACATGGCTCATCAGTGCCATTGAGGGGAACAACAAGTCATAAAAAGAAAGAAACATAAAACTTTCCTAAAGCTTTACAAATAAAGATAAAAGCCATTCAAAGTCTTTTACCTTAATTAAGAACGATTGTTCCAAGTTGAAAAATTTAACCACAACATTCAAGCTCTTGAATTTTTTCAAACATAATGCTTTTATGAAGATTCAACTTTTAGTTGGAGAACAAATTTTCTAATAGCCTTCCTTTGAATTCAAAGATTCAACTTTCAATTGGAGATCAAGCTATAGCATTCCTTCGAATGTAAGATTCAACCTTCGATTTGAAAATAAACTTCATTAAAGCTTTTGTTCAAAGTCAAATTCAATTGTTTAATCTAAGATCAAGCTTCTTTAAAACCTTTTATCAAAACATAGCACCCACCACCTTCAAGATCAAATTTCTTGAAACCTCCAATCAAAACCAACTTGAAAAGAAGAATAAAAGGACTATCTTGTATTCCATTTTTTTAATTTAAGAATTAGAAATTAGATTTGTACTCCATCTTTATTAGAATTAATAAAATTATTTGTTTAGCATAAATTTATTTATTGAGAAATTTTTTATGTACAAATTTTTGACATGTTTAGTGGAACCATCTTTACCTTTTATCACTTTTCTTTAAAATCAAGTTCAACTGATATTTTCAATGAAGCAAGTCTTCTATAACCCATTATTTAAATATGGAGCAAATTCTCTAATTAACCAAGCAAGTTCTGATCCTAAACTTGTAAAAGCAAGCTAACTCAAACCTACCAAATTAATTCAATGACAAAAAATTATATGTTAGGCTATTCTTAAGTTAGGCTACTTTTTCACTAAGTAAGGGTAGATCAAGTTGTTACAGTATTAGTTTAAGTCCCACTCTTAAGTTAACATTTACTAAGCAAATCCAAGTGAGTTTTATAACTTATTATATTTTATTATTATTATTATTACATTAGTTATTTATTTATTATCAATTTTACATCATTAATTAATTAAAATATATTATTATTAAATATAATTATATTTTATTATTATCACTTAAAATTTTATTAAAAAGAAGAAATTAGGATAAATTTTAATGAGACAATTGAAATAAAAATTATATATTTTTTAAAAGATTGAATATGAATTCTTTCAAAAAAGAAAGTAAGAAATTTTTTAAATATTATTGTTTAGGATATATTGGAAACTTTTCAATATATTAAAATTTTAAATTAAAATCTTGTCACATTTAATATGTGAAAGAAAATATTGACTAAAAATAATTTAATCACTTGTAAAAAATTATTTATAAAAAATGCATTTAATTTAAATAAGTTAAGTTTAAATTTGAAGTATAATAAGTTTTGTAACTAAAATCACATATTAAAAATTTTGGGTGATTAATTAGTGGTGGAAAACTTTAAATTTTATATTAAAATTCCTTCTATTATTGTTGTTATGATTACTTTTATTAATATAAAATATAATTATATTTTATTATTATCATTTAAAAATTATTATTATTGTTATTTAATAGAAATAAAAAAAATAAAAAAATAAATTAAGATATAACAAATTTTCACATGAAAACCTTATTAAGAAGGGTAAAAACTACAGGACCTAATTTAGAAAATTTTTATTATTAAATAAAGTAAGTATAAATATTTTACTAACTAAATTTACAATATGAATATGTCACCATTTTTTATTATCTCTTTCACCCAATAATAATCCATCTTCTTATAAATTATTTCATTATTTATCTTTTGCATCAAACCAATCCTTTGAACAAATAACCATTTCTAAGTTCTAATCCTTCAAAGATAAACATTTTTCATCCAAAATTTGTTCACTAAGAGAAAATATACTTTTTGATGCTACTGAAAAAATTGAAGGAGTTAGTATATCGTGTGCCATAAGAGAAAGTATAGGATATTATGTCCTTTATACTTTCCACCATTTTTAAATGGTAAAATTTAGCATATTAGCTACAATAAGTGTAAATAAATAAGAACTTAATGTATTCTTCATTGAAGGAGTATTATCAGTTAAATCTAAGAAGTCATTATACTTTTTACAATATGAGATATTTGTTCTTAAAGAAGATGAAGAACCTATACATGAATATGAAAAACTAAATTTATACATGAATATGAAAAACTAAATTTACTACTATATGCTCGGAATATTTCTAGTAGTGAATCATTTATATTATTCATGTGAGACTTTAAGTCAAATTTTTTCATGGTACCTTTTTAACAATATTTTTACTTTTTCTTGTTCAAATTTAGGATTCATAATTGTAGCTATAATATATAAATAAAGAATATTTCTAAAGTATTTATTCCATTTTAGTAAACATTCATTAATAATAATATAAAATCCATTAATACTTCCAAAATTTAAAAATATAGAACTATAATTGAGAAAAATAGTATGCATTGAGTGAGATATTGAATAATAAGAATTAGATAAAAAATTAATTCCTCTGTAAAATGTTTATAAAAATTGTAAGCAGATTTCTGCCCTTTCGCATTCAACATTTTCAAGGTGATGATTAACATGGATCTTTATTGTATAAAAAGTATCCATGATATCTTTATACTTTAAGCAAAATTTTAACATTTTAATGGTAGAATTCCATCATGTATAAACATCTTATGGAGGTATCTTAGGTTTTTTTAGAATTTGGACACATAATTATCTCCAATCATACTTTCTAACTAGTAATGATTTGATATATAAAATTATACTTCTAAGATTTTGTATAAGTATAGAAATAACTTTTAATGCATCTTGAATAACTAAATTTAAAATATGACATGAACATCTAAGATGAAAAAATTGAGTTTCAAGAATAGGATTTAAAGCTGAAATTAAAATTCTAATAGTACTAGTATTAGTAGATGCATTATCAAAGGTAATTAAAAATATTTTATTTGTTATCATATATTCACTACAAATATTTATTATATAAAAATTGATAGTATATGTATCATATAGTAGTGGAATTGATTTAAAATAAATAATTTTTTATGTAAAATAAAATTATTATCAATATAATGGGTAGTTACAAAAATATAGCCCATTTGAGATAGTGATGTTCAAATATTAGATATAACCGTAATTTTACCTTTAAATTTCAAAAAAAAGTTGACTAAAATCATTTTTTTACTCTTTAAAAATTTTATTTAATTTATTTATACTAGTATTCTTACTTATATTGTGCCATTGCGGATTAAAATGTCGAAGAATAATATTTAATTTTGGAGAACTAGCTGTATTAAAAGGCATTTGAACATGATAAATCTATTTATATAATTCATACTTACAACTATCTTCACTAAGCATATTACAATTTTCATTTGTAATATTTATAGCATCCTTATGTTTAGAAGAATAATGGTGTCTCATTATCCTAGTATCACTATAACTATCATAATTGTAATTTTTTGGATAATATTTACAAAATGCTTTAACTATACCATCTATGTGTTTTAAATCAAAATGATTCCATATTTTGAAAATTTTCAATCTTTTTACTAAATCAGGTGAGGATGTATGAGTGTTTACATTTATGAGCACATTGTGAAAAAGAAGGATGTTGAGAAGGAAAAAGAGATGATGTAAATTTTGATGTGCTTGAAAGGAGTATTTGTAACATTGTTATTTGAAAAATTAGTAGTTTTTTTTAAATTGATTATTAAAATAATTTTGTATATTATTAGAATCATTCAAATCTATAATTAAAATTTATTAATAATATAAAAATAAAATTATTAATATTAAATTTAACAAGAATAACAACTTTTAAATTAACTAAAATACTATAAAAATTGAAATATATAAAATTTAATAAAAATATAAAAATATAAGTAGAGATTAGAAAGAGTTGAAAAGCATCACTAATATTTTCCTTTGAAGTGAAACTTTCAATGCTTTAAAACTTTATACACCACCTCTACGTCTAATTTTCAATACTTGTAGAGAAATAAAAATATATTACAAATTTATAATTATGAAAATTATGAGAATCAGATTGAAGGGAGAAAGAATGAATATTTGCTGTATAAATTGAGTTTGACTGAGATGAATATTTATAGTGGTATAAAATATATAAAATATTAATACAAATTTTAAATTAGGCAATCAACCGTTGAGCAACGGCTCACTAGAAGAAGGCCATTACTAAATAGCTCTTTACCTCTTTTTAATTTTTCTTTGGTTTTGATGTTGCACTTTTTTTTAATGTTATATACTAGGGAATTTACATATTCACATTATCTATTTTCTTCTCGAGGAAAAAGAAATAACTAACCTAGTATCATGAGAAGATGTCATGTCACTTTGAGTCAATGCATTAGTTAGAGAAAATATAATGTTAAGGTTTCAGTTATGTTGGGTTTATCTATCCTAGGATTGGTTTCCACAATTCATATTCTATTTATAATAAATTTGAAATTAAATTGCTTGATGGTATTTTTTCAAGACATCCATTTTGAGGTCATAAGGGGTTTCAAGTTTGGTCTATTTGGAATCTATATCAATGAAGTAGTGGTGAATTCTAAGGTGCCCTTAGGGGTTTGGTACCCGAGGTGGTGTGGCAAAATACAAGCTACTGGATGAGATTACTAAGTCATTGCCAAATTTTTTGTAATCTCATCCAGTGGCCTGTATTTTGCTACACCACCTCGAATACCAAACCTCCAAGGGTACCTTAGCAAGCACCTGAAGTAGTAGGATTAGCATAGGATTAGCATAACACGTGTAAGTTGTGGCATTAAAAAAATATTCTAGAGAGTGGGGTAAAATACTAAAATTGCACCATTACTCTCCTTAAGATTAGAAATAATTTTCTAATATTAAAAATCTAATTTTATGATAGTCAATTTTTACAAAAATATATTTTTAAAAATTAAAAAATTCAAAATTTGACAAAAATAATATTATATTTTTTTTTAGAAAATTTTTCATAAAGTCAAATAAAATATTGCGATGGCTTTTAAAAATTATATTTTTCTAATAATAATGCTAAGTACATCGAAAATAAAATTTGAAATTAAATTTCAAATGTAAAATAATGGTTATCATTAAAAATAAAATAATTGAGCAAAGGGCTAGTTCTATGTTATATACTTATATATACTTGCATGTTACGTGCATAAATATATGTGTAATAAACTAATAAAATACTACAATAAATAAATTTTAAATCATGAGATACCTTGTAAAAAGTAATAGAAATAATTAACATTTGTTTTTGGTATACTTAATTGATTTAAAATTAATATTATAATATTTTTATTAAAATATTAATATTTGAAATTATTAATTTATTAATAATCACAATTCTTTAATTATTGTAAACATTTATGTCTATCTTTTATTAATTAATTTTATATTTTTTAACTCTTGTTATTTTATAGTTCATATATTAATTGCTGCTATTCTCATTTGCTTTATTATATTTTTTTTATATTCACTCTTATTATTTATAGAAGAGAGGTTAATATCATTGAGTAATATAAATATAATATAATATATTTTATTTTATTATAAAATATTTTAAATAATTTAAAATTGTAAAGAAGTACTAATTTAAATTTTAATACAATTATTTATTTTGATAAACTTATATAATATATGTTGATAATATTAAATATATAAATTTATTAACTTTAATATTAAAGATTATTTAATATTACTAAAATTATTATTTTAATATATATATAAACATATAATAATAAATTAATCATCTATTATTTATTACTATTATCAGGTTAACAGCTAACTTAATAACTTGATGGGTTAACAGTTACTAGTCCTAATTCCTTACCAAGTTAGGCCATTGTTATTATTTTTTACCACATTCAGTCTCAAGCCAAGTAAAATTATATCAATCACTGGTTAATTTGTTAAACTAAACCCATTTTGACACCTTTATTTGATACTCAAGGTCTTGTCACCTGAAGCAAAGTGAGAGTTCTTTCAAATTTGTATGTTTAAAAGACTACAACACGAAATTTGTCATTATTATGGAGATCACCTTTGCCTATACCTACGATGGGGGAAAAATCAAATGTAGCTAACATTCTTAATGATATCTTGGCTCAACTTATTCTATCTAAAAGTTTTGAATTAATAACAAAAATTGCAATTGTTGGAAAGCTAACAAGGCTATTATACTTTAAGGACTTTGATGTCCAAATTAAAGGAACACTCTTCAACAAATTGCTTTCTTAACTTTTTTAGATCCTTAAGTTCAACTGCAATGCTTGTCATGGTAATAAGTGCAACTTTTCTAGAGGAGCAGATTTCAATCATTGCAAAAATAATTGAAGTACTAATGAAGTTCATCCAAGAAAAATGAAGCTTTGAGAGATAAATTGATCTTTGACAAATTAATCTTTGACATTTTACAACTTGAAGATAAGTCATGCTAAGAAGATGAAGATGAAGCTACAAAAGAACAAATTGGCTCTAAGAATGAGCAATCTTATCTAAATGGTGTCTTTTTTACTAACTAACAAAAATGCCTTTAGAGACCAATAAAAAGGGGGCATACAATTTTCCTTTTCCTATGTCAAGCCATATAGTGAAAGGATTGATCTTTTGAAAATGCTCTTGAATTATCAACACCTAAATCTCAACAATTTGATGGTAAAGGAAATCCTAGGTAGCACATCGCTCACTTTGTTGAGACTTGTAACAATGTTGGAATGAATGGAAACCTCATGGTGAAATAATTTGTGCAGTTCCTTAAAGAAAATGCCTTTGACCATTATATAAACATGTCATTTAGATCAATTGATAGTTAGGAACAACTTGAGTGCAAGTTCCTAAATTAATTTTATAGCACTTATTGCACTATTAGTATGCTTAAGATTATGAAAACTTGGCAATGAAAAAATGAGTTAGTCATCAATTATATTCAACAATGGAAAAATCTAAGTCTTGACTAAAAGATCAACTTTTAGAATCTTCTACCATCAAGATATGCATACAAGGGTTAAATTGGAGCCTGAGCTACATTTTACAAGCTACGAAGCCTTAAACATTTAAACAATGGGCAATAAAAATGCATGATATAGAGCTTAATATTGTTCCAAGGTTATCAACCTTAAACAAGGTGGAAGAATGACATGAATTTTATATGACCAATAAGTCATTATATTTGAAGTATGAAATCAAGCAATCGATAATTGTGTTCGCTTCACTAATCAAGCTAACTATCAAGTCAAATACAAAAGACAACAAAGTCATCATTGCTTCTGGAAAAGGAAATAATATCATGTAAACAAAGAATACCCATTTCCAAATTTTGATGTTTCCACAATACTAGAATCTTTACTTAAAGTTAACTTAACTGAGCTACTGAAGAGGTAGGCAAAGTGGATGATCCATGTTTTTGCAAGTACTATTTGGCTAATTTGCCACCTAATTGAAAAGTTCTTTATATTAAAAGACAAGATCATGGAATTAGATAATGAAGGTAAAATTAAATTCGATGATGATAATGTAACTTGCAACATGACTACGATAGCTCTATCTTAACTAAGTGTTGATTTTCCTCTTTTAATGATCAAATTTGGTTTATTTTAGTCAATAATGCTTAGAAAATGGATTAAACTTCTAATAGCTTCCATAACCTCTCATGTCATTAGCGACAAGTACGAGGACAAGTTAAAATTAACTTGAATGATGAAGAAGAGTTAATTTTAGCCATAAGCAAGAGAAATAAGAAAAAGATTCTATAGACATCCTCCAAAGCAATTTGAAGAAATCAAACCATAAAGATTATAAATGAAGCTTCTAAATGCAAAGAGATTAGTTTTACTCACTATATTACTTTAACAAATATAAATAATAAAGATTTTCCAATCATAAAGATAAAGATGGTTTTATCATTATTAAAGGAAGACTAAGCCGTCCTTGAGGAGTTTAATGAAGTCAATACTAAAAGTTATTCTCATTCAAATTTCTTGAAGAATGCTCGCACATGAAGCTATAATGATCCTCCTAATTGCATAAGGTTAAACTACATGTAATGGAATATTTAGGAGTTTGAGAGTAAAATATTTATAAAATATATGTATTAGTTTTAGTAAATAATTTTTATTCATAAACTTATAAATTATTGGGATATTTATTCTATAAGTTTAAAATTTAGGATGAATGATAAGATTTAATAGGAATGGAGTTAGCATGAATAATGGTTAGCAAGAATTAATTTTTACTTTGGGACTATTATGCTCTTTAGTGCATCATATGTTTTCCTTTGGGTTTCCTTTAGGAAGTTAATAAGATAAGTGGTGATGATCTAAGGTGAGTTAAGTCTACACTACACCCAATGCATTCAACCATTTATCACAGCTCTCCTTCTTTATTTTTTTGGTTTCTTTCTCTTTTTCTCTCTTTCCTATGGGTTTCTTCTTCTTTCTTGCACTCTTTCCTTCTCTTTGTCCCTTAGCTTTCACTTTTTGACCATTATTGCCTTTTAGCCTTCTTTAGCCATTACCAATGGCTATATTCTGGTCTAGCTATAGCTTATCAACATCGTAGAGCTACAAGTTACAACTAGAAATAACCACTAACAAGCTTTTGGCCTTCCTCATTTTTTGTCAATGTTCTAGTGCGATTTTGCCACCAATAAGCTTTAACTGACTCCTTTGGGAAGAGGTAAGTCTATCTACAACCCATTTGGGAAGAGGTAAGTCTATCTATGTCATCAAACCTTAATATTTTTAATGTTTTAAGCTTGATCAAAGAAATCCTCACTTACTTTTCTTGATGATAGATTCAAAATATAAAGAAATAAGCGTCTAGTTTTCTAAGGTGATGTGATTAAAGCCTTTTTAGAACATTAAGTTTTAATATTTTTACTTGTATAGCTTGATCCAAGAATCTCTATATAATGGCATATTTTTTATTTCATGTGTTAACCTTAGAAAAATAAGAAATTTATGATTTAAGATGTTAGGATATTATGATTAAAACCTAGAATGGTAATTTTTAGGAAGAAATTAAGTAATATCAATATGCTTATACTTTATTATTGTAAATTGCTAAGTAAGGAAAAAAAAGATGAGTATGGAAACTTTAAAATTCTTGGAATGAATAGACATCATTAGGTGAGTATATATCTTACTCCAAATTAATGTTTTATTGATATTTTGTTTGAATGTTATATTTTTAAATTTGCCTTATTAATTATACTAACCACATATATATTCATATATAAAATCTTAGAGGTGTAATTATGTAATTTGGGTACACTTATAATATAGAGAGTTTTAGTTTTATATCTGTAATTATTTACTTTACTATGTTTGATGATAGAACTAGTAAGTTGATATATATATATATATATATATTTCTTACAGATTACTATTAAAACATCCTTATAGTTATATTAGAAATGAGTGGAATTATTATTTTGTAGTATAGTTATGATTACCCATTTGTGTTATATTCTTATTATGATGGTGGATTGGCTTATTGCATGTACATATATGAAATACACAATTCTTTTAGATTGTTGCTAAGTGTACTTTTACAATTATGCAATGAAGGTATGGCTGTGTTATTGCATATTCTATGTTATGGGGATGTATGTGTGTGTGTATATTTATGTGTAATGAGTGTATGTTTTTGGCTATATAAAGAAGGCATGGTTGTGCTATTATCTGTCATTAGTTAATTGAGAATGATTTATGGTATTGAATTAGCTACTTTATCTTGTAATTGGATTATGATTATGATATAAAGAGCCTATGTTCTAGTGTATGACTAAGAACGCTGAACAAAAAAGTTTCGGTAATATGTTTGTAGAGGGTGTAAGGTCGACTTATGGAAGGTATAAAGTTAACTCAAAGTTGTAAGTAGATTTATATATTTTATTATTAATTGTTGTGTATTAGGGAAAATGTAAGGTATATCCTAAAAGGACAAAGATGGAAAGCTTATAGAAAGTATAAAGTTAACTTGAAGTTGTAAGTAGATGTATATATTTTACTATTAATTATTGTGTATTGTGCTATGAAATTTAATCTAGTTATCCTTATATTTTTTCATATGATACGATTGTGATGATTTGACTATGGTTGAGCCTCTAGTGGTTACTTGAAAATGAAATGAATAACAAGAATAGTGTACATGTGAACTTATAATTGTGTTATATAATTTGAGTGAATAAGGTTATTATGAATTATAATGTGAAATAGGAAACTTGAGATATGTGTAAGTGAATACGTCAAACAAGTGAGTTAGAACCATAGTCTATAAAATCCAAAAATTGACTTTATTATTATTTTCTAATAAGGATGACAATTTTTGACATAGCATGATAATCCAATATAAACATGATACATTCGTTAGGGTTCGAGTTAACACATAACCCATTAAAAAATTTATATTAAATTTTTAAAAATAATTTTTTGAGAAATAATTAATAATTAAATTATAAATAGATATATATAATAAATATATAAAATTTTTATTTTAATAAAATAAGAATAAAAGTTTAAAATAATATTTTATTAATAATTTAAAATATTTTTATAAAAAATGGTAAATAATTAAATTTAATAGATGGTTTTAAAAAATAATTTTTTTTAATTAAAATTATTAAATAAGTTAGACAAGTAACCTATTTTAACACGTTTAATAAGTGGATTAATCTGAATGATATGAATTACTACCCTTATTTTCTAGTTATTCTAGCATTTAATTAGTATTTAATTATTCTTTTTAATTGATTCCAAGCATGGATGTGGTAAATATACACTTACTAAGTTCTTGTAACTCATTCCTTTTATTTCCAATATTTTTTAGTTTAAGTCAATTCATTAGAACCTCATTACTTTTATAGAGATTAAAGATTGTATTGTCAAGAAATTTGACAATTGAATTAGAAATGGATTACCTTTGTGTCTACATGGTTAATGTGTTGAGTTTATTTATTTTCATGTGTATTCTATGGTACTAGGTCTAAATGAGATATAGGTTTTAGAATTCAAGATATGTGGCTTTTAAAATTTACCTGAAAACATAAGGAACTTTGTTCCTTTTTTTTAAAAAAAAATGTATTGAATCCAATTCATGAGAAAAATGGAGAAATTTTTGTTAGAACAAAATTTGCATAATTGTTATTGAGGCTAGTGAAAACTAAGTAGTAGGAGGTCACAACCGAGTTTGGTTTGTGACATATTATATAAAATTTATTTTTAACATCCTTTTTAAAAAGGTTACGCTCTCATTCACACTTATTTTCATGGTCTTGGTTCCAATTGTGGTGGTCTTGTTTCCTATGCTAGTCATTCCTTCAATGCTATTTGAGAGCTCTAGTCACTTCATTCATGATTTGCATATTGGAGTTTGCAACCTAAGAAGGAAATTATTATTCACTATCCCCTCTTTTTTCTTGTCTACTATTTTAAGATGACTATTCATAATTAGGTTCATTAGCTTGCAAATAAATTTTAGTATTCATCATTACCTAATCCATTAGATTTTCCAAATGCTTAGATAAAAAATTAAATAATCCTTAAATAATTTACTAAAGGCAAATTCCTTCATTAAGATCAATAAGTATCATAAGGTCCATCAAAATGGTATTGGTAATATGCGATCCTAGGTGCATACATATTATTGATATAATTTTAGTCAATACTTATTTGGATAGTATGTAGATATAACTTAGTTTACCAATCTCAAGGCTTTGTCCCACTAGAAAAAAATCTAAATCATGCTCTAATACTATCTTTGTTATAACTCTTACTTTATTGTGACTAATATAGAATCTAATTTACTAGTTTCCACTAGCCTTGCCTAAGTCTACATGATTTGTACTCATATAAAATAATATACTTTTGATTTTTTAATGCAAAATAATATTAATGGTCTAAGAACAATAATTGTTAAATAGTTTATACAAAAAAAGAGGTTAAATCGATTTATATAATTTTATCAAGATACTAACAAGTTGGTCTAACTTAACCCTATAAACCAAAAGAATTTCTTTTTGGTTAACCCATCCTATGACCCAAGGCTTAACTTTTCATTCTATCTACAAACAAAATATGTAGTTACTACCTGAAGGGTTTCTTAAGGACTCTACCTTTGCGGATGAGGTAGTAGAGGTGTTTCTAGTTAAGTATTTGCAATTTAAACACAAATAATAAGTGTAAGGCTTAATAAGTAAACATTTTAGTATTAATAAATTCCAAGAAAATTTTTTAAACTTTGTTAACTTAATTTACCATTCTTTAATCATAACATGCATCTTAGTTAATGCAATACCTTAATTATCAATGATCATAACATTTATTTACAAATAATAGTAAAACTTGCAAGTACACTTAATTTCAGACTCATAACTTAGCATACAATAACATCATCAAATCATAATGTTTTTTATTTAAAGGAAATAACTTAATGACATATCATAATTAGTTAAATGAAAAGGCAAATAAACTTCTTCGTGACTCCTAATCATCCTTATCCTTTCATAACCTAACCTTATCTTTTTAAAATCTGCCCTATCCTTTTACAAATGTTTGCCAAAATTGATTTTTTATTTCAACATCATTATCAATATGCCTTATATCAATTTTTCAATCATTAATATAGATCAAGATTAATTATCATAATATAATTCAAGTCATATCATATTGCATAAGCTAACACTACTATGCCTCTTTGCATAACCACTCATTGTTTAACTCACATTATTCAAATGCTCAATGATTTTAATTTAACATGTAGGTACTTATCATGTACTATGTAAAAGAAATCAATTATTAGGGCTATATTCAACTACATACTTGATAATATGTTGCTCGAAAACAATTCATAAAGGTATTGTTAACTATATATTTGACTACAAATTATTAGGACCTTAACTTAATTGTGATAAGCATGAAACTTGCTACTCGATTTTTGCAAGCCTACTTTAGTATAGTTGTCACAATTCTAAATAATTTATTAGAAGAGTAGGAGAAAAGCAATGTTTAATAAAAAAGATGCAATTCATTAATTAACAAAGTTTTGCAAAATGTAAGGAAGTTATAGTTACTTATAATCACTTAAATTGAGGATAAGTCACTTCCACTAACTTAAAGAGGAATTCAACATTAGAATCCTCCGCCTAAGTTTATACATAAATATATATATATATATTTCAATGCTACCAAATAACTAAAGTAGTGAGCTTCCAAATAATCTACCTTTGAGGGGTGGTGGTGGAAGCTTGACTTGAGTATTTACAAAATAAATTGTAGAGGAATGAGTTCAGGGTTCAATGAGTAAATACTTCATTTAAATAAAAATAATAATATGATAATTATCCATCAGATCATCTTCCTGTAAGATTCAACACACAATCATTCATGATATCAATTTAGATTTAATCAGCCTTAAAAGATAATAAAGATAGTCATTTATCACAATTAGATTACACAAGAATAACTAATAAACAATTAAATTGTAATTTCATAACACAATTCATAAGGATTTATGATAAGTCATATAGATCCACCTTTTGACACTATGATCAGCCTTATACACTTTCCACCTATCCATCATTATTTTTCTAAGGTCACTCTTATGCCCTTTCCTCCTAGTATCGAGAATTAATCTTTTAGTGTTCACATCACCTTTTTCATATTTCTCAATTTATAATTCACTTAAGGCTTTAATTTCTTATAATAGGCCTTAAGCAATATTCATTGTAATAATCCAACAACATTATTCCTTTTTACATGGCCATACACCACAATTCATTACTTAATAATACAATCTTATCCACATCATGTATTATTGGACATATTGCTCAATTCCACATTATATGATCACAATTGATGTATTTCACCCTTATTTATCGTATTTCATCATAGCTTGATATTTAGAAAACTTACACCTTATGTTGGACCTTTAGGTGTCATAATTTTTCAAGAAAAGCTGGATATAATTGACTATATAGTTAAATATGAGAGCCTTGAGAGCAACTAAATCATAATCAATAATATAGTTAAGTAGAAGGGTTTAAAGGCAAACTTGAAGCATAATAATTGACTATATAGTCAACTATTGAGCTTTGGAAAGCACTTCAGAGATCTATAATCAACAATATAGTTAATTATCAATCTCAAGAGAGCTATTGAGTCAGATAGTTGACTATACCCCTTCAATATATGCTTTCAAGGGCATAATTGATTACTACTAGGGAAATTTTTGGAACTTCAAAATTTTCACTATTCATTCTTTATAAAACTTTCATTTAATGCATCCATTTGCCTATTAAACATTATATAATCATAAATACATACCAGTAATGCATTAATAAAGCCATTTCCATTATTTAATTAAACTATTTCCATTAATTAACTAAAAAATTAACCATTTATATTTAAATCGCCATAAAACTCAAAATAAGCAATTTTAACTTAAATTTCCCAAGATTTAATAAGAATGGATGGAGTATCCACTTAGTATGGAAAAGAGTATTGGGATGCTATATTAGATGTCTCTTAAGCTTAATCACATAAAAAAACATAAGATTTCTTAGGTTAAAGTTCCAAATTTTCAATGAAACCAAACTTTTTAACTTTCATTGAAATAAGAAGGAGATAAAGAGGAAATCTTAGCAATGGAGATGTTTTTACTTTGATTGGATGAAGAAATAAAGGAAGATTGAAGTTCCTTTTGCTTGATTTAATGAAGAAATAAGGAGGAAGTGGAAGGAGAGGAAGTAAAGTTTAATGGAATTGGGAAAATAAGAAGGGGGAAGGGAGTTAATGGTTATAAAAATAAAGAATAATGTCATTAGGGGAATTTTTGAAAACTTATTTAAAAATATTTTCTATACTCATATGCTCATTTTTACTAACTCAAAACTTCATACTTTATAATTTTATTTAATTTTCATCATCCGGTTCTCATGGAATATATATTCTTTTATTTACTTAAATATCAACTTTTATTTTATCTAATAATTCATACACAAAATTTCTAGTTTTATGGAATTTATTAATTATCTTAATTATTTTTCTTCACAAAATAAAATTTGAAATTACTATATTTTAAACAGGATTTAACAATACTTCCTTTTTTAAATGAATTTAACCTTAAATTTTTAAAACACATGGTATCTTACTAATGGCCTGAGATTATAACAAAATTAAACTCATTACTCACAAAATAGATAAGGGTATTGTTATCACATTTTCAATTCTAATTTTTGTGCAGCCTCTTCCACTTTATGACATTCTTAATGAACTTTCATGGATGAAACTTTCTTAAATCTTAATTTTCCAACTTGATAATTTAAGATCTTAACTGCTTATTCCTTTCAGGATAGTTTAAGATTAGGTTACACTGGTTTGTCTTAAATCATATAAGACTTATTTGGTAGGTACTTCCAAAGTATTGGCATATGGAACATAAGGTGAATAACTTGTAATCTATTTAGTAACTCTAATTGATAAGCTATAGGTCTAACTGACTTGAAAATTAGGAAGTTTTTGATGAAATGAGGTGCTAATTTGCCTTTTTTCCTAAATCTTATCACACTTTTCATAGGTGAGATTTCTAAGAAGATCATATATCCCACTTGAAACTCTAGCTCTCTCTTTCTTTTATTTGCATCTAATTTTTGTTAGCTTTGACATATTTTCAACCACTCTAGATTGATTTAAACCTTTTCTAAAGTAGCTACCACCAAATTTGATTAATGGAGTTTTGTTTTTCTTGGTTTAAATTGTCTTATTGGAAAATAACATTTTCAACCATAAAATGCCTTATGGTTGCTATATAGATAAAAAAAACTCTATTAATGGTAGATATCTCTCCTAAATTCTCTCAAATTCTAAAGTGCAAGTTTTAAGTGTATCTTTTAGTATCTATATGGTACACTAAGATTATCCATTAGTTTATAGATGGAAGGTTATGTTAAATTATAACTAAGTCTTTAATGTTTGTTGAAATGAATGTCAGAAATAAGATGTGAACTGAGTACCACAATCTATACGTGTTTCTTCATCTTTTTTTTTGTATTTTTTTCTCTTATCCTTTTAAGTTTTTAATCATTTTTTATTTTTAAATTAAAATAAAAATATGGATTCCTTCTTGAAAAAATTAGTATTGATTAAAACTTAATGCAATGGTATGATCTTATCAAGATATATTAAAGCATACTAAATTACTATAAAGATAGTTTAAACAAAAAGGAAGTATGCAAACTTTGTCAATTTTTCAATAATGACTTATATGGAATCATGCCTTTTTTATGTTTTAGGTAAACGAATCAAAAAGTCTATTATGATACTCTCTTATTTCTATTTTGATATTGGAAGTGGTTAGTACATTTATCTTAGGCATTAATGCTCTACTTTCACTTACTAGCAAGTAAGACATTTCACTCTTTTTTACTAAAAGACATCCTTTAAATCATGGTACATTTTTGCTATTTCAATATGCATAGTGTAGAGGAATTATAAGCTTGGTGCATCAATTCGTTCCTTTCACTTACAAGGACCTAAATTTTTCCTTTATAGTGGATTGCTCTTTTGTTAACAATTAGGTCAAATTCAACTCTCTTGGTTGCTTCTTTTATGAAAGTTCAATAACTAGAACAATCTTTTTAAGCATCCTCAATCCTTTCTATGAGAATGAATTGAACTGTTACATGAACTAGTACTACACTTGAATATCTAAATAGTGCTTTTATTGCTTTGCTTATGAATTTTTTACCAAGTGCATTGACTACTATATTGGACATACCAAGATGATACAAAATCAAATAGTTATAATCTTAGATGAGTTCCAATAGTATTATTTACCTCAAATTGAGATCTTTTTACTTAAAGATATACTTCAAGCCCTTATGGTTCATGCTTATTTCATTGATCTTTCATACAAGTAATGCCTTTAAATTTCAAGGCAAAGTTTATTATGACCATTTCTAGGTCATGGATGGGATAGTTTTACTTGTGTTTCTTTAACTGCCTAGAAGCATAAGTTATTTCTTTATTATGTTGCATAAGAACATATCCAATTCTAATTCTTAATGCATCATAATACACTATATACCTTTTGATATCTAAAGATAATGCCCACATTTATGTTAGTGTTAAACATGATTCTAGCTTTTGAAAACTATTCTCATATGCATGTGACTACTTGAATTTAAATCCCTTTTGTGTTAATTTGGTCAATGGTGTAGAGATTTTAGAGAAATCTTTAACAAATCTTTCATAATAATCTATTAACCCAAGGAAATTGTGAACTTTGATAACTGATAATGGTCTAGGCCAATTCTTTACCACTTTAACTTTTTAAGGGTCTACCTAAATTCCTTTTTGTGACACCATATGTCCAACGATTGACACCAATAGCCTAGAATTTATGTTTAGAGAACTTAACATACTATTGATGTTTTTAGTTTGTAAAACCACTTGAAGATGCTGAACATGTTCATTCTTGCTCTTTAAGTTACTAAAAATATCATTTATAAAGACAACAGCAAACTTATCCAGATATGGCTTGAATATTGGATTTATTAGATCTATTTACACTATTAGGGCATTAGTTAATTTGAAAGACATTATTAGGAACTTGAAATAGTCATATCGAGTCTTTAAGCCAATCTTCAAGATATCTTGTAGATTTTTAGCTAGTAATAGCTTATGCACAAATTAATCTTAAAAAAATACCTTGCTTTTTAAAGCTAATTGAAAAGATCATTAATGCAGGGAAAAAGGTACTTATTTCTTATGATGACTTTGTTAAGTTGCCAATAATTAATATATAACTGCATTAACCTATCTTTTCTCTCCATAAATCCTTAAAGTGATGAGTTTAGACAAATGAAACCTTTATTTATTGGATCCTATAAATGCTCTCTCAATACTTGTAACTTTACCAGGGTTATCTAGTATGGGGGTAGCGAAATAGGTTTTATGCTAAGAAATAAATTGATATAGAATTCAATTTCCCAATCTTGTAGTAATTTAAGCAACACTTTTGGAAATACATCATGAAATTATCTCGTTATTGGAATATTGTTAACATCGGGAATGAATTGATTCAAATCTTACATTTGATCTAGATACACAATGCTTCCCTTTTGAATGAGTTTTTGAGCCTTAATGCTTAAAATGATGCCAATAAGCCTTAGGAACCTATCTTTATGGAATTTAATAGGTGGAGAGCTCTCTATGGAAAATGTAATAGATTTATGAAAATAATTTACACATATATGATACTCAGATAACCAATCCATCCTTAAGATTACATCATATTACTTATATCAAGCAAGATTAGGTCTATTAGCTTCACATGATCATGAACTTTTATAGGATAAGCCTTTAACTTATGTGTAGATGTAAGAGATTTTTCTATCAATATCATAATAATTAAAAGAATGTTATAACTTTGGTAGGTTTACTTAAAGTGATAACAAATACCTTTGATACAAAAGAGTAAGTAGCTTTAAGGTTAAATAAAACTTTACTAGAGAAGTTTTCAATAGAGATAGTATTTGTCACAATTATATTTAAGGCATAGGCCTCTGGGCAGGTAAGTGCATATACTCGAGCTTGACTTTTACCTCCCTCTTATATTTGACTTGTAACACTTGCACTTCTTAATGGCACCAAAGGATTTCTTGGACATAGAGTTAATAGAGGATTGGCATTTTTCTATTAAGATATAGAATAACTTGCACTTTAGCCCATGACATTGTAGAGGCAATCTTTTGCTTTATGTCTAACTCTTTCATATTTGAAGTATTCTTCCCTAAAATGGTTGTAAGGACCATTATGGTGGAGACAAAATTATAAGCACCAAGGTCTTAAAGGTTGATTTTATTGACTTGGAAAAGGATTGGAATCAATTTTTTATCCCTTATGACTTCTTCCTAAAAAGAATCCACCATGTGCACCATGATAAGATAGTGCCCCTATAGTAAAGCCACTTTTACTATACCTAGAAGTTGTTTGAGGAGGCATCCACTGTGATTATTATGCTTAACTTGGCTCTTTAGACTGCCTTCTCTTCTTGCTCCTCTTTTGTGCTTACCTTTCTTTTTTCACATGGAATCTCAACTCGTGCCTCAATACTCGATCCAATGCCTCTTGACAGGTGGTATTCCACTCAACATGAATCTTGTCAAAGAAGTAATCACATAAACCTTACATGAATATCTTTACCTCGACCTTCTTAATGGAAATCAAGTAAGGTGTATATCTCGATAGTTAAATAAATTAGGCATCATACTTAATAATTATGAGACCTTTTGCTTAAGGTTCTCAAATTCTTAAACTCTTTTTTAGTGTATGCTTGGAGGTAGGAAGCAATCAATGAACAAGTCTTGGAAAATGGCCTGAGTTAATATGAGTCTCAGCTTGCTATAGTGTTTATGAACTAATAATAGGCTATGTCATCTAATTTATAGACTACCAACTCAATCAATAGAAGTGTAGAGCTTTTTAATATATTTCCCATCATGTAATGTGGTAAAAAAACTACTAAGGATATACCATTGGATCAAGGCTTGAATATCTTGGCAAATTTAAGTGAAGGAATTTATATACAATTTTGAACTAGTTTTTTGTTCCTGTTGTAGGAAAGATGATCTTTCTCTTGTTCTCTTTCTTGATCATAACTTTCTTCATGATCACTAGGATTACCTAATTGTTCTTTTGGGTCTCTTGATATATCATATCTTAGTTACTAGGTAAAAACCATATCAACCCAGTTTAGAATATGTTGCAACAAGGATGTAGTCCAAGGTGAAAATTGTTAGTTATTTCCTTCACTAGCCTTTCACCTATTCTCACAACCTTGAAAACTTTTAAATAATTCTTCATCATTGAGGCAATTAACTTGCATGTGACTTCTTATATAAATCATTCCCTCATTTTCATAAAATTTCTCAAATAATTAAATAACAATTCAAGCAATTAATAAATAATTCATTAAGCAATTTATCAAATAACTAATTATACATTATATCATACACAAGCTCCACCACTTACATCAATGGTATGTTGCACACATATTATTGGTATAGTTTTTGTTAGCACTTATCGCAGTACACGCAAATATAACCTAAGAGTCTCATCTTATTAGGAACCTAGATCATGCTCTAATATCATCTTTATCATGATTTCAACCTAATCATAATTGGCAGGGAACCTTTTACTTGATTTCCATTAACTTATTCTAGTATACTTATCACAATTTTGAATAATTTATTAGAAAAGAAGAAGGAGAAAGGTAATATTTGACCAAAAAAAAGATGCATTTCATTAATTAATAAAGTTTTACAAAATATAAGGAAATTAAAGTTACTTATAACCCTCCTAAATTAAAAATAAGTCATTCTAACTAATCTAGAGGGGAATTCAAACTTTCGAATGATCTACCTAAGTCTATACCTAGAATAAAGAACAAAAGATAATAAATATACATATATCCAGTGTTACCAAACAACCAAACCAATGAGCTTTCATATACAAGTGAGTTATAGGCTTAATGATTCATACTTCATTTAAACAAGTAAACAATATCATAACTTACCCCCTTTAATCATCCTTTTATGAGATTCAAAACATAATAATTCATATTATGAATTTAGATTTAAATACCCTCAAAAGGTATTAAGCATAATCATTTCATCATAATTAGATCACATTAAAATAACTAATAGATAATCAAATTATAATTTTATAACAATATTCACAACAATTTATGATAATTCACATATGTCCACCTTATGACACCATGATTAGCCTTATACCACCATAATTAGCCTTATACCTTTTCTATATATCCATCCTTGTTCCTTCAGGGTCACCTTTATACCTTTTCCACTTAATACTAGGAATTAATTGTTTGAAGTTCACATTAACCCTTTCACATTTCTTAATTCATAATTTGTTCAAAGATTTCATTTTTTATTATAAGCTATAAGCCATAATCATTATAATAATCTAACAAGATCATGTTTTTTTTACATGGCTACATATCACAATTCATTGTATAGACAAAAATACAATGTTATTCATATCATGCATCATTTGATATACTAGCTCAATTCCATATTTCTTGATCTTAATTCATGTATTTTAACTTTATCTATCATATTTCATCATAGCTTTATGTTTGGAAAACTTATATCCCATGTTGGACCTTTGGTGTCATGATTTTTCAAGAAAAAAAGATATAGCCAATTATATAGTTGATTAGCAATTTCTAGAGAGCTACTTAAGGTCTAATGGTCGACTATATCCTTCCAAAATATGTTTTCTAGGGCAAAGTTAGCTATCACCTGCGAAATCTACAGAACTTTGAATATTTCACTACTCATTCTTCATAAAATTTGCATTTAATGCATCCATTTGCCTATCAAACATCATATAATCATAAATCCATACCAATAATGCATTAATGAAGCCATTACCATTGTTCAATCAAAATATTTCTATTAATTAACTATTTATATTTAAATGGCCATTAAAATCAAAATAAGCAATTTCAACTTAAATTTCTCAATATTTAATAAGAATGGATGTAGTATCCATTCATCTAGTATGGAAGAGAGTGTAGGAGTGCTAAATTGGATATCTCTTAACCCTACTCACATAAAAAATTATTAAATTTATTATGTTAGGGTTCCAAACCTGTAATAAAACTAAACTTATCAATTGTTACTAAATTAAGGAAGAAATGAGGAGAAAGTCTTAGCAATAAAGATATTCTTACTTTAATAAGATGAAGAAAAAGAGGAATATTGAAGTTCCTTTGCTTGATTTGATGAAAAAAATAAGGAGAAAGTGGAAGGAAAAAAAGTAGAGTTTAATAGCATTAGGAAAATGAGAAATAAGAAAGGAAGTTGATGGTCATAAAAAATAAGAAATAGTATCCTCAAGGGTATTTTTGAAAATTTTTTCTTAAATTTTTTTATACTTATATACGTAGTTATAATAACTTAAAACTTTATAATTGTATTTAATTTTTTCCTCATTTAATTCTCAAGGAATATATATTCTTATTTTTACTAACATAATAACTTTTATTTTATCATATAAATCATATACAAAATTTCTAGTTTAACAAGGTTTACTAGTTATTTCAATTATTTTCCTTTGCAAAATAAATTCTAAAATGACTATATTTTAAAGAGGGTGTAATACAAACCTTTAAAGAGCAAGTCATATCAATCATGTAGCTAACTATAGGACCTTTAAGGAGATAGTTGACTATATAATCGAGTATGAACCTCTAAAAAGTAAAGGTCCATTTGATAGTTAACTATATAGTCAGATATAAACCTTTAAAAAGCAAAAGTCCATTTGGATAGTTAACTATATACTTGATTACAACTTTCCACAGAGTAGCTCTTATAGTCATAATTAATTATAGTCCTCTTAAGGCTAAATTTTTTTATTGATAATTGACTAAATACTCGATTATATGTCACAAACCAATTGGTTGTAACTAGTGTAGAATTGATTTCCTAGTTACCACAAAACTAATCATTTCTAAAAGGAAATTTCTTTTATAAACATGTTTGAAAATAATTATACTTAGAGTACATATGCATAAAGAAATACATTCAAACTATTAATAATACTCAAAACTATCTCTAAAACCCATTCTATTACAACTATAGCTACTTGAGCACATTATCATAAAGAATACTACTAGTGAACATCTAGTGGTGGATGGGAAATTTCAACTCATGTATTTGTAAAATATTTAAAATAAAAACAGTGAGACTATGTCTCAATAGGTAAAGAATCTATTTAACTAAAACAATAGTCACACACAATATTATATATTATATAAGTACACCATATAATAACATCATATCTTAATGGAATTTCATAATAATCAATACAAAATAAAAGCAACATGCATTTAATCCACCTTGAGCCTCCTTTTACAATAATTGTCCATCCATTATTCCAACTTTGTCCTTTTAGAATAGTAGTCCCTTCGATTTGCAATAACTAAAAACAATAAACCTACCTTGTCTCTCCAGAATAACACTTCCTTTAGTTTACAATTATTAAAATAAATAATAAATCCACTTTGTCCTTTTAGAATAAAAGTCTTTCCAATTTACAATAATTAAAATAAATAATAAATCTAACATTTTCCTTAATAATAATAATTCCTCTAGTATACAATAATTAAAAACAAAGAATAAACATTTTTTTAATATTATGTATCATAATATCAATCACATTCCATATCGGTAAGTATAATTACAATTAATAGAGTAGTCATTCTTAATCACATTCCATTTTACATTTAGTCATTACCAATAACAAATATTTATATTTCAATTTATCATAATTTCAATAATAGTTACTTTTAATAAACAATCATTTATAAATATATAACTATTCTTGCACAACCACATCTATTCAGCTTCAAAATTATAATCATATTAATCAATATTATATTAGTATTCAAGGTTTTATGATTCAATATTATAATGGAGCTTAAAGTAACATAGTTTAATACTATAATAGGATATAAAATAATATAATTCAATATTATTGTAGAATATAAGATAATGTATTTTAACACTATAATAAAATATAAACTTGAATAATCCAATATCATAATAAAATATAAATTATTATAATATAATGCTATAAGTGAATACAAGCCAATACCATAATAGAATATAACTTAATACAATCCAATACCATATTTGATTATAAGCCACCATAATTTCATATTATTGAATATATGCACATGTAAACATGATTTTATACTATTATAACACTATGAAGCTTTATTTCATTACTAAGATTCATATAACTAACTTTCACTTATCACTCATTAACTTATCTTGACCTCTAATAGTATTAGTGTTGAGTATGATATTCAAGTCTGCCTTTAACATACTAAGTTAAAGTGTAAAAGCTTCAATATTGGTCGGTTGATATTATAGTGTGGGTAGTCTCGATCTTAATTTGCATAAAATTTGAGAATTTTGGTTAGAATTCCATAAAGTAGCATCAAACTGATTACATCTATAATAGATTGCATAAAAACTATAACTATATAAAGGATAACTATTTCTTGATACAAGTAAATTGACATGTCAGAGGATTTTTGGAAATATGATCAAAATCATGTATAACAGTTGCTTTACAAAAAGGCAACTTGAAAACTTGTAAAATAAGCTTGAAAAATGCGTATGGTGAGGTTTAATGCTAGTACAACATTTCCTTAACTTTTTGATATTATAATAATATTTTCTTTATCTAATATTCTACTTAAACTTCCAAATGCAACAATTGACTTGAGGTATTTCAAGGAGTTCATCTTCAATCACTGAATATTAGAAAGGCTTATTTGATAACTTTAACTCTCTCTCTTTCTCTATTTTGTTATACTTTTCTTCTCTTTTGAAATAAGTTAGTTTCCATTCTCATAGCTTGTGTTATATGTAGAAGAATTACTTATTATCGATTTAAATTTTTTTTTCAAAGCTAAAATCTTCTTCTTCATAAAAAACCTACTTTTGAAAGTAAATAATTATACTTTTGACATAGGATAAGACTTATAGTTTGAAGGATTGAAAAGATTTTTGTATTTTACTATTAAAAATGGATTATTAGTAAGTGTTCAACTTCAAATTCTTGCTTCTCTTTTTAAGTGAATTAGTTCTAGATGTCTTTGTTGGTCATTTCATTGCAAATTTTTCATTTTTAATAAAATAAACCTATTGAAACCAAGATATTTGATTATTAGCCAATCAACTTGGGTTTTCAAAAGGCATGGTCGGTAATAGGTGTATAAAAACCAAATTAAATGTAATATGGTCGATTTAAATTTTGCTTCATATATGATTATAATTAACCAATGCTTGGCCTTAAATAGTATTTTATAATTAAATAAAAGGCTAAAAATTTATTGTTCATGAAATTTATTCCAATTGAAATTAAACTCGCATAGTTTTCCATGGAATAGTTATTTACTAAGTAATGGAAAAGTTATGAAGTAATTAGGTTCTATACAAGTTAATATTAAAAATTTAACTTTTCACTAATAAAAGTTTTTGACCCTTTTTCACTAATTTATGATATCTTAAAATATAAATAAGATTTCAATCTAAAACTAATTCTATTGAAAAGTAGGCTCAGTTACCTTTCTAATGATATGTGGTTTCCTAAAAATGGATATAAGATGAGTAATTTATGACATTTTAAATTTGAACTAACAATGTTATTACTATATATTTGAATACTATATTCGACTATAAGGGTCTAGAAAGCAATTCTGGCACTATACTCAACTATTATAGTTAATTTTAGTGTCCCAATAGCCCTCGAAGGCCTATCTTCAAATACAACCTATTTTTCTTATTTTTCATCTAATTTTGTTGGCAATCCAAGTAAGTTTGAACCCAAAATTTCTCAAGCATGTCCTTAACTCATTAAATAAATTAAATAACCTTTTCAATATCTTTCTAGCTCTTAAAATCTAATCAAACAAATATTATCAACACAATCTTGCTAGCAAACATCAATTTTCATAAAAATCTACATAATTACCTAATTCTACCACTAATATCAAAATATTTTATTTTAAATACATTATTAACTTACTAATTTGTGTAAAGGAAAGAAGAAAAGGTTGGCAGATGATGAAGCTTTCCTTATTCAAAATAAATTAATGAAAACTTTAGAAAACTTTCCTAAAATCCCTTATTCCTTATTACAACTTAGAATTTCCAACATTTATATATCCAAACAAGGTATTGTTAAGAATTACCTGAAGATACTCTTAAAGATATGAAAGATTGATGAAGCTTGTAGCTTATTTCTTTCCCAAATGAGAAGTTAAAGATGGAAATGGAGATAAGGGAGAAAAAAACAAATGATGTTCCTAGAGAAATAAAGAAAAAGGTTGGACTTTGGCTTTTTAATACATTACAGGTAGTTTAGTAATTATAATGGAAAATTTAGGGAATTTTAGGAAATCATAGTTCTAAATCTCCTTTATACATCCCATTCAAATTTAATTCTACACAAGCTTATAATTAAATTAATTATATTTATTTCCATCATAATGTCTCAATTTCCTTAATTTAAACATTATCCTAACCATAGCCATAATTTTATGATTATTGGCTCATATCCATAATTACAAGGTACTTAATTAAAATAAAATTATCAAATACTTAGGGTGTGACATTATGGTTCACCTTAGAACAACTTTCCTGGCCATAGTCTATAACTATATAGTCAATAATTACATGGTTTTTTTTCCTAGCACAAATTCACTATTCTTATGGTATAAGTTTATACCAAAATTATTTATGAAGTTGCCAAACCTTACCAAATTATTATATTACATTTATAATGCGCCATTTATGCCAAACACATTAACAAACTCACATCAAACATCACAATCCAATACACTCCTCATATAATCATCAAAACCTAAAAAACTTACCCAAAATCAAATAATTAACATTTAATCTTGAAAATGGAGCTAAAATGTTTACTTACTTGGAAGAGATGTTGGGAAGATAAAATTGAGATTTATTTGTTCTTAAATGTCTAAAATCATCAAGCTTCAGATTATGGTTCATATTTCCTTTTTTAAGTTAAAGTTCTTAATCCTGCTAAACTTAAAGGAAAAATTAAAGAGGGACTTAATAATTATATGAGAATTTTTACCTTGATTGTATGAAAGATTCAATTAAAATTGGGTTCCTTTACCTTGAATTAAGAAAAGAAAGAAGAAGAAAAAGTGAAGATGAAGAGGATAGGGAGAGGAAAGTGTTAGGAATTTTTGGAATATGGAAATAGAGAAGTTTGCTAAAGTTTTTAAGGATAAAAAGAGAAATGAAGATAGGGAAAATGGGAAAAGTATTATAAATCTTCTTCATATTCATATATTCTCATTTAAATGTTCTTTATCTATAAATGTTTTATTTTCTTTACCTTTCCCCAACTAATTTATGAAAATTCTTATATCAAATTAATTCAAATAATTAATTATTATCTACATAAAATTTTATTCTAATTTCTTTATATTAACTTATTATTTTCACACTAAAATATTTTAAAAATATTTTAAAATTTTTAAAGGATTGTAATAAAAACAAAGTCTCATGATTGTTTATCTCACATGTCTAGGTAAGATTCCTTGAATAGCCACTAGTAAAATTTTTTACTATAACCTGTGACAATTGTGAGATTCTAAACTAACTAATTTTAGATTTTTCATAGAACTAAAGTTTCTAATTTTGGAAGAATAGGTCCAGGGCACTTTAAAACCATGTAGAAACTTAGAAAAACTTGTTTCCTCCTTCCTAGACAAGGTGTGACAAGATGATACATCTTTAACACTATTTTCACAAATATGCTACATGTCTTTTAATGCTATATTCTTATAAGTTTCTATAAGTTAGGAAGTCATTGGTTATGTAAAAGAACATGACATATAACCTAAAAAACTCCTAATGATATGTATCCAACATTAACACATCTTCATCCCACATAAATCTTAAGTCATCAATAAGCAGTGTCAAGTAGACATTTATGTCATTTTGCAGTTACTTAGGCCTTGAAACCAATACTATTAATATTATGTACTTATGCTTTATACATAATAAAGAAGGGAGATTGTAAATCACCAAGATTACTGGCTATATTCAATGTTTGCTACTTATGTTACCATGAAAGTTCATTCTATTAGTACATAATGCAAATTTAAGGTTTCTTGCTTTATTAATTTAGGGAATAATAAGATAATCATTCTCCATTAAGGAGCATCTGCTATCAGAAATCATTCACTTGCATGCCATGCTAAGTTCTTAGCATATCTTATATTAGTAAACATGCATTAAAACCTTGGTATTATAGAAATATACCATAACACCTTAGCCAAATACCCTTCCTTGATATTGCTATTATACTTTTTTAATTTGTAATGTGATAACTTGCATTTTGAATAGTCATATAGTGTTTTGTACTCCTTTAAGTACAATATGAAATCATTAGAATAGTTGTGAATCTTTTTATACTTCATACACATTGGGCACATGTTTTTCTTCATGTTAAAAGCATGAGTTGATAGTATATTACTTTTAAGAAGCAGATTTTTAATAATTGTAATAACACTATGAAGCTCTTGTCACTTCACCAATTTTCCATTTTCAAGTTGAACAATTTCAACACAATAAATAAATAAGTGAATTTAATGCAACCTAAATACAATAGGTTCTTTGCATTAGTTACTAAGCTATCCAAGACATGTAAACATACGATAAAATTATCTGCACTATACGCTTTAAGTAAAAATTGAAACCCTTATTTTTCATGATTAATAGATGTGCTACACAATTTAATTTCATTATGTCATATCTATCGTATATATCTAGTGTCAAAGTCATAGATAAATAGATTACCTCTTAGTTCCTCGACCATTACTCTTTTAACATAACAATATTTTATGTAAGGACACCTTATGAGGTCATGACTAAATTCTTTCCCTGACCAACTACAAATTTAATGAATTCATTAGCCTTATTTTCATGTTTAACATTGTATTGATCAACACATATCTATGTAGCCAAAGCTATACACAAAAGAACATAAAAGAAACCTTATGTCATCATGAATTGTACATATTCTCAACTATGTACACAAAATCTAAACACCTCTATATAGTTGTATGCATAAAAAATACAACCTTAATTATTTAGAGTTGAACATTTTCTAAAGATATATCTAAAACTAAAACAAATTATTACATTTATATGCAAGCTTTTATGTGTAACTTATTTTATGCCTAAGATTATAGTACATACTTATAAGCCAATAGAGTATAAAAAATAATTTTGTGATACATCCGAACCTCACTCTTAATCAATTCAAATTGAATATTTTTCATGTATAAATACAAATCTTAAATAAATAACACCACGTAGATAGAATGAAAATATAAAAACATATCTAACACAAAAATATTAAGGGCTTTGGTGAGCATACCTTGTTTACATAGAAAAGTGGAAGAAAAATTTATACTTTGCAATTCCCTTAAACTTCATTTTAGGCTTTAAAGAGTTTTATGTTAAAAAAAACTTAATTCTACATATGGCACTACCACTTTTTAGTTTTCTATTTTCATTTTTTGCCTAATCCATTTGCATTTTCTATTAGTGTGAATAATAGTATGAAGTGACATCATATCAATTTTCACATTGGTTATTAAAACACAACATTATGTAAAGTATGGTTAGGTCGACCATGTCACCTATTAGAAGTTAGTTTTATCGTAACAATGATATTGTTTATAATAAGATGATACTATCCAACTAAATAATGTTGTATATCAATTATTTAATACAAACCAAAGTTATAATGCTCCCATGTTAGTTAATTGTAAAAAAAAATGTGTTTTATTTTGGAAACTTTATTTATACACTAAGAAGAAATAATCTTACAAATTAAGTATAAATTTTGTAGAAATATTAACATTATTTTTTGAATTGATAATTTTTTCCTAAATTAAACTATCTAAAATCCAGAACATTATAATTCTTTTATGCATTACGATGTTAGTTATTTGTAACAACCGTAAAGTCATTTATTTATGGATGTTTTTCTTATACAATAGAGATAAATGGTAATAGATTAAACATAAAATTAGCAACATACAAGAAAGAAGACAATCTTATTTATTTTCATATCATTGCATCAATATATACACCAAAAATACTATAATTTATTATAAACAACTAACTTGTCATTTACAATAATAACTATACACTAAGATTACAATAGACAAATAAGAAATGCTAGCAATTCCTTTATATCAATTTATGCAGATTTAACCTATCTTTTTTGCTAATTCCTTTATGTTGAATATCGTTATGTTTAAAAAATAAATAATTTTGTACAAGGTCTAAGCAATACGTTTGCTCCGAATCCTAATGCTAGAGTTTAGATGAAGTATTATCCATTTCATTTAGCACATTTAGAGATGATAAAGTATTCGTCTTCTCTGATATCTCTTCTTTCACATATGGGTAAGTCTTACACTTAGAAGGATTGTTGTTGATAGACTTGCCAATATGTGAAAGAAAAAGATATTAAAGTAGATAGGTCCTTTGACAAGATTCTTTATTATTTCTAAAGATACAAAATAAAATTGAAAGGGAATAATCTTAGTACTTAACCTAAGCTTTCAAGTTAGATTATTGAGGCTAAGGCATCTCCAAGATGTTTCAAATAGGTAACGAGATAGCAATTCATAAGCATTAGGCAAAATTTTAAATAAAAAATTAATATCTTAAGTATAATCTATATCTTAAGGAACTAGTAGTTGCTGTACTTTTAAATGTTTATTAAGTACAAAACCTACATGTAAACCTTTTACCATTCTTAGCAAAATGATTGAAATGCCTTTAGAAAATAGATATAAGAATTCATAATTTTACAAATTATATATCAAGACTAGAACCACTAATACAAAAAATTAAAAATTAATAATAATGTGTATCTCTTGAATTTATTTGTGACCTTCAATTCCTTCACATAAATATCTATATAGAGAACAAAGTTTTTCCCTCTTAAACCTTTTATCGTGGGGAGAATAATCATAAACATCTAGTATGGAGAAAGGACCTAACCTCAATAATATACATAACCCTAGTTGAGTCCACTTATCATGGATTCAATAATAAGTCCTACACTAAATATGTCTAAATAGGCCCAAATCGCATTCTTAATAGAACATATATAATAATAAGGTAAATATATAACTTGTTGGATCACTTTATTACATTCATATCTCATATAATTAAGCTATATGCTTAATATGATTTTATTTTAAAAAAATAAAGTAAATTCAATTAATGGCAGCTTGAAATAAGAAAATTCTTACATTTTCTCACTTGGCAACATTAATAGAGTTTTATTAATTTTGAAAATTGATTAAGAAAAAATAACTCCTAGATTAAATAACAATATAAATGGTCATAAAATAAATCATAGCTCAATATAATTTACCTCAAAATATGATTAGGTCTAATAAAATATCCAACTTTGAATTATAAATGATAATATACTAATTTACTCTATAGTACATCCATAATTACAAGAGTTAATTACCTTTTTGACATGATCACAAGAACATGATGCTTTAGTTATGCATATAATATGACCAAGTGATCCTTCTTTACTATAGTGTAAAGGTCCTTTTTATGACCCTTTATAAGGATATATTTAACAACTATATCCCAAAGGAGACAATTATAGTTACTTGCATAAATATAACATTAATTTTAATTTTATCTCCCCAAGGAGAGAACTGTAGTTCAGATTTATATAAAAGTAAACAAATTTTTCATCAAGAAAATAACTATATCTTGACATAAACTTTAATACAATAATATCTAAATTCTATAACGTGCATATAAAATAAAAGGTACATAAGTTCATAGAAAAATAAATTTCAATAGCAACATAAACAAGTTTATAATGTAAACTCTCCCACTAATCAATTACATCAAAAAATTTTAAAATACTCATGTTTGAAACATTTCTTGAAAACAATAGGTGGAATAATCTTGGTTAAAGGATTTGCTATCACCATCTTAGTGTTAACATATTCAATAAGAATGTCACCACTGTTAATCCAATCTCTAACCATAAGGTACTTAATTTTAATATGTTTAGAACCTCTAAATGTCTTGTTATTCTTTAAGAACATTATTGTTGTAAAATTATCATAGTAAATCCTTCAAGGCCTTGAGACGGAGTTAGTTACTTTCAATCCAAAAATAAAATTCCTGAGCCATATTGCATGTGTACATGTACTATAACAAGCAACAAACTTTGTTTGCATGGTGAAAAATGTAATAAGTGTTTATTTCAAACTTTTCCAAAAGATAGCCCTACTAACCAAAAGAAAAACATATCTTGATGTCAATTTCATATCACCTATATAACTAGCTAAATCTGAATTTGTGTGCCTAATCACTTCAAGATTATTAACCTTCTTATATGCCATTATATAGTCCTTGGTTTTCTATAAATAACTTATTACCTTTTTAATAGCAATTCAATGTTTATCACCTAGATTAGAGAGGTACCTATCGAGATCATTCACAATAAAAGACAAATTAGGCCTAGTACAAACTTAAGCATACATTAGACTTCCTATAGCATTGGAATATGGTCTATCCTTCATCAAACTTTTCTGAATTTCATTCTCAGGATATTGTTCTTTACTAAATTTATCACCTTTAGAGATAAAAAAATTTCCAGTTTTGCATTTATCCATATTGAACCTTTTAAGAACATGATTAATGTAAGCTTTTTGTGAAAGTTTCAACAAATGTCTAGACTAATCTCTATAGATTTCAATACCCAAAATAAGAAATACATAACCAAGGTATTTCATATCAAAAGATTGAGATAACATAAATTTAGTCTCATGAAGTAAATTAATATCACTACTAGTAAGAATATATAATCCACATACAGAACAAGAATAATAAAATGACTACTACTTACCTTGAGGAATATGCATTGATCATCGTTATTTCTAGCAAAACCCACATAAGAGATCATTTTATCAAATTTCAAATACCACTATATAAATGCTTATTTAAGACCATAAATTGACTTTTTCAACTTGCATACCAAATGTACATTTTCACTACCAAACAAAAAACCCTCTGGTTATTGCATGTAGACTTCCTCGTATAAATCTCCATTCAAGAAAGCGATTTTCATAGCCATCTAATGAAGTTTTAGGTCATAATGAGCCACTAAAGTCATAATAATCCTTAAGGAATCTTTAAAAGATACAAGTGAAAAAATTTCTTTAAACTCTATTCCTTCTTTTTGCATATACCCTTTTAGTACTAATCTTGCCTTGAATTGCTTAATGTTACCTCTTGAATCTTTTTTAGTCTTAAACATACATTTGCAACCAATAGGTTTAAAATCATTTAGAATTTCAACTAACTCCCACACTTCATTGGAATACATAGATTGAATCTTATCATGTAATGCCTCTATTCACTTACTAGATTGTTCACAAGAAATTACTTCATTATAACTCACTGGATAAATGGTTTGCCTAATATCATAATTAGCCTTATCAAGGTACACAACATAATTATTTAAGATTGTAGGCCTTCTTACCCTTTTAGAATGTCTAATAGGAGCATCAATAAGCATAACAAGTTTTTCTAGTTTAAGTGGATTATTCATAACAACCTTATGATTTTATATATTAGGCATTTTGTTAATAGGTAGATACACTATCCTTTATTGTATAACATACATAGGAAAAATAGTTGGTGCTTGCTCCAACTATTTTTTCTGCTTGCTCCAAAAATAGTTTAAATGGATTATTCATAACACCTTCATGATTTTATACATTAAACATTCTATTAATAGGTTAATACATTATCCTTTCTTGTATAACACATATAGGAAAAATAGTTGGTGCTTCCTCCAAAATATTACCATCATTTTGAAGGCCAATAGAATCATAAATATTGTTTTTAAGAAATTTTACTATTAATGCCTCAACTATCTTCATCCCATAGGCAGGATAATAGAATCTATAGCCTTTAGATCCATAAAGATATCTAACAAAATAACACTTAATGGTTTTAAGATCTAACTTTGATACTATAAAGTCATAGATTTTTGCTTTCAGTAGGACAACTCCACACTCTAAGATAATTTAGACTAGGTTTCCAGCCCTTGAAAAGTTCAAAAGGTATTTTGGATACTGATTTTGAAGGGATTTTGTTTAAGATATACATGGCAGTTTTTAATGTTTCACCCTAAAGAAAAATTGGTAAGTTAGTTTTGCTCATTATAGATCTTACCATGCCCAATCAAAGTGCCATTTCTTCTTTCAGGTACTCCATTTTGTTTAGGAGTCTTGAGCATAGTAAATTGGGAAACTATTTCGTAGTCTTGCAACTATTTAGTAAAAGGTCCCATAAGTTAACATGTATTACCAGCTCTGCCATATACTCACCACCACAATTAAATCTCACAATTTTAATCTCTTTACCATATTACTTTTCCATCTCAGCTTTAAAATTTTTAAACTTTTAAGAGATTATGACTTATTATCTATAAAGTAGACAAATCTATAATGGGAGAAGTCATCTATAAAGGTTATGAAATATTTATTCCCACATAAAGTATTCTTAAAAGGACCACTTATATCTTTATGAATTATTACCAAGAGATCTTTACTACGAGTACAATTTTTATTCATTTTTTTAGTCATTTTTCCTTTAATACAATAAACATAATCATGATCAAAACTTTTAAGATAAGGAATAATATTCTTTTTTATTAACCTATTGATTTTTTCTTTTGATATATAACCTAGATGTTTATGCCATAAAAGAAAAGAATTGTCCTTAGACAAAAGCCTTTTAACACTAACATTCATAATATAAAAAGAATTAAACTGTTTAGAATCAAGATTCAATTTATACAAACCATCAAATCTTGAAAATTACCTATAATAATAAAATTATAAAATAACTAATAAGATCTATTATTAAAACTTAAATAAACATTTAAATCCTGAAATTTTAATAAAGAAACCAAACTCTGCCTCATGGATGGTACATATAGAGTATCTTTTAAAGATAAAACAAATCTTAAATCCAATTTTAGTTCAACTACGCCTATATATTCCACTTGCACTTATTTTCATTTCCTACGCATAGGTTGACTTCATCTTTACCTAGCTTTTGCTTGCTCTTAAATCTTTTCAAGGTATTACTAACATGGATAGATACCCTAGAGTCAATCCACTAAGAATTAACAAAAACATCTATCAAACTAGATTTAAAGCAAACAAGAGCAAAAGAATTACCTGATTCATTTTTATTTTTGTTTTCTAGGTACTTCTTATAAGCAAAACAATCTTTCCTTCTATGACTTATCTTCTTACAAAATTACTATTCATCTTTAATTATCATAGGTTTAGGACTATAGTGATTATTATCGAGGTTTCTTTCAAGACCACCTATACCTTGGGACTTAAAATTTCTTTTATTAAAAAGCTTTTTAAGATATGGTTGATTGACTAAGTTCACACTTCTTGATACTTTATGTTTCATCCTTTCTTCTTCTTGAGTACAAGTGGATATCAAAGTGTTAATATCCCAATTTTCTTTCTAGGTATTATAAGAAGTTTTCAAGGCATTAAACGTGGAAGGTAAGGTATTTAGGGTATGGTTAACAAGAAAACTATTATTAACAGGGCATTCAAGTTCACTAAGTCTAGTAGAAACAGTAACCATCCTCAAAATATACTTCTTAACACCATTAATACCATCATAGCTCATATAAATAAATTTTCTATCAATTAACCAATTTTAGCCTTATCAAAAACTACATACATTTCCCAAGTAGAAGTAAAGAAGGTTTTGATATTATCAGTACCTAGAATAGCCTAAACTAAAGTCTTAGAGATTGATCTCTTCATTGCTATCAAAGCTAAGTAATTGGCACTATCTCATTTCTTATAATAAGTTTTTTGCTCAATAGTATTTTGAGTAGTTAAATTAGCTGGCTTCTCAACTCTAATTGTCATATCCACATCCATTATAATAAAAGCTAATTCCACATCCTTTTTCCATCTTTTATAATTTCCTTCGGTTAGAGTTTCAATTGAAAAAAAATGATTATTCAAGAAAAAAGCACATAAAGTTGAAAATAATGATAATAGTAGAAATTTAGTTGATATTATTATGTCACACCCGCCGTAATTATTAATAAATTAGAAATTATAATATGAGAAAGAGTATTTAAAGTAACTAGTAAATATGGGTGAATTAAGAATCTTATGTGTGAAATATGGAATAAAATAGAATTAATAAAAGTAAGAATGTAGGAATATAATTTGGGTGAAATCTTGATAAGGAAAATCTATTAGAATTATAAAGTATAAAGTTAATATAAGTGAATATGTAAGTATGGAGAAGGTTTAAGAGTAATTTTTTAAAAATAACCCTCAGGCCATATTTTTCTCATATTAACTTAAACCCTTATCTCCCTCTTATTTCTCCCTATTTCTTTATTTTTCTCACTCTCTCTACCCAATTTTCACACCCCTCTACCAATCAAGGAAAGAAAGCTTAAATCTCATTGATTTCTTTATCCAATCAAGGTAAGAACATTTCTTTCATCAAGAATCTATCCTATTTCTTCTAGGTTGATTTAACATTTGAGGTTTATTTGATTTTGTTAAGTATTCTAAGCCTTAATTTTAGAACCTATGAATTTTAATGTGATTAAGGTTGAAAGATCATCAAACTAGCATTTTAGCATCCTTTTCCATCCAAGGTGAGTGGATAATCTAGTTAAATATATAAAATTTGAGGTTATATGATGATATTGATGAAATATGGATTATTATGTGATTTTGCTTGAATATGATTTATTTTGATATGGTATAAGTAATAAATGATGGAGAAAGGTAATGTTCTATGATAGATAAGTGTATTGATGATTATATTGAGGTTTGGTATGTAATATATGTGTTTAGGAGGTATTTAAAGTCATATGAATAGTAAATTTTTCACAAAAAATTAAAATTTTTATGTGTGAATTGATTTCAAGGATCTAGAGGCAAAATTGGGCTTCCAAATCAAGTATCCATTTGATTCTGAAGGTCCAAGGGTAGATGAATCGATTAGTGAATTGATTCCATAAGTTTAGAGATGAAATTAGGCTTCAAAATCAAGTGGCCAATCGATTCTAAAGGTCAAGACGCAAAGATTTGGGGAGTGAATCAATTCATTAGTTATAAAATTTTATACCAATTTTAAAAGGGTGTAATTCCTTCATCTTATGTTTAGTTTAAACAAACTCCCTATCGTTTTAAAAGTAATTAAGTCCAATTTTAAATGAAATTAGTTTCAAATCAATATCATATGTATATTTTAAGATATGTTAAAAAAAGTGAACAAAGACAAAAAAAAACTCAAGATTTCAAAAAATGAACTTTTTTGTGTCTATTTTTAAACAGGCATAATTTTTTCAAAACTTAGCCAATTTAGGTAAATGATTTATCTACAGAAAGATAATTGAGTCTATTTTCAATAAAATAAGTTTCATAAATAGTAAATTCTTAATTTTTGAATTATTTATAAAAGATCACCAAAAAGTTATAGTTAAGGTGACCATATAGTAAACCATACCCCATCTATTTTATATCTTTATGACTTATAATAGCCCAACATGAGTATTTGGTCACTAAACACTAAAGGTAGAGTGGTTCATGATAAGTGTACTATGATTGCATAGTTTAGATAATCATGACATAAGAAGGTAGAAGTTATGATATAACATGTAATGTAATGAACTTATTGCATTATTTATGGAATGAGATATATATATTGAGAAATGCTTTATGAATTGAGTACTATGATATGTATGAATGCTTGTAGCTATACAAGAGGGCATAACGATGCTAATAAGTATTGTAATATACATTGAAATTGAATTGTGACTGTATTGAATAGAGCTTGAGCTCTAATGTTCAAATTACAATTATGAATCATGCCACGAATGGCATTAGAGATGAGAAATATAATAAGGGGTGATGTTATGAATGCAAGATGAAAATTTTTTGATGATATACTTATGGAGGGTATAAGGTAAACCTTAGAAGGATAGGGATAAAAAGTTTATGGAGGCATAATGCTAACTCAGGGGACAAGAGGTGGATGATTGTATTTTACCTATTATTTATTACTCTAAATGAGATGTGACCTGATTATAGTTATTTTTAAATATTTTTACATGAGATGTTGAAAATGAAATGGTTATATGTTAATTTTATTGTTATTGACTCGTAGATTTTAATATGCTTAAATATGATATGAATGGTTAAAGGAGGATAGTCCGATGGATAAGTAAATATGGAATATTATGACTCTTATAAATTATTTACTTAATAAGTTCTAGACTTACTCTTTTGTGATTTATTTTATAGATTCTCAGGTTGAGCCTTCACTTCCACCTTCTCAAAGCTAGGTTCCATGAGAGCTCATTGATAGTAGTACGATAGCACAGACTCTTGTATGTAGTATATTTTAGGCCTTATTTTGTTATAGATATGGGTAGAGAAAATATTGAATTGATTTGTAATATCCTTAGGAGACTTTTTTCCAAGAACTACTCTTAAAGTATCAAAGTAAATTAGCACTTTCCAGTTAAACGTGCTTAGTTTAGGAAGATTTTAGAGATGGGTAACCTCCTGAAAATTTTTCTAAACCCTTTGAAACATTGATAGAGATAAAACTTTAGTTAAAATATTATTAGAAATATGTCCAAAAGATTAGAGGAATTTTGATAGATTTTAACTTGATTTTAGGGGTTCAGATGAGCCGAATTTCAGTAAAATAAGTTCGAAACTAATGTAATTTGATCTGGATCATTTAAATTCCTTTTAGGATGATTTGGCATGTTTTCTAGAAGCCCAAATTGAGTTTTTGAAGGTCCAAAATCATGCAGCCCAAAAAAATAAATTTAAGAGAAAAGCCAAGGATAAAGATGGAAGAAGTGATAAAAGTGAGGGGTATTTTTGTAACAAAAGTTTTATCTCTAGACTTCTCTTGAATTCTATCCATTTTTCTCTATTTTTCTAGTCATTTTCAGTTGCAAAAACGTGACCTCATGCTGGTCAAATAATCAGTAAAAAAAGTCTTAAAGTAACTCCACATACTTAAAGATGATTGGTTCACATTTTGACTTCCAAATTTAACTTTTTTCTTGAAACTCTTTTACCACTTCTAAACACAAATTTTTTGCATTCTTCTTCAGCAAAATCATGGCTCTCTCTCCATATTAGCTAACTTTCAAGCTCACTTTTAATTTACAAAATATTTCTACAAGAAAATTTCCTACAAGATTTCAAGAGGTAACCATGCAACTCCTTCTTTTCTTCATGCCTTCATGAAAGATCTTCTTCAAAGTTCTCTAAAATTTGGTTTATTATTTTGACTAGAGTTCAGCTGCCTCTAAAGATCCTCTAACAAATTAGAAGGCATAAAACTTAGGGTGAGTAGCAACTCACTTGATTTCCTATTGAATTTTGATTACAAATTTGCCAATATTGCTTTCTAGAATTGTGATTTCATGAAGCTAGGTGTGTGGCCATGCAATAAAGGTATGGTACTGAAAATTAGTGTTCTTAAGTTGTATTTGAAGATATTAGAACAATATTAGCATGAATGAATGATTAGATTACCATTTGTTAAGCCGTGAGTGTAGATGGAATAGAAGGAGCTTAGAAATTGTTTAGCTGATTTTACTTCTGGAATTCTTGAAAATCTAGAACTAAACCACGAATTTTAGGGACATGTTAGGACATCTTAAAAATTAAAAACCACCCATTTCCTAGTCTTTATGATGTTAGGATACACATAGAATTTATTGGGAATTTTTAGAAACTTGAACAGGGGACAATTACATAAAGGTGCAACTCGCCCAGAAACAGGATGTGAATAATTTTTCTTCTATTCTTGAATTATTTGGGGTACTAAATGATGAGTAAAAATTCCATAAAAATTATTGGATGCCCTTTAGTAAATTTTCGTGATAATTGAAGCTCATTTTCTTGGTGAATAAATTCCTATAATTTCAAAACTCCAATGCTACCAGAGATTGAAACTGTTTTGGAAGGGCATGATTCATGAATTTTCTAGGCAGATTCCCTTGATTAATTATGAAACATAAAGACTCATATTTGTCAATTAACATGTTAAGAACATCATATAATTATTTGAGAAATTTTGGAAGTGTTTTAGAAGATAAAAAAAGGGGTCTCTTATGGTAACATGCCCTTTGCTACCCTATTCTAGAACTGAATATGAATAGTATTGTTGAATGAATATTTGTAAAATGTACTAAGTATTTGATACTTAGAAATACATTGTGATGATATTAGAATATGACTGGAACAATATGTTGAATTATTGTAATTATTTGAATATTCTTTAATGGTATAGAATATAATAATAGCTTATATTAAGTTGTGAAATGTTTAATGTATTGAAATTGTGATACATTATGAGAATATGCAATGATTACACTCTTTAATGTTAAATTTGAAATATATACTTATTACATTGATAAAGGAAAATTAATTGGGTTATTAATGGCCAGTTGGTATTAACCATACCTTTGTTATAATGGATTGACATGATTTTACCTTAATTGGTATGAAAAGCCTACAAAGGCTCATTTGTGTTACTTGATACGTGTGGGGGAGATTGGCCTATAGCTTGTAGCATCCTTCTAGAAGAAGGAGAAGGGTGGTAAGAAGTGGAGGGAAAAGGTTAGAGATGAGTGGGATAAGGTCAGTCCAAAGAAATAAGGAGGAAACTTGTATACCATACTAACCATTTCTATTGATGTAATATTAATACATAATGTATATGATAGGCAGTAGATATTAAATGTGAATAAAGTTAAGTATATGGAATTTATTTAGTTTTCCTAAATTTATGTTAAAGAAAATTGATTAGGGAAAAATATTGGGATAAAGATTAAGTAGCTACTCACTGAGTATTTTATATACCCACTCTTTTTCAATGTTATTTTATTTTATAGATAAAGAACAAGGAGTTCTAGTGGAGGACCAATACACTGCATAAAACTTTCTAATCTCCATGAGGCATAGTGTAATAAAAGATTAATATATTTCAATTGTCCTCTATACAGTTGAAGTCTATGTATATGATAAATAGTTTTATTGTGCTATCGTATATTAATATCATGTATTAACTTTTTCATTGCACGTGCAATGTAATTTACTTTACTTATATTATTTAATGTTATCATGTATTTTCCTTTTATTATAAAATAGTCAGATATAATTTCCTACAGGCTTGTAAAGATGTCAAATTGGTCGGATACCAGCAAGATGTCTTTACGTTGGTCATGATACCTGAAATTGGGTCGTGACATGATTCCTCATGAGTTAGTTAGATTTACTTATCCTCATTTTAAGAGGACTATAAGCATACTTAAATTTCTTATCTTTTATAGAAACCTAAAAAAATATTTTCTTTCTTGAAATACTATTTATTTTATATAAGCATAATATTTGTTATTTAGAATTAAGTTAATTAACGAGGAATAGGCCGATAGAAATTGGAAAAAAGGGTCTCACGCTAGTTATGATCCTGTTAGGGTTGTGACACATGGGCAATAATAATAGCTTATATTTCTTTTAAGCATTAGGTACCTTAAAATATTATTACAAATTCTTTTATGGGTAGACAAAGTAATAAACTTTAAGATATTCTTAAAATATCAAGGTAGTGTAATAATAAACAAAATAGAAAAAATCCAACACTATGGGTAGAGGGATCTTAATCTACTTATTATTATAAAAGCTTCAAGTTATTTAAATTAATTCACATAATAACCTCTTATAGATAAGTGATTATGAGCTAACTTAAATAACAAAAACAACCTTCATAATATAAAAGAATTTTACTAGTTTGTTAAATGATTACTGTGGTGATAATAATTAATTCTACCAATTCAATTCTAAATAGGGAAAAATATATCTAAATAGCCTAAAAAATTTCACATCCATATAATTTTTTCTAAGATATGTCTCATTCTTATAACAAATAAAAATAATTTTAAGAATTAAGTTCATGCCAAATTAAATGGAAAGAATGCACATACACATTAAACTTGAAGCATGAATAACATGTACAAAATTATATACATATAATAATTATGATATACACACACACACACACAAAATGCTATAATATATAAATATATATATATATATATATATATATATATATATATATATATATATATATGTTAAATGAGAGCAAAAAAGTTTATATAAAATTCATTTACTATATATAAATATCAAATCATAAAAAATCATTATATATATACATATCTAACAGTCAAGCATATATATATATATGAAAGAGAAGCTGAAACATCTCTGATGATGCTAAAAGTATGTATTTATATATAGAATACTAAATTAGAAATGAATTTCAATTTATAATATAATATAAATATTTATATATATATATATATATTCCAAAACCAAAGCATAATATTATATGATTTAAAATTTCTTTTCAATAACATCGTGTAGAAATAATTATCAATGAAAATTAAATTAAAATCTTAATTAATTAAATTAGGATTCTAGTATGATGTAACCTATTTTGATACCACATGTAAGAATTCATAATTTTATAGATCATATATCAAGACTAGAATCACTAATACTAGAATATTAAAAATTAATAATAATGCGTATCTCTTGAATTTATTCATGATCTTCAATTCCTTCACACACACACACACACACACACACACACACACACACACACACACACACACACACATATATATATATAGAATAAAGTCTTCCCCTCTTATACCTTTTACCGTTTGTGATACTCTAATAGAGAGAACAATCATAAACATTTAGTGTGGAGAGAGGATATAGTCTCAATAATATATATCATCTTAGTTGAGTCCACCCATCATGGATTCAACAATAGGCCCTATATCAAATATGCTTAAATAAGCTCAAATCACATTTTTAACATAATATATATAATAATGAGGTAAATATATAATCAATTGGGTCACTTTATTAATTTCGAGTCTCATATAATTGAGTTACATGCTTAATTTAATTTTATTTAAAAAATAAAATAAATCCAATTAATGACAGCCCGAAATAAAAAAATTCTTACAATAGCTACTTACAAATTTAATGTCTTTAGTTTTCTTAATCTTCTTATAACTTTTTAAATGGCATAACGTTAAACATCCATTAAGTCTAAAACTAATGTGTTAAAATTTGACATTTTCTCATTAGACTTTTGTAATATCTTTAGATATCAATTATATAAACAATTGATGTTATAATTTATTTAAACATTTGTTATTCACATAAAATTAATGTCTTACCATTAGGAGTTTTTTCATATCAATTACGCTATCTATAATCAAATTGAAGATACAAAGAGAAAGTTACTTTTTAACTATTTTAAATAGAAAGTTATTTGAGTTTTGATATCTTCTATTTGATATACTTGGTAATCTAAATGTTGAATATATAAATTTAGTGTAAATTTAATTGTCATTGAATAATTTATTATAAAAGTACAAACATATGAGAAAAGAAACAAATAATTTTACAAATTTATCTTGATATTTTATTTCTTTCCAAATCATTATATATATATATATGAGTGTGTGTGTTCCATAAAATAACTTACACAAAAATGACATTAAATTATCAATATGCATCAATAACAAAATCACTATGTATATAAATCTAAACTGTAATTATAACATAATCATCATCTTCAACGTAAATTCTTATTTGATGTTTAATTTTTTTTTCAAGTTGAATGAAAATAATATGCATGGAAGAGCTGAAAGTAATTTAATTCTTCCACATGAACTTTGATAATAAAAGTGAGGGGTTGCTAAAAAATTCGGATTAGAAATAATGAGTTAAAGAGACTTCAACTTTCAAATTTCAACATTGATCTTATGGATTAGTCTTATTCTGAATCTCATCAAAGTATCCCATCCATTCTATTAGAGCATTGAAGACTCCAAAGAATAGGTAAGATGCTTTAATAAGATTTCCAATAAAAGATATTGTTGGAAACTTCAAAATTTTCATCTTTATTGAAGAAATCTCTGTTTCTTGACAATATTAGGACAATCCATCAATTTTTATTGCATATTCAGAAATGTTGTAGATCATGTGGAAGTGGTTCCATTCATTCTTTGATATTGCAAAGAATAAGTGTTAGTGATCCACAAGATTCTATTATATTTTTTTTAAATATAATAATATGAAATTTATTTCACAATGAGGGTAATTGAAATGATTGGTATATTATCACTTAAAATGGAACTTGTATGCGTATAAGAAAATTTTTGGTGAATAACTATGAATGAATTATTAAGAAAAATAATATTTAATATTTTAATAAGTTGAGAAATGAAAATTTAGTGAGAAATATATAACAAAAAATAATTAGAATAGTAAAGTTTCAATATAAGTAAGCATGTGAATATGAAGGAGATTTAGGGAACAATTTTAAAAAAGCCCATAGGTATTATTTCTTATTTTTTAGCTACAAATTATCCAACCCTACCATTTTCCTTAACATCCCCAAATTTCCTACAACTTTGCTTATTTCTTCTCATCATCTCTAAATCTTTCTCCTTCTTTCTTCAAGTTTAGTAAAAAAATTCAATATTTTTTAAATTATTCATCTAATCAAGGTAAGATTACCATCATTGTTAAATTTCATTTTCATCTTCTTTGGGGTCTGATGATAGGTTGGGGGTTTTTTTAGTTCTAAAGGAAACTTGAACTTTAACTAAAGAAAGCTCTTGATTTTGATATGATTAGGATTGAAGAACATCAAATTAACTCTAACATCCTCCTTCATATTAAGTGAGTAAATATTTAACCTTAATTGATTGATTTCAAGTGGATATAGTTTGAGCATCATATTTAAGTCATTTTTTTCATTTTAAAGATGATTTACTTAAATAGATGTGTTGATTGATAGAATATGTTGAATTAAATGATGAGAATATCGTTAATGAAGTGATATAAAGTTGTATTCATGATTACTTCAAGTTTGGTTAGGTAATAAATGAAATGGGATGCATAAATTTTTAGGTGAATAATTTACTTTTTGATGAAATTTGCAATTTCCTAGTGTATAGAGTAGTATGCCCTAGAATGTGCAATCTGGGAAGCCATAGTCAATTATGTAGCCAGGAGTAAAGTGGTAATTTCTAGCATAATACGATAATTTGACACAAACATGATATGTTTACTTGAGTTCGGATTAACACATCAATCCATTTAAGAATTTGTATTAAATTTTTAAAAATATTATTTAAGAAATAATTAATAATTAAATTATAAATAGGCACATATAATAAAAATATAAAATTTTTATTTTAATAAAATGATAATAAAAGTTTAAAATAATATTTTTATTAATGATTAAAAATATTTTTATGAAAAAATAGTAAGTAATTAAATTTAATAAATAATTTTATAATATAAATTTTATTGATTAAAATTATTAAACAAATTAGAAGGGTTCACCTATTTAATAAATGAGTTAATTTAAACAATACGAAAAGCTAACTTTAGCCACGAGTTATTCTTTGAAGGTTGATAATTGACTATATAGTCAATTGTGGATCTCTAATATGCTTTTGAAGCCTTGTAGTTGATTATTGACTTCCAAAATTGTTCCTATGATCCACTATGTTTAATATATTTCATGATATCACATTCTAAAGGGATCCAGTATAGCATGTATGTTTCCTAAACATCACTATAAGATAAAATATGATAAATTTGAGTTGTTTACATGAAAATAAGACATGAAATGAAATTCTAAGTGTTGTACCATTTGATATGCAATGAGAATATAAATGTTATGTTTCTTCGGGATTGAAATTAAACTTAATAATGATATAACACATGGTATATGATATAATTAATCTTCTTTATGAACTTATTAGTTAAAATGAGATGTGTGACCATGCATTAAGGCATAGTGTTACTATAAGAATATGGTGAAAATGTCTTGAGATATGATATGTGAAAGAAATACATTGTGACTTATGATATGAGAAATGTGTTAGGGGAGATGATGTAAATGTTGAATGCCTAATTCTTGGTGTTATGCTTGTAAGGATATAAGGTTGATCTTGAAGGGATAAGATTAGACTTATAAAAGATATAAGATTGACTTGAAAGTCATAAGGAGGATATATGCTTATTTTTATTATTAATTATTGTGAATTGTAGTATGATATTGAAATCTAATAATCACTAGTTATGCCAATGTGATGTACTTGTGATAATGTAATTATGATTAAGCCTTTTATGGCTACTTAAGATTAAATTAATTAATTTGTGTATTTTATGCAATAAGTTTTATAAAAGGATAGTTCAATTAGTTAGTTAATATATTGATATAGTTACCTACATTAGAGCATTTACTCATTGAGCCTCAGGCTCTATCATTTGCATTTATTTTACAAATTCACTAGTTGAGTTACCATCATAACCTCCTCAAAGTTAGCTCCATTGGAAGCTTCTTATAGACATTTGTTAGATAGAATTATATGTTGGGGCCTTGTTCTATATAAACATTGGGTAAAGGATTCTTAGACTAAATCCTTTTGTGTTAGTTAGCTTAGCTTATCTTCAAGTTAAGAGGATTATAAGCAATCTTAACTCTCTTATATTTTTGTAAACTTTGTTTGATGACCAATGAAATGCTCTTTCTTCTCTAATGCATAATTGATAGTCAGGATAGTGATCAATGAATGGGATTAGGTTAGTAATAACTAGATAAGGGCTTCTATGTTAGTCATGATTAGATTTAGGTCATAACAAATTTATAACATTTTATCTTAATAATGTGTCTTGTGGAAATTAGAAAGGAAATTTATAGGTAGTGTAAAAATAATAGCGTCAATTATTAATACAGAATTGATGTCCTATATATCACCCTGATCCAAGTAAGTTGGTGTTTGCTGTAGCCTTAAATGTTGATTAAGTCCAAAACTAATGTACAAACTTTTGACATTTTTTAGCAAAACACTTGAAATGCCTTTAAACTACAATTATATATACATATATATATATATATATATATATATATATATATATATATAAAACTAATAAGCAACCTTTAGAAATTAGACATTTTGATGTCAATTGAGTATAAAATCAATATCCTAGATTTTCTCAAAATTTCAAAAATATCACTGCATCTAAATAGATATTAATTGTATTTATAACACATTGTCTTAAAATTTTAAATAATTTCAAAAATATTATTACATTAAAATTGATATTAGCTTTGACTAATATTTATTTACAATTTTATAGTAGTATATCATTTCCATCATGACCTCCACCATAAGCCACTAGGCACCATCCACCATCATTATTATCGTTATCATTAACCACCCATTGCCTATTATTCATTGTCCACTAACATCAAGCACCCATCAAGCACCATCCACCCCTATCATCATCATTGCTCACTATCACATTCATTTGCATCACTTATCATCTAACTTCTCTCCATACACCACCAAACAGCCCCTATCATGACATTCATCACATATTGCCGCCCATTACAACCACCACATTACTTACTGTCCAATTTTACTTCACCCATCACCGTAGTATCACCATTCATTTCTACCATTGATTTTCCTTTTTCACCATTACTTTTATTGTTAGTGGCAACCACCATCCTTGTTATCATCAACAATAGTCACTATTGTCCATAAGTATTGCTTACCTCTCCATCAACATCACTTAAACTCTATTTGTTTTGGTATGAAATATTTTTCATAAAAAAATATTTATAAAATATTATAATGATGAAAAATTATTTAATGTTTATAATATTATATATGAGAAGTATGGTGAAAGATAATTTTTTTCTAAAAGAAAGTTAATTTTTTAATCATAACTCTAGTATTATCATATAAATACAATTACACATTGTTTATTTCATAAAAACGACATCAATTTAGGCATCAAAGCATATCTGAATGACATAGATTAGATTGTTACATGTTAATTTTTTTTACCAATAGAAAAATTATTATGACATTGATTTTTTTTTATTTTTTTGGCAAAGCCAAAACTAGAATATATTGTATTTGATTTAGTGGTGCCATCCTAACGAAACAATTTTACATTTAAACTTTCACAGCCAAACCTAAATATCTTGAATTTGATCTATTAGTATTATTAATATTATGATGTATTGGAGTCATTTTTTTACACGATATTGTTAAAGGGTTTATTTGGTAAGAATCAAAGTAGGAGGGTATGGAATAAAAATAAATGGTGAAAACATTTTCACTTATATGGATGTTGAGTGAAAATAGGACAGGAAATGTGGATGAAAATAGGCGTGGCCCCACGTTAAAAGTTTCCACACTAATGGAATAAAAATAGGTGAAATTTGATTGAAAAACTTACTTTTGAAATATACTCACACTTGTTTCATGGATCATTTTTTACTCAAATTTACTATTTATATTTATTTTTAAAATTATACAATGCTAAAATTTGAATTAAATTTATTCTAATATTTATTCCAAAAGAAGTATGATTAATTTGAATTAAAATATATTAAGTATATTATTGTAAATACTTGTAGATGATAATTGTATGACAATACTCATCCCTTTATAAAAATAAGATCTACTCTCTAATTATATACTTTATTAATAAAGCATTCACTTAATAATAATAATAGTTTATATAAGATTATAATTTTCATTTCATCACCAAAAAATTACATTCCTTCCTTCTTTCCAAATGAAATAATAAAATGTATGTTTATTCTTATTTTCATTCCTTCAATTATCCTTTCCCCTACATATAATGAATGAGAAAGTTTATTCCGTCATTTTTCAATTTTCCTATTTTCAATCCTCACAATTTTCATTCCAACGAAACAAAATGCATATTAGGAATATTTTGATACCATTTTAATATTTGTAGAATTTATATTAATTTAAAATCATTTTATTACTCAAAGAATTTATAATTATTTAATTCACATGGAGGCAAAGTCAGACTTTTGTTTCATCTGTCCAGCCTAGTTTTCTGTACTGTACTACGCTGCCACGGTTTCCAGACGTTTCTCACGGTCCCCGAGGCACATCTTCCGATATTACCCTCCAGCTAGGGTTCAAAATTGAATTTGAAATGGACTTCACATGCAATTAACTATCGTGTAGTACTATTGGTCCGAGGTTATAAGCGTACAACAAAAGGGTAAGTTGAGGATATTTTTGTCAAACCATTAAATAGCATAATGATATGAGGCCGAGAATTTATGACAGAGCCTTTTAATTACCGGAGAGTTAGAGCGTAGACATGTAAAATAGGGCCGACCGCCGGTAATGCGGATACCTTGCAGTTACAGGTGAATGCGGATAGTATAAAATAAAGCTCGTATTTAATATACGAAGTCCGTACAAGCAAAAGTTCGCACGATTAAATCTGCATGATCACGAATTTAATAATAGATAAAAAAATATTTTTTAATTATTTTTTATATTTAAATATAATTTATATTAAAAAAAATTAATTTAATTATTTTGTAATAAATTCAGTTCAATTTTTATATTTTAATTTTATTTTTTTACTTAAATAATTTAATAAAAATTAAAATATTAAAATATAATTATAAATTATGAAATAAAATAATTAATAAAAATATTAAAAAAATATGAATTACTTGCGGGTAAGTCCACATTACATGCGGTGCAAACACCTTAATGTGAAGTTCGTATTTTATACGGGCAAAAGCTCGTACGAACTAGACTCATATAAGCCTGCCCCACTTATTTTACATATTTATTAGAGGGTGAAGTCACGTCACTTGACTAGAGTATTAAGAATTTCAATAATATTTTTTAGTTAACAGATTTTTTTAAATTTTAATAAGTGATATCAAAATATTTGACTTGTAAAAATGTCGGAAGATATTATTAGAATGTTACTAAAAATATTTTTGACAAACATACAAAGGAAACTTATGATGTCATTAGGGGTGCATTTAGTTTACATGCAATCGGAGAAAAAATATGTTTGGTCTAATTAAAAGAAAAATAATAAAAAAGTGACAGTTTTTAGTTGTTTGGATGATAAGTGAAATAGAAGACATAGCGCATATAAAAAACCAGGAAAAATGCAACTCGACACGCTCTTATTTTTTTTTTTCCCCTTTGTTTACATTCCAACCAAACACAATAAAAAGTTCACACAATAAAAAGTTCACGTTCTAGCTCTATTGTTTCTTCTCCATTTCTTTTTCCAATTCATTTTCTTTCTGCTTCATTTTTTTTTCCCTTCATCTTTTTCATATATACAAACAAAAATAAAGGGTAGTGGATCTGTAGATTCCATGCAGGAAAACAGACGCGTCAGCTTTTAAAACAGATTTATTGATTATTGATAATGTTTAACTACAACAGCAAGAACAATTTAATCTATTATATTAAATAGTTATAATAGTTAATTATTTAAATTTTAAAAAATATTCAACTAACAATATAAAGTAAATTGATTTAGTATTTATCATTTTAAATGGCTTTATATAATAAATAAAATGTAAATAAATAACTTTAAACAAAGATAAGTATTTATTTATTTTTATAATAAAAGTAGTAATTCACTTTTGAATTCTAGTTCAAAACGCATGACAAAAAGTAAAGCTCAAACTGATTAGGTAATATTAGATGCTATTACACTAATAAAATACCACTATTATTCCTTTATTGATTAAGGACTTGTGCTCAATAGTAACTCTCATATAATTAGGGGAAAATATTATGAAATTTCCTAAGCTTTTCTTAAATTATGGGGATTTTCTGTTGATAATTTCAAAACTTACACTTGCTTCGTTGAGGAAGAGGAAAATACAACACTTTATTTGAATCTGAATTATACGTTGCTATAATATTGAAAGAAATGATGATAAAATTTAAATTAACAATAACAATGAGAAGTATGAATCTCATTAAAATTATTAACGGAGTTCGCATACTCAGTTACTATCTAACAGAGAGAGTTTTGCTTGATTTTTTTCACACTGGAAATAAAAAAATTACCTAATACAAATATAAAATATTTTAAAGATAATATTGAATACCTTTGTATATCTAAAGGATTTAACTTCTTTAAATTGCAAAATTGTATTTTAGAAGGTAAAGTGAAATATTATAATCATTTAGAGGAACAATCCTTACAGTTTAGAGGAGTTCAACCCATAATTGAAAATATAGGACTTCATGTTTTAAGGTGCGATGTTAATCGCCAACTTCTCCATGTTGAGAAATTTTTGTATATTTTAGTTATAATACATATTCTTACTCTTGATCAATGAAGAAAGGGTAATTTAAATTGAAATAATTTTTACCCTATTGATTAAAATTGAAATTATTTTTCTCCTATTGATTAAAAGTAAGGAGTCATTTGGTTTACAGCAATAGTATGAAAAATTTTATTTTTGGTGCAACAAAAAAAGAATGAGTTATTTGATTAGTTATTATTTAATAAATTGAAGGAAATAAAACTTTTTAGGAAGTTCGATTTCTTATAGAGCATGTAAAGTTCTTTATCCATCTCTTTCTTTGTATTTTTATGGATACACAAATAAGATTATTCTCTCTAAATTTAATTAATAATAATTAAAATTTATTAATTTATATTATAATAGTATCAGTGATATAATAATAATTTTCTTAACACTTTCCAAAAAGTACAAAGTTGAACTAAACAAAATATAAAAAGTTGTTTCCTAAGAATTACTACTTTTTTAATATCAACCAAATAACTTTGAACATTTTTTAGGAAATTCATGTAGAAAATTACTTTATATGAAGTTTAATGTTTCATGGAAATTTACTTTTAGTGTAAACTAAATGATTCTTGAAAACACGTGACATAATTGAACTATATGAGAATTTCTTGCTTTTAGTGTCTTCGAGTAATCCCATAAAGAGTTCAATTTTTTTAGAAGTTGAGTATTTTTACTGTTGTATTATTTTTAATATATTAAAATTTATATTTTAATTTTAATTTACTTACTTTAAAATTTAATAAAAAGGTAATCCAACCTCTTAAGGTTGAACTATTTGCATTGTTACCTTTTCTTTTTAGGTAGCATTTGGTTCGTAGAATTAAACATTCTTAAAAATTTTAATATTCCTAAAAATGCGATTCTTAAGAATTTAATTTATGAGAATATGACATTTTCATATTTAGATCAATTAAAAATATTTTTAGGAATGCTACATTATATATTTTAAATATTTTTTAAAAATATTATTTGATTATAAAAAATACTCTCATTAAAAATTAGGTGGCTATTAGTAGTGTATGATGGACATGATCACTAATAATAGATAGTGATTGACAATAGTTATTGAAAAAAGGATGGTAGTTGATAGTAGTCATCGATAATGGATAATAACTGATGATAGTTATTGATGATAAGTAATAGTCGATACTAGTAAATGATAATGGGTGGTGGTCATCAATGATTATTAGTGATAGGCGGTGGTCAATTGTAGTAACTAACAATTGATTATGATAAATGGTAATAATTAATGATAGTGGATAGTGGTGAATGGTGATTACTAATAATAGATAATAGTTAATAATAGTCATAGATAGTAAGTGAAGGTGTGGTATGCAATAATGGGCGGTGATGAATAGTAATAATTAATGGTAAGTGGTAGTGAATAATAGTCGCCGATGGTAAGTATTAGTTGATAACAATTATTGAAAATAGATAATGATTACTAACATTAAGTATTGGTGGTGAGTAGTGGTACATGGTAGTCATTAATAGTGGATGGTAGTCAACAATAATCATTGAAAATAAATAGTAGTGAGTAATAGTCACTAGCATTATGTGTTGGTAAGAGATGGTTAATCATAATAAATGATACAATGATTAAAATAATTTTTTATATTAATTAAATATTTTCATATTATAAAAGCATAAAATATCGACCTCTTTATAAAAATATTTTAGAATAACATTAAATTAAAAATATTCTTAAATTATTTACATTTTTTTAAATATAATTTTTAAATTAGAATCAAGAAATTTTACATTCTTCCAAAATATTCCATAAAAAATATTTCACGAATCAAATGTTATTTTAGGGGCTGCCGAGCTCACGTGGCACACCTTTATATTTCCGAACGACCAAACCCACGATGGGAGACGGCTAACTACAGTTATTTCACGCGGTGAGAGACAACGAAAAGGAATTGAGATTTCTGATTCGGCAAATGCATGTTACACTAAAGTTGGGTATCTTAATTATTTTATTAATTTAGCCTTTTAAATCCTTATCATGATTTGCATAATGCAAATTTAATTAAGACACTAATAACCAGATTTGCTATCTTCCAATTACTCATTGTTCTAAGGATTAGTGGAAGAGGTGGTTCAACGTAATCGATGATCACTTGGTTACTTCAAAAAGCAATCATACTTTGATAACATTATTCACGTGATAACTCTGTAGATTTGAAGGGCGGTCATTAAGTAAAAATATCAATTACATATCAAGTGATGGTTACTGTTAAGAAAAGGTTAAAAATAATTTATTATAATTATAATGTACTTTAACAAATTACGATCTTAATTATACTATCACAAACAATTAACCAATTATTCGTTTGATATATAATTTTTCTAAAATTAATTTTTCATTTTATTCTAAGAGAAATAATTTAAATTAGTTTACAAATGAATTTTATTATTTAGAAATTTTGCTTAAAAATAATAATTTTAATTTAGTTATAAATGAATGAAAAATACATGCAATTCAAATAAAAAGTACTTTTTTATAGTATCATTATAAATACAATGTTAGAAAAAAGATAAATATTTTATATAGTATGTGTTTTATATTAAATAAGACAAATTCTAGTAAAATTCTTATTAAATATGATGAATTTTATAATAGTATAAATGTAATTTAAATAAAAATTATAAATAAAATGAAATTTTCATTTACTCAAAATTTTATCACTTCCTTTTAGGTTTTATTATCAAATAGCGATTAGTGCAATAAATAACAAATTGTTGAGTAGGCTTAACTGTTGTTGAAGTGAGAGGATATGTGTTTTATCTTTTTCTCCTTAAAAATCAAAGAAATCGTATGATATATATAATTTTCTCAAACCTACAAATAAAAATGGTATTGAAACTATCACTCCCCCCCCCCAAAAAAAAAAAAAAAAAAGGAAAAAAGTTTTGAAACTCTTCATCAATGACTGTTGACATGCATCAACAAAGCATTTTTAATATGAATCAGTTACTAATGAAACCTAACAAGGGAATTATAATTAGAAATATTCAATTATAAATAGTAAACAGGTCTAAGGATTCTATTTCAAACTTTTCCATTATAATAACATTGATTTCCTTTGGCATGTAATTTTTTAACCTCTCGCAAACAAATAATTCTAAGATTTCAAGTAAACTCCACTCCATGAGCATAACAAATACAAATTTTCTAACCTCTCACAAACAAACTCTGACCACTATATTAAATAACATAATTTATTTAATTTGATTACAATCCTATTTATGTCAAATTCAAACTTGAATTTTACCAAAATTAAATTAAATTAAAATAAAATGAAGGTGCAAATAAAAAATTATCCTACAAAATGGAATTTAGGTAAAAAATACTCGGGTGAATTCAAGCTGGGCTGGGTGCGTATTTGAGGTACCCTTTGCTAGTATCAGTAAAAAAAATTATCAAATTAGATTTTGAGTGAAAGATTTTAGTCTAAAGCCAAAATTCGAGGTGAAGTTCGACCAGAAACTGGAATTCAAATCTGAGACCCACCGTGAGGCATTTTGTACACTCAAAAAATTAAAAAAAAAAATAGTCACAGATATTTTAACTAAAATATATTAAATTTAGTGAATCACTAAAGATTCAAAATATCCATAAAATTTATTAACAAGTATGTTAAAGTGTAACAATGAATACTACTTAAAAACTGACTTTATACTTCATAATCATATCATTTGTTATCACAATAAATCATAATATATATGTTTAAGAATGTTGGGCTCCTTTTTTTCATAAATTCAGAGTGATTTATTATCAAACTATATGAAGAACTAGACTATTTGTAAAAAATTCATCATATATTCTATTTGCCATCATTAATTTTACAATTTCACTATTTAAAAAAATATTTTATATTGTAAGTATAACTATTTATGTTACAAATTTTTTTTGAATAATTTTATGAAAAGGTTGCAATTTCATATATATCTTAGCACTTACGTTTTTTCATTTAATAGAATCACACAATCAATTTTCCTTTTTATAAAATCATGTAACTTCCATCAAAAGTAGAATTAATGAAGTAAAATCCTTCTTTCTTTCGTTTAAAGTTCGGTTCAGTGCATAATAACGTAATTTATGGTCTGCATACAAAAACCTATCTACCTGTCAACATATTTTTATTCGGATACAGTCATTCTTATTTCATGATCACTTTCAATGTGCGTGTATCCACTATTATCAATGAAACAATGCTTAAAGATAACAAAGAAAAAAATAGTATATATTTGATATAATAAATAAGTCAATTCATAATTTATTAATTTTTAAAGATGTTTAACAGATTAAAAATTATTTGTTTATAATCTTTTATTTAATAAATTTCTTGACATAATTTATAATTTATAAATTAATAAATTTTATTTTTTTAAATTTGCCTATTCTCTTTTAATTAAATTATAATCTATATTTTAATTATGTAAATAAATATCTAATATATTTTTATTAATTTAATATAAATAAATAAAATAAATAAATATATGATGTCATAAAAATAAATAATTAAGATTTAAATTTTTATATTCTTATTTTAAAATTTTAATAACATTCATACGATTTAATTTCAATTGATATATATTTATATTAATTTATTCTTTTATATTATTTTACATTTTTAACTAATTTAATAATTAATTATGTCAAACATTTCTAATATAACTAGATAATTTATTAATTATTAATTATTAATTAATTTATTAATTATGAATTAGTTTATTAACTAATTGCAACAAATGGAACCTTAAACCTCTTTGCTTATTCTTACCCATCGATAAATATATCAACATAATACCATTCGTTAGAATTCGTCATTTTGTTTGGGAATTAGTGGGAAAAACATAGAGGACATTGACCTTGTTTGGGGAAAACATGCAGAAGGGGAAATAATGAATACGATTAATGCTTAGATAATTAGGGTCCAATTAATAATGGCAAGAAACCAGACCTATTATCAGGAAAAAGGATAGTATGGTTGTGGGGAGGGGCATGAAAAGGACAAATTCAGATAAATATTGAATTTGGAAAACTCCGACCCATACATTGATTCAAGCAAGGTGTGCATATATTATTTTTCATCATTTTATTATTTTATAATTATATTATTATAGAAGAATGTTTTTTATTTAAAATAAAGTGGTAACAAACCCATGTTGAGATTGCAGTATTAAGAATCATTGGATGACAATACCATAATCTTATCCAATGATTTTTAATATTACCATCTCAATATGAATTTGATATTATATGAATATTTTAATATGCACCATAAATGAAAATTTTTTTTCTGTTATTTTTTTCTCCCTTCTTTTCTCATAGGTGATAATATGTATTTTAATAACAAAATTCTTAAAATAAGAATGATTCTTTCGAATTCAAGCTGTGGTAAACTAAAAAACATGTAAATTTAGTTAAAACTCTTTTATATTATTATTCTCTTATACCACGTCTTGTAAAGTTATAAGTGTACTGTATAAGTGATTTTTATTTACCAATACTAGTTGAATCAAGTGGTTAGAACTCAGTATACCTTAAATAGGACATTAGATTTAGGTTTTGTGCATAAAAAAATTAATGTTAAAATACTTTTCCAATATTAGATTCAATCTGATTTGATTCTTAATTAGTCGAATTCCAATGCAACTGTGTTAAATATTGAGGTCCTTGAAAAAATAAAGAGTGAATTTTATTTGGCATGACTAATATTTTTGAAATTATAGAATTACATTATGACACAATCGTATAGCTATTTATTAGATTGATAAATTATATTGTTATAAATTGAAGAAAACATTTATTCAAAGACAATGAAAATGATTTCACTTACATTGAAAGTATGCATAATTGAGTTATGATATTGATTGTGGTTGTCTATGGCTGTGTTTGAAAGTTACGAAGAAAAAGAAAATAAAATACTGTAATAAAAATGAAAGGTAAAGGAGTGAATAAAATTTGATGAATAAACGGTGATTTTTTTATTTGTATTTAAATATTTCCATGCTTTTTATTTGAATGTTTAAAAATTTTCTGAAATGGGTTTAAATTTGAGCGAGTACGAAAAAATAAAATACTAAGGTAAGAAAGTGTTAGATGCTTCTGATGGATTTTTCAAATTTCAAAATTCTTCCCTCCTATTATTATAAGGTAAGACTTTCAAAACAAAGGCAGGGATATACAGTAACTGCTCCATATTTATCCTTAATTTTCTTCTATTCTCCGCATCCAATATATTGGTTAGTCATTTGCGTGATATGGCTTCTATTTCATTTTTCTTTATTTAAATTTGATCCATCGTTAATATAAATCATATTTATATTATTACTTATTCATATTTTATTATGTTCTTAAAAATTTATTATAATTTTTTCTGAAGTTATAATTTTTTAATTAGTTTTATTTTTTAATGACTTATTTTGCCTCATTTATTATAGTATAAAATATTTTACACTAACAATGAATCAAATTTAAATTCTCAATGCAATTTTACAAATCCTTAAACATTTATCCCATTGGATAATTGTAGATAAAAATTTCTAAATCATATAAGGTAGGAATTATTAATTACAAATATAATTAAACACTAAAAATATAAGATAGGAGAAAATATAAGGACAATTAAAAAATAAACAAATTATATGATGAAAAAGTTTAAACTAATCTAAAAATGCAACTTTTGGTAAAATAAAACTGTAAAAACTATGGAACGGTTTTATAAAAAACTACAAAAATATGCCTCTGTAGGAATTTTTAATCGTAATTAATTCAAGCACCTAGACCTATTAAAAACATGCTATTTCAGATTCCTTAATTAAAGATTATCCGTTAGAAATCCGAGAAAAATATTCAAATTGAATTTATTTAAACTGGCTAATAAAAATATAATTTAAATCATTTTAATAAAAAAATAAAAAATTATTTTTTCTTATTTATAATAATTGTACCTACCAATTATGAATCATATCTATTGTATCATTTATATTTATTTTTGTTTTGACTTATTTATACTATCTATGTCAACTTTAGACTAAATGTGAGTGATATCATTATTAACTTTATATTGTGTGAATAATTATTTATTCATTTATATTATAATTAGATACTTCTACTTAGTAAAAATTAATATTTGAGAATATCTTCATAATTTAATATAAATTTAAATATTTTTAAAATTATTTATCTTAAATAAATTATTACAATATCTTTATATACATGTGATATCAAAAGGGAATTTAAGATGCATTAAATATTTAATAATTAAACTCAAATATAAATTATTATATAATGAGTCTCATTTAATAAGATTCATTAAATAAATATTTATTAAATTTAATAAAATTCATTAAATATGAATATTTTTATTGCATATTTAACTTTATATTAGTAAAACTTAAATTTTTGGGTGCTGCTACACATTAATATTATATCATACCCACCATCTTAAGTCCTCGGTCTAAATTTTGTATTCCACAAATTTTGTGGGATTGAGAAAGTGAAAGAGAAAATTTAAAGGAAAAAAAAATGGGAAAGAGCAAAAACGAATAAACTTTTTCTAATATTTTGATGGCTGCATCGGAGGTGGTGACGTTAGTCTGTATATACCCACCTTCCCTTCCACTGCATTTATAAATAACGTCTGCTACATCTCCACCACCACATTTCAGAAGCATTTAATGGCAATTAGTGAATGCTAGCTCTACCTATTAAAAAGCTTTCCCCTCTTTCTTTGTTGTTTGAGCTTTAGACATCAAAACAAAGTGCGGAAGAATCTGTAAAGCTCAGGAGGGATAGCGCCATGGATGAATAATCTTCGGCTGTCTCTCGCCGTTTGATCTTCTTTAGCGCTATCCATCCTGGGTTTTATGGCTTCTTCTTACTCTCTCTCTCTCTCTCTCTAATTTTGGCTATCTGGTTGAATCTGATCTGAGCATGCAAAGATTTGATGGTGGTTCATATGGGTATGCAAATTTCTTGCATCTTCAGTTTGATCACTTGTGTCTTACGGTGTAGTTGCGATCTAGGTTTTATTTTGATCAGTAAAATTATAGATAATTATAAAGAAAAATATAGCTGCTGAAGTGTAGAATTATCAAGTATTATACATACGATAGTATGTATAATATTATAATTGTCACAATTTAAAATCTTGCAACTGATATTTCACTTCCGGTTTTACCAGTTTTCTTTTTCAGTCTTCGATATGTTTCCCTAAGGTAGTGTAAAAAAAAAAGTGAATAAACTGTATTTGTTGGGCTGCAATATTATAATTGTGAATGATATCATAAGTGTAAATTTTTTGTGAATTTATTGTTTAATAATTGTAATTTTAAATATTTATTTACAATTTTATTAATAAAAATATATTTTCTCTTTAAAACCGTGATTCATGTGTATGTAACTTCTCTTTCATTCCTGAATATATATCTATATTGCTTTATCTTTCCATTCCCTCGTGTAAAAAAAAATGGTTTATGAGTGTGGAAAATATTTTAAGTATAAAAAATGATATTTGTAATTGAATTTTATATTTTTTATATTCATTAAATTAAATTTTATAAATTTATTTAATTATTTTATATTTAATAATAAATTTTTTTCGAAATTAAATTTCAAATTCGATGTATGTATGCATAGAACATTAGTGATGGCTATTTATATATTAGCTTCAAATTCAATTTTTTTTTTTTGGGTGGAAAGCTTCAAATTCGTTTTCCTATCACGGAATATTATATATATAGTTTTATATTACTAATATATGATCAACGTTTTGCTATTTTTCCAGTTATTTTCTTGTGCTTATTCCAACCGAAAATACCTCAACTAATTGACCAAAAAAATTTCAGTCTATTTTGTGTTATTCACTGGTCCAATGAATTATTTGTTAAGAAGAACCAGATCTCTATTCTCATGTAAGTGGCCAGAGGAAGAATTTGTGATTTTTAGACTCCGTTTCTTTTGCAGGATGCGGATGATAAAAAATAATTTAGATATATAATATTAAATCTAAAAAATTTGATAGAAAATAATTTCTTCTTTTTAAAAAGAAGAAATTATTTTCTTCAATTACTATTATTATAATTTTAAATATTATTTTTTAAAAAAATTACACTTTATCCACGTGTAATTTTGCTCCTTTTCATTTAACCATAGTGATTATAAGCATTATAATTTATTTAACTGTACTTTGAATTATTAACATTTTATTTATTTAAATTAATTTTCACTCAAAATTTAATAAAAAATTTATATACATTGCATGTGATTTATATTTTTTTTTTCAAATTTTAACTTAATTTGATATTCACTTAGAACTATTTTTTTCTCAAAGAACTTTATGTGGCACTTTCTATATATCTAACAATTGTGAACTAAATTGTAAAAAATAAATTTTTAATAGAATTAGAGCTTTTGGAAGTAATTTAGTTTTGAGTGAGTATCAAATTAGGATAAAATTTAGGAAAGTAAAAATTATATACAATGCATAAATTTTTTGTTAAATTTTGAATGAAAAACAATTAAAATGGATAAAGTATTAATAATTATAAATATAAGTGAGTAAATTATAACATTTAAAATTATAGTGAATTAAGGCTTCATTGTTTCATTAGAAAGCATTTTTTTTGTAAAATATAATTATAAAATATTAAAATAAAAAGAATGTGTTTTACTTATTTAATGTTAAATATGAAGAAATTGAAAAAAGCAATCTCCCTTATTTAAAAAAAATTACTTTCCTCTATTTCTAAACTTGTAGTTATTTTTTTAATCATTAATGTAAATGGTATATCATTTGTACAAATGATTTTTTTTACGGAAAATATTTTCTAATTAAACAAATGGAGTTTAAGTGAAAAATAGTAAAATCATGAATGAGAATAGTTGAAGTGGACAAAGTGTAAATGTACATGAAATTTTTGTTAAATTTTGAATGAAAAATAATTTAGATGAATATAAAATATTAATAATTAAAAGTATAAGTCAGTAAATCACAACATTTAAAACTATAAGTGAATTAAGTGAAAGAAGAAAAAATAACAAATAAAAAAGTGTAATTTTTCTTTTTTTAATTATAAAGTATAATTGCACATAACAACCTTTTATTTATATACAAAAGAATAAAATTTTTAAAAATATTTTTCAAATAATTAGTTATTTTATTAAAAATAGTACTTCTCAATAATTATTCCTTCTATTTTTTTTATGTTGGGATTGATGATTGCTAATCACTCAATACGTATGCAATATTTTGATGTCGAACTCCAAACATTGGAGCAAAACAATTCAAATGTCATTGCATATAAAGTGCTGGGATAATGGCTCTTTTTTAATTCATTAGAGTTGGGTAATAGTTTTTTCTAAGTTTTCAATTGAGTACCCTCGTTAAGGGTGACATTTCGTATTATTTAGGTTAATCTGAATTCATATAAACATATTGTGTTCATATGAGATTATCGCGTTGTATCAGAAGTTTTTATCTTTATTCATGGTTAATACTTTTAGCTTGATTTAAAAATTTAGATGTCACTCATGCAAATTAAATAATAATTGAGTAGAAAGTTAATGATAAGTATTGAATTAAAAACTTAAAAAGAATTACAAATAGCCAATTCTAAATTATTAAAGTAGAGACAGTCACTTAAAGAAGTAAAAATATATATAAAAAGCTGGTGATTTATTTAACCAAGTTAACAACGAGCATTTAGTTAGGAACTTAAAAGGAAAAAAAAAAAAAAACTACAGGTACTCAATTCTAAATTCTTAAACTAGAGATAGTTTCTTTAAAAAGGAAAAAAATATTGGGAATTGATGATTAATTTAACTAAATTTTATTATTAAACATGTTATGTTATATATATATATATAGAAGGATTTATATCCTTATTTACGAAACAAATAAAATACTTGAAGTATTTTGGTTCGACCATTTAATTCTTAAAGATATACTTCTCTTTTGGGAGTGAATCATGCATTTTTTTCTAATAATTTATAGCTAGAAATGTAAATTTCATAATCTGTAAAGATGTAGTGAGTTTCATAATATATAATATATAAAGAGAGAGTAGGCAGGAATTGCATTTAAAATTTTTATATTTTTAGTAGGTTTCAATTTATTCGGATTTCCAAAATAGTCCCCCATTTCATTTGCATAAGCCATAATAGTGCGCACAGTATTACGTGGCCGCACAAAATCTTCATCATGAATATCCTTATTCCTCCAAGTCCAGAAGAACCGTATAATAATGGCCCAAACATCAGCTCAGGTTAAGTCAGCCTTGTACTCTCGATTGTGGTGGAGATTAGTGAAACACCAGTCTTCTAAGGGTAGAATCATAAAGGGCACAAAAAGTTAAGGAGGTATTATTTTTTTCCATGTGCTGGAGACTCTTCGGTAGTCTCTAAGTGCATGTAAGGCTGTTTCTTCCTGAGAGCACTCTTCGCACGCTGCCGTGCCATGGCCCCATTGACTAGTTCTGCTGTGAGTGAGTAGCCGATTATGCAGTAGTTGCCATATAGTTATTTTCACTTTCTGTGGAACTTCTAAACTCCATACTTTCTTCCATACTTCGTTTGTCTCATTCCAGTTGCTTTCTATGATTATTGAGTAAGCGCTTGAGACGGAAAACGCTCCCCCATTTGTCCTCCAAGCAATGCAATCAGGGCCTGTAGTTTCATTTGGGGGAACTGCTGTCATTAAACGGTCGATAACATCAGCAGAAACAGTTTAAGGTTGTTCCAATTCCAGTCCCCGGGCGGAATCCACAAGTTGCTCTATCTATACTTGAAGATCATAATAGCAAAATTGAAAAGTGGAGCATTGAAGTCTAACCAGTCATCTTGCCAGAATCGAATAGTTTGTCCATTCCTAAGTTTCCATGCGAGTTGTGCTTGCGTGTCCTCCCAGACTTTAGCTAGATCCTTCCAAAAAATAGAATCTGATTTTTTTGCTGCTAATAGTTATTGGCCAATCATCCCTGGCACCATATTTGCCTTTCAACACTTTTATCCATAAATCATCATATCCTGTAAGGATTTTATACGAAAGTATCATTAGATAGGCTAAGTTCATGCTATCTATTTTACAGAGACTAAAACCCCCTAAATTTTTGGGTTGACAGATTGTATTCCACCCAATGGAATAAGCTTTCCTTTCAGTAGTATCATGTCCCTAGATGAAATCCCTTTGAAGCTTTTCAATTATATTACAAATTCCTTTTGGAATTCTTGCCACTTGCATAGTATAGATAGGAATTGCAAAAAGAATAGAATTAGCCAAGGTAATTTTTCTTGCCATATGGTCACCAAACTTTCATATTGTCTTCTGCTGTTAGCTGTACAAATCAAGTTAAATCCTACATATCTACCCAAATTAGAAGCGAAAGAGAAACCACCGTAATTTCAAATAGCTTTCATTTGATGTTTCTTTACATTCCTCGAGAAAAGGATCTTTGATTTCATATAATTGACTTTTTGGCTTGATGTATTATAGAAATGATCAAGATACTTCCTAATACAATCCATTTGATCCATAAAAGTTTCAACAAATAGTAATAAGTCATTCACGAACATTAGATGCGATATTCTGGAATCATTTCTTCCGGCTTTAATTAGTTTCCACCCTTGTTTACTTCCTCCATAATAATATGAGATAATTTGTTCATGTACAAAATAAATAAGTAAGGAGAGAGGGGGTTGCCTTAATGAATACCCCTTGTTGGTTTGAACTCATCAATCTTTGATCCATTCCACAAAACATTGATGGTAGTAGAAGAAATGCACTACATGATTACTTTGTTAAGGAAGTGAGGAATTCCAATTTCATTTAAAATATCAAGGATAAATTCCCATTTTAGGCTATTATAGGCTTTTTCAAGGTTAATCTTGATTGCCATTTAACCTATGTTGCCATTCTTTCTTTTCATAGGATGAACTATTTCACTTGCAATAATGATATTATCTTGGATGTATCATCTTGGGATTAAGTTAGATTAAAATGGAGAAATAAGATATGGGAGAAATGGCGTTAATTTGTTAACAATTGCTTTTGTTATATATTTGTAGAGAACACTGCACAGTAATATTGGATGAAATTGATTGATGAATTCTGGATGATCTTCTTTTGGGATAAGGGTAATGAGAGTTTGGTTTACACTCACAATATTACAGGATTGATTAAAAACCCCTTCAACAAATTCAAAAATTGTTTGACCAACAATATCCCAATTAGATTGGAAGAATAAAAACAGAAATCTATCATTTTCAGGGGCCTTTGTAGCTGTTACATTAAAAATGGCATTTCTCACCTCATTGTAGGATATTGGCTTTTGGGGAGCTTGTTCCTCATCATTTGTTAGATGTCCGAAGATTAATTCAGTAGCAAAGGAAGAGTGGATCACGTCCTCTTTAGTTAAAAGTTATTTGTAGTAGTTAACCACCATATTTACAATGTCTTCTCTATTTTCAAGCTAACTCCCATCTTGGTCTCGAAGCATTGTGACTTGGTTTCTTCTTCTCTATTTTCAAGACGACTCCCATTTTGGTCTCGAAGCATTGTGACTTGGTTTCTTCTTCTTCTAACTATTGTTTTAATGTGATAGAATTTTGTATTTTGATCTCCATCTTGGATCCACTGGATTCAGGATTTTTGATGCTATAAGACTTCTTCTTGATCTAGAATATCTTGGCTGTAAAGAGCATTCCAGCTTGTCGAGATAGGGAGTCCATTTTCTCTCCATTGCTTTTTGGATTCCTTTGAGTCTAGCCATCACCTCTTTTTTGCGTCGCCTGATGTTACGAAAAATAGAGATATTCCACTCTTTAAGAGAGTTTGTTAGGTTTGCTAGATTACGATCAACTACTGTCCCTCTATCTCAATATTTGCCTATGAGAGATTTGAAAGTTGTGTGGAGTACCCAAGCTGCCTCAAAACGGAAGGGTCTGTTTCGATTCTCCACTCTCCCTCCCTTGAGATCAATAAGTAGCAGGTGATGATTAGAATATACTCACGGAAGCACTTTAACAATTTCCTCTCCAAATCACACCCTCCACTCATGGTTGCATAGGCCTCGGTCTAGCCTTTCAAATAGCCAGCAGAAGCCAGCTTTGATAGGGCCTTTCCAAGTGTATTTTGATCCTTCCCACCCAAGTCAAGCGACCCACAGTTATTGATCCACTCCATAAACTCCAAACAGCTGGGGATTGACACTTGGGCTCCTCCTTTCTTCTCGTTTTCTTTTGCTATGTCATTGAAGTCCCCGACTACTAGCCACCCTTTAGAAATGGAATTCGAAATTTGTAGCAGTTGTCTCCCGCATTCAATTTTGAGATCTCTATTTGGATTTATGTACACTATTGTAAGGAGCTAAGGATCCTCATTTATAACTTCTACTGAAAAATGCATAAATTGAAACTCAGATTGAATAAGGAAAAGATTTAGAATGTTCTCATTTTAGGCTACCCATATTCCACCTGATCTTCCTCTCCCTTCATTCACGACAAATTTATTGTAATTCAGCTTTTTAAAGATTGCTTCAGCTCTATTGGAGTCAACCTTTATTTCTAATAAGGCAAAAATGTCTGGATGGCGGTTGTCCACTAACTCCTTGACATACGACATGAATGTATGATTTCCTGCACCATGAAAGTTCCAAACAAAAATTTTATTAATCATAATAATGGATAAAGTTAAAATAACCATGTGGTCAATCTGTTCCACCTGTATATTACTGTTCTCATCAGTAGTATTCTCATTTTGATGATTATGCATCTGTTTATCAATAGATTATGTAGCCTCAACCATGGATATGATGACTGTTGTGTTTAACTCACCTGAGCTTTTTGTTTAGTCTGGAGGGTCAGGTGGTTTATTTCGAAGTACAAGATTAGTTAAGGCATTCCCGTGTAATAGTTGAGGTAATTGATATAGAGCACTATTGTTTATTATATCTCATAAAGGGAGCTAATGTTGTGCTGGCATGAGATCATGCCTCATCTCTTTTTGTCACCCTTGTTAATAATTATGAGAATCGCGGTTGATACCTTCCTCCTTTTTGTCTCTACCACGAGTTACACACAGAGGTTTTCTCTTTGTTGGACTGCATCAAATTGGTTTGCATTACCAAATTTGGTTGACCATTCCGGTTTTGATGTTCTTTAGAGGTTTGCACCATTTTGCCTTTACTCAGTTTGTCCTGGTTAAAAGTTTCCAAATAGGAGTCCGTAAGCCCTCCAGTCTTTTGAATCTCCTGAACAGTGTCACCATTATTTTCTTCAATATAGCCTTCATTTTCAAAAGCAGGATTGGCTAATGTGGAAAAACGAGAGCCTTCAATGGTTGGTTATTTCTTCTCCATATTACCTCTAGTTTTGGTATGAGATGTCTCCTCCTCTGGTTCCTTTTTCCTTCATTTTTTTACCTCTTTGAACAATCATCCAGTCCCTGAACTCCATAGCTATCTGTTTCTTACTTTCGTCACCCTCATTTCCTGTTCTTATGTGTTGTTGTTCCGGTTCTTGCATCTCAAATCCTGCTCCAGATTTTGTGTTTCAGTTAGGTTATCTTTTGTTGGGCAACCATCAGAGCAATGGCCATACACCCTACATTTGAAACAAAGTAGATGCGTTCCTTCGTACTCCACTTTTATAACCTCATTCCCCACTTTGAACTGAGGGATCAAAGCTTTATTTAGATTAATCAGAACACATATTAGAGCATATTTACCCTGTGAGCGCTCCTTTGTGGTGTAGTCAATTTTTATTGTTTTCCCGATTCAATTCCTCATTGCTTATAGACATTTACAGTCATAATATTCCATGGCTAGTTCTAGAAATCGGACCCATATGGCCATAGTGTTAATCTTAGCTTTTGCTGGATTAAAATTGGGAGACCGTTCTTTAACAGTGAGATAATGATCCAAAATCATCTAAGGTCCCTCTGTAAGGAAAAAACTCTATCATTCAAGCTAGAAAATTTAACGAGATAATAATCATAGCCTGAATCCACTACCTCGAAAGATCCAGTTCCCCTCCATAGCTGAGTGAGCCTTCTTTCCATATTTCTGCATCCAACTCTCCTACCCAGCAATTTGATTATTAAACATTTTATCCATGGTCTTCGAATTTTTTCTGTTTCAGTAGGCGACAGTTTAAGCACTGGTATAATTGTAGAATTATTAACAAATTCATCAATAATTTCAATGCCATGGGCCTCCCCCTCATCAAATTGATTTTCCTCATCAGCCTCACAATTAGTTAAATCCATATCATCCTCTGAGAATTCCTCTAACTCATTACTACGATCACTTGTAAGGATCTGTTTATAGGATTTTAATTCATTTCCAAGTGAATTAGGCAATAGGTCTAGATTAGGACTTCAGAGTAAAGGACCCTAAATTTACTATTTCTCTTTCTTTTTATATCAATTACATTGTCAAGGATTATAAAATGATACATATGAAGATTTTTAATTATAATTCTATAACTTCTTAGTTAATATCCCTACATTTCTTATAAATTTCTATGAAGGAAATAAATTTGCCTTGAATAAGAAGACAACCTCTAATGGAAATATGAAAATAATCAATAATTGATTATAATCTAAATTTGGGTCAAACATGACAATCCTTTGCTAATACAAATATTTAAACTTCAAATTCTTAATCAATACAAATATTTCTCACATCTCAAATCTTTAGCTAATAAAATATTTATACCCAAAAATATATGTTTGATAAGAAATTACACTCCAACTCTTACATAAAAACATAACTTGAATAAAAAAATAATTGAAAATAGAAAATAATCAATAATTGATTACAATATGAATTTGGTCAAACCTAACAAACTTTATTTTGATACAAATTCCATCATCTTTGTCAATCATCAAATTCTACCTATTACTAAACAAGAACAATTATGGGGCATCAACTATAAGAGTCTTTCATTATTGTAATTTTTTTAAATTGTAGCAATTATCCCTCTCCGGACAAAAAATATTAGACAATTAAATCAATTAGAGTAATAAAGAACATGAAAAATTTAATGTGGAAAATCACAAATTCTAGGAGAAAACTACAAATAATAAAAAAATCAATTACGTTGTCAAAGATTATAGGATAATGTATATGAAGGTTTTCAACCATAACTTTATAAGTCCCTAATCATCATTTCTACATATTTCATAAATCTCTATGAGGGTTTCCATAAACATGTAAAACGGGGCCTATGACTGCAGGCAATGCGAGCAACCCACAGTCATGAGCTAATGCAAGCAGCCTAGCATGAAATCCACATTTATTGTGGGCTTATGTAAGCAAGCTTGTGCGATCGCAGGCTTGACCGTGGGCAAAAGATATTTTTTTAATTATTTTTTCTTTATATTTAGACCTAATATATATTAAAAAATTTTCAATTCAATTATTTCCTAATAAATTCAATCCAATTTCTATACTTTAAATTAATTTTTTTACTCAAATAATTCAATAAAAATTAAAATATAAAAATATAATTTATAAATTATAAAATAAAATAATTAATAAAAATATTTTAAAAAATGCGGACTACCCGCTGGTAAGCCCACAACGCATGCAGGCACCTTAATGTGAAGCTTGCATTTAATGTGGGCTTATACGGGTAAGCCCGTATGAGCAAAAGTCCACACGGGTTAGGCTTATATGACCTCACCCCGCCTGTTTTACATATCTAAGTTTCCACATAACTCTCTTGAGCATTCACTTTATATCTTTCTTATCCCTCAAATCCTTGGTAATACAAATATTTATATTAAAAAAAATTTACTCTACAAAAAGTCTCAATCCTATTTTGATACAAAATCCTAACTTGAACAAGAAGATAACCCACAATAGAAAATAATCAATAAATGATAATAATTAGAATTTAGGTTAAATCTAATCATCTTTATCTTGGTACAAATTCCATCACCTTTATCGATTTTCATACTTCACCTATAGTCAAATGAGACCAATCATGGGGCATCAATCATGAGAATTCTCTATCATTTACATTTTCTTCAAATTGCAACCATAATCTCTTATCAAGTAACTCTATTTCAATCAAGTATCATAAGCTTTATTAGAATCTATCCACAACATTCTCATCCTTAGGAATTTGTCACATTATAGGAATATCAAACTTATAAACATCTACTTGAATGACATAAATTCTTCACATCATCTTCTTTATCATTGATTGCAACCATCATCTCATCATCGTTATCATCAACTCCATACAATCATATCATTTCTATCACCATCATTATCACCTTCATCATTAGCTTCATCCAATAACCATCATGTGACATCAATTAGCCTCTACTATATTAGATTACTACTCTTATAAGACCAAACCCACTCTAGTACTAGTTGTTTAGAAAAATATCTCATTTTCAAACGCACATATCTCAGACAATTAAATCAATTAGAGTATCGCAATAAATCACACTAATAATTTAAAGTGAAAAACCTTAAACTTTAGAGGAAAAAAACTATGGATAAGTAAATATTAATATTATTAAAGATTATAATACAATACGTGTGAGGTCCTTAACCATAATCCTATAATTTTCTAACTATCATTCCTACATTTCTTGGAAATTTCTAACTCTTGCAAATTTTTTTTTCATATCTCAAATCATTGTGTAATACAAATATTTATTGTAAAAAAATACTTATTCAACAAGAAATTACACTTTAACTCTAACACAAACTTAACTTGAATAGAAAGACAACTGACAAAAAGAAACAATCAACAATAACAATTTGAATTTTGGTCAAATTTAACAATATGTAATTATTTATCCACTTTCATTTAAAAAAAAATTATACTCCTACATCTACATTTAACACCTCCTATTTATAAAATAGTTGATATTCCACTTATTTTTTTAACTTTTGTTTTGATGTGAAGAGCAAAAATATGGATAGAAAGTAGATAGAATAAAAGAGATAGAAAAAAAATATAAGACAAAATATTTTTTCATTTATCATTTAGATGCAAAGAAAATAGTTTGGAAGAAAATAATAAAAATATTAAAATTTTGTTTAATTTGATTGAAAAGTAAAATAAAATAAAAATAGTTTATCAAATTGCAAAATTACTCATATTACGAGTCAATAAAATTGTCTACTAAATTTTATAAAGAGTAGTTTTAAAATTGCAAAATGTTATGCTACTCTTTTGTATTTATTTGGTAGAAATTTTTTTTTCTAACTCCCAAAATACATTCTACCTTCTTTAATCATCCCCTAATTTCCGATATGTTTTCTTCGTATTTTGTTTTTTCTATATATCCCATCAAAGAATTAACGATAGTGCATCAAACGTGGGTGTAGAAGTACAGAAAAATTCTTTTATTTTTGTGCCGCCGCTCCACCCCATCATCAAGATTAAGATTGGAGGGATTTGGATTATTATTATTATTTTGGTACGTCGTCATTATTATTTTTTTATAATAGAACTGGTAATGCACTTTGCATACAAACATTTTCAGTTCAAAACGAGGATAATTAAGTGAAAAAAGTTTTAAGAATAAAATAAAGTGTCATTTTGTCTATATGATTTAAATTTTTTATTTTAGGATTATGCTTTTCCATATTCAAAAAATTTCGTACTTACTATTATTGATTTCAATAAAACAATTATTATTTTCAAAATTTTTTCATCAAATGTAATAATTTAATTTCTTTATAAAGAGTTATTTTTCTAGAAGATTTTATGCAATTGTTCTGATTCGTTGGTTCTGTAATTTTTTAAATACTTATTGCATAAAAAAAGGAAAAAATTACATCCATTTTCTCCGAGGTTTAACGTAATCGTATTTACATCCTTTTTATTTTTTGGAAACATATTATCATCTCCCTTATTTCTCAAAAACGAGGAAGATATATAAGTGTATGTTTAAAATTTTAAATAAAATAGAAGGAACCAACAAAAAGTGTTAGATTAGTAAAAAGTACGTCACTTGCTAATGTACATAAATTTAAATCTTGAAGATGATTTTTATTGAAATGAAAAAAATTTATTAATACTCTAATTTCTGAAAAATTCCTCACTTAATATCTCATCAAAAAATAAAATTAGAGGAAGGTGAGTATATATAAAAAGAAAATGTAGTATATATTTATAAAATAAAAAAATTATGAATATAATTAATATATATTTTTTATTTTTTTATAAAGTAAGGATAGAAGTGAATCATAATTATCGATCTTTGTTATATTATAATATTACTTAAAGGCACATACTATTACAATGTTAAAAGAGAAAAAAATCTTTTTATATATTGATGTGTCTTTCATTGTCTTCCTTTCGGTGAAACGGAAGTATGTGTCAATTCTGCCTGGTTAGACTGCTAACAATTGGGCCATTTGGAATCTGCCATTGTACCTAATTAATTATTTTTTGAGGACTGTTTTTCTTCAATGAACCTATGCAAGATCATCTTTTTGGCCAATAATTGAGCATAAGATTTGCATATTTCATCTCTTAATTTTGTAAATGGAAATGGCACGAATTCAACATTTTATATTTAGGTGCCCCGTTCTCGTCTCGGCCCTTGATTGTAGGGTCAACTACTTTGACGTTGCTTGAACTTTGGACAAATTACTCAGTAAATACACAATTAATTAATATGCCCACTACTAATAAAAATGAAGAGGAATGTAAAAAGGAGTAATTGAAAAATTAGTTATTAAAAATTCTTATATCTATCTTAATTCCTTTATATTTATTAGGAGTACAAATAAGTTGAGTTACTCGTGAGTAGTTTGAAATCGATTCGTAAAAAGTTTGGTTCGAACTTGAATTTTAACGAGTTAAGCCTAAATGAGCTCGATTTGTTTAGCTCGTTTATTAAACGAGTTGAGTCTTGATTTTTTATTATTTGACTCGAATTGTTCGTGAGTTTAAATGAGCTTAATATAAAATATAGTTTTATTTTTATATTATATATAATATAAATGTAAAAAATTTATTAAGTTCTTTTAGACTCATATATTATGTATAATGTAAATAAATATAAAAAATTTATTAAACTCTTTTAGATTTATTTAGACTCGTATATTATATATAATGTAAATATAAAAAATTCATTAAACGTTTTTAGGTCCATTTAGGCTCGTTTAAGATTGTTTAAGCTCAAATATAACTTAATCTTGAGTTTGAGTTCAAATACTTAGATTCGATTAAAAATTTAAAGTAAATAATTTAAAACTCATTTGAACTTAAATAAGTTCAATTAAGTTTGTGTTCGAATTGAGCTCGAACTCAAGCTTGACTTTTTCAAGCTTGATGAGTTCGAGCTCGTTTAATATTGTCAAGCTTGAGCTTGAGCTTGAACTTGAGCTTGAGCTTAAGCATGAGCATGCAAATGTTCAGTTCGGCTTGACTCGTTTGTACCTCTAATATTTATTTTCATTCTTATTAGTAGTAAGTATATAATTTATATGTCCTAATTAATTAAAATTTTTTGGCTAAAATGATATAATATGCTTATTCCAAGTGAAGTGCAACATCATACTCATTAACGAGCATAAAAACAAGTAATTATAAAGTTTAAAATTTTTATTATTTATTAAATTTCAAATTGTTGATTCTCTCATTAATAACTATGATATTACACATTATTTTTTAATAAGTAAGATGAATTTTACAAGACTTATGTCGGCCGTTACACTACTATATGTATAAAATTCAATACCAAAATATAGCTTGGAATTTTTTCTTCTTCTTTATGTCCAACTCTTGTTTTTGGTAGAATAGGAAATTTCATAATGTTGGTAATCTCTATTAAAAATTAGCGATTTGATGATTCACTTTTGTAATTTAAAAATCCTACGATGAAAGCTTTATTATATTGATTTTAATCATGATCACATGAATTCAGATACGTGTTGAAGATTATAAATTTTTATGATTTAATATTTTTCTTGAATTCTATAATGTGTTGTAGTATAATTTTAATAAGCAATAAGCAATATCAAACAGAAATTTTCTAAAAAAATTGAGTAGAAGAGATAAATAAGGTTAATATTGTAATCTAAATTTAATGTGTTTATGTTCTATAATCTCCATAGTTGATGTTATGACAAACAAGAAAAAAATAGTTTCTACGTATTGTATAACATGTGATGAGTTCACATTAGCATACCTTATTAATTAATTATTTAATTTATTTAAATAATTAATAACTTTAAATCTCAAGTGAATTTTTTTGTGATGGTTGATGAGCATATTATTTCTAAATTTATTCTATAGATAATCATAATTAAATTATATTAAGGTTGATTATCTTTCATTTTTTCCTAAAATGAAATAATTGTCTCTCAGCTTTTTTTGTTCCTTAAGTAAGGCAAATCTAAGAGAAGCATAAATATGAGACTATTATCTTACTCATAGAAATCCACTAGAAAATTATAAAACCTTACTCTCTCTTGAGTTGTTCTCTCATGGTACTATTTGATAAACTTGAATCTTGAAATGTGTCTTTCTATGGAAGACTCTAATAACCACTTTGCAACCATTGGGAAAGCAATTATTCGTGAAGATTTAAAGCATCATTCTAAAGATTTGAAATGAAAAGAAGCCCAAGTGTATGTGAATCCTAATCTGAGTCAAGGTGATTAGAACTTCCAACTTTTGTTGCAAGATCCCAAAAATTACTGTTTAGATGAAACTTGAGTCATTGATATTTTTTTAGAAATATATCAAAAATAATATTAGAGCCATCTAACATCTAACCATCCATATATGTGTTCTAGGTGATTGATTTTGTATGCTTTGTATGTATGTTTTCTTGATTTTAAATACATAACTAGGCATCTAGCACTTGTTTTTTTAGATATTTTTTTCACTTGTTTATGTGCCCATGTCTTATGAATAGGTTTCATGGTTTTTTTTATAAATTCAATAATTTGGTTATTGTATTTGTTATTGAAAATAAAATTTTCAATATTTTTATTTATTTATTTATTAAATGAATTGTTTTTTTTCAAAAATACAATTTTCCTATATATATGCAAATTTATTGATTTATATTATTGTGCTAATTTGAAATTTATTTCTAAATATGTCATTTATTTATTAAATGAATTATTTTTTTCAAAAATACATTTTTCCTATATATATACACATTTATTGATATATATTATTGTGCTCATTTAAAATTTATTTCTAAATATGTCATTTATTTGTTAAATGAATTTAATTTCTTTTTAGGAAAATATTTATTTGTAAAGGATTTGTTTTTAAAAATATGCATATTTTATTATGTGTTCATCATCTGTATATTCTTGTGTGTGCTTCTAAATTGTTAATTGTCATCTGTATATCAATCCATGTATATATATTAGAAGCATTAATATTTTTTTATGCTTATGCTGTGTGATGAATGGTTATTGCAAAATTATATAATAAATATTGAAAGTTAATTACATGGATTGATATAATAGGAATATTTAATTATATAATATTTTTAAGGTTGTATTTATTTTAAAAGCTCTATAAAGGGATGTATTTTTGCATTAACTTAATATATATTATATTATTTTGGCACCAATAACAAAATATTAATAGAATTCTTTAGTTGGATTGAAGTATATATATATTTTTTGTAAATATATAAATGATGTGAATATGTGAGACTAGAGTCTCAAGCATAATTAATTTAATTAGATGTCTTCTTTTCTCTTATATTACTAAAGATGATTCCTAGCCAAGTGAAAATTTTAATTTTAATCTAGTTATATACAAAAAAAAATTACAACTCTTAATTAAATTAAATAAGAAGATATATGCACTAATTGAACCGTATGCAATGATATATGAAATTATTTCTATAGATATAATCTCAATTGGAAAAAAAAGAAATAAATATCCTAATATTTAGCATAGGAAAGTTTAGTACATTTAGAATGAGGAATGGTTGCTTAATAACTTGACCTATGATATAATCTAACTCAAAGTTAGGAATTAGGAATATGAACTAACATAACCATGATCAGTAGTGATAAGTAAAATATTTATATATTTATTTTTCCTTATATGATGAATTTTAGGATGTTATATAAGCTTAATTTAATAAATTTGGTTGCATTTCATAAATGGGTTAGGATTTTGAGATGAAATAAAAAATTTTAAAATATGCTAGATTTCAACCCTGTTTCAGGTTTTAACCTATATTTGGAACTTTGGATATCAAATTAGGTCGTTCTTTATATGAATCAAAAGTTAAGAGAGAGCCTTTCAACTTTCATGTTGTAGCCAAAGCCTAATTTTGACTCTAAGGACCTTAAAATCTACTTAGAAATGCAACAATGGTTCTATCTAAATTTGACCTTTGCCTAATGATTCATCCATAATTGGAACTATAGATATCAAAATTAGTGTTTCTTGAGTGCATTTTAAAGCTAAAATCCAACTTTACAACTTTCATGTTGACTAAAAAATATGAATCCACCATTTTGAATAACAAAAGGTTGCAATAATCCAAAAGTATGGCTACTGTGAGGTCAAGATTAGTGACTTGACAAGTTAAAATCTTTCCACCTATTCATTTATAAATACAAAGGAGCTAAAGGCACAAGAGGGAGCAGATTTTAGAAAGGAAGTAGACAACATTTAAAGTTTAGTTTCATGCAATTTTAAATTCTTCTTGCATGCCTTCTTAATGGAAGGCTAGGTAGTCCTTCTATATGGATGGTTTTACCTCCTACATGGATAGCTAAAATTTCTATTTTCATGCATTTATAATTGCATCTTATGTTTTGATCATGAATGTTATGATATTTTTATTTTATTTTGAGTTTATTTCTAATTTTACTATGAATTAAATCTTCATTTTCCTAAGATAATGATGTAACTTAATAATAATGGATTGAATTTTAATTTATTAAATCTAATTTCAATTTTCTTATCCATAATTAAGTTTTAATTATTAATCTAAATGCTTTCAATTGACTAGCCACCTTTTGAATGATTTCAATATATATGTTGAGACAAGAAGGAGATGCATGTGTGTAAATCCTATAATTAAAATCATAAACTACATATGAAATAAGAATATATTCATATGGTTTGTGTAGTCTTAATAAGCTTCATAAATCATAAAGCATTATTAGTTATTTTAATTCACGTAGGAAGATAGTAAATTAGCAATTAATGATAGAATTACTTGACCTCGAAAAAGGCTAGTAATTAATATAAGAAAACTTAACTATCAATTAGGAAAATTAAAATTGGATTAGAGTAGATAGATAATTCAATCCAAATTTGTTAAGTAAAGTCTAATCCCTAGATCTTTATTCATAGTATTTTTACACTAATTGCATTCATACTTATTTTAATTACTTTGTATAGATTTTTATTTAGTTACTTCAATTCTTAACTAATTGATTTACCAAATAATGTTAAGATTATTAATTTTTGTACTTAGTGAAATAATCTTTAAGGAAACAATACTTTACTTATCACTTTATTACTTATTTACAACAGTGTACACTTGTGCTAATAGATAAACCATTCACACATAACAAGTTTTTGGCACTATTGTCAGGGATTGATATCATTAATATCAACACCAAGTAATTTTAATCCTAATTTAATTTTTATTTTACAATTTTTAGCATATTTTATCTCTTTTCAAGTTTTGTCCTAGTGTATGACAAGATTGAAGGTTATTAAGCCATTTCTTTTTTATTTCGAGATTGAAAAAACCTATTGGAGAAATCAAAAGGTACGAAAGTAGTTAACTGTAAATCAAAGTGAACCAATGGCAAATCCAAGAGAAGAATAAGCAGACACTAAAGCACTTCATAACTATGCCATACCTACAATTATGGATACTATATTTGGGATCAGAAAACTGGCTATACTTACAAACAATTTTGAAATAAAGCCAGCCATTATTCAAATGGTCCAAGCTAATTAGTTTGGTGGTTGTCCAACTGAAGATCCCAATGCCTATATTTCCAGCTTTGTAGAGATATGTGACTTTTTCAAGTACAATGGCATTATTGATGATGCCATACGATTAAGACTATTTCTTTTTTCTCTTAGGGATAAGTCAAAAGTTAGTTGCACTCTCTACGAGTTAGAAGCATCACTGCTTGGAATGTCTTAGCTTAAAAATTCCTAGCAAAGTTCTTTCCCTTAGCTAAGATAACTAAGATGAGGAATGAGATAGCCTCTTTTACCCAAAAGGATTTTAAAAGCTTATATGATGCATAGGAGAAATATAAGGAGTTGCTTAAAAGATGCCCACATTATGGGCTACTAGATTGGTTTTAATTGTGAACCTTCTACAATAGGTTGACAAATGAGACCAAAATGTTAATAGATGCTGCAATTGGAGGATCTTTAATGGGAAAAAGCATAGAAGTTGCTATGGAGTTGTTGGAAGAGATGGCAACAAATGCTTACTAGTAGCCTTTGAACATAACACTTCAAAAAAAGCACTTCGGGTCCATGAGCTAGACATTTTAACCATCTTATTTTCTTAGATTGCCTTTATATCTAAGCAAGTGAGCTCATTAAAGGCTCAAGCAAATGTAATTAGAACTCCTGTACATATTTGTGATTTATGTGGGGGTCCTCACATGAGCACACAAAGCTAAAAAGGTAATCTATTTATGCCTTCTCAACATGAACAAACAAACTATGTGGGAAATTAAAACCATTAAAATGACCTTTTCTTGAACACATATAATTCGGGATGGAGAAATCACCTTAATTTGGGGTAGAGAAATAGTCAAAATATGTTCAGACCTTAAGGAAACTATCAATAATAAATTTGGCAACCACTACCATAACCAAAGGTAACTTAAAAGATGCGTCGACTTTATTAACCATGAATACTTCTTAATAGATAGCTAGAATAAATGCTACCCTAAAAGGTTAGGAAGTAACCCTACAAAGTTAAGCAACCTCAGTTAAAAATATGGAGGTGCAGATAGGTCAAATTGCAAGCATGCTGAATTTTAGACAACTAAACACTTTACCCAATAACACTAAATGAAACCTTGGGGAGTACGTAAAGTTTAATACATTAAGAAGTAGGAAGCAGTTAAACGAACTTAAACCAAGAAAGAAACAAGAATAAAAGAAAATTTTGAGAAAAGAAAATGGTGAAAAAACTCAAAAAGAAGATAAAGTAATTCTAGGAAGAATAACCTTTCTAAACAACCCTTTCACCATAGTTCCATATCCTCAAAAATTATCGAAAGCTAGGCTAGACAAGCAATCAACAAGTTTTTGGAAGTACTTAAGAAGTTACATATTAACATCCCATTTGCTGAAGCTCTAGCCCAGATGTCCAGTTGCATAAAATTCATGATGGAGATCTTGTCAAAGAAATGTAAAGTTGAGGATTTTGAAATAGTGGCCTTAATTGAGGAATGTAGTGCAATTCTATAGGAAAAATTACTACCAAAGCTAAAAGATCCTGAGGGTATCTACATACCCTGCACCATTAAGCAGTGTGAATTCAAAAAAGCCTTATGTGACCTAGGAGCAAGCATGAACCTAGTGACATTATCTATCTATAAGAAACTTGGCTTTGGAGAAGTAAAACCAACAATAGTGCCTTTACTTTTGGTAGATAGATCCATAAAACACCTAAAAGGAATTTTGAAATATATGCTTGTGAAAGTTGATAAATTCATCTTCCCAGTTGATTTTATAGTACTCGATATGGAAGAAGATTAGGAAATTCCTACAATCCTTAGAAAACCATTTTTAGCAACTAAGGGAACCCTAATTGGTGTTCAAAAAGGAAAGTTAACTTTGCAAGTTCAAGACGAGCAAGTATTCTTCAACATTTTTAAAGCCTTATCTTTTCCTACCGAGAGGTGATACCTATTTTAAGGCTAATTTAGTAAGTAATTACACTAAAGTAGTAGATAAAATTTGCTCCAAACAACCTTTAGCAATTAGCATAATAGACATGTCTCACACTATTGATCTTGAAATTTTAGAACAAGTTAGCTACCTAGAAGCTAATTTGCCAATGTTCATAAAAAGATCATTTGAAGATTTAAGAGAAAGACCACTAAAGCCAGTCCCTTCAATTAAAAAGCCACCAGACTTAGAGCTAAAAATACTACTTACACATCTTAAGTATGATTTGTTGGAAGGAGATTCAATCTTACCAGTTATCATCTCATCCAACTTAAACTTTGAATAAGAAGAAAAGCTTTTAAGAGTTTTAAGATAATACAAGTCTATGCTGGGATGGTCAATTATGGATATTAAAGGAATAATCCTTTTAATCTACATACATAAAATACTACTAGAAGAAGATGTCATGCCATCTGTAGAACATCAAGGAAGGCTTAATCTAAATATGAAAAAGGTAGTTCAAAAAGAAGTACTCAAATTACTAAATGCTAGTGTTATATACCCTATTTCTAATAGTCCATGGATAAGCTCTATATAAGTTATGCCAAAAAAAGGGAGAATGATAGTGGTGCGAAATGAAAACAACGAGTTAATCTCGCATAGAATTGTGATTAGATAGAGAGTCTTGATCAACTACCAGAAGCTCAACAATGTTATTAGAAAAGATCATTTCCCTTTGTTATTTTTGGATCAGATGCTAGATAAATTGGTTGGATAAGCTTAATATTACTTCCTTGATGGATACACTGACTACAATCAAATTTTAATTGCTCCTGAAGATTAAGAAAAAATAACTTTTACTTGCCTATATGGAACATTGGCCTTCAAAAAAAAATCTTTTGGATTGTGCAATGCTTTTACAATCTTTCAGCGGACAATAATGGCAATCTTCTCAAATATGGTAGAGAAATTTATTGAAGTATTCATGGATGATTTCTTAGTATTTGGAGAATCTTTTTATCTTTACTTGGCTAACTTAGAGAAAGTGCTGCAACACTATGTGGAGACCAATCTTGTACTGAATTGAGAAAAATGTCACTTCATGGTGAAAGAAGGCATCATGCTAGAACACAAAGTTTCAATTTGTGGAATTGAAATTGATCAAGCAAAAATTGAAACAATAGAAAAATTATCTCTACCTGCAACAATCAAGAGCATAAAGAGTTTTCTAGGCCATGCTAGATTTTACAAATGATTCATCAAAGACTTCTCAAAAATCACAAAGTTGTTATGCAAGTTATTAGAAAAACATGTTCCATTTATGTTTGATGAGAATTTCCTGTTAGCATTTCAAACCTTGAAGAAAGCCCTAATTTTAGCACCAATTATCGTCACTCTAAACTGGAGTTTTTCGTTTGAAATAATGTGTGATGCAAGTGACTATGTAGTTAGAACAGTATCGGGCTAGAGAAAAGATATGATTTTTCATGTAATCAATTATGCTAGTTGAACACTTAATGAAGCCTAAATAAATTATGTAATAACCAGAAAAGAATTCCTCATTGTTGTGTTCGCATTTGAAAAGTTTAGAGCTTATGTAATTGACTTAAAAGTCATAGTCTAGACGGACCACTTAATAATAAAATACTTGATAGAGAAGAAGGATACAAAACTCAGATTAATTAAATAGGTACTTCTATTACAAGAGTTTAATCTGGAGATCAGAGATAAGAAAGGGATTGAGAACCTCATTGTAGATCACCCTTCTCAATTTCAACTTCCTAAACTTGAACTAGAATTGCCAATCCAAGAGACCTTTCTAGATGAATAGCTATTTAATATAAAATCATTGTCAACCCCATGATATGCCAACTTTGTAAATTATTTAGCAAGTGGAATAATGTCGTATAAGCGATTCAGACAATAAAGAAAGAAGTTCCTAGCTAATGTGAAGTATTACTTTTAGAAAGATCCATTCTTATAAAAATATTGCCCCAGCGAGAATCATTAGGAAATGTGTTCTTCAAGAAGAAATGAATAGTATCATTTCTTATTATCGTTCATCCCCTTATGGTGATCATTTTGGAGCAAACTGAACTACTACTAAGGTCCTTCAATTTAGATTCCATTGGCCTATTTTATTCAAGGACTCTTAAGCCTATGTAGTTGCTTATGATAAATGCTAGAGAATAGGATACATATTTGAAAGATATGAAGCCCCATTAACTAACATCTTAGAGGTAGAGTTGTTCGACATATGGGGTATTAACTTTATTAGACCTTTTGCATCTTCATTCGGCAACCAATTTATTCTAGTGGCTATAGATTATGTATCTAAATCGAAAGAGACAGCAACTTCTCCTACAAATGATTTTAAAGTGGTTGTGAAGTTCCTAAGAAAGAATATATTTACAAAGTTTGGGGCACTTAGAGTAATCATAAGTGCCAGAGGCAAATATTTCTGCAATCAATAACTTCAATCTATGCTCACTAGATATAAAATAATTTATAAAGTTGCAACCCTTTATTATCCACAGACTAGCAAGCAAGTAGATATATCGAATAGAAAGCTGGAATGGATTCTAAAGAAGACAGTAAATTTCAACAAGAAAGATTAGGCAAAGAAGTTGAATGATGCATTATAGACATATAAAATAGCATTCAAGACCCTAATTGGTACATCTCTTTAACAATTGGTATATGGTAAGGCATGTCATCTTCTAATTGAATTAAAGCACAAGGTATATTAGGTGATTAAAGCTTTAAATTTTGACTTAAAGGTACTTAGTAAAAAGATGCTAATGCAGTTAAATAAACTTGAAGAATTCCATTAACAAGCATATCAAAATGCCAAGGTGTATAAGGAAAAGATGAAGTTATGGCATGATAAAGGAATCATGAGAAGAGAGTTTACTCCAAGACAAAAAGTTCTGCTTTATAATTCAAGGTTGAAGCACTTTCTAGGAAAGCTCAAATCAAGATGGTCAGAACTATTCACAATAGTTCTAGCCATATGGTATCATAAAAATTCATGATAGAGATTGAAGATTCAAGGTGAATGAGCAAAGACTGAAAGAATACAAGGATAATGCACTCAATACCTTGAAAATTGTCATCACACTTGGAGAACCAACTAGTAAGATTTAAAAAAAGATATAAGTATGAAAAATAAAAAAAAAACTACTATTAGCAATAGATTAGGTTTTTTGTCTTGTTAAAGATGTTAAAGAAAGGGAGCTACTTAGGAGGCAACCTAAGATTTCTTTCTCTACTTATTCATTTTCTCTTCTTATTCACTTAAGCACACATTGCATGGTATTACAATTTTAGTTTTCATCATTTTTGTTATTTCAATTTTACATGAAGGAATCCTTTATAAAGCTTAGAATTAGATTTCCTACTCTTCCCCAAGATATGCTCAGGAAGATTTACAACTATTGACATGAAAGAATAAAGACACTTAAGCATCTAGGCCTTCCTAAAGATGTACATTGAGTCATTGAAGCTAAAGTACATTTGACAGTTGAGTTTAATGAATCATTTGTTAAACATATGTCAGGAATGGGAAAAAGTTCTTACTTTAAAAAGAGAGAAGCTAAAAGAATGAGAGTTTGCCATAAATATGCAAGGTGGAATTATAATAAGCTCTGTAGAAATAAAGGAATGGTCTCAATAAATTAAAAAGATAAAATCATCATAAAGGATGGATTGAGTAAAGAGTCATTAGATGATATCATTCAGATTCTTAAGATGCATCCTAGTGGAAATGTTCATATTATTCTTCTTAATTTAATGAAATTATTTAATATAGAAAAAGAGCGCTGCGATCTTGGGAATCTAATGATAAAATACCCTATTTGCCAGTTTATAAGAAAACTAGATGGGAAGCAAATCCTCGATCTATAGAAAGTGTTTAAGCCATTACTAGATGTAAAATCAGAGGAAGATGTGAACCAAAATCAGAACTACTATTCATATTAATGCTCATTTTTATTCTTTCAATAGAGAATTATAGATCTTCCTAAGAAAATCTTGGGGAAGAATAAGGAATATGATTCTAAGCTTTACAAGGGATTCCTCCATGTTAAATTGAAATGACAAAAATGATGAAAACTAAAATTGTAATGTTGCGCAGTGTGTGTTTGAGTGAATAAGAAGAGAAAATGAATGATTAGAGAAAGAAATCTTAGGTTCTCTCCAAAGTAACTGTCTTTCTTTAATGCCTTTAGCTAGATAAAAACCTAATCTATTGCTAACACTAGTTTTTTTTTTATTTTATATTTATATAATTTTTTTACAACTTACCAGTTGGTTCTCCACGTGTGATGATAGTTTTCAAGATATTGAGTGTACCATCTTTGTATTCTTTCAATCTTTACTCATTCATTTACCTTGAATCTTCAATTTCCGTCTTGAATTTCTTCCGTACCATATGGCCAGACTTGAATTATTGTAAATAGTCCTGACCATCTTGATCTTAGCTTTCTTGGAGAGAGCTTAAACCTTGAATTATAAAGTAGAACTTTTTATCTTGAAGTAAACTCTCTTCTCATAATTCTTTTATCATGCTATAACTTTGTCTTTTCCTTTTATAGCTTGCCATTCTTATATGTTTGTTGATGGAATTCTTCAAGTTCATTTAACTGCATCAGCCTCTTTTCATCAACTACCTTTAAGTTAAAATTCAAAACTTTAATCACCCAATATGCTTTGTGCTCCAATTCAACTAGAAGATGATATGTCTTACCATATACCAATTGATAAGGAGATGCACCAATTAGGGTATTGGATGCTATTCTATAGGCCTATAATGCATCATCCAACTTCCTTGCCTAATTTCTCCTATTGGAATTTCCTATCTTCTTTAGAATCCATTTCAACTTTCTATTTGATATCTTTACTTTTCTAATTATTTGTGGATCATAAAGGGTTACAACCTTATGAGTTACTTTATATTTAATGAGCATAGATTAAAGTTGTTGATTGCAAAAATGTTTGCCTCTGACACTTATGATTGCTCTAAGTACCCTGAACTTTGTAAATATATTCTTTCTCAAAAACTTTACAACCACTCTAGAATCATTTGTAGGAGAAACTGTAGCCTTTTCCCATTTAGATACATAATCTACAGCCACTAGAATAAATTAGTTATCGAATGAAGATGGAAAGGGTCCCATAAAGTCAATACCCCACACATCGAATAACTCCACCTCCAAGATGTTGGTTAATAAGGCTTCATGTCTTTAAGAGATGTTTATTATTTTCTGGCATTTATCACAAACAACTATATAGGCTTAAGAGTCCTTGAATAAAGTAGGCTAATAGAATCTAGACTAAAGTACTTTAGTAGCAGTTCAATTTGCTCGAAAATGACTACTATAAGCGAATAAATGACAACAGGAAAGGATACTAGTCATTTCTTCTTTAAGAACATATCTTCTAATGATTCTAGCTGGGTAATGTTTTTATAAGAATGGATCTTCCTAAAAGTAATACTTCACATTGGCTAGAAACTTCTTTCTTTATTGTCCAAATAACCTATATGACATTATTCCGCTTGCTAGATAATTCACAAAGTCGGCATACCATGGGGTAGACAATGATTTTATATTAAACATCTACTAATCTAGAAAGATCTCTTGGATTAGCAATTCTAGTTCAAGTTTAGGAAGTTCTTATTGATAAAGGTAAACTACAATGAGGTTCTTGATCCCTTTCTTATCTTTGATTTCCAGATTAAACTCTTGTAGGAGAAGTACTCATCTAATTAATCTAGACTTTGCATCCTTCTTCTCTATCAAGTATTTTATTATTAAGTGGTCTGTCTCGACTATGACTTTTAAACTAATTAGGTAAGCTCTAAATTTGTTAAATGGGAACACAATAGAGAGGAACTCTTTTTCAGTTGTTGCATAATTTATTGGGCTTCATTAAGTATTCAACTAGCATTATAGATTATATGAAAAATCTTGTCTTTTCTTCAGCTCAATGCTGCTCCAATTACATAATCACTTAGATCACACATTATTTCAAGCAAGAAACTCTAGTTTGGAGTGACGATAATTGGTGTTGAAATTAGGGCTTTCTTCAAGGTTTGAAATGCTTACATGCAATTCTTATCAAACACAAATGGAACATCTTTTTCCAATAACTTGCATAACGACTTTGTGATTTTTGAGAAATCTTTGATGAATCATTTGTAAAATCCAACATGGCCTAGAAAACTCTTTATGCCCTTGATTGTTGTAGGTGGAGATAATTTTTCTATTATTTCAATTTTCGCTCGATCAACTTCAATTCCACGAATTGAAACTTTGTGTCCTAACACAATGCCTTCATTCACCATGAAGCAGTATTTTTCCCAATTCAGTACAAGATTTATCTCCACATAGTGTTGTAGCACTTTCTCTAAGTTAGCTAGGTGGAGATCAAAAGATTCTCCAAATACTAAGAAATTGTACATGAATACTTCAATAAATTTCTCTAACATATTTAAGAAGATTGTCATCATTGCCTGTTGAAAGATTACATGAGCATTGCACAATCCAAAAGACATTTTTCTGAAGGTGAATGTTCTATATGGGCATGTAAAAGTTATTTTTCTTGATCTTTAGGAGCAATTAAAATTTAGTTGTAGTTGATGTATCCATCAAGGAAGCAATATTAATCTTGTCCAACTAATTTATCTAGCATCTGATCTAGGAACAACAAAAGGAAATAATCTTTTCTAGTAACTTTGTTAAGCTTCTGGTAGTTAATATAGACTCTGTGTGAGATTAGCTCATTGTTTTCATTTGGCACCACCATCATTCCTCCATTTTTTGGCACAACTTGTACGGGGCTTATCCATGGACTGTCAGAAATAGGGTAGATAATGCCAGGATCTAGCCATTTGAGTACTTCTTTTTAAACTACCTCTTTCATATTTGGATTAAGCCTTCCTTGATGTTCTACAGATGGCTTGGCATATTCTTCTAGCTGTATTTTATGCATGCTGATTAAAAGGTTTATTCCTTTAATATCCGTAATTAACCATCCTAGCCTAGACTTAAATTTTCTTAAAACTTTCAGAAGCTTTTCTTCTTATTTAAAGGTTAAGTCAGATGAGATGATAACTGAAAAGGTTAAATTTTCTCCTAAAAAAGCATACTTAAGATGTGTAGGTAGTGTTTTTAGCTCCAAGTCTAGTGGCTTTTCAATTAAAAAGTTTGGCTTTGGTGGTCTTTTTCCTAAATCTTCGAATGGTCTTTTATGAACATTGGCAAATTAGCATCTAGATAGCTAACTTGTGTTCTAAAATTTCAGGATCAATAGTGTGAGATGTGTCTGTCACGCTAACTGCTAAAGGTTATTCAAAGCAAATTTTATCTACTACTTCTTTAATGTAATTACTTACTGAATCAACATTAAAACAAGTATCACCCCTCATCAGGAAAAGGTAGGGCTTTAAAAATGTTGAAGAATACTTGCTCGTCTTGAACTTTTAAAGTCAACTTTCCTTTTTGAACATCAATTAGGATTCTCCCAATTGCCAAAAATGGTTTTCGAAGGATTATAGGAATTTCCTAATCTTCTTCTATGTTGAGTACTATGAAATCAGCTGGGAAGATGAATTTATCAACTTTCATAAGCATATCTTCTAGAATTCCTCTTAGGTGTTTTATGGATCTATCTACCAAAAGTAGAGGGAATGTTGTGGGTTTCACCTCTCCCAAGCCAAGTTTCTTATAGACAGATAGTGTCATTAGGTTCGCACTTGCTCCTAGGTTACATAAGGCTTTTTCGAATTCACATTACCCAATAGTGTAGAGTATGTACATACTCCAAGGATCTTTTAGCTTTGGCAGTAATTTCTTTCGTAGAATCACACTGTATTCCTTAATTGTTATTACTATTTCAAAATCTTCTAGTTTACATTTCTTTAACAAGATCTCCTTCATGAATTTTACGTAACTAGGCATCTGAGTTAAAGCTTTAGCAAATGGGATATTAATATGTAGCTTCTTGAATACTTCTAAAAACATATTGATTGCTTTTTTGGCTTAGCTTTCACTAATTTTTTAGGATATGGAACTGGGGGAACATGACAAAAATAGACAAATAATCTTAGGACTGGATGGCAGGCCAATTCCTGATGCTATAAATACACTGATTTATACCATAGGTAGACATTTCATTGGTGATTCAACCTTTTGGAAAGATAAATCAGTTGAACTCCTTTCCAATCTTAGGTGCAAAACTCTATTTAATTTCAGGTGGTATAAAGACATGTTCTTTACCCGAATTTTTGCTAGGTCAGATAGTAATCAATCCTTTTAGAAAGAAAAATTCCTTATAAGTCTCCCAATAACATTAGGAGATAAGGTGCAAGAGAAAATTAGAAATTGTCATGGTGACCAAATCCTTATAATCATCTTACTTATGATGAATTAGTAAGCTATGTTCAAATGGTAGCCCATAAAATCTATTAGGATGATAAAATCCAAAGATAATTTGCCAAAGAAAAGGCCTAAAATAGGAGAGAGTTAGGAACCTTCTGTGAGTAGTTTGGTTTCACCTATCCAAAAACCTTCAAACCTAAACACAGAAGAAGGACTAGGTAGCAATTATTTGAATTAAAAACTTAGCCCCAACCTAAATATCATTCAAAAAGAATCAAAGGAGGAAATCCAAACCTAAATATGTTCCACCTCCCTATCAAGCTCAAGATATTAGGCCTGTGTGTTATAAGTGTAATAAGCTTGAACACATTGCCAAATATTGCAAATTAAAAAAGAGAATAGAATAACTAAAGTTGGATAAATCCATCTCGAACCAAATAATTAATCTTTTTGCTGAGGAATCTTCGCAATCAGAACAAGAATCTAGTGTTAGTATATATGGCCTAAAACTAATCATATTAATGATTGTAAATTTGAATCATGTTATTTTAATGATAATTCTAATTATCATATTTATATATATTGTCTGCGTAATATATTTAACTATGATAATAATCTTAGAATAATTATATTCTCAAATGTCCTTAGTCATATATCATTGTGGATTGGGTTGCTTTGATATGTTAACACTAGCATGTACGATGACTTATATAAGATATTAAGTCTGTACATGAGTACAAGTTAGAGAACTTATATACTGGACCAACCTACCCTAAGAATACTATATAGATTGTTATATGAGTGTCATGAGTGATTCTTAGTGATCATTATTAATATGATCCTTTGACCTGAAATCGCCAAGATTCCTTACATATGAGTTTCATATTTTGATACTACTTTATGTCATTCATGGTTGAGTGAATGCAAGGGTAGTTATTAGATATATTACATATCATGCGGAGGGATTTGTGTGATCAAGATAGAATTTATCCCTCCTATATAACAGGAGTGACATCTGTGGGCCCCTTGATTAAGTAAGGTTGAGAAAATGCATAGCCATGCTCAAGTGAATCAACATGGGATGTCAATTACATTTGCTTCAGTCAGCTTACTTTGGAATTAAGAAACCTTTGGATTGGGCTATACGGGAATGACACGATTCATGTCTTGTGCTCAATTTAGATATCTAGGACAAAAGGATATAGATGATGATTACATATAAAAGTTCAATCGATTCATCGACTTTCTCATTACTTGGGTAACAATGATATGTTGCTAGACACTGCTCATTGTTTATAATCATTAATGTGATTTATGATCACTGTTAATGTAATAAGAGCCTGTAGGGTTGCACACTTATAACATAGTGGATTTGAAATTGATGGACCAAATTATTTAGGCCTAATATTTGAAAATTTCATGTTATAATTATAAGGTCCAATAATAAGCCTATAATTATACATAGAACAAAGCCCAATTAATTAGGGTTTTCTACGCACCTTATTAAATAGGCTTATTGAGTAATAATACATGATGATTCACGCATCCCAAAGTATAGAAAAATCCTAACACCCCTATTACGTGTAAAATAGTTTATCAATTAGTGTAAGTGCACACTGTCTTAAACAAGTAATAAAGTGATAAGTAAGTATCATTCCCTCGAGGATTGTTTTACTAAGTACCAAAATTCATAATCCTAACACTATTTGGCAAATCAATTAGTTGGAAAATGAAGTAATTAAATAAAGATCTATGCAAACAATATTTAAAATAAATATGAATGCAATTGGAGTAAAGATAAATATGAATAAAAGCCCTAGGGATTAGACTTCACTTAATAATTTCGGATTGAATCATCTATCTATACTAATCCAATTTTAACTTCCTTAATTGCTAGTCGAATTTCCCTAAATTAATTACTAGCCTCTTCCAAGGTCAAGTAATTCTATAATCAATTACTAATTCACTATATTCCTATGTGAATTAAAACAACTAATCATGCATTAGGATTTATGGAACTCATTAAGACTACATAAACCATATGAATATATTCCTATTTCATATGCAATTTACGATTTTAATTATAAGTTCCATACACATGTATCTCCTTCCGATCTTAACATACATATTGAGTTCATTCAAAAGGTGGTCAATCAATTGAAAGCATTAAGAGCAATAATTAAAACTCAATTTAGGAGAGGAAAATTGAAATTAGTTTTAATAGATTAGAATTCAATCCGTTATTATCAAGTTACGTCATCACCTTAGGAAGATGAAGAATTAGAACATAATGAAATTTAAAACAAACTTAAAATCATATAAAAACATCATCACATTCATGATACAAACCTAAAATATAATTACAAATGCATGAAAATAAAAATACTATCCATCCATGTAGGAGGTAAAACCTTCCATGTAGGATGATAACTTAGCCTTCCATGTAGGAGGCATACGAGAAGAACTAAAAATACATGAATCAATGCTGCAAATGATCTCTACTTCTACCTACTTATAGGTGAATGAATTAGCTGCAAGTCATAAATCTTGACCATTAGCTACCAATCACATTCTTTAGCTACTATTCATGGTCTTTAACTACCTTTCTTGATTTTCGCAGCAACAATTCTTCTGACTTGTTGGTAATGTTTTACCATCAAAATGGCATATTTACATCTTCCTGTCAACATAGGAGTTGTAGAACCGGATCTTAACTTTCAAATGCCATAAATAACTCCTGATTTTGACATTTCTATCTCAAGTTATGATCAGATTAGTAGCCAAAGGTCAGATTCCGCTAGAACTACTGTTTCATTTTTCAAGAAGAATTTGAGATCCTTAGATGCCGAACTGGGCTTTTCTTTAAACATGAAAATTGTAGGGCTTTTTCTTAGCTTTTTAACCATATAAAGAATAACCCAATCTAACATCTAGAACTCCAGATATAGCCTAAAACTTGAAACAGGATCAAAATACAGCATTATCTAAAAGATTTGATTTCATTTCAAATTCAAGACCCATTCACAAAATGCGACTAAATTTATTAAATTAAACAAGATAACATCAAAAAATGCATCATACAAGGGAAAATAAATTTAAGTGAATAATCAGAATGTGTTCAAACCTTAAGGGAATTATCAATAATAAATTCAGTAATCACCACCACAACCAAAGGCAAATTTAGAAGAAGCATTGGCTCAATTAACCATGAATACTTCTCAATTTATAGTCAGAACAGAAGCTACACTCAAGAATCAAAAAGCAACCATGCAAAGTCAAGCACCTTCAATAAAAAATCTGGAAGTGCAAATGGGCCAAATTGCAAGTATGCTGAATTCCAAACAACCAGGCACTTTACCTAGTGACACTGAAAGAAATCCTAGAGAGCGCGTAAAGGCTGTCTCATTAAGAAATGGGAAGCAGTTAAATGAGCCAGAATTAAGGAAGAAAAATGAAGAAGCTCAGAAAGAAGATGAGGTAATTCCAGGAAGAATGACTTTTCCAGATAATCCTCCACCGTATGTTCCCCTAGTTCCATTTCCTCAAAGATTGGTGAAAGCTAAGTTAGACAAGTAGTTTAGCAAGTTTCTGGAGGTGTTTAAGAAGTTGCATATCAACATCCCATTTGCTGAAGCTTTAGCCCAAATGCTCAATTATGAAAAATTTATAAAGGAAATTTTATCAAAGAAATGCAAATTGGAGGATTTCGAAACAGTAGCCTTAACTGAAGAGTGTAATGTAATTCTCCAAAAGAAACTACCGCTAAAGCTTAAAGACCCTGGAAGTTTTTGCATACCCTGTACCATTAGAGAGTGTGAATTTGAAAAAGCCTTATGTGACCTTGATGCAAGTGTGAATTTGATGCCATTATTCGTCTACAAGAAGCTGGGATTGGGAGAAGTGAAAGCAACTACTGTGTCACTGTAGCTAGCAGATCGTTCAATAAAGCATCCACGTGGAATCCTTGAAGATGTACTTGTACTAGTAAAAGTGGATAAACTCATCTTCCCAATGGATCTCATAGTGCTTGACATGGAAGAAGATCAAGAAATTCCTATTATTCTTGGGAGACCGTTTCTTGCAACTGGATGAGCTCTAATTGATGTACAGAAGGGAAAGCTGACTTTACAGATTCAAGATGAGCAAGTGTCTTTCAACATTTTTAAAGTCTTATCCCTTCTTGATGAGAGTGATACCTGTTTTAAGATTGATTCACACCAGAGAAGTAGTAGATGAAATTTGCTCCAATCAACCTTTAGCAGTCAGCATGATGGACACATCTCATACTACTGATCTTAAAATTTTAGAACAAGTCAACTATCTCAAAGCCAATTCACCAATTTTCATAAAAAGGCCATTCGAAGATTTGGGAGAAAAATCACCAAAGCCGGTTCCTTCAATTGAAAAGCCACCAAAATTAGAGCTGAAAACACTACCCACTCATCTAAAGTATGCTTTCCTAGAAGAAGATTTAATCTTGCCAGTTATCATCTCATCTGATTTAACTGCTGAAAAAGAAGAAAAATTACTGAGAGTGTCAAGACAGCATAAGTCCGCACTGGGATGGTCAATTACATATATTAAAGGAATAAACTCCTCAATTTGCATGCATAAAATACTGCTAGAAGAATATGCCAAGCCCTGTGTAGAACATCAAAGAAGGCTTAATCCAAATATGAAGGAGGTAGTTCATAAAGAAGTGCTCAAATGGTTAGATGCTAGCATTATTTACCCAATTTTTGATAGTCCGTGGGTGAGCCTTGTACAAGTCGTACCAAAAAAGGGAGGCATGACAGTTATTCCAAATGAAAATAATGAGCTGATCCCATAAAGAATAGTGACCGGATGGAGAGTTTGCATTGACTATCGGAAGCTCAACAAAGCTACCAGAAAAGATCATTTTCCTTTATCATTCCTTGACCAAATGTTAGACAAATTAGCGGGACAAGCTTATTACGGCTTCCTTGATGGATACACTGGTTACAACCAAATTTTGATTGCTCCTGAAGATCAAGAGAAAATAACTTTTACTTGCCTATATGGAACATTCGCCTTCAGAAAAATGCCCTTTGGATTATGCAACGCTTTTGCAACCTTCCAACGGACAATGATGGCAATCTTTTCAGATATGGTGGAAAAGTTTATTGAAGTATTCATGGATGATTTCTCAGTGTTTGGGGAATCTTTTGATCTCTATCTAGTTAATTTGAAAAAGGTGCTACAACGCTGTGTGGAGACCAACCTTGTACTGAATTGGGAAAAATGCCACTTCATGGTGAAAGAAGGTATCGTGCTAGGATACAAAGTTTCAATTCATGGGATCGAAGTTGATCGAGCAAAAATTGAAACTATTGAAAAATTATCTCCACCTACGACAATCAAAGGCATCAGGAGTTTTCTGGGTCATGCTGGTTTTTACAAGCGATTCATTAAAGATTTCTCAAGGATCACAAAATCGCTATGCAAACTATTGGAGAAGGACATTCCATTTGTGTTTGATGAGAATTGCATGTCAGCATTCCAAACCTTGAAGAAAGCCTTGATCTCAACACCAATCATTGTCGCTCCAGATTAGAATTTTCTGTTCGAAATAATGTGTAATGCAAGTGACTATGCAGTTGGAGCAGTCTTGGGTCAGAGAAAAAATAAGATTTTTCATGGAATTTATTATGCCAGCCAAACACTCAATGAAGCCCAAATAAATTATGCAACAACAGAAAAAGAGTTCCTTGTTGTTGTATTTGCCTTTGACAAGTTTAGAGCCTACTTAATTGGCTCAAAAGTCATAGTTTGGATGGACCATTCAGCAATAAAATACTTGATAGAGAAGAAGGATGCAAAGCCTAGACTAATCAGATGAGTACTTCTGTTACAAGAATTTGATTTGGAGATTAGAGACAAGAAATGGACCGAGAACCTCATTGCAGATCACCTTTCTCGACTTGAACTTCCCAAGCTTGAACCAGAATTGCCAATCCAAGAGTCCTTTCCAGATGAGCAGCTATTTAATGTAAAATCATTATTAACTCCATGGTATGCTGACTTTGTGAATTATCTAGCAAGTGGGATGATGCTATATAAACTCTCTGGACAACAAAAGAAGAAATTCTTAGCCAATGTGAAGTATTACTTCCAGGAAGATCCATTTATGTATAAACATTGCCCACATAGAATCATAAGGAGATGTGTTCCAGAAGAAGAAATGATCAGTATCCTTTCCCATTGTCATTCATCCTATTATAGCGGTCATTTTGGAGCAAATCGAATTGTTGTTATGGTTATTTAGTCTGGATTCTATTGGCCCACCCTATTGAAAGACTCTCAAGCCTATGTAGTTGCATGTGATAAATGTTAGAGAACAGGAAACATCTCTCAGAGATATGAAACCCCATTGACTAACATTCTAGAGGTAGAATTATTTGATGTATGGGGTATTGACTTTATGGGTCCTTTCCCATCTTCATTTGACAACCAATTCATTCTAGTGGCTGTGGATTATGCATCCAAATAGGTAGAGGCAGCAGCATTTCCTACAAATGATTCTGGAGTCGTTGTGAAGTTCTTGAGAAAGAATATATTCACAAGGTTTGGAGTACCTAAAGTAATCATAGGTGATGGAGGCAAGCATTTCTGCAATCAACAACTTCAATCTGTGCTCACTAAATATGGAGTAACTCACAAGGTGGCAACTCCTTATCATCCACAGACCAGTGGGCAAGTAGAGATATCAAATAGAGAGTTGAAATGGATTCTAGAGAAGGCAGTGAATTCCAAAAGGAAAGATTGGACAAAGAAGCTGGATGATGCATTATGGGTTTATAGAAAGCATTTAAGACCCCAATTGGTACATCTCCTTACCAATTGGTATATGGTAAGGCATGTCATCTTCCAGTTGAATTGAAGCACAAGGCATACTGGGCCGTAAAGGCATTAAATTTTGATTTGAAGACAACTGGTGAAAGAAGGCTAATGCAACTAAATGAACTTGAAGAATTTCGCCAACATGCTTATGAAAATGCTAAGCTTTACAAGGAAAAGATAAAAATGTGGCTTGATAGGAGAATTATAAGGAAGGAGTTCACACTAGGGTAGAAAGTACTTTTCTACAACTCAAGATTAAAACTCTTTCCAGAAAAATTAAGATTAAGGTGGTCAGGGCCTTTTACTGTAGTTCAAGTTCGGCCATATGGAACTATAGAGATTCAAGATGGTGACAGGAAATTCAAAATGAATGGACAAAGATTGAAAGAATACAATGACAGTGCATTCAACACCATAAAGACTGTCATCACGCTTGAAGAGCTAGCTGGTAAGTTCTAAAAAAAAAAAAAAAGAGAAAATAAAGCAATAGGTTAGGACTTTGTCTAGCTAAAGATGTGAAAGAAGGGCGGCTACTTGGGAGGCAACCCAAGACTTCTTTTTCTACTCATTTCTTTTCTTTTGACTTATTTAAGCACACATCGCATAGCATTTTTCACTTACAATTTCATCTTTCATCATTCTCATCGTGAATCCCTTGTAAAGCTTAAAAGCAGATTCCTTACTCTTCCTAAAGATGTGCTCAAGAAAATCTACAATTGTTGACTTGAAAGAATGAAAGCATTTAAGCATTTGGGTCTTCTTGAGGATATACGTTGGATTATTGAAGCTAGGGTACGTTTAGCAGGTGAGTTTAATGAATCATTTGTTAGACGTATGCCAAGTATGGGAAGAAGTTCCTACTCTAAACAGAGAAGGGCTAAAAGAATAAGAGTCTGCCATAAGTGTGCAAGGTGGAATTGTAATAAGCTCTATAGGAATAAATGAATTATTTTAGTAAATCGAGAAGACAAAATCTGATTCATAAAGGATGGACTGAGTAAAGAGCCATTGGATGATATCATTCGGACTCTTGAGACGCATCCTAGTGGAGATGTTCATGCTGTTCTTTTTGATTTAATTAAATTATTCAATTCAGAAAAGGAACGCTACAGTCTTGGGGATCTAACTATAAAAGATCCTGTTTGCCAGTTTATAAGAAAATTGGATGGGAAGCAAATCCTCAGCTCATAGAAGCCGTTTAAGTCGTTACTGGATGAAAAATCAGAGGAAGATGTGAGCCACAATCACAACTACTGTATATATTAATGTTTGTCTACTTTACTTTTCCTTTATCTTTTTATCTTTACAGTTGCTTTTTGACTTTCTATACATTTTTCTTCTTTTTAATTTACCTTCTCAACCACTTTTTGACTTTCTTTACATTTTGTATTCTACTTTGTTCACGCCATTATTGCACTTGTCAGTTCTACACAAGATTTTTTTTAATCTTCTTATGATATTGTCTGATTTGCGTGATTTCTTTGTTTCTGCTCTTGTATTATAAAGATGCATTTCAGCAATCACACCTTGCAAAATGTCTGAAGGTGAGAGTAAAGAAGAGGAAAAGGTTGAGAAACCATCAAAATATAGATTTAAATCTATCTGTGTTTTTTATGAATCTTATGTTAGAAAGAATGCAAATTTTTTGATAGCGACAACTAAACTTGGTCATGCATTAGTTGCTAGAAAGATTGCCTGTGTGTATGGAGGAGGGCTTCATAGCTTAAAAGGAAGTGCAGCAATTTTTGCCAACATTAGAGGAAGCAAAATACTGAGTATCCTTGTGAATGGTTTAGATGATAAGAAATATGCCATCGGTAAAACATTAAAGGTTTCAAACTTGCCTGAACATATGGGATGCATACTTTACAGTGTTGAAGCCTTTATTGCTTTACCTGGTGGTTTAGAAGCATTAGATGGAATTTCTAGCATTGCATATTCGATTAACTTGAACTTTCATCAAAAGCTAGTAGGTTTATTAAATGTTAATGGTTTTTATGATAGTTTATTGTCTTTTTTATATCAAGCTGTGGAATAGGGATTCATACCCCAAGCGACTCACCGTGCCATAATGTCTGCTTCAACTGCTGATCAGCTGATTGACCAACTACAAGGCTATACACCTAAACCAGATCCATTAGTAAAAAAGATAGATTGACAATCTCCAACCAGCAGTCAGAAGCATGAGCTAGACACCACTCTCCGATTGTAACTTTCTTTACTCTTATGGTTTTACTCCCAAAATTTTTTTTATGTGTGAGTTGCTTATGCATTTCCTTTTAATAAACCCTTTTTGCTAATCTACTGAAGACATTAGGGACAAAGTTTACATTAAGTATAGGGGGAAATTTAAAAAATATATATATAAAATTAAAAGAAAAAAAATATTTTTTAGGATATTTTTGTAGTAAAATCATGAGATTTATTATATATAAAAAAAGATGGCCGAGTAAAGAGTTATTTTTTGCACTTGATACTCATCCTAAATAAAAAAAAAATTCCTGCTTATTAGGTTCTTTTCGATAATTTTAAAGATTTCATAGCATGATTGAACAACTTTCTTACTTCTTAGAATTGATAGGTTTGGCAATGGATTCTGAGTTTGATGGATTGAGTTGGAAACCTTTAACTGTGAGATTTTGAGCCTACTTGTTGAATCAGTATTATATTTCTTGTGTGATATTCACCTGTTAAGTTATCACTCTAGAACTTGTATAAAATCTAGTTGAGATTACAATTTACACGCATACTCAGATATGATAAAGGTATTTTTTTTTTAGTTAGAACCAAATAACCAACCCTGCAGTTTTACCATTGATAAACCCCTTTGAGCCTGATTAACCGTTTCTTTGTTTTAGCCCATTAATATGTCATTTAATGAAATATCAATTGTCTTTACTTAACCTTAGGGATTAGTAGAGCATTCGAATCTTTGAAAAATGGGTTCTTGATAAAATGTGGGGGAATATGTATCATTAACTTCAAAGTTGCAAGGGTTTTCTTTTAAAAAAAAAAGAAAAAAAATGGTTCCAAAAAAGAAGAAGAAGAGAGAAATTGAAGTGTACTTGAATTTGAATCTTGAGCTGTTATGTTGAGATAAAATTATTTAGAGATTATCCATATTTTAATTGCTCTATTAATTTCTTTCTTTGCTTCAGCTTTTCATATCCCTATTTTATCTTTCCTTTACCTTAGCCTCATTATAACCCTTAATAAGACTTTTTTGATTTGAAGTGTGCATGTGAATTAGGTAGTGGAGATTGAGAATTTATGCAAGCTTATGGTAGTGCAATCTTTGATAGGATGAATTTGAGTGAAACACACTTGCCCATAAACACTTGAGAGAGAATAAGTTGCAATGATTATATCATTTTGATTCAATCCTTCTCAAATAAAGTTGCAATCCCTTTTTGATTTTATATGTCAAGATTTGTTGATTCATGAATGCTATGATATCTTTGTACTTTAATTATCTTTCTTATGTTTTTGTACTTTTTATCTCATGGGAATATTAGTATTAGTATTAGTATTAGTTTTCTTCTGTTTTGTATTTGTCCGAGGACGTCCAAAAGCTAAGTGTGGGGGAATTTGATACGTAAAATATTTACATATTTATTTTCCCTTGTATAATGCATTTTTGGATGTTATCTTGTTTAATTTAATAAATTTAGTTGCATTTTATGAATGGGTCTTGAATTTGAAATGAAATCTAATCTTTTAGATAATGCTGTATTTTGACCCTGTTTCAGGTTTTAGGCTATATCTGGAGTTCTAGATGTTGGATTGGGTTGTTCTTTATATGGTTAAAAAGCTAAGAAAAATCCATACAATTTTCATATTTAAAGAAAAGCCCAGTTCAGTATCTAAGGATCCCAAATTCTGCTTGGAAAATGAAATAGTGGTTTTGGCGAAGTTTGACCTTTGGCTACTAATCTGATCATAACTTGAGATAGAAATGTCAAAATCAGGAGTTCTTTACGGCATTTGAAATTTAAGATCTGGTTCTACAACTCCTATGTTCATAAGAAGATGTAAATCTACCATTTTGGTGGTAAAAAAATTACCAACAAGTCAGAAGAATTGTTGCTGCGAAAATCAAGAAGGGTAGTTAAAGACCTTGAATGGTAGCTAAAGAATGTGATTGGTAGCTAATGGTCAAGATTTATGACTTGCAACTGATTCATTTACCTATAAGTAGATAGAAGTAGAGATCATTTGCAGCATTCATTCATGCATTCATCTTAGAGAGTAGTTTAATTCATTTTTAGTTTTTCTTATATGCCTCCTACATGGAAGGCTAAGTTGTCATCCTACATGTAAGGTTTTACCTCCTATATAGATGGATAGTATTTCTATTTTCATGCATTTGTAATTGTATTTTAGGTTTGTATCATGAATGTGATGATGCTTTTATATGATTTTAAGTTTGTTTTTAATTTCATTATGTTCTAATTTTTTATCTTCCTAGGGTGATGACGTAACTTGATAATAACGGATTGAATTCTAATATATTGAAACTAAATTCGATTTTCTTTCCTAAATTGAGTTTTAATTATTGCTCTTAATACTTTCAATTGATTGGCCACCTTTTTAATGAACTCAATATGTATGTTGAGACCGGAAGGAGATACATGTGTATGGAACCTATAATTAAAACCGTAAATTGCATATGAAATAGGAATATATTCATATGGTTTATGTAGTCTTAATGAGTTCCATAAATCCTAATGCATGATTAGTTGTTTTGATTCACATAGGAATATAGTGAATTAGCAATTAATTATAGAATTACTTGACCTTGGAATAGGCTAGTAATTAATTTAGGGAAACTCAACTATCAATTAAGGGAGTTAAAATTAGATTAGTGTAGATAGATGATTCAATCTAAAATTGCTAAGTGAAGTCTGATCCCTAGAGTTTTCATTCATATTAATCTTTACTTAATTTGCATTCTTATTCATTTAAATTATTCTGTAATTTTCAATTTACCTTAATTCTTGATTAATCGACTCACCAAATAGTATTAAGGTTATCAATTTTGATACTTAGTGAAACAATCCTTGTGGGAACGATACTTAACTTATCACTTTATTACTTGTTTATGACAGTATACACTTGCGCTAATTGATAAACAAAATTCATAATCCTAACACTATTTGGCAAATCGATTAGTTGGAAAATGAAGTAATTAAATAAAGATCTATGCAAAAAATATTTAAAATAAATATGAATGCAATTGGAGTAAAGATAAATATGAATAAAATCCCTAGGGATCATACTTCACTTAATAATTTTGGATTGAATCATCTATCTACACTAATCCAATTTTAACTTCCTTAATTGCTAGTTGAGTTTCCCTAAATTAATTACTAACCTCTTCCAAGGTCAAGTAATTCTATAATCAATTGCTAATTCACTATATTCCTATGTGAATTAAAACAACTAATCATGCATTAGGATTTATGGAACTCATTAAGACTACATAAACCATATGAATATATTCCTATTTCATATGCAATTTACGATTTTAATTATACGTTCCATACACATGTATCTCCTTCCGGTCTCAACATACATATTGAGTTCATTCAAAAAGTGGCCAATCAATTGAAAGCATAAAGAGCAATAATTAAAACTCAATCTAGGAGAAGAAAATTGAAATTAGTTTCAATAGATTAGAATTCAATCCGTTATTATCAAGTTACGTCATCACCCTAGGAAGATAAAAAATTAGAACATAATGAAATTAAAAACAAACTCAAAATCATATAAAAACATCATCACATTCATGATACAAACCTAAAATACAATTACAAATGCATGAAAATAAAAATATTATCCATCCATGTAGGAGGTAAAACCTTCCATGTAGGATGATAACTTAGCCTTCCATGTAGGAGGCATATGAGAAAAACTAAAAATGCATGAACTAAACTACTCTCTAAGATAAATGCATGAATGAATGCTGCAAATGATCTCTACTTCTACCTATTTATAGGTGAATGAATCAGCTGCAAGTCATAAATCTTGACCATTAGCTACCAATTAGGATGATAACTTAGCCTTCCATGTAGGAGGCATATGAGAAGAACTAAAAATGCATGAACTAAACTACTCTCTAAGATAAATGCATGAATGAATGCTGCAAATGATCTCTACTTCTACCTATTTATAGGTGAATGAATCAGCTGCAAGTCATAAATCTTGACCATTAGCTACCAATCACATTCTTTAGCTACCATTCATGGTCTTTAACTACCTTTCTTGATTTTTGCAACAACAATTCTTCTGACTTGTTGGTAATTTTTTATCACCATAATGGCATATTTACATCTTCCTGTCAACATAGGAGTTGTAGAACCAGATCTTAACTTTCAAATGCAGCAAAGAACTCCTGATTTTGACATTTCTATCTCAAGTTACGATCAGATTAGTAGCCAAAGGTTAGATTCCGGCAAAACCACTATTTCATTTTCCAAGCAGAATTTGAGATCCTTAGATGCCAAACTGGGCTTTTCTTTAAACATGAAAATTGTAGGGCTTTTTCTTATCTTTTTAACCATATAAAGAATAACCCAATCCAATATCTAGAACTCCATATATAGACTAAAACCTGAAACAGGGTCAAAATACAGCATTATCTAAAAGATTTGATTTCATTTCAAATTCAAGACCTATTCACAAAATGCAACTAAATTTATTAAATTAAACAAAATAACATCAAAAAATGCATCATACAAGGGAAAATAAATATGTAAATATTTTACATATCAAATTCCCCCACACTTAGCTTTTGGACATCCTCGGACAAACACAAAACAGAAGAAAACTAATACTAATACTAATCTTTCCATGAGATAAAAAGTACAAAAATATAAGAAAGATAATTAAAGTACAAAGATATCATAGCATTCATGAATCAATAAATCTTGACATATAAAACCAAAAAGGGATTGCAACTTCATTTGAGAAGGATTGAACCAGAATGATATAATCACTGCAACTCATCCTCTCTCAAGTGTTTATGGGCAAGTGTTTTACTCAAATTCATCCTATCAAAGATTGCACTACCATAAGCTTGCATAAATTCTCAATCTCCAATACCTGATTCACATGCACACTTCAAATCAAAAGGTCTTATTAAGGGTTGTAATGAGGCCAAGGTAAATGAAAAATAAAACAGGGATATGAAAAGTTGAAGTAAGGAAAAAAATTAATAGAGCAATTAAAACATGGGTAATATCTAAATAATTTTATCTCAACATAACAGCCCAAGATTCAAATTCAAGTACACATCAATTTCTCTCTTCTTCTTTTTCTTCTTTTTTCTTTTTTTTTGAACCATTTTTTTCTCTTTTTTTTTTGAAAGAAAACCCTTGCAACTTTGAAGTTAATGATCCATATTCTCCCACACTTTGTCAAGAACCCATTTTTCAAAGATTCGAATGCTCTACTAATCCCTAGGGTTAAGTAAAGACAATTGATATTTCATTAAATGACATATTAATGGGTTAAAACAAAGAAACGGTTAATCAGGCTCAAAGGGGTTTATCAATGGTAAAACTGTAGGGTTGGCTATTTGGTTCTAACTGAAAAGAAAAAAATGTATTTATCATATCTGAGTATGTATATAAATTGTAATCTCAACCAGATTTTATGCAAGTTCTAGAGTGACAACTTAACAAGTGAATATCACACACAAGAAATATAATACTGATTCAACAAGTAGGCTCAAAATCTCACGGTTAAAGGTTTCCAACTTAATCCATCCAACTTAGAATCCATTGCCAAATTTATCAATTCTAAGAAGTAAGAAAGTTGTTCAATCATACTATGAAATCTTTAAAATTATTGAAAAGAACCTAATAAGTAGAATTTTTTTTTTAGGATGTGTATCAAGAGCAAAAATTAACTCTTTAATCGACCATCTTTTTTTTTTTGTATAATAAATCATGGTTTTACTACCCACACTTAATGTAGACATTGTCCCCAATGTCTTTAGTAGATTACCAAAAAGGGTTTATTAAAAGAAAATGCATAAGCAACTCACACATAACCATAAGAGTAAAGAAAGTTACAACCGGAGAGTGGTGTCTGGCTCATGCTTCTGACTATTGGTTAGAGAATCCCAATTATCTTTTCCACTAATGGATCTGGTTTAGGTCTATGGCCTTGTAGTTAGTTAATCAGCTAATCAGCAGTTAAGGCAGACATTATGGCACGACGAGTCGCTTAGGGTATGAATTCCTGTTCCACAGCTTGATCGAAAAAAGATAGTAAACTATCATAAAAACCATTAACATTTAATAAACCTACTGGCTTCTGATGAAAGTTCAAGTTAATCCAATATGCAATGCTGAAAATTTCATCTAATGCTTCTAAACCACCAGGTAAAGCAATAAAGGCTTCAGCACTGTAAAGCATGCATCCCATACGTTCAGGCAAGTTTAAAACCTTTAATGTTTTATCGATGGCGTATTTCTTATCATCTAAACCATTCACAAGGATACTCAGTATTTTGCTTCCCCTAATGTTGGTAGAAATTGCTGCACTTCCTTTTAAGTTATGAAGCCCTCCTCCATACACACAGGCAATCTTTCTAGCAGCTAATGCATGACCAAGTTCAGTTGCTACTATCAGAAATTCTACATTCTTTCCAGTATAAGATTAACCAAAAACACAGATAAATTTAAATCTACATTTTGATGGTTTCTCAACCTCTTCCTCTTCTTTACTCTCACCTTTAGACATTTTATAAGGTGTGAATGCTGAAATGCATCTTTATAATACAAAAGCAGAAACAAAGAAATCACACAAATCAGACAATATCAGAAGAAGATAAAAAAAATATTGTGCAAAACTGACAAGTATAATAATGGCGTGAACAAAGTAGAATACATAATGTAAAGAAATTCAAAAAGTGGCTAAAAAGGTAAACTAAAAAGAAGAGAAATATACAGAAACTCAAAAAGCAGCTGTAAAGATAAAAAGATAAAAGAAAAGTAAAGCAGACAAACATTAATATGTACAGTAGTTGTGATTGTGGCTCACATCTTCCTTTAATTTTTCGTCCAGTAATGGCTTAAACGGCTTCTATGAGCCGAGGATTTGCTTCCCATCCAATTTTCTTATAAACTGACAAACAGGATCTTTTACAGTCAGATCCCCAAGACTGTTGTGTTCCTTTTCTGAATTGAATAATTTCATTAAATCAAGAAGAACAACATGAACATCTCCACTAGGATGCGTCTTAAGAGTCCGAATGATATCATCCAATGACTTTTTACTCAGTCCATCCTTTATGAATCGGATTTTGTCTTCTCGATTTACTGAAATCATTCCTTTATTCCTATAGAGCTTATTACAATTCCACCTTGCACACTTATGGCAGACTCTCATTCTTTTAGCCTTTCTCTATTTAGAGTAAGAACTTCTTCCCATACCTGGCATATGTCTAACAAATGATTCATTAAACTCACCTGCTAATCATACCTTAGCTTTAATAATCTAGCGTATATCCTCAGGAAGACCCAAACACTTAAATGCCTTCATTCTTTCAAGTCGACAGTTATAGATTTTCCTGAGTACATCTTTAGGAAGAGTAGGGAATCTACTTTTAAGCTTTATAAGGGATTCCTCCATTATGAGAATAATGAAAGCTGAAATTGTAAGTGAAAAATGTTGTGCGATGTGTGCTTAAATAAGTTAAAAGAAAAGAAATGAGTAGAGAAAGAAGTCTTAGGTTGCTTCTTAAGTAATCGCCCTTTTTTAATGTCTTTAGCTAGACAGAGTCCTAGCCTATTGCTTTATTTTTTCTTTTTTTTTTAGAACTTACCAGCTGGCTCCTCGAGCGTGATGACAGTCTTTATGGTGTTGAATGCACTGTCATTGTATTTTTTCAATCTTTGCCCGTTCACTTTGAATTTCCTGTCACCATCTTAAATCTTTATAGTTCCATATGGCCAAACTTGAATCACAATAAAAGGCCCTGACCACCTTGATCTTAATTTTCCTGGAAAGAGTTTTAATCTTGAGTTGTAGAGAAGTACTTTCTGCCCCGTTGTGAACTCCTTCCTTATAATTCTCCTATCATGCCACATTTTTGTTTTCTCCTTGTAGAGCTTAACATTTTCATAAGCATGTTGGCGAAATTCTTCAAGTTCATTTAGTTGCATTAACCTTCTTTCACCAGCTATCTTCAAATCAAAATTTAATGCCTTTATTGCCCAGTATGCCTTGTGCTCCAATTCAACTAGAAGATAACATGCCTTCCCATATACCAATTGGTAAGGAGATGTACCAATTGGGGTCTTGAATGCTTTCTGTAAGCCCATAATGCATCATCCAGCTTCTTTGCCCAATCTTTCCTGTTGGAATTCACTGCCTTCTCTAGAATCCATTTCAACTCTCTATTTGATATCTCTACTTGCCTACTGGTCTATGGATGATAAAGAGTTGCCACCTTGTGAGTTACTCTATATTTAGTGAGCACAGATTGAAGTTGTTGATTGCAGAAATGCTTGCCTCCATCACTTATGATTGCTCTAGATACTCCAAACCTTGTGAATATATTCTTTCTCAAGAACTTCACAACCACTCCAGAATCATTTATAGGAAACGCTGCTACCTCTACCTATTTGGATACATAATCCACAGCCACTAGAATGAATTGGTTGCCAAATGAAGATGGGAAAAGACCCATAAAGTCAATACCCCATACATCAAATAATTCTACCTCCAGAATGTTGGTCAATAGGGTTTCATGTCTTTGAGAGATGTTTCCTGTTCTCTGACATTTATCACATGCGGCTACATAGGCTTGAGAGTCTTCGAATAGGTAGGCCAATAGAATCCAGACTGAAGAATCTTAGCAGCAGTTCGATTTTCTCCAAAATGACCGCCATATGGGGATGAATGACAATGGGAAAGGATATTGGTCATTTCTTCTTCTGGAACACATCTCCTTATGATTCTATCTGGGCAATGTTTATACACGAATGGATCTTCCTAGAAGTAATACTTCACATTGGCTAAGAATTTCTTCTTTTGTTGTCCAGGAGCTTATATGGCATCATCCTACTTGCTAGATAATTCACAAAGTCAGCATACCATGGAGTTGATAATGATTTTACATTAAACAGCTGCTCATCTGGAAAGGACTCTTGGATTGGCAATTCTGGTTCAAGTTTAGAAAGTTCAAGTTGAGAAAGGTGATCTGCAATGAGGTTCTCGATCCCTTTCTTGTCTTTGATCTCCAAATCAAATTCTTGTAACAGAAGCACCTATCTGATTAGTCTAAGATTTGCATCCTTCTTCTCTATCATGAATTTTATTACTGAATGGTCCGTCCAAACTATGACTTTTGAGCCAATTAAATAAGCTCTAAACTTATCAAAGGCAAATACAACAGCAAGGAGCTCTTTTTCGGTTGTTGCATAATTTATTTGGGCTTCATTGAGTGTTCGGCTGGCATAATAAATTGCATGAAAAATCTTATTTTTTCTCTGGCCTAAGACTGCTCCAACTGTATAGTCACTTGCATCACACATTATTTCGAATGAAAAATTCTAATTTGGAGCGACAATTATTGGTGCTGAGATTAAGGCTTTCTTCAAGGTTTGGAATGCTGACATGCAATTCTCATCGAACACAAATGGAATGTCCTTCTCCAATAGTTTGCATAGCGATTTTGTGATCCTTGAGAAATCCTTAATGAATCGCCTGTAAAAACCAGCATGGCCCAGAAAACTCCTGATGCCTTTGATTGTCGCAGGTGGAGATAATTTTTCAATAGTTTCAATTTTTTCTCGATCAACTTCGATCCCATGAATTGAAACTTTATGTCCCAGCAATATACCTTCTTTCACCATAAAGTGGCATTTTTCCCAATTCAGTACAAGGTTGGTCTCCACACAATGTTGTAGCACCTTTTTCAAATTAGCTAGACAGAGATTAAAAGATTCCCCAAACACTGAGAAATCATCCATGAATACTTCAATAAACTTTTCCACCATATCTGAAAAGATTGCCATCATTGTCCATTGGAAGGTTGCAGGAGCATTGCACAATTCAAAGGGCATTTTTCTAAAGGCGAATGTTCCATATGGGCAAGTAAAAGTTATTTTCTCTTGATCAAAATTTAGTTATAACCAGTGTATCCATCAAGGAAGCAATAATAAGCTTGTCCTGCCAATTTATCTAGCATTTGATCTAGGAATGGCAAAGGAAAATGATCTTTCCTGGTAGCTTTGTTGAGCTTCCGATAGTCAATGCAAACTCTCCATCCGGTCACTATTCTCTGTGGGATCAACTCATTATTTTCATTTGGAACCATTGTCATGCCTCCCTTTTTTGGTATGACTTGTATAGGGCTCACCCATGGACTATCAGAAATTGGGTAAATAATGCCAGCATCTAACCATTTGAGCACTTCTTTACGAACTACCTCCTTCATATTTGGATTGAGCCTTCTTTGATGTTCTACACAGGGCTTGGCATCATCTTCTAACAGTATTTTATGCATACAGATTAAAGGGCTTATTCCCTTAATATCTGCAATCGACCATCCTAGTGCGGACTTGTGCTGTCTTAACACTCTCAACAACTTTTCTTCTTCTTCAGCGGTTAAATCAGATGAGATGATAACTGGCAAGGCTGAATCTTCTTCTAGGAAAGCATACTTTAGATGAGTGAGTAGTGTTTTCAACTCTAATTTTGGTGGCTTTTCAATTGAAGGGACCAGCTTTGGTAGTTTTTCTCCCAAATCTTCGAATGGCCTTTTTATGAAAATTGGTGAATTGGCTTCGAGATAGCTGACTTGTTCTAGAATTTTGGGATTAGTAATATGAGATGTGTCCATCATGTTGATTGCTAAAGGTTGATTGGAGCAAATTTCATTTACTACTTCTCTGGTGCAACTGCTCACTGAATCAACCTTAAAACAGGTATCACCCTTATCAGGAAGAAATAGGGCTTTAAAAATGTTGAAAGACACTTACTCATCTTGAATCTGTAAAGTCAGCTTTCCCTTCTATACATAAATTAGAGCTCATCCAGTTGCAAGAAATGGTCTCCCAAGGATAATAGGAATTTCTTGATCTTCTTCCATGTCAAGCACTATGAAATCCGCTGGGAAGATGAATTTATCCACTTTTACTAGTACATCTTCAAGGATTCCACGTTCTTGGTTGGTATAGGCGGTCTTGATCTATGGCTGGCTTGACCTTAAAGTTGTTGGCTAGTATAGGCAATCTCCTGATCCCAGAAATGGTATTTTGGTACTTAGTGAAACAATCCTCGAGGGAACGATACTTACTTATCACTTTATTACTTGTTTACGATAATGTGCGCTTACGCTAATTAATAAACCATTTTACACGTAACAAGTTTTTGGCGCCGTTGCCGGGGATTGTTATCATTAATATCAATACTAAGTAATCTTAATCCTAATTTGGTTGTTATTTTACAATTTTTTCTTTTCTTTGGTGTTTCTTTCCTTTTTTTAGGTTTGTCCTATTGTATGACCAGATCAAGAGTTACTGAGCCGCTGCTATTTGATTTTGAGATCGAGAAAACTTGTCCAAGGAATTGAAAGATACAAAAGTAGTCAATTGTAGATTAAAGTGAAGTAATGGCAGATTTGATAGAAGAACCAGACACCAAAGCACTCCGTGATTATGCCATACCAACAGTCATGGATACCATTTCTGGGATCAGGAGACCGCCTATACCAGCCAACAACTTTGAGATTAAGCCAGCCATAATTCAAATGATTCAAGCAAATCAGTTTAGAGGTTCTCCAGCAGAAGATCCGAATGCACATATAACCAGCTTTTTGGAAATTTATGATACATTCAAGCACAATGGCGTTTCTGATGATGCCATAAGATTGCAACTCTTCCCTTTCTCACTTAGGGATAAGGCTAAAAGCTGGTTACACTCTTTACCAGTGGGGAGCATCACTACATGGAACATATTAGCACAAAAATTTCTAGCAAAATTCTTTCCTCCAGCAAAAATTACAAAAATGAGGAATGAGATTGCTTCATTCACCCAGCATGACATAGAAAGCCTTTATGAAACATGGGAAAGATACAAGGAGCTGCTAAGAAAATGTCCTCATCATGGGCTACCAGATTGGCTGCAATTACAGACTTTCTACAATGAATTGTCTAATGCTACCAGAATACTTGTAGATGCTGCAGCTGGTGGATCATTAATGGGAAAAAGCATCGAAGCTGCTATGGAGCTGTTGGAAGAGATGGCAGCAAATGCTTACCAGTGGCTTTCTGAATGCAACACTTCAAAGAAAGCACTTGGAGTCCATGAGCTAGACATTCTAACCACTTTGTTTTCTCAAGTTGCCTCTATATCCAAGCAAGTGAGTTCATTAACAGCTCAAGCAAATGCAATCAGAACTCCTGCAAATGCTTGTGATTTATGTGGAGGTCCTCACATGAGCACACAATGCCAAGAAGGCAATCCATTCATTCCTTCTTAACCTGAACAAGCCAACTATGTGGGGAATCAAAATCGTCAAAATGATCCTTTCTCAAACACATACAATTCAGGATGGAGAAACCACCCTAATTTAGGTTGGAGGAATAATCAGAATGTGTTCAAACCTCAAGGGAATTGTCAATAACAAATTTAGCAATCACCACCACAACCAAAGGCAAATTTAGAAGAAGCATTGGCTCAATTAACGATGAATACTTCCCAATTCATGGTTAGAACAGAAGCTACACTCAAGTATCAAGAAGTAACCATGCAAAGTCAAGCAACTTCAATAAAAAATCTGGAGGTGCAAATGGGCCAAATTGCAAGTATGTTGAATTCCAGACAACCAGACACTTTACCTAGTGACACTGAAAGAAATCCTAGAGAGCACGTAAAGGCTATCTCATTAAGAAGTAAGAAGCAGTTAAATGAGCCCGAATCAAGGAAGAAAAATGAAGAAGCTCAGAAAAAAGATGAGATGATTCCAGGAAGAATGACTTTTCCAGATAATCCTCCACCATATGTTCCCCCAGTTCCATTTCCTCAAAGATTGGTGAAAGCTAAGCTAGACAAGCAGTTTAGCAAGTTTCTGGAGGTGTTTAAGAAGTTGCATATCAACATCCCATTTGCTGAAGCTTTAGCCCAAATGCCCAGTTATGCAAAATTTATGAAGGAGATTTTATCAAAGAAACGCAAACTTGAGGATTTCGAAACAGTAGCCTTAACTCAAGAGTGCAGTGCAACTCTCCAAAAGAAACTACCACTAAAGCTTAAAGACCCTAGAAGTTTCTGCATACCTTGTACCATTGGAGAGTGCGAATTCAAAAAAGCCTTTTGTGACCTTGGTGCAAGTGTGAATTTGATGCCATCATCCGTCTACAAGAAGCTGGGATTGGGAGAAATGAAACTAACTATCGTGTCACTGTAGCTAGCAGATCGTTCAATAAAGCATCCACGTAGAATCCTTGAAGATGTGCTAGTAAAAGTTGATAAATTCATCTTCCCAACGGATTTCATAGTGCTTGACATGGAAGAAGATCAAGAAATTCCTATTATCATTGGGAGACCATTTCTTGCAACTGGATGAGCTCTAATTGATGTACAGAAGGGAAAGCTAACTTTATAGATTTAAGATGAGCAAGTGTCTTTCAACATTTTTAAAGCCCTATCTCTTCCTGATGAGGGTGATACCTATTTTAAGGTTAATTCAATGAGCAGCTGCACCAGAGAAGTAGTAGATGAAATTTGCTCCAATCAACCTTTAGCAGTCAGCATGATAGACACATCTCATACTACTGATCCCAAAATTCTAGAACAAGTCAGCTATCTCGAAGCCAATTCACTAATTTTCATAAAAAAGCCATTCGAAAATTTAGGAGAAAAACCACCAAAGCCGGACCCTTCAATTGAAAAACCACCAAAATTAGAGCTGAAAACACTACCCATTCATCTAAAGTATGCTTTCCTAGAAGAAGATTCAACTTTGCCAGTTATCATCTCATCAGATTTAACCACTGAAGAAGAAGAAAAGTTACTGAGAGTGTTAAGACAGCACAAGTTCGCACTAGGATGGTCAATTGCAGATATTAAAGGAATAAACCCCTCAATCTGCATGCATAAAATACTGCTAGAAGAATATGCCAAGCCCTGTGTAAAACATCAAAGAAGGCTCAATCCAAATATGAAGGAGGTAGTTCATAAAGAAGTACTCAAATGGTTAGATGCTGACATTATCTACCCAATTTCTGATAGTCCGTGGGTGAGCCCTGTACAAGTCGTACCAAAAAAGGTAGGCATGACAGTGGTTCCAAATGAAAATAATGAGCTGATCTCGCAGAGAACAGTGACCGAATGGAGAGTTTGCATTGACTATCGGAAGCTCAACAAAGCTATCGAAAAGATCATTTTCCTTTGCTATTCCTAGATCAAATGCTAGATAAATTGGTGGGACAAGCTTATTACTGCTTCCTTGATGGATACACTGGTTATAACTAAATTTTGATCAAGAGAAAATAACTTTTACTTGCCTATATGGAACATTCGCCTTTAGAAAAATGCCCTTTAGATTGTGCAATGCTCCTGTAACCTTCCAATGGATAATGATGGCAATCTTTTCAGATATGGTGGAAAAGTTTATTGAAGTATTCATGGATGATTTCTCAGTGTTTGGGGAATTTTTTGATCTGTCTAGTTAATTTGAAAAAGGTGCTACAACGCTGTGTGGAGACCAACCTTGTACTAAATTAGGAAAAATGCCACTTCATGATGAAAGAAGGTATCGTGCTGGGACACAAAGTTTCAATTCATGGGATTGAAGTTGATCGAGCAAAAATTGAAACTATTGAAAAATTATCTCCACCTGCGACAATTAAAGGCATCAAGAGTTTTCTGGGCCATGCTGGTTTTTACAGATGATTCATTAAGGATTTCTCAAGGATGACAAAACCGATATGCAAACTATTGGAGAAGAACATTCCATTTGTGTTCGATGAAAATTACATGTCAGCATTCCAAACCTTGAAGAAGCCTTGATCTCAGCACCAATCATTGTCGCTCTAAATTGGAATTTTTCGTTCGAAATAATGTGTGATGCAAGTGACTATGCAGTTGGAGTAGTCTTAGGCCAAAGAAAAAATAAGATTTTTCATGCAATCTATTATGCCAACCAAACACTTAATGAAGCCCAAATAAATTATGCAACAATCGAAAAAGAGCTCCTTGCTGTTGTATTTGCCTTTGACAAGTTTAAAGCCTATTTAATTGGCTTAAAAGTCATAGTCTGGACGGACCATTCAGTAATAAAATACTTGATAGAGAAGAAGGATGCAAAGCCTAGACTAATCAGATGGGTACTTCTATTACAAGAATTTGATTTAGAGATCAGAGACAAGAAAGGGACCGAGAACCTCATTGCAGATCACCTTTCTTGACTTAAACTTCCCAAGCTTGAACCAGAATTACCAATCCAAGAGTCCTTTCCAGATGAGCAGCTATTTAATGTAAAATCATTATCAACTCCATAGTATGCTGACTTTGTGAATTATCTAGCAAGTGGGATGATGCCATATAAGCTCTCTGGATAACAAAAGAAGAAATTCTTAGCCAATGTGAAGTATTACTTTTGGGAAGATCCATTCGTGTATAAACATTGCCTAGATAGAATCATAAGGAGATGTGTTCCAGAAGAAGAAATGACCATTATCCTTTCCCATTATCATTCATCCCCATATGGCGGTCATTTTGGAGCAAATCAAACTGCTACTAAGGTTCTTCAGTCTGGATTCTATTGGCCTACCCTATTCAAAGACTCTCAAGCCTATGTAGTCGCATGTGATAAATGTCAGAGAACAGGAAACATCTCTCAGAGACATGAAACCCCATTGACCAACATTCTGGAGGTAGAATTATTTGATGTATGGGGTATTGACTTTATAGGTCCTTTCCCATCTTCATTTGGCAACTAATTCATTCTAGTGGCTATGGATTATGTATCTAAATGGGTAGAGGCAACAGCGTTTCCTACAAATGATTCTGGAGTGATTGTGAAGTTCCTGAGAAAGAATATATTCACAAGGTTTAGAGTACCTAGAGCAATCATAAGTGATGGAGGCAAGCATTTCTGCAATCAACAACTTCAATCTGTGCTCACTAAATATGGAGTAACTCACAAGGTGGCAACTCCTTATCATCCACAGACCCATGGGCAAGTAGAGATATCAAATAGAGAGTTAAAATGAATTTTAGAGAAGGCAGTGAATTCCAACAGGAAAGATTAGGCAAAGAAGCTGGATGATGCATTATGGGTTTACAGAACAGCATTCAAGACCCCAATTGGTACATCTCCTTACCAATTGGTATATGGCAAGGCATGTCATCTTCCAGTTGAATTGGAGCACAAGGCATACTGGGTAGTAAAGGCATTAAATTTTGATTTGAAGACAGCTGGTGAAAGAAGGCTAATGCAACTAAATGAACTTGAAGAATTTTGCCAACATGCTTATGAAAATGCTAAGCTTTACAAGGAGAAGACAAAAATGTGGCATGATAGGAGAATTATAAGGAAGGAGTTCACACCAGGGTAAAAAGTACTTCTTTACAACTCAAGATTAAAACTCTTTCCAGGAAAATTAAGATCAAAGTGGTCAGGGCCTTTTACTGTAGTTCAAGTTTGGCCATATGGAACTATAGAGATTTAAGATGGTGATAGGAAATTCAAAGTGAATGGGCAAAGATTGAAAGAATACAATGACAGTGCATTCAACACCATAAAGACTGTCATCACGCTCGAGGAGGTAGCTGGTAAGTTCTAAAAAGAAAAAAGAGAAAATAAAGCAATAGGTTAGGACATTGTGTAGCTAAAAACGTTAAAAAAGGGCGACTATTTAGGAGGCAACCCAAGACTTCTTTCTCTACTCATTTCTTTTCTTCTGACTTATTTAAGCACACATCGTACAACATTTTTCACTTATAATTTTAGCTTTCATCATTCTCATCATGGAGGAATCCCTTGTAAAGCTTAAAAGCAGATTCCCTACTCTTCCTAAAGATGTGCTCAAGAAAATCTACAACTGTCAACTTGAAAGAATGAAGGCATTTAAGCGTTTGGGTCTTCCTGAGGATATACACTAGATTATTGAAGCTAAGGTATGTTTAGCAAGTGAGTTTAATGAATCATTTGTTAGACGTATGCCAGGTATGGGAAGAAGTTCTTACTCTAAACAGAGAAGGGCTAAAAGAATGAAAGTCTGCCATAAGTGTGCAAGGTAGAATTGTAATAAGCTCTGTAGGAATAAAGGAATGATTTCAGTAAATCGAGAAGACAAAATCTGATTCATAAAGGATGGACTGAGTAAAGAGTCATTGGATGATATCATTCGGACTCTTAAGACATATCCTAGTGGAGATGTTCATGCTGTTCTTCTTGATTTAATGAAATTATTCAATTCAGAAAAGGAACGCTACAGTCTTGGGAATCTGACTGTAAAAGATCCTATTTGCCAGTTTATAAGAAAATTAGATGGGAAGCAAATCCTCGGCTCATAGAAGCCGTTTAAGCCGTTACTGGACGAAAAATCAGAGGAAGATGTGAGTCACAATCACAACTACTGTATATATTAATGTTTGTCTGCTTTACTTTTCCTTTATCTTTTTATCTTTACAGCTGCTTTTTAACTTTCTGTACATCTCTCTTCTTTTTAGTTTACCTTTTCAGCCACTTTTTAACTTTTTTTACATTCTGTATTCTACTTTTTTCATGCCATTATTACACTTGTCAGTTTTGCACAACATTTTTTTTATCTTCTTTTGATATTGTTTGATTTATGTGATTTCCTTGTTTCTACTTTTGTATTATAAAGATGCATTTCAACATTCACACTTTGTAAAATATTTGAAAGTGAGTGTAAAGAAGAGGAAGAGGTTGAGAAACCATCAAAATGTAGATTTAAATCTATCTGTATTTTTGGTGAATCTTATGCTGGAAAGGATGCAGAATTTCTGATAGTAACAACTGAACTTGGTCATGCATTAGCTACTAGAAAGATTGCCTGTGTGTATGGAGGAGGGCTTCATAGCTTAAAAGGAAGTGCATCAATTTCTGCCAACATTAAAGGAAGCAAAATACTGAGTATCCTTGTGAATGGTTTAGATGATAAGAAATATGCCATCGGTAAAACATTAAAGGTTTCAAACTTGCCTGAACGTATGGGATGCATGCTTTACAGTGCTGAATCCTTTATTGCTTTACCTGGTAGTTTAGAAACATTAGATGGAATTTTCAGCATTGCTTATTGGATTAACTTGAACTTTCATCAGAAGCCAATAGGTTTATTAAATGTTAATGATTTCTATGATAGTTTACTTTCTTTTTTAGATTAAGCTGTGGAACAGGGATTCATACCCCAAGTGACTCGCCGTGCCTTAATGTTTGCCTCAACTGCTGATCAGCTGATTTACCAACTACAAGGCTATACACCTAAACCAGATCCATTAGTGAAAAAGATAGATTGACAATCTCCAACCAGCAGTCAGAAGCATGAGCTAAACACCACTCTCCGGTTGTAACTTTCTTTACTCTTATGGTTTTACTCCCAAAATTTCTTTTATGTGTGAGTTGCTTATGCATTTCCTTTTAATAAATCCTTTTTGGTAATCTACTGAAGACATTGGAGACAATGTCTACATTAAGTATGGGGGGAATTTAAAAATATATATACAAAAATTTTTTTTAGGATGTTTTGGTAGTAAAACCATGAGATTTATTATATATATAAAAAAAAGGATGGCCGAGTAAAGAGTTATTTTTTGCTCTTGATATGCATCCTAAAAAAAATTTTTGCTTATTAGGTTCTTTTCAATAATTTTAAAGATTTCATAGTATGATTGAACAACTTTCTTACTTCTTAGAATTGATAGGTTTGGCAATGGATTTGAGTTGGATGGATTGAGTTGGAAACCTTTAACTGTGAGATTTTGAGCCTACTTGTTGAATCAGTATTATATTTCTTGTGTGTGATATTCACCTGTTAAGTTGTCACTCTAGAACTTGCATAAAATCTAGTTGAAATTATAATTTACATGCATACTCAAATATGATAAAGGCTTTTTTTTTCTTTTCAGTTAGAACCAAATAGCCAACCTTGCAGTTTTACCATTGATAAACCCCTTTGAGCTTGATTAACCGTTTCTTTGTTTTAGCCCATTAATATGTCATTTAATGAAATATCAATTGTCTTTACTTAACCTTAGGGATTAGTAGAGCATTTGAATATTTGAAAAATGGGTTCTTGACAAAATGTGGGGAATATGTATCATTAACTTCAAAGTTGCAAGGGTTTTCTTTCAAAAAAAAAAAAGAGAAGAAGAAGAAGAGAGAAATTGATGTGTACTTGAATTTGAATCTTGAACTGTTATGTTGAGATAAAATTATTTAGAAATTACCTATGTTTTAATTGCTCTATTAATTTCTTTCCTTACTTCAGCTTTTCATATCCCTGTTTTATCTTTCCTTTACCTTGGCCTCATTACAACCCTTAATAAGACCTTTTGAATTGAAGTGTACATGTGAATCAGGTAGTGGAGATTGAGAATTTATGCAAGCTTATGGTAGTGTAATCTTTGATAGGATGAATTTGAGTGAAACACTTGCCCATAAACACTTGAGAAAGGATGAGTTGCAGTGATTATATCATTCTGGTTCAATCCTTCTCAAATGAAGTTGCAATCCCTCTTTAGTTTTATATGTCAAGATTTGTTGATTCATGAATGCTATGATATCTTTGTACTTTAATTATCTTTCTTGTGTTTTTGTACTTTTTATCTCATGGGAAGATTAGTATTAGTATTAGTTTTCTTCTGTTTTGTGTTTGTCCGAGGATGTCCAAAAGCTAAGTGTGGGGGAATTTGATACGTAAAATATTTACATATTTATTTTCTCTTGTATGATGCATTTTTGGATGTTATCTTGTTTAATTTAATAAATTTATTTACATTTTGTGAATGGGTCTTGAATTTGAAATGAAATCAAATCTTTTAGATAATGCTGTATTTTGACCCTGTTTTAGGTTTTAGGCTATATCTGGAGTTCTAGATGTTGGATTGGGTTGTTCTTTATATGGTTAAAAATCTAAAAAAAAGCCCTACAATTTTCATGTTTAAAGAAAAGCCTAATTCAGCATCTAAGGATCTCAAATTCTGCTTGGAAAATAAAATAGTGGTTCTAGCGAAATCTGACCTTTGGCTACTAATTTGATCATAACTTGAGATAGAAATGTCAAAATCAGGAGTTCTTTGTGGCATTTGAAAGTTAAGATCCGGTTCTACAACTCCTATGTTGATAGAAAGATTTAAATCTGCCATTCTAGTGGTAAAAAATTACCAACAAGTCAGAAGAATTGTTGCTGCGAAAATCAAGAAGGGTAATTAAAGACCATGAATGGTAGCTAAAGAATGTGATTGGTAGCTAATGGCCAAGATTTATGACTTGCAGCTGATTCATTTACTTATAAATAGGTAGAAGTAGAGATCATTTGCAGCATTCATTCATGCATTCATCTTAGAGAGTAGTTTAGTTCATGCATTTTTAGTTCTTCTTGTATGCCTCCTACGTGGAAGGTTAGGTTATCATCCTATATGGAAGGTTCTACCTCTTACATGGATGAATAATATTTTTATTTTCATGCATTTGTAATTGTATCCTTATATTTTTATCATGAATATGTTGATGTTTTTATTTTATTTTGAGTTTGTTTTAAATTTCATTATATTCTAATTCTTCATCTTCCTAGGGTGATGACGTAACTTGATAATAACAGATTGAATTCTAATCTATTGAAACTAATTTCAATTTTCTTCTCCTAGATTGAGTTTTAATTATTGCTCTTAATGCTTTCAATTGATTGGCCACCTTTTGAATGAACTCAATATGTATATTGAGATCGAAAGGAGATACATGTGTATGGAACCTATAATTAAAATCGTAAATTGCATATGAAATAAGAATATATTCATATGGTTTATGTAGTCTTAATGAGTTCCATAAATCCTAATGCATGATTAGTTATTTTAATTCACATAGGAATATAGTGAATTAGCAATTGATTATAGAATTACTTGACCTTGGAAGAGGCTAGTAATTAATTTAGGGAAACTCGACTAGCAATTAAGGGAGTTAAAATTGGATTAGTGTAGATAGATGATTCAATCCGAAATTATTAAGTGAAGTCTGATCCCTAGGGCTTTTATTCATATTTATCTTTACTCCAATTGCATTCATATTTATTTTAATTATTTTTTGCATAGATCTTTATTTAATTACTTCTTTTTCCAACTAATCGATTTGCCAAATAGTGTTAGGATTATGAATTTTGGTACTTAGTGAAACAATCCTCGAATGAACGATACTTACTTAAAGAAGCGTAACTAGCACTACGAGGTTAAGAAGAAGAATTCCAATTAGTATTCGTGTGGACGTTCATTGGTGATTTCCTGGTTCGTGTGGATACCTCGAAGTCTTCGGTCGAAAGGAAGTCGAAGAGAAGATTAATGAATGAGTTCTTGAATCATTGGAAAGGTATTCCTTGAATCTTTATTCTAATATAACATTTTGCATGGATCTATTGACTGGGATCGGCTAATTCCATTGTGCTTGTTTAGCTCCTGATCCTAACATCTAAAGCAGAAGAAGAAAAGCAAGTATAAAAAATGTCTCAAACTTCTAAAGATGATTAAATGTCCTCAAAGGAATCGCTCTCTAAGATAGAGGTAAATATGCCTAATACAGAGCAAGACTTTCTCTTTGATATCATTAGTGACTATCCTCATAATGGTAAGAAGCAAGAATATCTCCAAAAACTTAAGCAAATTTTGTATAAACCTTCGTTGTTAAAAAGTTTTCTCCAATCAACTACTTACAATTTTAAAGATGTTTTAAATAGATTAAAGTCAGAACAAAGCAAACCTATTACATTGTAGGACTTGCAGTCTAAAATAAATCTATTTAAAATAGAGATCAACGATCTAAAAATAATTCAAAAGCTCCAATGAGAAATTATTGCTGAACTTTAGATATCCCCAAAAGGAAAAGAAAAAATTAATAGGGATGAAGAAAATGAATTTATAAGATTTATTTTCAGAATCTCAATTCCCAAATATCATATTTCAATCAAACTTGTCAAGAAAAACTAGGAATTGGAAATAATTGCCTTATTTGATATGAGGGCAGATATCAATTGTTTTCAAGAAGGCCTAGTTCCAACTAATTTTTTTTTTAAAAAAAACTAAGGCTAAACTCAAGTCTTCCAACGGTTCCCCACTAGAAATTAATTTCAAATTATCTGATATGCAAATAACAAATTCTTCATACAAAACAAATCAAAACTTTGTACTTGTGAACAATTTATCCAGCAAAGTCATTTTAGGTAATCCATTTATTCAAGCCTTGATTCCTTATAAGGTTGCAAATAAGGGGATTACAACCAAAGCTCTTAAAGAGAAAATCATTTTCCAATTTATCAAGAAATCAAAAAGGATTAACTTGATAGACTGCAAAGAAGCTCAAATAAATTATCTTATTGAAGATATTTCTTACAAAAGGATTGAACAACATTTATAAAATTCAGTTGTTCAATCAAGAATCAAATCTTTAGAAAAACTAGATAGTTAGCAATGTATGTGCTGATTTACCAAATGCTTTTTGGAATAGGAAATAACATATGATAGAATTACCATATAAAAAGGATTTTTCTAAAAGAAAATTTCCTATCAAGGCAAGACCTATCCAAATGAACCATGAACTTTTGGAGTATTGCCAAAAAGAAATAGATGATCTCTTGGAGAAAAGGATTATTAAGAAATCGAAAAGTCCATGGTCTTGTGCAGCATTCTATGTAAATAAGAGTGCTAAAATAGAGCGATGCACACCAAGGCTGGTGATTAACTATAAGCCACTCAACATTGCACTTCAATGGATATGGTATCCTATCCCTAACAAAAAAGATCTGTTAAACTAACTTCATTTAGCAAAAATCCTTTCCAAATTTGATATGAAATATAGATTCTAGCAAATTCAAATAAAACTCGAGGACAATTATAAAACAACATTCAGGATACCATTTAGCCAATACGAATGGAACATAATACCGTTGGGTTTAAAAAATGCTCTCTCAGAATTTCAAAGGATTATGAATGAAATTTATAATCCATCATTTTTTATATTAATGATGTTTTAATGTTTTCTAAAAATATTGACCAGCATTTTAAACATCTCAATATATTCCTTGATATAACTTAAAGAAATGGTTTAGCTATTTTTAAAACCAAATATTTTCTTTTCCAAATAAAAATATAATTTCTTGGTCATCACATTAATCAAGGAACTATAATTCCAATCGAAAGGTCAATTGAGTTTGCTAATAAATTTCTTGATCAATTAATTGAAAAAATTCAGTTACAAAGATTTCTGGGATGTTTAAATTATGTTTCAGATTTCTTTCCAAACTTTTCAAATCTCATCAAACCATTGCATAATCATCTTAAAAAGAGTCATTCTCCATGGACTGACATGCATACTAAAATAGTTAGAGAGGTTAAAGCTCAAGTTAAGAGTCTTCCTTGTCTACATATCTCAAACCCCACTACATTTAAAATTGTTGAAACTGACGCGTCTGATTTAGGATATGGTGAAGTCCTAAAACAAGTTTTAAATGGCAAAAAGCATATAGTTGTATTTGCATCAAAGCATTAAAATTTTACATAATAAAATTATTCAACTCCCAAAAAGGAAATTTTAATAATCATTTTATATGTTCAAAAATTTCAATCAGAACTTTTAAATTAAAATTTTTTTATCAGAGTTAATTGCAGCTTAGCTAAATCTATTCTCCAGAAAGATGTTCAAAATATTGCCTTAGAGCAAATTTTTGCCAGATGACAAGGCATTTTAAGTGTTTTTTATTTTAACATTAGGCACTTAAAAGGTTCTTCAAATTCTCTCCCTGATTTTCTCACCAGAGAATTTTTACAAGGAACAAGCCAGTAAAGATGAATAAGTTAAAAATTACAAATCCTCCAGATCCAAATAAGAAAAAACTAACTTCTGAAGAAAAGGCTAAACAAGTTATCTCTTCCTCTAAATCATAACATAAATCTTCATCATCCAAACAAATTAAAAATGATAACTTTCAAATAGCGGTTCTCCAAGCTTTGGCAGCCTCACTCCAAAAACCCCTCCAAATAGTAAAAAAATCTTGAGCTGACATAGCTAAAGAAAATGAAAAAGTTTAAGAACTCATCCTTAGCCAATCTAAAATACTTCAAGCTATAGCCAACCAAAAGAACTAAATCACAAAAGTAGGAACCTCGTCCAAAGCCATTATTCTAGCAAAGCCAAAATCGTTTAAAAGAACCACTAAATATATAAAAAAAACCTAATCATCAAAATTTGTTATACACAAAATCAAAATATTGGACTAGCAATCCTTTGGAACTTATTTCAAAAATCTTCCCAAAAGGCTGGCACTTCATTCCAAAATTTTTTCTTAATACTAGAGATTTCTACTAATATATTTTAGAAGACTATGGTTCAACTATGATTGAACCACACAAAAGTGATGCTAATCCAAATTTGATAACTCATCCAAGTTTCAAAATCAAAAAAATTATTTCATCAAATGAATAGGGCTTGGAACCATTCAAGATGAAAAAATTTTAAAAACCTTTTTATCTAAATCTTATAGGGTATTCATATTGGAATTACCGGGAAGCCTGGATGAATACACTATATTTTCAAAATAAAAATTTTAAACATTCTTGGCTAATTTATTTTCTTCATAATACTGAGTATCAAATTCCTAGTTAGTTCGTAAGATGGTAGAACATTTTCAGACCAATTGAAAAAATTTACCAAAAAAATATTAAAAAAGGATGGGAAACATTCCGTGATCATTTTAATTTAGAAAATCATGAAAATTTTCCTATATTATTACAATTTTTCCTCAAAATAGGCCTTCCATGGTGCTATTTCTAGGAATATCAACTAGCTCAAAATCCTGATGGTAACTACCTAATCCTTCAAAGATAAAGTTTTGTCAAATGGTAGGCCAAATATAAATATTATGTCATGGCAGAAGAATCTCAAATACTCAAATGGTTCAAGAGAAATCCAAAGTTTAACAAGAACCCTAAGAAGAGAACTAATCAATTTCTGCAGACTAAATCTTAATTCATGACTACACTTGTGTCAACTTCAAATCCAGAAGAATGGTCTTTAAAAATAAAAAACATTTATCTGATGTTAAAATCAAAATCTAAGGTTGAATTGCAAGCATCAAATAATTCAGCAAGGAAGTTTAAAGACTCTAAAGACTATACCCAATCAAATGAATATGACTATTTTAGAATTGATCCTGACAAAGTCAATTTTGAAAATCTATCTTAAACCATCAAATGCAAATACCAAGTTAAGATTAATCTATTGGCACTGGAAGATAAATTCAAATTTCAATAGAGACAGCATTATTAGATTCCTGATAAAATTTATCAACTTTGAGTCAGTTCCTCTTTTGAGTGTTTAAAGTTGATAGCAAATAATGTAGTTTTACTATAATCTTACGCGGTAGTACTATAGAAGGCAAAATATTCTCTATAAATAAGGTATCTCAAATGTAAAGAACCACGCCTTTAGAAAGTCACATAAGACTCTCTGCTTGCTGGTTCTCTCCCACTCCTAATCCTTCCATTCTTGCATCTTTTTATTTTAATTTCTTGCATTTAAGGGGACCTTCGGTGTTTGCCATTATTAGAGCCAAGTTTAGGGGTTTTGATACCCCTAAACTATTAGGGTAAAACCTGATGATGAGAACTTTACTTTCATCTCTAGCTAAGAAGCAAAAAAGCTTTAAAAGAAGTATAATTTTATACATATTGGCTATATTCAAATAGCTGCTATTTCAACTCTTCGAAGATGGTTAGATAATGCTATCTTCATCTGTCTTTAGGATGAAAGGGATACTAATTTAAAAAATTCCCTCTTAGAAGTAGTTGAAACTAGCCTGTCACAAGGACTAATTTGTTTTAACTATTTTCCAAAAATAAAATTAGTCCTTGCAACAGACTAATTTCTACAAGCACTTCTTAAGCTTCATGTCAAATTGCATAATTATGTGATGAAACCGAGCTAGATCCCTATTATTATTATCTACTGAATCTACTATAAATTGCACAATTTATCGAAATCATTATACATCAAAGCACTAACCCGGAAAGGAGAAACTATCTTCTTTCAAATGGATGGCACAAAGGTTAACTTATTAGTCCTGAAGGAAACAATATGGGGTTTGCTAGTATCAGAGCCCGAGGGGGAAGTAAGGATAGTAATATGAATTTCTTGCCTGAATAATGATAGCACATAGTTTAGTAACATGAGTTCGTAAAGCAGCGTAAATCTTGGTTAGGTTGTTAAGTGAAAGGCATTTGGACAACCTCTATCACCCGTACTCTCATGTGAATAGTAAGTCAGGGCTAGATAATCTAGAATGAATAATTCATATTGAGATTTTAATATTTAGTTCATATTGTAAGTATAATAAATTCAGATAATTATCCTTCTGAACCTTGTGGTTAGATATTAATCCCCTAATTTTACATATTCATTTTATTTGTATTTCACTAAGCATGGCTAATCGCTTCCTTTACTCTTTTTCAAATCAATTTTTACCGAGTTCCTTCAAATCTCTTACCAAATTTGAATCAGAATCCGACTCAAATACTAATTTTTCAAAAGAAACCAAATTTGAAAATATAAATCAAAAGTTTGATGACTAGGAAATGCTAAATATCCCAGATCATGAACTTTATTTGATAAAAAATGAAAAGTTTTTAAGTAGGATTGATTATGTGATCAAGACTATTGAACAAACTATTAGGTGACTAAAGTTGATAGCAAATAATGCAGTTTTACTATAACACTTTTATTGTACTCTCATGCGGTAGTATTATAGAAAGCAAAATATTTTCTATAAATAGGATATTTCAAATGTAAAGAACCATGCTTTCAGAAAGCCACACAAGACTCTTTACTTGCTGGTTCTCTCCCATTCTCAAATCATTTTGTAACTTTTCAATTATTTAATCAAATATAGTAGTCCATCTGCTATCTCTACTTCCATTCTTGTATCTTTTTATTTAATTTCTTGCATTTAGGGACCTTAGCTCTTGGATAATAAATTTAGGGCTCTGATACCAATGAACCCCAGAGATCCCTTAAATGAATTTGTTATATTGGGGTAAAACCTGATAATGAGAAATTCACTCTCATCTCTAGCCAAGAAGCCAAAAAGCTCAAAAGAAGTATAATTTGATACTAGCAAAATTAAAATGAAAAGATGCAAGAATTGAAGTAGAGATTGCAGAGAGATTGCTATATTTGATTAAAGAATTGAAAACTTACAAAATGATTTGGGAGTAGGAGAGAACTAGGAAGTAGAGAGTCTTGAATGGCTTTTTAAAAACGTGGTCCTTTACATTTGAGATACCCTATTTATAGGAAATATTTTGCTTTCTATAGTACTATCGTGTAAGACTACAGTAAAATTGCATTATTTTCTATCAACTTTAGTCATCCAATAGTTTGTTCAATAATCTTGATTACATAATCAATCCTGCTGAAAAACTTTTCATTTTCTATCAAATGAAATTCATGATCTGGGATATTCGACATTTCCCAGTCATCAAACTTTTCATTTATATTTTCAAATTTGATTTCTTCTGAAAAAATAGTATTTGAGCTGGATTCTAATCCAAATTTGATAAGAGATTTGGAGGAACTCAATAAAATTTGATTTGAAAAAAAGTAGAGGAAGTGATTAGCCATGCTTAGTGAAATATAAATAAAATGAATATGTAAAACCAAAGGACTGATATCTAACCACAAGGTTTCATAAGGATAATTATCTGAATTTATTATACTTACAGTATGAACTAAATATTAAAATCTTAATATGAATTATTCATTATGGATTATCTAGTCCTAACTTACTATTCACATGAGAGCAGGGGTGACAAAGGTTACCCAAATGCCTTTCACTTAACAGTTTGATTAGGATTTATGCCCCTTTACAAATTCATGTTACTAAACTATATGCTATCAAAATTCTAGCAACAAATTCATATTTAGAAATTACTATAAAGTTCCTACAATATATATAGCAAATTCATATTACTATCCTTACCTCCCTTCGGGCTCTGATACCGGCAAACCCTATATTGTTTCTTTTAGGATTGATAAGTTAACCTTTGTGCCATCCGCTTGAAACAAGATAGTTTCTCCTTTCCGGGTTAGTGGTTTGACGTACAATTGTTTTGATGAATTATGCAATTTGTAATGGATCTGGCAGATAATAATAACAGGGATTTGACCTGGTTCCATCATATAATTATGCAATTTAACATGAAACTTAAAAAGTACTTCTGAAAATTAGTCTGTTGCAAAGACTAATTTTATTTCTAGAAAATAGTTAAAATAAATTGGTCCTTATGACAGGCTAGTTTCAACTACTCCTAAGAGAGAATTTTTTAAATTAGTATTCTTTTCATCCCAAAGACAGAGGAGGATAGCCTTATCTAAACCTTTTCAAAGAATTAAAATAATAGCTATTTAAATATAGCTAATATGCATAAAATTATACTTCTTTTGAAGCTTTTTTATTTCTTGGTCAGAGATGAAAGTGAAGTTCTCATCATCAGGTTTTACCTTAGTAGTTTAGAGGTATCAAAACCCCTAAACCCTAAACCTGGCTCTAATAGCAACAAACCTTGAAGATCCCCTAAATTCAAGAAATTAAAATGAAAAAATGCAAGAATGGAAATAGAAATCGCAGACGGACTACTATATTTAATTAAATAAATGAAAACTTATAAAATAATTTGGGAGTGGGAGAGAACTAGCAAGCAAAGAGTTTTAGTGGCTTTCTGAAGGTATGATTCTTTACATTTGAGATACCTTATTTATAGAAAATATGTTGCCTTTTATAGTATTACTGCATGAGAGTACAGTAAAAGTGCTATAGTAAAACTGCATTATTTGCTATCAACTTTAGTAACCCAAAAGAAGAATTGACTAAAAGTTAATAAATTTTGTCGGGAATCTAATGATGTTGACTCCATCAAAATTTGAAGTTATCTTCTAATGCCGACAGATTAATCTTAACCTAATATTTGCATATGATGGTTTAGGATAGATTTTTAGAACTGACTTTGTTAGGATTGATTCTACAATAGTAATCTTCATTTGATTGGGCATAGTCTTTAAAGTCTTCAAACTTCCTTGCTGAATTATTTGATGCTTGCAATTCAACCTCAAATTTTGACTTTAACATTAGATGAATGTTTTCTATTTTTGAAGACCATTTTTCTGGATTTGAAGTTAATGCAAGTGCAGCCATGAATTGAGACTTGGTTTGTAGAAATTGATTCGTTCTCTTCCTAGGGTTCTTGTTAAGCTTTGAATTTTTCTTAAACCGTTTGAGTATTTGAGGTTCTTCTGCCATGGCATAATATTTGTACTTGGCCCACCATTTCATAGAACTTTGCCTTTGAAGAATTGGGTAGTTACCTTCAAGATTTTGAACTAGTTGATATTCCCAAAAATAGCACCATAGAAGGTCTATTCTGAGAAAAAATTGTAATAATATAAGAAAATTTTCATGATTTTCTAAATCAAAATGATCACAGAATATTTTCCATCCTTTTTAATATTTTTGTTGGTAAAATTTCTTTAATTGGTCCGAAAATGTTCTACCATCTTACGAACCAATTGGGAATTTGATACTTAGTATTATGAAGAAAATAAATTAGCCAAGGATGTTTGAAATTTTTATTTTAAAAATATAATGTATTAATCCAAGCTTCTTAGTAATCCAATATGAATACCCTATAAGATTTGGATAAAATAATTTTTAAAACTTTTTCATCTTGAATGGTTCCAGGCCCCATTCATTTGATGAAATGATTTTCTTAATTTTGAAACTCGGATGAGTTATCAAATTTGGATTGGTATCACTTTTGTGATGTTCAATCATAATTAAACTAGAGTCTTTTAAAATATATTGGTAGAAATCTCTAGTATAAAGGAAAGATTTTGGAATAAAGTGCCAGTCTTCTGAGAAGATTTTTGGAATAAGTTCCAAAAGATTGCAAGCCCAATATTTTGGTTCTGTGTATAACAGATTTTGGTGATTGGGTTTTTTTTTTGTATTTGGTGGTTATTTTAAATGGTTTTAGCTATACTGGAACAATGACTTTGAACAAGGTTCTTGCTTTTATGATTTGCTTCTTTTGGTTGTCTATAGCCTAAAGTATTTTGGATTGGCTAAGGATGAGTTCTTAAGCTTTTTCATCTTCTTCAATTATGTTAGCTCAAGATTTTTTTGCTATCTAGAAGGGTTTTCAGAGTGAGGCTCTCAAAGCTTGGAAAACCTCTATTTGAAAGTCATCATCTTTAATTTGTTTGGATGATGAAGATTTGGGCTTTAATTTGGAGGAAGAGATAACTTGTTTAGCCTTTTCTTCAGAAGTTAGTTTTTTCTTATTTGGACATGGAGGATTTGTAATTTTTGACTTCTTCATCTTTACTAGTTTGTTCCTTGTAAAAATTCTTTGGTGAGAAAATCAGGAAAAGAATTTGAAGAACCTTTTAAGTGCTCAATGTGAAAATTAAAAACACATAAAATGCCTTTCCATCTGGCAAAAATTTGCTCAATGTCAAAAACCCTAAACCTTTTAAGTGCTTAATGTCAAAATCAAAAACACTTAAAATGCCTTTCCATTTGGGAAAAATTTGCTTTGAGGCAATAGTTTGAACATCTTTCTAGAGAATAGATTTAGCCAAGCTGCAATCAATTCTAATAAGAAATTTTTAATTTAAAAGTTCCTATTTATTGAAATTTTTGAACAGACAAAACAATTGCTAGAATTTCCTTTTTAGGAGTTGAATAATTTTATTATGTAGAATTCCAATGCTTGCAAATACAACTATATGCTTTTTGCTATTTAAAACTTATTTTAGGACTCCACCATATCCTAAATTAGACGCATCAGTTTTAATAATTTTAAATGTAGTGGGGTTTGAAATATGCAAACAAGGAAAACTCTTAACTTGAGCTTTAACCCGCCTAACTATTTTAGTATGCATGTCAGTCAATGGAGGAGGACCTTTTTTTAATACAATCATGCAATGGTTTGATAAGATTTGAAAAGAAATCTGAAATATAATTTAAACATTCCAAAAATCTTTATAACTAAGTTTTTTCAATTAATTGATTAAAAATTTATCAACAAACCTAATTAAACTTTTGATTAGAATTATAGTTCCCTGATAAATGTGATGACTAAAAAATCATATTTTTGTTTAGAAAAGAAAATATTTAGTTTTAGAAACAGCTAAACCATTTCTTTAAGTTGTATTAAGGAATATATTGAGATGTTTAAAATGTTAGTTAATATTTTCAGAAAACACTAAGACATCATCAATATAAACAATGATGGATTATAAATGTCATTCATAATCCTTTAAAATTTTGAGAGAGCATTTTTTAAACTAAACAGCATTACGTTCCATTCGTATTGACCAAATGGTACTGTGAATGCTGTTTTATATCTATCCTCAAGTTTTATTTGAATTTGTCAGAATCTATATCTATATTTCATATTAAATTTGGAAAAGATTTTTGCCGAATAAAGTCAGTTTAACAAATCCTTTTTATTGGGGATAGAATGTTGAATCCATTGAAGTGCAATATTGAATGGCTTGTAGTTAATCATTAGCCTTGATGTGCCTTACTCTATTTCAACACTCTTATTTACATCTATTTCTTTTTGGTAATACTCTAGAAGTTCATGGTTCATCTGGATAGGTCTTGCTTTGGTAGAAAATTTTCTTTCAACAAAATCCTTTTCATATGGTAATTCTACCATATGCTATTTCTTATTCCAAAAAGTATTTGGTAAATTAGCATATACATTACTGATTATCCAATTTTTTAAAGATTTGATTCTTGATTGAACAACTGAATTTTGTAAATGTTGCTCAATCCTTTTGTAAGAAATCCCTTCAATAAGATAATTTATTTGAACTTCTTTGTGTTCTATCAAGTTAATCCTTTTTTATTTCTTAACAAACTAGAAAGTAATTTTCCCTCTAAAAACTTTAGTTGTAATCCCCTTATTTGTAACCTTATAAGGAATCAAGGCTTAAATAAATGGATTACCAAAAATGACTTTGCTAGGTAAATACTTCATAAGTAATAAGTTTTGATTTATTTTGTATAAAGAATTTATTTTGTACATTAGATAATTTGAAATTAATTTCTAGTAGAGAACCATTGGCAGACTTGATTTTGACCTTAATTTTTTCAAAAAAAATTAGTTGGAACTAAGCCTTCTTGAATACAATTAATATCTACCCTGGTATCAAATAAGGCAACTATTTCTAATCCCGAGTTTTTCTTAACAAGTTTGATTGAAATACAATATTTGGGAACTGATATTTTAGAAATAAATCCTATAAATTCATTTTCTTCATCCCCATTAATTTTTTCTTTCCCTTTTATGGATATCTGAAGTTCAATAATAATTTCTTCTTGGAACTTTTAAATTATTTTTAGCTCCTTGATCTCTATTTTAAGTAGATTTATTTCAAACTACAAGTCCTACAATATAATAGGTTGACTTTGTTCTGATTTAAATCTATTTAAAACATCTTTGAAATTGAAGTAGTTGGGTGGAGAAAAATTTTTGACAACGAAGGTTTATCCAGATTTTGCTTGAGTTTTTAGAGATATTATTGCATCTTTTCATTTTAATTTCTTGCATTTATGTATATGTGTGTGTGTGTGTGTGTGTGTGTGTGTGTGTGTGTGTGTGTATATATGTATGTATATGTTAATGCCTTAATTAATCGCAGTAAGGGAATATGATTTTTCTTTCATATGCTATTAATATGTTGTGTTATTTTCATAGGATTCATTACTAATTATGAGATAAGATATCTTAATAGTTAGCACAAAGGAATATGCAAAAGATATATAGAAGGAATGCAATTAATAGTGAACTTGATAAAAAAGGATGGACTTTCTAATCTTGAATCGAATTATCAACCGTGAAATAGAGAATCTCAAGGGAAGCTAGAAGTGAAAAGGAAAAAATAGCCAAGCCATAATCATTCCAAGTACTCTACTATAGGTTAATTCAATATGTAGATTTAGCTATCATTAAGGCAAGTAAGCTAATCCACGCAATCAAGCCATATTCATTCAAAGTGGTTTGCCACCAATTAAACCATACCTTCTTTGCTAGTAGGTTCAATCGATTAGTTCCTACTAAATTCTTTGAAAAAACTAAGGGTAGTCTCAGGTTTGCTAATAGTTCTTTACTCCAAATTACCTACAAACTTCTGGACATAGAAATAGTTAACTCCTCTTTTGAATCTAAGCAATTTTTTTTTTTTGCTAATTAAAAATTTATCTAGTAAAGTCATTCTTAGAACTCCTTTTATCTAGTCCTTAAACCCAAAGGAATAAAGATAAAAATTCTAAGAGAAAATGTAGCCTTCCAATTTGTTAATTAAGAGAGAAATTTGTATTGCCATATCCTCAACTGAGTTAGGCAGTCACTATATATATTATAATACAGGGTACATATAGCATAATATAATAGATGTGGAACCTATTTACTAACACTCCCCCTCAAGTTGGGCTATAGATGTCAATCATGCCCAACTTGTTACAAATTTCATCAACCCGTTTTCCCGGAAGAGCTTTAGTAAATAAATCAGCTAATTGTTCCCCTGTTCTAATATGTCTAAGACTAATAATTCTTTCTTGTAACTTCTGTCGAATAAAATGACAGTCAACTTCCACATGCTTAGTTCATTCATAAAAAATTGGATTTGAGGCAATTTGAGTAGCAGCTCGATTGTCGCACCACAATTGCATAATCTCATGAGTCTTGATGCCAAGTTGCTGAAGAAGATAATTAACCCATACAAGTTCAGATGTAGCATGAGCCATAACTCGGTATTCAGATTCTGCACTGGAGTGAGATACAACTGCTTGCTTCTTACTTTTCCATGACACAAGATTTCCTCTAACAAATACACAATACCCAGAAGTTGATCTCCGATCTATAGGACATCCGGCCCAGTCTGCATCAGAAAAAGCCTCCACTCTGCAATGATCATGATTTTTACATAAGACTCCTCGATCAGGTGCTTTCTTCAAGTACTTCAAAATGTGTATAAGACCATCCCAGTGGGAAGTCCTTGAGGAGTTCATAAACTGACTAACTACACTTACTGGAAAGGCAATATCAGGCCTAGTTATAGTAAGATAGTTTAATTTTTCCACCAATCTCCTGTACTGTTCAGGATTTTCAAGTAATTCCCCATCTTGTAGATTAAGCTTAATATTTGTAATCATAGGATTCTCACATGGTTTAGCTTCAATCATCCCTATTTCATTCAAGAGATCAAGCACATATTTCCTTTGAGATAAGAAAATCCCTTTTCGCCTTCAAGCAATTTCAATGCCTAAAAAATAGCGAAGCGCTCCCAAGTCCTTAGTTTGGAAGTTAGCCTGAAGAAAGGCTTTCAATTGTGAAATCCCCAACTTATCACTCCCTGTGATCACAATATCATCAACATATACAGCCAGAAGAATACATCCTGAACTTGACTGTTTATAAAACACAGAGTAGTCATGATCACATTTCTTCATTCTGAATTCTGTCACTACTTCACTGAATCTTCCAAACCAAGCTCGAGGAGATTGTTTCAACCTATATAATGATTTTTTTAAACGTAATACCTTGTCATACTCCCCTTGAGCAATAAACCTAGGTGGTTGCTCTATGTACACTTCCTCCTTCAAATCGCCATGTAAAAAGGCATTTTTAACATCTAATTGGTGAAGAGACCAATCATGAGTAGCAGTAAGAGAGATGAGTAAACGAACAGAGGTAATCTTGGCCACAGGAGAAAAAGTCTTTGAATAATCAATACCATAGGTTTGAGCATAACCTTTAGCGACTAGACGTGCTTTTAAACGAGCAATAGAACCATCCGGATTCACTTTGATTGTAAATACCCATTTGCAACCAATGGATGTTTACCATCAGGTAAAGGCACAAGATCCCATGTCTAATTAGCTTCAAGAGCTGTCATTTCTTCCTCCATAGCAGCACGCCACCCATTATGAGAAAGAGCTTCAAAATAGGACTTAGGAACAGTAATAGAATGAAGGCTCAAGAAAAAGTAGGTAAAGAAGAATAAGAGACATAGGTGGAGATGGAATAAGGGTGGTGAGGGTTACCTTTCTGAGTACAAGTACGGATACCTTTTCGGTGAGCAATCGGAAGATCCAAATCAGAAGACACAGGAGGAGGATTTGATGAGGAAGAAACCAGTAGAGGAGATGAAGCTGACGGACCGTAGGAAAGCGAGTCTGGATCAAATGGCTGTTGCATGACCGGTGGAGAAGCTGCTGGTGGTACCTGCACTCTACGAGAATAAACAAACTGAATTGGAGGTCGAACCAAATTTTGTGGTAGAGGAACTTGTGAGTCCAGTGAAGGAGAAGGTACAAGGAAGTATTCATCAACATGGTCTGATTTTGGCAAGGGGGAGGAAGATGGAGACCGCCCAAAGAATGGGGTAGACTCAAAAAATGAAACATCATAAGAAATAATATAACGATTTAACTCAGGAGAAAAACATCGATACCATTTTTTAGTACGAGAATAGCCAAGAAAAACACACTTCAAAGACCAAGGATCTAATTTCGATACCTGGGGACGGTGATCATGAACAAAACAAGTGCACCCAAAAATACGAGGGGAAAAAGGAAAAAAAAGGCTTAGAAGGAAACAAAATAGAAAAAGGTACCTAACCACCAAGAATAGAAGAAGGCATGCGATTGATGAGAAAACAGGCTGTAGAAGCTGCATCTGCCCAAAAAACTTTAGGAACTTTCATTTCAAATAAAAGTGCCCGAGAAACTTCCAATAAATGTTAATTTTTTCGTTCAGCTACTCCATTTTGTTGTGGAGTGACAGCACAGGAAGACTGATGAATTATACCATGCTGAGACAAATAGGTTGAAAACTGTGAAGAGAAATACTCTTTAGCATTATCACTGCGAAAATTACGAATAGTTATCTGAAATTGATTTGTAACCTCAGCATGAAAAGTACAAAAAACATTAAACAACTCTGAACGATTCTTTATTAAATAGAGCCAAGTCATTCTCGAATAATCATCCACAAAAGTCACAAAATAACGAAAACCAGACTTTGAAATAACTGGGCAAGGCCCCCAAATATCTGAATGTACTAACTCAAAGGGGGATGAAACCTACTTATTAACTCTAGAAACATAAGATTGGCGATGTTGTTTAGCAAATTGATAAGACTCACAATCTAAATGAGACACAGATGCTAAGTTAGGACATAATTTTCGTAAAGAGAGCAACGAGGGATGGCCAACGCGACAATGTAATTGATGTAAAGTGGGGGTAGCAGCAGCAGCAATTGGTTGAGAAACTTTGTCATCCAGCACGTATAATCCCCCAGATTCATATCCTCTACCAAAAATTTTCTTCGTCAACAGATCCTGAAATACACAATAACCAAGAAAGAAGAAAACATCACAATTATAAGCACGGGTAATTTAGCTAACTGAAAGTAAATTAAATGAAAAATTTGGGAGGCACAAAACATTGGATAAAGAGATATCAGAGGTAAGATTGACCATGCCACTTCCAACAACAAAAGCAGTAGACCCATTAGCTAAGGTAACATGTGAAGGATGAGAATTAGTAAAGGAAGATAGTATACCTGTTTGACTCGTCATATGATCAGTAGCCCCAGAGTCAATAACCCATCTAGAATTGGAATGGGATAGACATGCAGTAGGATTACCTGTGTAAATTATGGTGGCAGTAGGTTGGATGGGTGGCGGCTGTACATAGACCTTTAATTGCAAGTACTCAACATATTCGCTATCAGATAATAATTTACCATTGATTTCTAACTCTTGTGCCATATGAGCAAACCTGGACTGCTGGGTATTCCTTCCTACCAACTTCGGACAGAATTTCTTGATGTGTCCTTGTTCTTGACAATGATAACAAATCACAACTGAATCACCTCCTCTCCTTCCTTCACTAGAGTTATTCTGGCAATCACCTCCTCTTCCTCCTTCATGACCTCGCCCTCTTCCTCTTCCCCTACCACCTCTAGAATTACCACGGCCTCCACGAACACTTGAGCCAACTAATGCTGCTGACTCATTCATATTTGAAGATGGAGAGGAGGAAGAAATATCTTTGGATGCTCTTTGAATTTGATAATAAGCTATTTTCCAGGTGAGGGGCTCAGAACTAGATAAGACCTGCTGTCGTGCTGTGCTAAACTCAGGAGGTAAACGCATCAAATAATACAAAGCAGCTAGTTGTTCTGATTGAGAACGCATTGCATTAACATCACTAGTAATAGGCAACAGAGAATTCCATTGTTCATAAATACGATTGAACTTAGTATAAATTTGAGCATTGATCTTACCTCTCTCATCTGATTGAAACAAGGACACAGTCAAATCATATACCTGATTCAGATCATCCTTTTTCGAATATAGGTCTTCCATAGACTCCCATAACTTCTTAACAGTACAACAATGAGTCGTGTTATCTTCAACTTCAGTAGCTAAAGTATTACAAACCAACCTGAACAACCAACGATCTTCTATGATCCATTGTTGATCAGGATCTTCTATGGGTGGCTCTTGAGTAAGGTGATGTGTCATACAAACTTCATCAAAATAGTATTCAATTGCTTTTTTCCAGGTAACATACTATCGTCCTTCAATATCTAACTTCCGTTCTATTATTTTTCCACCAACTAGTAATAATTCTGAAAAATTAGATCTAAATTCTCTCCTTGAATTTCTAGAACTATTGGGACCTCCAGAATTGTTCATGAAATCAGAACTAGCATCCATATCCAGCCAGCACAGCAAAAAACTAGAAGAAAATTATCTAGAAAATAGAAAATGCCACCTGAGGACACGAAATTGCAACACTAACCTTATAGAACCCTTCAGAGTCCTCTGAAATAGTGCCAGACGGAAGATCGCCGCCTGAAAATGCTGCACGTGCCGCCACCCGCCTCTGCGAGTGGGCTTCACGCGCCTCCGTACCGCCGCGCGTGAGATGCCACGCGCCGCCTAGCCGGGATCGTCTCGGCCCGATCTGTTGTCCGGTGTACCCAGACCTTCCGTACCGATTTCGATTTTGCTTCCACGGCGTTGAACAGTACCGTTCGGGTCTCCACCTCCGTACGCCGCCGTACGCCGCCACCAAATAGCAAACCCGAGGCCTGGGCTTCCACCAATAAGCGGCTTAGAGTACTGCTGGTCCCACCGTGACCTTAGTCACACATAAAAGAAAAATAAAAAGAAAAGAAGGAAGAAGAGAAAGAGAGTTGGGTTGTTGATTGAGATAGGAGAAGGATTATTAGAAGGCTCTAAATACCATGTTAATTAAGAGAGAAATTTGTATTGCCATATCCTCAACTGAGTTAGGCAGTCACTATATATATTATAATACAGGGTACATATAGCAGAATATAATAGATGTAGGACCTATTTACTAACACAATTAATAAAGGAACCTATCTTCAAGGACCTCAACTTAGTTAAATGTAAAAAGAACCAAATATACCATCTTTATGAAGAAATCTCCTTTAAAAAGATAAAACAATAATTGGAGTACTAGTTGTTCAAGAAAAAAATCAAGTTTTTGGAAAATAGAATTGTTAACCAAATCTATTTTAACCTTATAAATGCCTTCTAGAAAAGAAAATAGCATATGGTAGATTTCTTATATGAAAAGGAATTTTTAGAAAAATAAATTCCTATTAAAGCAAGGCCAATCTAAATGAACTAGGAACTCTTAGCATACTACAAGAAGGAAATTAATTATTTTCTTACAAAGGGGATCATTAGAAAAGGCAAAAGTCCTTAGTCTTACTTAGCATTCTATGTCAACAAAAATGTCATGATTGAACAAGGCACTTCGAGGCTTATAATTAATTGCAAAACTTTCAATAAAGCTCTCTAATGGATAAGATATCCAATCATAAATAAAAAAAGATCTTTAAATTATTTAAATTCTAAAAAATATTTTCCAAATTTGATGTGAAACATGTATTTAGCAAATTCAAATAAAAAAAGAAGACAAGTACAAAACAACATTCACAGTTCCATTTGGACCACTCGAATAAATTGTAATGCCTTTTAACTTAAAAAATGCACCTTTAGAATTTCAAAGGATTATGAATGAAATTTACAATCCTTTTACCAAAGTTATCATTGTTTACATTGATGATATTTTAGTATTTTCAAATAATATTAATCAATACTTTAAACATCTACATGTTTTCTTAGAAATAACTCAAAGAAATAGTTTATCTATTTCTAAAAGAAGATTTCTCTATTTCAAACCAAAATTAGGTTTCTTGGTTATTGTATTTTCCAAGGAACCATTACTCTAATTGAAAAGGCAATTTAATTTGCTAACAAATTTCCTAATCAAATCTTTAACAAAACTTAATTGCAGCATTTCTTGGGATGTTTAAATTATGTCTCTAATTTCTTCCTTGAAATGTTGAATTTGATCAAACCCATACAAAATCCAAGTTAAGAATCTTCCATATCTACATATAGTTAATCCAACTACTCAAAAATTATTGAAACCAATGCATTTGATATAGAATATGGTGGCATTCTTAAACAAGTAAAGAATAATAAAGAATAAATAGTTGCATTCATTTTAAAACACTAGAATGATTTATAGCCAAATTATTCAAACCCTAAAAAGAAAATTTCAGCCATTATTTTATGTGTGTAAAAATTTTAAAGTGATTTACTAAATAAAAAATTTATAATTCATGTTGATTGCAAATATGCAAAAAAATGTTTTGAAAAAGAATGTTGTAAAAATTGCGTCAAAACATATTTTTTTACTAAATGGTAAATAATTTTGAATATTTTTTATTATAAGATTCAATATATTTAAAGTTCCTCAAATTTTTTACCAAATTTTCTTACAAAAGAATTTTTGTAGGGATGATAACCATGCTTCCTAGAAAAAAGAAAGATGAAAACCTTCCTCCTAACTTAACTTCCTAAAATACAAAACCAGCTTCAAAGTAAGGGGAAAAATGTTACCTCTTTAAAACCCAAACCAACTCCTAAATCCTGAGAAGTTAATGATTCTGACTTTTCAATTGAAACTCTCTAGGTATTTGCCTCCCAACTAAAAAAACCTCTCAAACTTAATAAAAAAAATCATAGGTTAATATAGTCGAAGAAGAAGAAGAAGAAGCCAAGGATATAATCCTTACCCAATCCAAAATACTTTAAACTATTGCTAAATAGAAAAACCAAATCACAATATTAGAAACTTCATTAACAGTAGTTGAAAATGTTGATCCCAAACTAATTAGAATAACTACTAAATATGTCAAAAAACTAAATGCCTAAAATATTTTCCATATAGAATCAAAATACTAGAGTAAAAACCTAAAAGAACTTTTTTTTAGAAGTCTTCCCAGTAAGGTAGCATTTCATTCTAGAATCACCCCTCCATTCTTAAAGCCCAAACTAACTTAACTTCCCAAAGTATGAAACTAACTTCAAAAAGTAAAAGGAAATAGATTGTCTCTTCAAAACCTAAACCAATTCCTCAATCTTAAGAAGTTAATAATTTTAACTTTTCAATTGAAACTATTTAGGCATTTACCTCCCAACTTGGAATGAGGACCTAGAAGAACTTTTTTCAAAAGTCATCCTAAAAGGGTGACATTTCATTACAGTCTCACCACTTTATTCTTAAAACCTAAAATAACTTAACTTCTTGAAATATAAAACTAACTTCAGAAAGTAAGGGGAAATAGGTTGCCTCTTTAAAACCCAAACCAACTCTTAAATCCAAAAATTTGATGATTTCAACTTTTCAATTAAAACTCTACAAGTGTTTGCCTCCTAACTTCATGAATCTTTCAAACTTACCAAAAAATCCTTTCAAACTTGCCTCATAACTGAAGAAGAAGAAACCAAGGATATAGTCCTTAGCCAATCCAAAATACTTAAACTTATTGCCAAATAGAAAAACTAAATCAAATAGCAAAAACTTCATTAAAAGTTATTGCAATTATTGATTGATTCCAAAATAATCAAAATAACTACTAAATATATAAAAAAAAGTCTAAAGTTTTCCCCAAACAAAATTAAAATACTAGAGTAAAACCTAAAAGAACTTCCTTTACAAGTCTTCCCAAAATGGTGGCATTTCATTCCAAACTTACCATTCCATTCTTAAAAATTTTATAAGCACATATTAGATTATTCTAGCTTAATTAAAATTGAACACAAACTAAAGAACGATGGTTTAAGTATGATGACTTATTCAAGTTTCAAAATTTTGAAAACTTTACATCATCTAATTGGGGTATAGAACTCTTTAAGATAAAAAAATTCATAAAACTTTATCATCTAAATTTAATCAGTTATTCATAATGGGTTTATTAAAAAACTTGGTGTATTTCCAAAATAGAAATTTATAGCATTCATGGTTGTTCTATTTTCTATAGGACACCAAATATTAAATTCTAAATTACTTTATTAGATAGTGGAACATCTTTGGCTTAATTGAAAAAATATTTGTAGAAAATATTAAAAAAGGAAGTGATATATTTAAATCTTGCTTTGATAATGAAAATCATGGTAATCAGTCTTCTTTGGGCTTATTCTTAGGAATATTGCTGTAATTCAAGTTTAAACTACAAATTTCCACTTCTTTACAAACAAGGATCTATCAAACAATAAGCTAAGTTTAATTAGTCTTCCAAGGTAGAAAAAATTGAAGTATTAAAATAGTTCCAAAAAAGGCCTTAATTTCATAAAAATGCAATGAAGGAATTAGTAGGTAGAAAAAATTGAAGTATTAAAATAGTTCCAAAAAAGGCCTTAATTTCATAAAAATGCAATGAAGGAATCAGCCAGTTTCTTCAAAACAAATCTTAATTTACAGTGCTGCATTAGCATCCTCTTCAAATAAATAAGATTATATTTCGCAACTAGAGAATATTCTCGTAATATTTAAATCTAAAAATAACGCAAAGTCTTAATGTTTCAATGGTTTAGAAAGAAATTTTAAAGATTTTACCTAATTAAATGAAGATGATTGTTATAGCATTGATCTCAAAGAAAATGATGATGATTTAACTTAGCAATTTTCTCTTTTTCAAATTTGAAATTCAAATCTAGAATCTTACCGATTCATGAAGACAAAATGCCTTTAGTGTTAATCATATGATGAGATTCCTAATGAAATAAAGATTTTACTTAATTAAATGAAGATAATTGCTATAACATTAATCTTGAAGAAAATGATGATGATCTAATTTAGTAATTTTCTTAATCAAATCTAAAATTCAAATCCAAAATCTTGTTGACATATGGAGTTAAAATGTTTTTATGAGATTCTCCATCAACTTTGTTTAAAGTAGTAGAATCTTTCAGCTTTTTTATGACTAAAATTGATGTAAAAATGTTATTTGTAACTAAACAAATATTGTAAACTATAGTGGCAAATTGTACATAGTCACTGTTATAATCCAACTTTACTTAGAAGTAAGTTATTTCTTAACTATAAACACCATGCTTCCATATCTCAAACAAGTTGTTATTCCCTCTCTTATAACTCTTTCTCTAATTCTCCTAGAGCTAGAGAGGCCCTAAAGGAAGGAAGAAATAAAGAAATGAAGTAAGAAACGCAAATAGATTGCAAAGTAAATGTTATGATATGCAAAATATAAATTGAAATTAAAATTTTCAATTGAACAAAGAAGGCTTAAAAAGAGAATTGCAAAAAAAGGATTGCTAACTTGTATAAGATATGGGAAGCGTAGTGTTTATAACTAAGGACTACCTTATTTATAAGCAAAGTTAGATTGCTATAATGACCGTGTATAGTTCACCATTACAGTGTACAATATTTGTTGTAATTACAAGTAATAATTTTATATCTTTAGTTATAAAAAAGCTAAAAGGTTCTTCTACTTTAAACAAAGTTAATAGGAAATCTCATCATACTTTCAGCATCAAAAACATTTTGTCTTCATATGTAAGTAAAATTTCAAATTTAAAATTGAATAAACTGCTAAGTTAGATCATCATCAAGATCAATGTCATAGCAATCACCTTTGTTTATTTGAGCAAAGTCTTCAAAATTCCCTATTGAATCATTAAAACATTAAGACTTTACTTTATTTTTAGATCTAAGCATCAAGAGAATATTCTCTAGTTATGAAATATAATTATGTTCATTTGAAGAAGAGGCTAATGCTATTGTAAATTATGATTTGTTTACAAGAAACTAGTCAATTCCTTTATTTGCATATTTGTGGAATTGAGGCTTTTTTTACAACCATTTTATTACTTCAAATTTTTTTATCTCAGAAGACTAGTTCAAGTTAGCCCACCATTTGATAAAACCATATCTTTGAAGAAGTAAAAATTTGCAATTAGGTGAAAGACTAAAGAAGCATGGGAAAATTGCCATGATATTCATTATAAAAGTAAGATTTAAATATATTTCATCCTTCTTTAATATTTTTAGGAAAGATTTCTTCAATTAGTCTAAAAATGTTCTACCACCTAATGAATTGATTTGAAATTTGATATTTAGTTTCCTGTAAAAAATACAACTAAGAATGCTTTAAATTTTTATTTTGAAAATATGTAATATTATACCAGGCTTTTTAATAATGTTGGTGTGAATAACCAATTAAATTTGGATGAAAATGTTTTATGAATTTTTTCATCTTAAAAGGTTCCATACTCCAATCAAATAATGTAAAAAAATTTTAAATTTTGAAAGTCAAATAAGTCAACATACTCATATCATCCTTACTTAATTTATGTTCAACCTTAATTGAGCTAGAATCATCTAATATGTACTTATAAAATTTTTTAGAATAGAGTGGCCAATCTAAAACAAAATGCCATCTTTTTTTAGGAAAACTTTTAAAAGAAGTTCTTTTTAGGTTTTACTCTAGTATTTTGCTTCTACTTATAAAATTTTTTAGAATAGAGTGGCCAATCTAAAACAAAATGCCACCCTTTTTTAGGAAAACTTTTAAAGAAGTTCTTTTTAAGTTTTACTCCAATATTTTGATTCTATTTAGAGAAGACTTTAGGCATTTTATTTTTTGATATATTTGACAGTTATTCTGATTAGTTTGGGATCAATAGTTGCAATAACTTTTAATAAAGTTCTTGTTATTTTGATTTGACTTTTCTATTTAGCAATAGCTTTAAGTATTTTGGATTGGCTAAAGATATATCATTAGCTTGTTCTTCTTCAACTATATTAGCCTAAAATTTTTTGGTAAGTTTGAAAGGTTTCTAAAGTTGTGAGGCAAATGCTTGGAGAGTTTCAATTGAAATGTCAACATCGTCAACTTCTTGGGATTTGGGAGTCAGTTTGGATTTTGAAATGATAACTTGTTTCCCTTTACTTTCTAAAGTTAATTTTGTATTTTGGTAAGTTAATCAGGAGGAATGTCTTTATCTTTCTTTTTTCCTTTTTTTGGAGGCATGGTTATTTTCCTTGCAAAAATTCTCTCATAAGAAAATTTGGTAAAGAATTTGAAGAACCTTTAATAAGTTGAATTTCAAAATTAAAAATGCTTAAAATTGCTTGCCACCTAGAAAAAAATCTATTTTGTTGCGATGTTTACAACATCCTTTTCCAAAATATTTCTTACAAATTTGCAATTAACATAAATTGTAAATTTTTTACTTAATAAATCACTTTGAAATTTTTACACATATAAAATAATAGCTAAAATTTTCTTTTAAGAATTCAATAATTTTGTTATACATTATTCCAGTGTTTTGAAGTGAATGTAACTATTTGTTCTTTATTGTTCTTTATTTGTTTATGAATGACACTATATCTTGTATTAAATGTATCAATTTCAACAATTTTTGACATAATTGGATCAGTTATATGCAAACATAGAAGACTTGTCGTTAGCATTTGGTACTCTCTTGATAGCTTCAACAGTTCATTAAAAGCCCTTGGTGTAATAAACTGCAAGCCCTTTAGAAAGAAAGACATAATAAAAAAAGGCTTTATTTTGGGAAGCGACAATGACAGAAGTTACTAATGCAACCAATTTAACATGAAATAAGCTTCCTTTAGTTTGTAAAGTAGGCTTTTTGATACCTAATTAGAGTTAACATGAAATGGATCATGAACGAAGATGTATTTGATGAATGATTCAATCCCTTCCCACCTATACAAGTTATTTTATGGAATGGGTTCCCCTTCCTCTATGTGAGATAGGGCGTATGTAAAAATAAAACCTAGATAAAATGTAGAACGCTAGTTGCTAATATAGTTACCATGCTTACCAGCTTTTACCATTGCTGCCTATAGATATAGAATGGAGGTAAGCAAAGGTAGCTTCAAAATGGCTTTTCAACCACGCTTTCCCTTCCTCGATAATTCACTCCTCTCCTGCTTTTGTACATATTATAAGGCAAGTGGCTTTCACTCCTCACCAAATGCTTTCCCTAGGTTAGGGCAAGACAGCAATAAGTAGTTTGCTTAAGGACCCCACCCCTTAAAAGTAAGATGTCAGTTGAAAGGGAGCTAGGAGCCAAGAGACAACTTATACTTTCTTAGGGCTTGCCCTAACATTTGAATAAAATGCACATGTAGAAAAGGAACTAACCCAGCCTTTTCAAGAAGGTTTTGCTTGGTAAGCGCTACTTATTCACTTGAACAATGCTCTAAACATGAAAGTGTGATGCCCTCTTCTCCTATGTTGAGCCATAGGCAACACCTCAGAGAAGATGTCATACAGGATGACCTAGGAGGAGAGGCCCCATGAAGTGTGATAAATGCACAATTGCACTTAAATTCTATGTGTTTCATCACTTATTTACTTAGCATCTTATGCAAATTGATTGAAAAAGGATACTTAGATGCTCGATATTTTGTTTTCAGGTTTTGAATTGACACATTTGAGCATTAGAAAAGGATCCGAAGGCAAAACCATACAAATTGTGGAGAATCGAAGTAAAGTTGCTCACTTGACAAAGAACACGGGGTATGGAAACCCCGTGTTTAAGGCCGTGTATCTTTCTGGACTGTTTCGAAGCTTCACTGAGCTGCTCAGAGAAGAACACGGGGTACAACATGGGCCATGTCATACCCCATGTATCATGCTGACCAGTCTTCGCAGAAGAACACGGGGTACAACATGGGCCATGTCATACCCCGTGTACATTACCAGTATAAGTTTTGTGCGAAAATTAAAAAGGGGAGGAGGAGAAACTAAAAAGAAAAAGAGGAGCTGCTGGGAGAAACCTTAGGAGAGACCCAAACTCACCAAAGGCAACTTCTAACGTGGATTCAAGCAAAGGATTGAAGATTCAAGCAAGGAATTTGTAGAGCTTCATGAATTGTTTGAATTCCCTCTCTGTTTTCTGGTTTTCTTCTAATTTTGTAATATTTTCACACTAAACCCTTGTGCTCAGCTTGGGTGAACTTGTTCATGGATTTATGGAATTGAATTTTATATAATCTAGCTTGATTTACTATTGATTTATGATTTGATTATGTTGTTTTGTACTTGAACAAACCAGTACTTTCGGAATATTAGATTTGTGTTATGGATTAATTAATTCTAGGTTGAAATGACCAATTAATTAATCGGACCTTGCATAATCATTGAGAATATCAATTAGACTTAGGAATTACGCTAATTGGATTCTTTTGCACAGGATGAAATGTCTGAAAATGAATTCTAAAGCAATTTTAATGCAACCTAAATAAGTGATTACTAGAGAAATTCTGGGCACTTAATCTTTTGGTTAGTAGCTAGTAGCCTTGCAATGAGGTATAACTTATTTTTGGTAATCCGGCAATCTAAATTAATAGTAAACTAAGTTAGAAGATTATATTCATTCCATAATGAAATGTACAAGGAAACCTTAAGCTGAGTACGCTTTCATTTCATTGAATTAAATCTTCTTGATAACTAAGCTCTGTTTTACATTCTATCCTTAATTCACACTATCAATTGATACGCCTAGATAATTTTACTTGAAATTCAGTTAGTATTCAATGTGCAATCCTTGTGGAGACGATAATCTTTTATACTATAACTCAACTTAACCCGTACACTTGCGGGATTGCGGTCAAATTGCTATAGAATAACTCCACGGGTGATAAATCAGGAATCTCATTAACTAACTTTAATGAAGGATTTCCCCAATCTTTATCTATTGCACCGAAGGATGAGTTACAACAATTGATTACAATATTATTATTTCTACAAGTAATTGTGCTTATGGGATTTCCACTTTTGTCTATCCCACATAAGCACTTTTTTACAATATTATAAATGAATTTGATTGCTGGAAAAAAAAATCTCCATCTCAACTACGATAATGAAAAATCAATCTTATGTTTTTGTTTTTTGCTTTAAAATGTATAAAAACTTGTTGGAAATAGCCTATTAGTTGATTTGGGAATGTATAGGAGAAAGAAAGATGCACAAAAAGGGATGCAAGCAAGGTTTGAAGACACTTGACCAATAGGAGAGGAAAGTCTAGTCAAGTTGCACACTTTCTATAGATTTTCATTATTGACTACATGCTATTAGAGATAGAGCAATGGGAGGTTCAGTCTTTCCATGCATTGCACTCAGTTCAATGATGAAACATATATATATATATATATATATATATATATATATATGATTGTACATGCACATGTGAAGATAATCAAGATTCGAAGGGTCGATCATAATCTTGTACTCCATTGATTTCAAGCACTTTATGTTTTAGTTGTTTAAATTCATTAATCAATTCAAGCATATGAAAATTTAGCTTATCAAACATTAATGCGAAAGCATAGGCATAGTCTTTTACCTTTGTTATTAATTTATTTCTTTGATTTCATGCTATAGAAGAATTGCAAAATTAATCCAGAGGGTGAGAGAGGTCAAACTGTCAATTAAATAATAGTTTGTGATCAAAATTTTGGATGAACTCAACCTCCATAACATTTTTATTCCCCCATTACTCCAAAAGCCAATGTGCAGAATATTGGGTGCAAAAGTTGGGCTCACTAATAAGTAAGCCTTCGTTTCATACGAGAATAATTTTGATGGTATGGTACTTGATGTTCTCTTGGACTTTTCTCTTTCAATGATCTGAATTTGACTTCTGGACTTATCACTCTTCATGGCATAAAGAGAAAAAATGATTTATATATCTTGTCGACTCCAAATGCAATCAAATTTTTGTTAAGGGCTTAGGAGATCATGGAAGTTTCATTGCATATGTTAAGGTTGGAGAAGAATTAATTGATTTTCTAAATGTTATTCATCAATTCATTTAATGGCGAATTTAAACTAAAATTTTTGGGTGCCAAATGAAAGGATGGTAATTCGTGTTATTCAGATTGATCTATTTATTAATCGTATCATTTGTATAGACCCATGAATCACCTGTTTAACTTATTTAATAATTTTAAATAATAAAATATATATTATAAAATTATTTATTAAATTTAATTATTTATTATTTTTATAAAAATATTTTTAATTATTAATAAAATATTATTTTAATTTATTATTATTTTATTAAATTAATAATTTTATATCTTTATTATATATATATATATCTATTTATAATTAAAATATTATTTATTTTTTAAATAAAATTATTAAAAATTTAATAAAAAATTTTAAACAGGTTGACGTGTCAATCTGAACCCGAATAAACGTATCGAGTTTGGTCATGTCAAAAATTACTACCTCTATCAAATGGATTATGCATAAAAAAATTTTACATAATTACTTGATACTAATAAATAGTTTTAAAAATTTTTGGAAAGGGCCAAGACCCTGGTCCAATGAAGCTCTGCCTCTACATTCATTTATTTATACCCTGATCACTTGATTTTGGCGTCTGAATTCTTTTATATTGGGTTTATTGTAGGATGTGTTAAATACAAAAATTATGTGGCCTAGATATGGTATGCGAACTAGTAATTTTTTCACACTTTGAGATAAGAAATTAAGAACTGCAGGGTGTCACCAATCTAATGATATACATAGTGGCATGAGCGTTTTAATAATGTATAAATACTTATCATTTCAGGAAAATGCAAAAATGCAGTTCATGAAAACAACAGAATAAATGCTGAAACCAATAAACTTTGGAAAACCTAAACCCAAGAATTCCATTACTTGAAGTAAACTATTAAATTATCAATAGACTTACTTGAGAATCTGAGAGGTATCTCTGTAGTCTGTAGTCTCAACCCAATTGTAGGATCATCTAGCAGTTTCCTCAATTTCCTTAATTCACCAGCCCCACTTTAGTAATTTACATTAAGAAGGCAGATTCACTAAACAGGTTGACTCTTTAAAAATGACCTGAGGCAATACAATAACCAACTATTATATCATAAAAGGACTGGAAAACAATACACCAACTACTCTAGAAATTAATTAGTCTAGTAATTGCAGAGACCCAAATCAACAATTGAGAAAAATAGAAAAAGGGAGAGACTCTACTCACTGATTGTACAGGAGTTGCTTTCTGGCTTTATTAGTTTTGTTTTTCTTTCCTCCACCGTTAGTAGCGGCGGCGGCTGAGCAACACCGCGAAAACACCAGAAGCAGACGCAACGGACTGAAGACATCAGAACACTGAGCAGGCCCACATCGTTTGAGAGTCTGAATCGGGTCGCATCCAGTGTCTATATATGAGGAGCGTGGGGAAAAGGACGGCAAATTCGCTATCATGGTGGGGAAGAAAGATCTCGTCTGTCGACAAATTCAAAATTTTCCAGCTGGTGAACAGGTCATAGTGGGGCGCACGATAAAGCTGATTCTAAACTGTAGTTGCTGCTCTTTATAACCATTATGTATTGGGCGAGGACATCATGCATACATGCCATGATGTGGCATATTATTTATCATTGATGAAACATTTGACGGGCTGTCATTCAATCGTGTAAATTTATTTTATAATAATATTAATAATAATAATAACAATTAGGATGTCCTTTGCCTTTGTGTTTATTATTTCCCTACTTAAAATAAGTATAAAAGTTCTAAAATAATAAGGATTAAAAAATGAAAATATGTTTGAGATTGACGATTAGTAATTGAAAAGAAAAACTTACAAAATAAAAAAAAATAAGATTGGATCTCAATTTTAGAATATTTTTATTAAACAATGAAATACGTAATTCATGTATATTTTTATTTGAATGGTTTAATTTATTTTCAAAATATAATAGTGAAAAATAAATTAACCTTAACAAAATTTCAATTAATGTATATTTCATTTGAAATATAATATTTTAAAATTGATATTAAAAATATTGATAAAATTTTAAATTTTCTTAAATAAAAAAACTTCTAGATAGGCGTAAAAATGCTTATGAAAAGGCTCGTATGTAATAAAGAAAATAAAAATAATAGAAAGAATACTTGAATTATAAAATAGAAAGAGTTACGGAGAAGAGAAGAAATTTTAATTTAAAAAAATAAATGCATTAAAAAGAAAAAAATGGAGTTGAATTTGGCAGGAAAAGAAGAAGGAACTGACACGCGGCATTGTGAGGCCCGGACTTTAAGCGGTAAAACTAGAAAAAGATCCGCAGGAATTCAATGGAAACTAACTTGTAACGATATATGGATTTAATTAATTTTAATTGTTAATAATTATAATATAAATTATAATTTTAAATTTTAAGATATTCAATTGATTAATATAAAATATATTGTCATATTTATATCATTTAAATAATTATAAAATTATTATATTCAAATTAAGTAAAAAAATATACTATATAACTCATTGCTAATAAATAAAACTATTATATTGTTGTAATATTATATTAATAGTGATCATTATCACAAGCAACATGATATATATACATTTAAATATTAAAACAAAACAAATTTAAAAAAATAATATAAAATTATATATATATATATATATGAAAGAAATAACATTTATTTATATGAAATAAAATGTATATATATCCATCCTTAATTCTATATAAATGTAAACTATGATAAATAATAAAAATAAATATTATTTAATTTACTGAATAATTTTTTCAAATATTTTTCAAATGAAAAATATCTATTTAATTAAAAACATTAATCTCTCTAAAAGTTACTTGTTGTAATGCACATATATATATATGTTAAATATAGCTAAAGATTGAAATTCAATTTATAATGGAAAAATGAATGTATATCAACTTTTGATAAAAATTTAATTGTATATATATTTCAATCTTTGACAAAAAAAAAAACTGCATTACATACTTTCTTAATACAAAATATGTAAAGTTCTTTCATCTTATCAACCTACAACAGAAAGACGAATGTACATTAACCTCATGTTACATCTAAAATTATAAAAAAAAATTATTTTATATAATAAAGCAAGTTACACATAATAGATTTACTCCACATAAAAAAATGGTACAAACTATAAAGAGAAAATGATATTGATAGAAGAAAATGAAAGAAATAAGGAAGTATTTTTAAAGAGATCAATACTCACTAATTAATAAATATAGTAAAGCAATGTGTCAGAAGGAATTAGTAAAGGCAGCAATCATCACCTCTTGAAATGGTGCTATAATGATTTAATAGATGGATATTATTAATAGCCAAATAATGTCACCTATAAATTAAATGGCTTGCATGATTAGAGTGGGGAATGATCATAGGTTTCATGGTTTCGAATTGAGAAATATGAGAGAGAGAGAGAGAGAGAGAGAGAGAAAGGTAAGATAAAAGAAGATCATCCAATAAAAAAAATAAGGCAAGAAGAATATCAATACTCATTTGACAAAAAAAAATGATGACAACATATATAAATAGTAAGGGTTTGAATATTTTTCAATGATGTAAATAGAGACATATAAATGGAAATGGAAATCAATTAGAAAAGAAGGCATGATTTTTATTAAAGTAAATGAATTAATTGCTAATCGTCTATTTTTTCTCATGAAAATCAATTGGTGTTGTATAAAGGAAAGAAATCAAAAATATTATTCTAGAAAAGAAGATAATGTATGAAAATTAAAAAAAAAAACTTACTAAATTGGAAAAAAATTAGAGTGGTTATTGAATTATGAAAATATAATAAATGAAGGAAAGAAATTAGGAATTTTTTTTCAATTTAATATAAACTACTATATATAAATAAGAGATTTAGTTGTAGAAAATGCGATCAATTAAGGAAACAAGTCAAAGTGATTATGAAAATACAATAAATGAAGAAAAAAAATAAGGGAGATTATTGTAGAGAGAAAAAATGTAGAAAATTAGAAAACTTAGTAAATCAAGGAAAGAAATTAGAAAGATTATGAAAATACAATAAATGATAAAAAAATTAAGGATTTTTCTTAACTCAATATAAATTGTTATATATTAATAAGAGATTTAATCCTTTATACTGATTGGGTGGGTGTGACTATTGTAGCACAATATTCATTGAAGAATGATAAATTGACACATAATAAATTATAAAAATAATAATTAGCATAAAAAGAGATGAGAAACATCATAACTATTATTTACTATTAAGATTACTCAATGACAATGGATAGAAGATTAATCAAAGAAAGTCAAATGTGTTCAAAAATTATGGAATCATCACATTATTTTGAATGATGTTACATTAAAATAATGTAATCTTAGTTTAAATTTTGAAACACCTTTTTGAATATGATATTAATGGTGGTATTTTTCCTTTTGTGTCTAGCTCATGTATAAGAATCTTCAAAACTTCTCTACTTTTAATTCTGGATAGTGCAACATATAATTGACTATGATTAAATACTAACTTTGGCAAGTAGAGATTAACTCTTTTAAGTGACATTGCATATGATATGGTGATCTAAAATTGTCTTCTTTGAAGTTTAAAAGGCCATCTTGATTATGACAAATTAAGTATCATCCTTGGTAAAAATGAGTTAGTTCCAATATTTATGCCACTTAATATTGCCACTTCAATCATATGATCAATCATTTGTGTAACAATTAGTCTAGTACCATTACAAAGACTAGTTGATTGGTCTATGTTGCAAATTAGCATAATTGGTACATCAATTTTAAATTTCAACTTATGGTTTGGTAAACTAGAACACTGCAGATTATTTAGCACCTCAGGTGTAATCATGGCAACTTAATATGATTTGTTCATGCTTGTCTTACAAATTGAATTTAAACTGCAGTATTCTTTCTCTTTTGATTCAATATGTGATAGCATGTGAGTATTAACTTCATTAACAATGCTTAACCTAGGTGCCAAAATAGCATAATCCATTAATGTCTACTTGTCAGATTGCTTTTTCATTAAAAAGGATATATCAATTCAACAATTGCTCAAATAGGATCAAAATAACCAATGATCAAAAGACCATTTAGTATTCTAATGTTAGCTTCTCCATCATTTAGTTATGTTGCATTTCCATTACCTATGCTTAGAATCCATTTTGAGAATTCTTTTAGTATCCATTTTGAGAATTCTTTTAGTTTATCTATTATAGCTGTGTTCGATTTTGAAGATTGAAGACACATGTTCTTTGTCAACTTGAATACATGACAATGTTCCCATAACCTCTAGGAATTATGAGTAAAATTTGTCTAAAATCACCACCAATTACAATTGTCTTCCCACCAAATAGTATTAAATGGTTGTCTTTGTCAAATTGCATAATATCTCTCAAAGTTTGAACCATTGGTGCTTCATCCCATATGATTATATGTATTTTCCTCAATAAATAGGCTTGTGGACTTCTTTGTTGTATGTTGCATGTAAAATCTTCATTAATATCCAAAAGAATACCAAATCTTTGGTGAGCAATATGTTTGCTAGGTAAAAAATGAAAACAATCCCACTAGATGCAACTATCAATACTATTCTTCCCTTTAAGCATAATAAAGAAGTTACAACTATCCATAAATAAGTATTTTCAGTATCACCATATACATACAAAAAGAAAATACCTCCCTCCATTAAATGCACAGCATTTATCAAAGTGTTGAAAATGGTTTTTTTTGCTCATTTGTCATCGTTGTCTACAGGGATGATGTTTCAATTCTCAAAAATTCCTTGTCATTATATGCTAGTAGTGACCACGTGCGCTACACGAAACTTTTTTTAAATATGTTATATCAAAATTTATAAATAATTTTAATATTAATTAATTTTTTTAATTAAAACATAAACATTATTAATAATTATAAAGTTTTGTAAATAATGATTGTCTTAATTAAATTAAGCAAATTCTTAATAAATTATAAAAAACCAATATATGCCAGTACATATCTATAATATTTTTTTAATTTAATCATGATATTATTGAAATGTTAGCATTTTTACATAAATTTTCATTATTTAACCCTATTAACTAATTTTAATATATTAATATATAATTGTGTTATTACAAAGTAGTACTGTGCATTGCTAAAATTTAAATAAATTTATAGAAAGAACTTTATATTAATTTTTTTATCATTCTATCAACACTTATTATTTAAGAGGTACGTAATTTAAATTTGCATGTCTATTTTCATATAAATATAACATCAACCTTCCGGGCATTATATTCCATGAACTCAAATTAATAACGATTATTTTATCTTAATAAATATTTTTATATAAATTATATATTATTGTGTTTAATAAGCGTGCATGTTTTATGGTTGACAATTATGTTGTTTAAATTTTATATGTGCCTTAAATTACAAAACAAACCTTAAAATATAACATATTGTCATGATTTGATTTCCAAACTAGCGTAAAGATAATAACCTAGCATCTTTACAAGCTTTTTTCAACTAAAGTATTTTCTGAACCTTATTATTTTTTGAAAATAATTTTTATATATGAAATACAAATATTGAGAATTTCACTAATTCTTTTATATATTTACGGACATACATATATTTCACCAAAAAATCAGCATTTGAAAATCTTAGTAAATAAGATTTGTTTCTTATAGAAAATAACTTCGAATTCAGAAAATAAATTTATTGAAAACAAATCTTATCTTTGAAATAAATAATTGCACAAAATAGAAGATTCCTTTCTTTCATAAATATTTTGTACATATATAAATTTTTCTATTTTGAAATACTTTATGGATGAGGTGAAAGTAAGTGGAGAAAGACTTCTGATTCTTTTGAAAAAAAATTAAGTTTCAAACCATATAACAAATACAATAAAATCAAATCAAATTAAGAAAAACTTAGGAAATCAAATGATCCTATCTTTTTACAAAATTTTGCTTTAGAGATAACATACTTTTCTTTTTCAAATTAAGAAACCAAACATCTTTCTTTTGAAAATGAGAATGCCCATATACCATCTTTTAAAAAAGAATATCCTTTTATAATTCATTCTAACTTTTTAAAAGTTTTATTATTCTCTTTTTTTAACCAGTGGGCGTGAGCTATATGAAATTTTTCATAAACAATCTTAAATAACCAAAGCATTATCATATATATATATATATATATATATATATATATATATATGAAAACAAAAATACCATAATTTAAAAATAGTAAAATGCATCCATCCTTTAATTAAAATAAGCATCATTAGTCTATAATTTCACATAAGCTTGAAATATCTAGGTTATGCATACTACTTTCCAATTTTTCCTACTTTTTTTTATTCAACTACCAAATATTTATAAACGTAATCACACAGAAAGATGAGTAGCGTATTATACATGAAGTTTCAAAATAAAAAACTTTTTGAAAAACAAAAGCCTCAATGTTGGCCAGTACTAGACGGCGATCCTCGAGCTTAATGTCATCTAGAGTTAGGACTGGTGGAGTTGTCGGTGGAGTTGTCGGTGGAGCTGGAGGTGCTGAAGGTTCTGGAGCTATGAACTGGGGCTGATTAGGTTCATAAAACAAGTGGTATTGCACATCAAATGGAAGTAAAGGATCCCATAAAAAAGACCCTCCATGCAGCCAAAGGTACTTGTACCTCTGATGTCACATGAAATCCTAGTAAATCAACAGCATGAGCATCTAAATATGCATGGTATGGATCAGGTGCTATTGTTTCTAATTGCACAAATCTCACTCAACATATATAAGCAACACCAAATTGATCACCCTAATGGAATAGTAGAACTCTAATTGGTATCATTCGTACACAATCTTAAAAAGCTACCACCTACAATTATTCACCTTAAAGGGCTTCATCAAGCTATGTATATCTGCAAAATATCAACATAGAGAGGTTGAGTAATAATTACTTAGTGAATGGATACCTAACCTTTATTCCAATAGGTTTCAACTAGAAGATCATATATACATGAAATATATATTAAAAACATTTTTCTTACCAAAATACTTTAGCATTTTTTTTTTTTTTTGCATTATATTAGCATTCAAAAATGGTATAAGGTATATAAGGTTATTTTCTTGTTACTTTGAACCTTTATCCCACTCGTCCCATTCTTATCCCTCTCCACTACTTACCATGCATTATTTCTTAACACAAGAATACAAGGTGTTAACCTAATTCCTTTTACTCTCTACAAAACAACTTAATTCTGAATAATTCTGTGAACTTTCGATATTCATATTCACATTTATATTCATAATGAATCATTATAGCATAGTAGGGATATCCTCATAGTTATCAACTCATTTATTAACAAGGATAATACACACAAGCCTACAACCTCGTAGTTGTTAACTTAATCAATAGTAAGGACAATGCATGAGGAAATCTATACCACTATTATCAAATTCATATACACAATAGCCTTGTCACAATCATTTCCAAGCCTATTGAGAGGGATTTTTATTTAATAAAATTAATATTTTTAATTATTGTTTTTAAATTATTGACTATAAACATAACCTACATTGATAATAACATTTTTGTGAGAAATAGGAATGTATAAAATTAAATAAATTATGATGACTATATTATTATTATTATTATTATTATTATTATTATTATTATTATTATTATTATTATTAGGAAGAGTAAATTACTTTTCTAATAAATATTTAAATATGCATGAAGACACATAATAAAGTGATAGGTACTGAATTTTGTTAAAAAAAAAAAACTTGTATTATTAGTCAATATAATTAAATGAGACATAATTCAAAAAAATATTATGATGAACTAAAAATATCTAGCTACTCAAAAAATTAAGAACATAATTATAAATACATTATTGTTTAACAGTAATATTTAAAAAAAGTAATCATTCAATTTTTTTAAAGACAATAAAAATTTATAACAACATTAAAATTTTAAATCTCTCAAATTAATATTAATATAACATATTAAAGGGCGATTAAAATTTGTATCCTGATCATATTCTTTAAATAAAAAATTGGATAACAAACTATTTAACAGCTCCTATTGTTGGTCTTACATATTTAGGAAGAGAAAGAATTACTAAAAAGTTACATCCATTAATGGATGGGGATTATAAAATTTTCATGGAAATTAAATAAATGATAACTTATTTACCCTTATATGTTTAAAATGTGTTTACATAATATTTGATTTTTTAGGAAAAGGAAAGGTAGACGCAAACCCACCAATCACCTTTATATAGTCCTATAGATTATTGTTGTTTTATTCGATGAATTGGACATAAAGAATTCTATTATAAATTAACTTAAGATTAACAAACGCGACAATGCAATCATCTATTCATGATTATATTCACTTTTATTTTATTCAATGGTAATAGCAGTTTTTGCCAAATGATAAATTTTATCTAGATTATGATTTCATTGAATATAGAATTATGGTTATGAAAATAAAAATATTAATTTTTGAATGTCTTCTAATATGTAACTTTTAACTTTTTCTTTTTCTTTACATATAGTCTTATGATTCTTTCTAGCTTCTTATAAAAAAATTGAAAACTTTAGGCATTATTATAAATTCTGAACATTTTTGCATTAATTGTAATATCTTTCTAACAAATAAAGACTTAAATTTTTATTACCGAGTATATAGTTAAAATTTGAATAAATATCTATCATAATTTATTTTTTAAAAAAGAAAACATTTACAAATATTTTATGATATCACTTTGGTCCATGGATCTGTAATGGCTCATCTAATTAGTGCATACAAAATATAAATACAAATATTATATTATAGATATGAAAAAAATATAAAATAGATCCATCTTTTAAAATATTTTTGTTAAAAATTGGATTATTCTAGTCTTATACTGATTTTTGTTTATTAAGTTATAATTATATTAGAAAAAAGCATTAAAAAATAAGTAATAAACTTCATACAATTTTTTGCAATAACTTTGGACGGTTTTGCTTGTTAGGTTTACATTAAAATAACTATTTTTTAGTGGTTAATTAATTTTATAATATTGTAAATATAATTTTACAAACTAATTTTCTTCTTAAATAATAAAAAAATAAAATTTGGAAACCAAAAATCGCCCATTCTATGGTGGGTAGTTATTAAGCTGAAAATGCAGACAAAATTCCATGTAAAATATTTTCAAATTACATCCTAACCCCTTACATTTAAATTAAAATTATATTTAGTTTTTTGAGAAAAGGAAAAAATGGGTGCAAAATTTTCCAATTGCCTATATATATATATATATATATATATATATATATATATATATATATATATATATATATATATATATATATATTTATATAATAAGTAACAAAATTCATACAATTTTTTGCAATAGCTTCAAATGATTTGACTTGTCAATTTTATATTGAAGTGATTATTTTTAGTGGTTAATTAACTTTATGATATTATAAGTATATTTTTTACAAATTAATTTCTTTTAATTAAAAGTTGGAAATGAAAACCCACCAATTCCATAGTGGTAGTTATTAAGTAAAAAATGAAGACAAAAATTCCATGTGAAAAGCTTTAAAATTATATCCTAATCCCGTTGCATTCAAATTGAAAGTAACTGATATTTAATTTTTTGGGAATAGAAAAAATAAAGTCCAAAATATTTCAATTCTCGCTATATTAGTATAAATTAGTATAGATGGTTAATGAAATAAGTACTTATATTTCTTTGGATTAATGGTAATATTGTTTTTATTGAGAAAAATACTAGTTTGTATAAATATTATTATTGTTCACAATATTAGTATTTGTTCTTATTAATAAATTATTCATAAAAATATTAATAAAGTTACTCACCTTGTGTTATTGTTTAAAAGGTAGGTATTTAATTTTATTAACAAATTATTGTCAATAAAGTATATGGTATAATGATAGTGATTTATTATCGCATCTTAAAGGTCATGAGTTTGATGTAAATGGATGTTATTCATAATAATTAAAAAATTATTATTATTTTGTGTATAGTTATTTTACATTTAAAGTGTTGAAAATTATTGTTTAATCCAACTATCTTTAAAATATATGAAAGTTACATTCACTATTTTGAAAAAAAAATGAAAATCTAACACCAAACTCACCAATTCTCATTATATAGTCGTATAAATATAAAAATTAAAAGTTGGAAACCAAAACCCACAAATTCCATAACGGGTAGTTATTAAGCTGAAAATCAAAATAAAAATTCCATATAAAATGTTTTAAAATCACATTCTAACCCCTTGTAATAAATTTATCATTACTAGGTAGTTTAAGGGTAAATAAGATTATTATGAACTTGAGATTATCTTGATTAACCTTAAAATCATTGTTATCTTATAGTTTTATTAAAAGTCTTAACATGTTTTTGTCTTGCTTAACTCATATTATTGATAAGCTAGTCATCCTAAAACTCTTGAAATTTTTCCAAGTTTGGGGCACTTAATTGGACAGCTATATAAATTATGTATTACTTGAAAAAGGAAAAATCATAGTTGTTTTAATATTCATTGATCTAAACATGATTTTTAATGTGTTTTTAAACATCTTTAAGTAGCTTTTTAATAAGGTGAAAATTTATAAAATTACCAAATTTTGTAATTTTGAACTAAAATCTAAAATTTAGATATTTGATTCTTTAATGTATTTATTTTTTTTTTATATTTTATTTGAATCCAAATGAGGGATATTTCTTTATTTACATTTATGTATTAAGTAAATTAAAAAATGAATGGATATTAAAAAGTAAATTAAAGATGAATAAAGATAAATGGAATTAAGGTACAAAATAAGCCAAATCTAAAATAACCCAAGCAAAAAGCTTGCTATCTTGTTAACCAAACATGCCCTTTTTCCTTTTATTATACAAAGCCTTCAAATAGCAATAGGGCATTTCAATGCCCAACCTTAATAGTAAGAGCTTTTCTCTTTTTTTCTTCCTCTTTCACTCAACACCACCTAAAATTAATCAATTTTCTCACATTTTCTTATGATTTCCATTGCCTTACTACTTATCTTGCTAAAATACCACTCATTTCATGACTTTGCAGTTTTAAGGCTTTAAAAAATGGTTAAATGGCCAACCCCAAGTAAACTTACTCTGAGATCTTTGATTCCTTGTTCTAAAATGGTAATCTCGAGGTTCATTCTCTTGATTAAGGGTTATACTAGCTTAGTTTAGGTTATATGTAATTAATAATCAAATTATTGATAGGTTATGGCTTAGGTTTTGAGGATCCACAATAGTATCTTGACGACATTAGTAGGATTTGTAGAGCATTTGGTTATTCTTTATAAAGATCGATTCAATTAGCAAAATTTAGATAATAAGATATGATTTAAACATGGTTTGATGCTTAGATGAAAACAAGACCTTAAGGATCACTAGATACAACATGGCAAGAATTTAGTGAGTCTTTTAGGGAGAAGTTCCTCCCAAAAAGTGTAAGAAGGGTAAAGGCTAAAGACATTGAAACCTTGAAGTAATTTCCTAACATGACCATGACAAATAATGAAATTTGTTTTACATAATTATCCCACTATGCTCCCTACTTGGTTCCTATAAAAAGGATAAAAATTGAAAGATTCATAGATAGGTTAGTAAGGCTCTTGTATTGAGTTGTGGCACCACAGATGAAGATATTTCCTTCTTATTTAGTTAGAGTTTATTGTGCAAGGATGCTAGAAATAAGAGAAATAGAAGGGTATACCATGTAAGAAAAGTTAAAAAAAGGCAAAGATTGAGGGAAGTTATGATATGCATAATAGTACAAATAAAAGGAAAAAGCCTCAAGCATAACAAAAGGTTCTACAATTAGGTTTAGGATTCACTAGACAGTTATTAGTTAATACATAAAAGTCAAAATACAATTAAAGAGGATAAGGACTAGCAAGTTAAGCACGCTTCAAATAATCTAACAAAACGAGAACTCCATATCCAACTTATAGAAGATATCATTCTAAACAATGCTTGTAGGGGATAGGAACCTATTTTTAGTATGGCCAAGTTAGTCATTTAAAGAAGGATTGCCCTCAACTGCATAGTGGTTTCAAAAGGATCAATGCACATAGCGTTACCACTAGCCCAATAGCAACCTAACCTGTAAAATAGATTTCAACTTAAAAGGTAATGGATGGTAAAGGATTAAGAGATAGAACTCAAGGTTAGCCAAATAAAGGTTAAGCATATGTCTTTGCTTTGACCCTACAAAATACTTAACTATCTAATGCCATTGTGACAAGTATACTTCTAATATATTCTTATAATATACATGTGTTATTTGACCCCTAGATTTATGCATTCCTATATATCTATCTTATTTGCTTCCTTATTTAGTAAAGGCTTAGTATTGTTAGATTAGTCTTTCTTTATTGCTACACCTATCAAAGAGTTTATAATTGTTAAATACATATATAAGTCTTGTGAGGTAGTGATGACTAGCAAGGAGATTAAGGTAGAGTTGATTATTAAATATAATGGACTTTGATGTGATCTTGGTCATAGATTAATTAGATACCTATATTGTCATTCTTAGCTACCACTTGAAAATTGCTAAGTTTGACCTTCTAAGCGAATCATCCTTTTTTATCCAAGGTGATCAGAGTTTGGCTCTATACAATCTTATTTTTGCACTTAGAGCACAGAAATTATTGAGAAAGAGTTGTTAAAGTTTCTTAGTAATAGTTAAAGACATTGAAGTGATATTATTGTTCACATAAGGGGTAAATCTTGATAAAGTTCCAATTGTGAAGGAATTTAGTGATATTTTTCTAGAAGAATTACATAGCTTACCTTTAAAAAGAGAGATTAAGTTCTATATTGATTTAATTTTGAATACACAACTTATATATATTCCTTAATATCATACAAAGCCAACAAAACTAAAAGAATTAAAGGATCAACTTAAGAATTTGTTAGATAAAGGTTTTATCCATTCAAATACTTCTCCTTAAAGTGTTCCTTTACTTTTTGTTAAGAAGAAAGATGATTCATTTTAGTTGTATATCGATTATAGACAATTAAATAAAGTAACTGTGAGGAACAAATACTTTTTACCCCTATAGATGATTTATTTAATTAACTTTGAGGTGTATGATCATTTTCCAAGATAAGTCTTCGCTCAGGGTATCATCAATTGAGAATTAGAAAGGAAAATATACCTATGACTACATTTTGGACTTGTTATGGGCATTAAAAGTTCTTGGTTATGTACTGTGATTTGATAAATGCTCTAGCTACATTTATGGATTTAATAAATAAAGTTTTCAAACCTTTCCTTGATCAATTCATCATATTGTTTATAGATGACATCTTAGTGTATTCCAAGAGTAGAAAAGAGCATGAATAACATTTAAGGATTATTTCACAAACTTTAAGAAATTAATAGTTATATGCAAAGTTTTCTAAGTATGAATTTTAGTTAGACTATGTAACTTTCCTAGGACATGTTATCTATAAGAATGGTACACAAGTTGATCCCAAGAAAGTTGAAATAGTGCAACATTGTCCAACGTCAACTTTTATGATTAAGATTCATAACTTTCTTGGCCTAATAAGTTATTATCACCACTTTATCTAGGAATTTTCTAAGATAGCAACCTTTTTAACAAAGTTAACATAAAAGAATATGAAGTTCCAATGGTTAAAAGCTCATGAAAAAATCTTTCAAAGCCTCAAAACTTATCTAACTACCATTCCTATGGTAGCTTTACTTTTAGATCAAGTTGATACATTATATATTATGATGCTTCAAAATTTAGACTTAGGTACATTTTGATATAGCTTGGATAAGTTATTTATTATGCTTTTAGGCAAATCAAGATACATGAACAAAATCATCCTACTCATAATTTTGAAATGGCAATAGTTAAGTTTGCACCTAAAATTTAAAGGCATTACTATATGGTGAAACCTATGAAATTTATAATGATCATAAAAGCCTCAAGAATATATTCAAGCAAAGAGATCTTAACCTTAGGCAAAAGAGATGGAAAAAGTTACTTAAGGACTATGATTACACAATCTTGTATCATTTAGGAAAGACCAATTTAGTGATGAATGCCTTAAGTAGGAAATCTATTGGCAACTTAGCTTAAATTACTGAGACAAGGAGAACATTTATTAATGAAATTCATAGTCTACAAAAGGGTCGAGTATAACTTAAAGTTAATAACCTCGGATTATTTTTAGCATATATCTAACTTTATTCCTTTTTAATTAAGCTCATCAAGATTACTCAAGTTTATAACCTATAATTGTGCAAAATGATGGAAGAAGTTAAAAATGAAAAAGCTAATGATTTCATCACTAATGCTAGGAGAGTCTTTCAGTATGGAAGTTGCTTATGTGTACCTAATGTAAGGACTTTATAAGACTTATGCTAGAGGAAGCTCATGTACTATTCATCTAGAATCAACTAAGATGTACTAAGACTTAAAACAATGTATTAGTGGGATGGCACAAAGAAGGACATAGTTGACTTGTATCTTGGTGCTTAATTTGCTAACAAGTAAAAGCCAAACATAAAAAATTAGCAAAGGTGCACCAAAACATTGAAATACTTGAATAGAAGTGGGAAAGAATTACAATAGACTTTATGAATGGGTTACCTCATACAACTAAGGGATTTGAGTCCATTTAGGTGTTTGTAGAAAGATTGACTAAATCATGCATTTTCTTCCTATGAAGATAACTTATGGTTTTGCTTAGTATGCATAAATCTATAATGATAAGATTGTTAGGCTTCATTAGGTGCCCATATCTATCATATCCAATCATAGACTACAATTCACAACTAGATTTTAGAAAGCTTTCTAAGAAGTTTTAGGTACACAAGTAGACCTTACTATAATTTTTCATCCTTAAACAAATTGGCAATAAAAAAAGACTATTCAAAATTTAAAAGACATATTAATAACATTTATCTTCGACTCTAGAGGAAATTAGGTTTGCTACTTACCTTTGATAGAGTTTGCCTACAATAATAGTCATTAAGCAAGTATTCAATTAAAGCTTTGTATGGAAAGCATTATAGGTCTTTAATTGGTTGGTTTTAGGTTATGAAGCTAAAATCTTAAGGCCAAAATTGGTGCAAGATTCCAATGAAAGACTCATTTGATAAAAGAAAGATTATTAAAATCCAAAAGTAAATAAAAAGCATATGTTAATCATCAATGCTCGAACTTAGAATTTATAATTAGAGATCATGTATTTCTTAAGGTCTCACCTATGAAAGATATGATAAGATTTGAAAAGAAAGGAAAGCTTAGTCCAAGATACATGGTTACTTTTGAAATTCTTAAGTGAGTTGGCACAATAGCCCATCATTTAGCACTTATTCTAGAGCTTATGAGTGTATACCCTGTGTTTCATGTTTCCATGCTCAAGAAATACTTGCCCAAACCTTTATACATATTCTAGCCATAATCTTTCAATTAGATAAAGATCTTTCCTACAAAGTGCAAGTAGTGACCATTGTAAATCGAGAAGTTAACAAGTTTCACTCTAAAAAGATAGCTTTGGTAAAAGTGATATGGCAAAACTATGGTAATCGAAAAGCAACATGGGAATATGAAGATGTCATGTGTGCTAGATATCCATATTTTTTCAATAATCAAGATTAGTACTTTGTTTGAGGAAATTTAAGGATAAATTTCCTTAAAAGAGAAAAATGTAACAACCTTCCCATTAATAGGTAGCTTAGATATGTTATAGTGGAGTTTAAAAGTAGATAAGACTATTATAAACTTAGAATTATCTTAATTAACCTTAAACCATTGTTATCTTATAGTTTATTAAAAGCATTTAAATGTTTTTATCCTGCCTAGCTCATGTTGCTGATGACCTAATCATCAGGAAATTCTTGAAATTTTTCTAAGTCTAAGGTGCTTCAATGGAAAGCTATATAAATTATATATTATTTTAAAAGAATTCCAATAATAATTAATTTAATATTTATTAATCTAAACATGATTTTTAGTGAATTTTTGGGCATCTTTAAATGACTTTTAATGAGATGAAAATTTACAAAATTGCTAAAATTTATAATTTTGAGCTAAAATCCAAAATCTAGATTTTAATTCTTTAGGATTTTTATTTTTATTTTTTTATATTCTATTTGAATTCAAGTATAGGGTATTTCTTTATTTGCATTTATATCTTAAATAAATATCTTATTTACTTAAATGATTCATTTACTTAAATGACATAAATGGAATCAAGGTGCAAAGTAACCTAAACATAGAATAACCTAAGCTAAGAGCTTGCTATTTTATCAATGAAACATGCCCTATCCAAGGAACCAAACATGCCTTTTTCCCCTTATTATATAAAACTTTTAGACAGTAACAGGGCCTTTTAATGTCTAACCTCAACAACACGAGCTCTTCTCCTTTCTTTTTCCCTTACTCAAATGCACTTAAGATTGATCAACTTTTCTTATATTTTCTTGTGATTTTCATCACTTGATTGCTAATTCTTGTTGAAATACCACCTATTTTATGACTTTGTTGCTTTGAGGCTCTCAAAATTATTGAACAACAAACCCTAAGTTGACTTATTCTGAGATTTTTATTCCTTGCTCTAGAAAGGTAATCTTAAAGTTCATTCTCTTAATTAAGAGTTATATTAACTTAGTTTGGGTTGTGAGTAATCAATAATCAGATTATTGGTAAGTTACGACTAAGGTTTTGATTTGGAAGTTTTTCATATAAAGATAAATATTAGAAGTTTAATGTATATGAGCTAATTAATGGTTTGAATGTCATTTGGTGCTTGTAGAAGGTCCAGAAGTTCCATTTACGAGCTTCGGTTGTCCATGAAGGGTTGTAATGTCAAAACTAAAAGAAGCAACCATTATTGTGAGTAGATAATGTGTATTTCAACATGTTTTCATATTTTTCAACTACTTCTATGTTTTTAAATCATTATTTTCATTATTTATACTAATATATTATTTTTTATCTACATTTTTAATTCCTTATATACTTTAAAGCCTTAAGTACACCTTAAACAAGCATCTTGAAACTTTTTTTTAAGTTATGGTTATGAAAAATGATACTAAATTGATACTACAATGATTCAAATGAGACAAGTGAATGGATATAGTGAAAATGAAATTCTTAAGGAATATGTTTGTTTGAAAATGTTTAAAGCCTATGTTATATTAATGATGAAGTGGTTTTGGATTATGAATGTAGTATAAATCGTACTTGTGGAAATGAAAATGATGATGATAAGGTTGAAAGCCTTGATAAATTATTTGTAAACAATTCATGGATGGAACCTTTATGAATTGTGCATGGTTAGAACTTATATAGTTTATAAAGCATATTTTAATTATAATTATGTTAATTAAAATTATTAACTAAAATGAATTTTCTTTTCATAAATTTTTTCTAATTATAAACTTGTTCTTTAGAGAAGACTAGTTGGAAACTACCCTTGGTGCACTTTAAATAGTTTATATCACCTAAAGGATAGGCTATAATACACTTAAAGGTAAACATATAGTTGATATCACCCTCGGGGTTGACTATGATACACCTAAAGGCAAGGATGTATGGTCTCACACTAAGAACAAGCTATGATACACCCAAATGTGAAGGTATGTTTATGTCATACTAAGGATGGGCTATGATACTCTTAAATATGACAAGATGGTTGGTCACTCTATGAGTTTTATACTTAATAGACTAGAAACCTCCCACTTAACTATTGTTTACTTTAAACTTTTAATTGCTATTACTTCATTTTACATTATGTTTTATATTGCTATGAAATTAACAAATTATATTTATTTTTTATACTTTTCTATCTTGTTATACATTGAAAATCTTGATATTTCTTGTACAATTTATTATCAACTTATTTATTTTGACTTTAAGTTTCCTTGAAAAACTCATGTTTTAGCTTGTTCTACTTTAGTTTGGGTGCATATTATCTACTTATTGAGTCAATGACTCACCTAAATGTTTTCTATATTTTTCAAACAGAAGTGAAGTTCTAGTTTTATCATCCTCGACACCATAAATATAAGAATGTCATATAAGGTTTAGCCACACATATTGTCCATGTGGGCAAAGAGCTAAAGTTTGCTATTTTGTGTTAAGTAGATAAATTGAACTCTTATATGTGCTCCAAACCCATAGGCAGGATCTAACTTTTGTTGTGTCATAATCTGCTTAATTTTGCAAAGAACTTTGTTTATGTAAATATGATTAACCATGAAATACTTAATGATAGTTGGATTATGAAAGCCTATGATAGGGTTAATGAATATGCTAATGTTGTGATTATAGTATTAATTATGAAAAGTGTAACGTTCATATTAGGACTATTAGGCCTACATGTATATATAGATATACAAGTAACATGTACCAAGTTCCAGGTTTTCAAATGTCATAAAAGGCTTGCATGGCCTAGTTCTTGCATGTGTTCCCTTAGGCCATGCATCAATTATGGCTTCTAGTTTAGGTCATTACCCCTAATTACATTTAAATTGAAAAAGACTTACATTTGGTTTTTTTGGGAAAAGGAGAAATAGGTTCCAAAATTTTCCAATCTCCTTTATATTAGTATAGATTAAAAAAAAGTAATAAATTTCATACAATTTCTTGCAATAACTTTGAACAATTTTACTTCTCAATTTTATATTGAAATAATTATTCTTTAGTGGTTAATTAATTTTATGATATTTTAAGTATATTTTTTTACAAATTAGTTTCTTTTTTAAATAATAAAAAAATTAAAAATTGGAAATCAAAACCTACTAATTCTATAGTGGTTAGTTATTATGCCAAAAATGGAAACAAAAATTCCATGTAAAAAGTTTCAAAATTTTATTCTGATCCCTTTACATTTAAATTAGAAATAACTTATATTTGATTTTTTGGAAAAAAGGAAAAATGAGGTCCAAAATTTTTCAATCTTCATTATATTAGTATAGAATTAGCATAGATGATCAATGAAATAAATAATTATATTTCTCTATATTAATGGTAATATTATTGTTTATTGAGAAAAATATTAATTTTTATAAATATTTTTACTATTCAAAATGTAAATATTTATTCTCATTAATAAATTATTCATAAAATTATTAATAAAATGTTTGGCTTAGTGTTACCATTCAAAAAGTATGTATTTTTTTTATTAATAAGTTATTTTCAATAAAATGTTTAGCCTAATAGTATTAATTTATTATTACATTCTAAAGGTTATGAATTTGATACAAAGGGATCTTATTTATAAGAATTATTATTATTATTATTATTTAGTGTGCAATTATTTTATATTTAAAGTTGTTAAAAATTAATATTTTACCTTATGGTCTTTAAAATCTATGAAAGTTATATTTAGTATTTTGAGAAAATAAAAAGTGGATACCAAACTCACCAATGCCCTGTATATAGTACTATAGATATTACAACATAATGGGTATTTTACTAAACTATTTATCAATTCATAGATTTCATAATTTCAACAATATAAGGTCAAAATATTGTCCATGCCATAGTCATCATATACATTCTCATATTATCATATTTTCTAAAATCTAATTCACATATTTCATCACAAAACATTCAAGAGTTCATTAACTCTTTCATTCAAATTCTTGTAATAAACATTAAGAGTTTTTATTCAAACTCCCATTCAAAAAAAAATCATCAATATTTCATTTCTCAAATGTACATTTCCATCACCCAAAACTCACTTTCAATTTCATCAAATTGATCATGTGGCTCACAATTTTTGTAGCAAAAATGTGGATTACATTCCATAATTCTATCTTTAATTTGTTCCAATATTATCTATATTAATTATCCATGCATTCTACACGTCCTTTCATTCTAGGAACAATTTTCCTACAAAATTAAAGAAATGTCTCATAGTTTTGCTTGGAAAAACTATGAACTCACTAGAGCTCCTAAGCTTAATTTTATTTTTATTCTCTAACATATATAAATTCATAGGTAAATGGCTAAATTTGGACTAACATTGAATAGTTTCAAAATTATTATTTTTGTGATCATCAGTAAAATATATCTAAAACAACTTTTATTCATTTTCCAAAATAGCTAGTTAAAAAATTTCTTCCAAAATTCCATGTTCTTTTATTTCCAAAACTTCAACATATATTGTTCTTGAAAACACTTTTCAAGTTTTAAAATCAAGATTCCAAAATCAAGTTTCATAACCCACCATCATGCAGGGACAACATATGGACACACACATACATAACTTTCAAAAAGAAAACCAAGAGGAAAGAAGGAAGGTTTTCACTCACACTTCTTAATATTTTTCCTTGATTAACCCCTAAAAATTCAAGATCCAAGTTTTCTAAAATAAGTATTAGTACAAGAAACTTTCAAAGAATCACGATAAGAAATTCAAACAAAGAAGATATTTTACCTTTCTTTAGAAGAATCTATAAACCCTTTCATGTAGAAATGCAAAGATGAAACCAATATCACACTTTTAGAAAGTAATAAGATGAAAATGGAAAAATGAAAAGCTTTGCTTCTTTTCTCTTAATGGCAAAACCATGTATTTGGTGTGAGGAGTGTGCTCAAGAATGATGACTATTTATAGCAAAAGCTTGCATTCACTTTTTAGAACCATGACATCACATTAAGTCATTCAATGAATGTTTTAGACGCATTAAGAAGCAAGGCCACAACTTCCTTGCTCTTTTAAAGCAAAATCCAAAAAAATTCTTACTTAATCATAGCAAATGTTCCTCATTAAATGCTTTTGTGACCATGTGCCAAAAGGTGAGTTCTAAATCCTACTAAATATTGTTTTCTTAGTAATATTAGCAATATATACTTATAAGAAAATAATTTAATAATGGGTTTTATCTCAAAATAATATTTCCAAGCTAAACTTCATACTTTTCAAAACTAGTGATTTTAAAACTACTTTCAATTTTGCAAAACTAAATTGTTCTCTTTGAGAATTAGTGAAATATTCATAAACTTTATGTCTAAAATGAAACTAAAAATTTACAAATTAGGTGTTAAAATTGTCATAACCTATCAAGCCATGATCGATGTGGAATTAGCCTAAGCTAATCCTAAATTAGTATCATTACACAAATTTATGAGGAGAATTGTTTTGTAATTATTTTAAAAATATATATACAAGATGTGTTTTCAATAACGCTTAATCCTACTTTTTACAAGGCCTAAAACTAACACTATATACATCTATTAATGATCATAATTGTTTAAACATAATGAAAGTTGGAAAATTTACTCTTACTAAGGTGATTGATAAAGGGGGAGCTTCTATAGGTATATCTAAAAAAAATAAAACAACTAAAAAGTGATTCACAAACTTTGTAAATAAATAATCTACTCACTTAATAACAAACATTCATACAATTATTCAAACATACTTTTTTAAGATTTAAATTATATTCAATGTTACAATGTTTACATAAGAGGATTATAAAATCATAATCAAACTGTAATGATAAATAATGAAAAGCAATTAAATCATTTTATGCCTCTTAGGTCATCCTTATTCCCCCCACAAATACTATTCTTATCCCTCTAAAGTCTATCTTATACCTTTTATAGATAGTTTCTCGGATTTGATACTAATTTAAAGGCCATTTATTTCAAACTAGGGAAAAGGGAATGGACTCAAAAAAGGGAATTAAGAGGAAAAGGAAAAGAAAGAAAAGGAATGGCTTCCGATTACCCAATGTGTTTGTTCAAACAAAAAAAGGAATTAAGTATTTTTAATTTACTTTATTAACAATTATTATACTAAAAAATAATTTACTTATAATTATTATTAAAATAATTATTATAATTATTATCTTATTATTTTTATTTTCTTAGTAATATTATAATTTTTATAATCATTTAATATTAATTATTAATATCTTATTAATATTATTTTTATTATTATTCATATTATTTCAATTATTATTAATATATTAATAATAATTAATATTATCATAATAATATTAATTATTAATAACTTAAAAATATTATAATATTAAAAATAATAATTATTAAAAATATTATGATATTATTAATATAGTTAAATAATATTATAATATTTATTATTTATTTAGTATTTAATAATATTATTTATTTATTAAATAAATATTAAAAATATTATTAATATATAATGATTATTATTTATTGATTATTTAAATATTATTTAATTATATTATAATTATTTTTAAAAATAAAATTATTATTTATATAGTTATTAATATTTTATTAATATTATTAATTATTAATAACTTAAAAATATTATAATATTAAAAATAGCCTAATATTATTAATATAATTAAATAATATTGTAATATTTAAGAATATTATTTATTAAATGAATATTAATAATATTATTAATATATAATAATAATTATTAATTAATTATAATTATTATTAAAAATAAAATTATCATTATTTATTTAATTATTATTATTTTATTAATATTGTTAATTATTAATAACTTAAAAATATTATAATATTAAAAATAATAATTATTAAAATATTCTAATATTATTAATATAATTAAATAATATTATAATATTTATTATTTATTTAATATTTAAGAATATTATTAATATATAATCATTATTATTTATTAATTAATTAATTATTATTTAATTATATTATAATTGTTATTAAAAATGAAATTATTATTTATTTAATTATTAATATTTTATTAATATTATTACCTTTTTATATTATTAAATATAATATTATATTTATTATATTAATTATTATATTAAAGAGGGGGAAAGGGAATAAAATTCTCTAAGGATTTGAGGGGAATCATCATTCTTTTAATTGGGATAATTCCATTAAGAGAAAATGGAGAAAGGGAATAAATTTTTTCTGAACCAAACAAAAATAAAAGGAATGAAACCCCGCAATTCCCTTTCTTTTTCCTGATTACTCCTAACTAAATGGTCCCTTAATTGATAGCATTTAATTCACCCTTTTTATAATATTCATTCATCATATAATTTATTTATATCATATTTATAACTTGGAAATCATTAACATACTTATGAACAACATCATTCACATGTCAAATATACATATATAGATTAAATATAAGAATATACTATCATAATTTATCATAAATTAATTACATTTTGAAAATATAGGGGTATACTTAAGTATGAAGGTACAAAGATGAATTCCTGCCTTTATATTCAAGTATATACTTACTTCTAAGTAAGCAGGGGTAGCTTTAGACACTTATACTTGACTATCCACTTATTTACAAGAGTTTAGAGAGTAACTTTAGATGTCATATTTGAGTATATACTTACTTATGGCCATCCAAAGAGCAACCCAGCCTCTTATACTCCATTATAAACTTAAATATGGACTTCTAGAAGCACATTTTAGTGTCATGGTTAAGTTTAAAGTCGAGTATAACTTGAATATTTTGTAGAATAACTTTAAAAAGTACTATTCACTTGGCAAATTTTTGCATAGCATAGCTTAAACATAACATAATGGCAAAAATTTATCATAAACTTATCACTTTTGCTTATTCTCTAACTACTCCTAATAACAATTTAAACCATTACATAATTTATCATCATCAAACTTTTTAATTCATTAAAATTCAAATATTAGAGAAACTAACACAATCCGAGTCATGCAAAATCATAAATTCTAAGTAGATTATTCATTTACTAGTGCACAAAAGAGAGGAGATAAGGTTAATTAAGGATGCAATTTATCCTAATAATAAGAATTCATGCTAAATTTTATAAAACTCTTAACAAAATTCCTAATTCCCTATTAAGTTCAAAATCCTAAATAAATATGCTCTCAACAAGAAATTACTAATGGTTGCCTTGATGGATTTTAAGATTTGTGATGAATTGTTGAAAATTATGACTTGTTATTGCCAATTAAGGGAGTTTAAATTAGAGGTGGATATAAAAGAGGAAGGAACTAATGGAATTATCCAAGAAAAATGAAGAAATAAGGGGTATTTAGTTCTTTTAATAACAACAAGGGCATTTCAATAATTAAGGAAATAGCCAAGGGCATCTTTGAAATGTAAAATTCTAAATCTCCTCCACACACCCTCCTTCAATCCTAATTTCACACAATCATTTAATCAACTTATTTCCTTCTATTTTTATCATAAAACTCTAATTTCCTTAATTAAAGCAATATTATAATCACATCCATAATAATTATTAAAATACACATGCTTATAAATACTAAAATAAGTAAATAAAAATAAATCTCAATTTTTTGAGGCATGACTGAAATAATCTCCTTACTTTCCCATAATCAAAACATATTTTTTTTTAATTTTCTATTGCTTCCATAGTTTTAAGAGCATTAATAAGTATTAAATTCAATTAAAATAGGTAATGTGAGTGTTAAGCCTTCTTTCTTGTAGACTATGAAAGATAAAATTTTTTCAAAATCATAAATCCATTAAAATTTTAGGATCTTAGGAAATCATTAGACTTAGGTTCCTAAATAGGTTTTAAGCTATGTTCACATTATTTATGAACATTATTCATGTCATTCCACACTATTTACATTATTATCATTCAAATTTGAAAATTTCTCATTTTGCCTCCACCAAATTTATGCATATGCTTCCATATTTCTTAAAAATTCTTCATTTTGATAGCTTCAAATTTCTATTGGATGTTTCTAAGTAAAAATCTCTTTTTACTTTAGGATTTTACTAAGGCTTGATTTTCCTTACTTTAACTTCTCTAAAACAATTACTAATGGATTATCATCCATTATATCTAATGGGTCTTTCTTCTAATTATCCATTAATAATAATACTTTAATTAGCTTCTAGTAATTTTAATTTATTGGATTTCTATCTAGTATTACAAATATATAATGGTGAATTTACGATCCTTTATCTTATTTTCTTTCATGGATTAATTTACACTTAATCAATTATTCATTACTATAGAATTGTGAAATAATGTCACCATATTGACATTAGTTAAAGTAAATACTGATGTATAAAATGAGACTAAGGTATAATAGTTTTTTTGAAAATATGAGCAAGTTCTGATATCAACTCTATTTAACAACCGACATTGTAAAATCATAATATTTAATCTATGTTGATTATTAGTGAATTGATATCTAATAAGAGTTTAAGAGTTAGCTAAAAAAAGTTATATTTTCTCAAGAAAAATTAAAATTTTCTATGTCAATTGTTTAATATAACCTAATGAGAAAATATATAGATGCCAATTACTAAAAAATGATGTTAAAAATGAAAGTAGATAATTATATTTAAAGATAATGCTAAACATTAGACATTGATTCCTATATATAACCAACATTGAAAGCTTACCCTAAGTGGTATTTTTGTAATTATGTGTACAACATTAGATGTTGATTTTAGTTATAATCAACATAGAAAGTGCTACCACTAGCATATCCTCATTTCTATTTCTTATAATTATAGATAACATTCTTTCATACGAAAAGTTGTTATGCATTTTTTTTATTCTTTCCACTTTATTTTCTTTGACATTTGTTTGGTGATTGTATAGCATTAACCTTTTATTATCTTTAAATATCCACTCCATATCATCTGAGGTATTTTTCCTAATTCTCTTATGCTTTATGAGCAGTTTATATTTTGGTTATGATCTTTGGGGAAATTACTATTTAGTCTTGTGAACATAGTTTAGAAGAATTATTTAATGTAAAGGTACATGTTCTATTTTATGCTCATATATTTAAAAATATCATTTTTTTTAATTTTTTAGTAACTTTTTTCATTAGTGTAACTTTATTGCTTGAATATGATTTTTGAAAATGTCAATTAAACTTGGAGAGTTGTGTATTTGAATACATGTCTTGTTTCTACATTCATATAACTTTATTACTTGAATGCTATTTTTGAAAATATCAATTAATTATACTTAAAATTTTGTTCTAAAATTAAATTGAACGTGATAGAACGATTTCCAATTATTCTTTGCTATTTAAATTATTACATGTATATACTTGAAAACTTATCATATGTTACTTAGCATATAAGTTAAATGTTTGTGTTGCTTTTGTTAAACTCTTTAAATAAAAGTAGCATAGATTTTGGTCCTAGTAAAGGTGGTAATAAAAGAAAGGGTGCTAGGAGTCTTATAATTATAGGGGACATGATCCTCAAGCATATTAGAAGAAAGAGGTTAAGAGTAGATTTTAATGATAAAAGCCAAGCATGTGGGACTAGTACAATAAAATCTAACAATTACATGAGGACATTAACACATACCAAGGTGCCCATTATTACTAAGAAATGGCATTAAGTGTAACATGAGATAAGGGACACCATCTAAGTAGATATATTTGTAATGAACCTTAATACCCAACCTGATTTCATTTTTTAAATGCGCATAATAATCTTTTTGTATTACATATGCATAAGTTTCATTTATGTGTGTATTGTCTTACAAATTACATTCAATATGCTTGAGGATCTAGAATTAAGTTCTAACTTTAGTTTCATAGATCTATACTTTACTCCGTAATTGGAGAACCTACTGATGCAACACTATAAGTACATAGATGCAACCATATCAGTGGATAAGAAGATTATTACATAGTACTATTCCATAAAAGGTACGTGGGTGTAAAGATAATTATATCATCTTTAGTTATATTTTATTCTCAATTATCTTGCTTTGATATTGATAATATTGCAAGTGCCCCTAAACACTCATGGTAATATATTCAAAGGATAAGATGGTGTACTAGCTAGACCTACTAGGTAAGCCTTGCATCTAGGTTAGAAAGCAATACTTGACAAGTCTATGAAGGTACATTACATATTAGGCAATGCCAAGAAAAAACATGTCATTAATTTTAGTGAAAGTGCAAGTAACGTTTTTATGCATGTTTAGGTGTCTGGTATAGTGATCAATCATCATTATATGAAATTGGCACTCTTTTAAGTTGATTCGTTACAGTTCCTTATATAGGAGCAATGTTAAGTGTGGATACTTTATGATGAACTACATGATTGATATGATCAAGCACATGAAGATAGATGAAAGGCTTGATAAAATAATTTATTTGAATTTCAATTGGGTAAGCACTTATGAAAAACATAATTATATCTTCTTATTAAATTTTATATGTAAACATATAATTATTCAAAGAACCTTTTTTGGTAAAGAAGATATAGGAGTCTTGCAGGAGGAATGGGCTAAATATGTTTTGAAAGAGAGATTATCATCAACTTAAAAGTGATTGTTAAATGTATAATTTATTGGGATTAATTGTCAATGAAAATGTATATATATTTGTTCTTTTAATGGCTTAATGTGATTAATTGTAAATTTATATATGTTTTATATGTATCATTAATGTTGTTATGTGTGTTATTGTACAATTTAAAGTCATTTAAAAATCAGCATTTTTTTGCATTAGCAAGTGTGTCTGCCCCAACTATTTATGTAATAAAGTTGGTTATTGGTTTCTAGCTTTTAGGCAATAATAACAATAATTTTTTTAAGAAAATAAACAACATTGATTGTTTATTAAAAAAGACATTAATTTTTTAAAATAAACTAACATGGAACATCCAAGTTTAGACATCAGTTGTTAATCAACTAATGTGAAATGTTATATTTAACAATTCAACATTTGAAAAATATAGTAAAACATCAAGTGTTTACTAAATCGATGTGTTATATTCAAACCTTAAACATTCTAAAATTAATATTAGATGTTAATTTTAGAATATAGCTAACATGGAAGAATTAAATAACATTGTTTTTCTTTACCTGAAGTCTTAAACCTTGCAAAAACAAATGCATGAGTTAAATAGAACATAAGTTTATCCTAGTGCTAAAGTATAAATTACAAAATGACCACATCTTGCTTGTGAAGTTCATAATGCCTTATAGAAAAATTCACACAAAAAATCATCAAAGCTTGATTTCAACTAATTTTTTACCCTCATCTCATTAACAGCATCTTTTCACTATTAAAGTGCATTTGCACACCTTATTTTTCCTCTAAACCTAAAAAAGAACATCTAACTATTACGATTATAAAGATTTATTTGGATTCTATTTTTTTGATTTCATTTTTTAAGGTTTTGAATGGTTTAAGTTTGATATATTCCTTGTGCGGTAGTAAATTTCACATTTTTACCAAGTTATGTGCTCTATTTTCAATGTGTAGATTATTTACTGAAAATAACAATTCAAAAAATATCAACTTCTAAGTAGTAGACATCATGCTAAAATGATATTAGGAAAAATTGAAGGTAATTGGATTCATATTTCTCATAATCATATTCTATGTATAATTAGAAGCATCTTCTCAATTATTTATTTCTGATACTTGTTTATAATGTTTAATCTTTTAATAACATTGTATCACATGTTATGTTCTAACTCTTCTCATAACCACACATGTCAAGTAATAAATTTCTCTTCAATAGTTTCATATAGTATTATTATTATAATTACAACATCAATTATGATTGCTTGTACCTTTTTTTGTTACAGTGGGTTTTACAAGGGATCTTCTTAATACTCATGTCATATTAGGATAATATAACTTTTTTCTTTTATTTTTAGAGGTATTCCTATTAGTTTGTGCAATATTTACATATTATTCATTACTTTAATACACTACACCATAAATAGTTTTTACTGACAATTAAATCAACTTGTAGTGGCAATAAAAATGGTCGTTAATACCTTTACCGGCAATTAAGAATTTGCCATTGATGTCTATGGCAGCAAAAGCTATAATAGTAATTAGAGTAAATGCTAATAAAGGCTAAAACAATTGCAGCTAAAGATTTTTTGTAATAGTAGCAATTATTTAATGGCAAATATTATTGTCCCTAATATAGAGTTATTATAGCCGATGCACCCAATCTTTAGCGACAAATGCTATGCCGCTAATTAACTTTAATAATTGTCACTAAAGAATTAAAGTAAATGCCAATAAAAGTTTGAACAATTGCTGCTAAAGATTGTTAGTAGTAACAACAATTATTTAGCACTAAATGTTACTACCCCTAATTCAAATGTGCTACTTGATTTTTAGTAGCAAATATTATTGCCACTAATATGATTGCAATTGACAATTATTAATAAAGCTCATATTCATTACAATTTTGCAAGTTAATTTCTATTGTTATAATTTTTAAAAATTTTATTATTATTGATATATGAAATTCAAATTTAATTTTAATACAAAGAATTTACTACTAAAAGATAGTTGAACTCACAATATTATATCAAATCTTATTAAATTCTCAAAACAAGTTTAGTATAGTTTTAATTTTAACATGATCTTTATATAAAAATAAATAGAAAATAATTTTTCTAATATTCATCCACATACATAAAACTAATACATGCATAGCAAATCTTCAATTGTTGCTCGACTATCTTATCTTGAGTACTTGTGAATATTATAAAGTATGACCTGCAAAAATAAATTAGATTTAGTTAGCAAATTATATATAAAAATACTTTTATAATTTATTTGAGATTTCAACAAAGTATTTCTATATCTCTATTATTTTGTGATCCCAATCTATTCTCCTATTAAAAGAATTCTTACATTTAAGTAATCCAATCCAGAACAAGCAGAAGTTTCAAATAGAGTGCATAACTTAATTTTCACAAAGCAACATTGGTCCCCACACTTCAGCATACAACAATGAGTTAATGGTAATATTTCAGTTGGTATAAAAAATTGCATGTCAACGATAATATTTCAGCTGGTGTGACTACATGACATGGACGAATGAGACGTGAATATGTAAATCTAAACATAAAATTTCATGTATGGATGAAATCACCCGTTACATCTTGGCCCGTAAATATATAGCTAGGCATTATTTATAAAATATAAAAGATACAAATTGAGGATGCAAAGGCAGAAGTATGTAATACTCAGTGTAAAATAGCATGTTATACAAGTAACAGTGAAGCACATCGAATATCTCACTCTCCACCATCGGCATCGATGTATGTACCATCCCACTTAATTCATTATTATTAACCGACAACCATCCTGATCTGTCTAAACATACATACTTAATCTTTCAATACATCAATTTCTAGAGCAGAAAGACAATATTTTAGGTCTGAATCTGGAAAGCTTAAGTCCATATGCTGTTGATGACGGATCTAATTTACTTTAGCTGGATATATAAAGTATATATAAGAATGCATCATGCATGTACTAATTCCTACTAATAGGCAATTAATGGGTAAGTTCTAACATATGGTTTTCTTATCTTTATCCGTGTCCAGTCCATCATCTAATTAATGGTAACTCTGTTAACTACATATGAAAGGTACAGTTAAAGGCTTGCAAATCTCAGTTCCCATAAATTGAGAGAGAAAAACCAATCCCACATCCCTATATTCCCAGCTATTGCAAACCAAACAACTTATTTAACATATGGCCTGGGGATCCCAGAAAAGACATAAATTTGGATGTCTATGTTATATTTATGAAATTTATAAATTTATAAAAAGAAATATATAAAAAGAAATGCAAAATATGATAGACAATAGAATTCAAGTAAGTTACCATGTTCAGTAGTTAGATGAATATTTGGAAGAGCCATTTGGAATCCTGGCCTTTTTCAAGGAAAGTGGTAATAGATCCTAATATATATTACAGACAGTAGAGATCACATTAAGTTTCTTACTCATGTATCATTTAAAGAAACCAAATAGTTAGATGTGTTAAGCACCATAAGACTAAAATGGAAACAACTAAATTTGAATACAAGGAATAAATTCAAAGCATCATAAAATTCAAATATAGATGAAAAGATGCATAACAAGGATTTGAAGACAGCATGAGCATCCATTTTTGAAACAGTTATAGAATCAAGAAAGGATCTTGAGAAGCATTCTAGTTTATTCCATTGCATATAAATTAAATAATTTATATGATATATTACAAAATTCAGTTTAAAAACTTAAGGGAAACCAAACATCTCCAAACCTTCTAAGCACAGGGATAATCACATAAAACATGGAGGACAATTTCATCTTTATTCTGGCACGACCTGCAAAATTTGTAACCATGGCCCCATTTACAAGTACTCGTATTAGTTAGTAGGCTACTATGACAAGTCCATCACAAGAAATAATGGCCGAGCCAAGGAGGCTCCAAACCCCAAAGATCTTAATATCTTTATATTAAAATTTCCTTATATATATATATTAGTAATTTTAGATTTTCCCCTCCATAAAATTAAAATTTGTATATATTCTAGAAAAATTTTGAAACCTAGTGAAAAATTTTGGCTCCACTAATCACAAGAAACATTTGAATTTTTAAAGATCTTCCATATCAGCTTCCAACATATATGCTGAGCATCCCAAAGAATTTTAACAAGAGATAAATAGGCACTCCTGGCAATAAACTCATTAGCATTACTGTTAGATCAAACCAAATGATCATGTCCAACATAGAAGGCAAGAAATATTCTAATTAGGAAGAATTTCAGATAAAAGATCTCAATAACAATCAAAGTCATTAATCACAAACTCCTACATGTGGGCTTTCACTTGCTCGTCATTAATTGGAATCACAGTACACTAAAGCAAAACTTCACCTATGCCTAGCCAGTCATCTGGCCAAAATAATATAGACCAGATACTGGGACACTCATTGCCTTCGTCTTGTTTAAATTTACTAAATTTTACTAAATTTTATAGTCATCAGTAAAAGTAACAGTTTAAGTGATGTGAACAAGATTACCACTATTAGTGAACCTGATGTTTCAAGGGAGTTGCATAAAAATAAGTAGTATTAAAGCAAAACCAAAACTTGTGCAGAACAAATCTTTTGAAAAAAAATATTAAACAGTATTTTTGGTGCTAAATCTCTTGATTCAAGTAATTTCCCTCGTTTAGTTACGAGGCCAACATCCTTCAAGGAGGTGGGTCAAACCTGCATTCACTCTCCCCCACCGCATCCACAGTTGTAATAATTTAAGTTATGTCAATGACATTAGAAAGAATTCAATAAACAATATAGTTATCCTTCTATTTATGTTTTTGATATATTTTTAGCTTAAACCTAAGCTCACACTATAAATAAGAAGGAAGCAAACTCCAAGCTACACCAGTAGAGAAGCGGAGCATCACATCTGTCACTTTCACATACATACACAAATCTTATCCATATTCCTCTGTTCCAAATTCACTGTCACTATTTCTACTTTCAATTTCAAATCAATAAAAAAGAAAAATGTGGGCAAAATATTAATTTTCTTGAGACTCCCCTTTTATCAACCACATGATGTTTATTAGCTATGTGCATTCATCAGCAACAAGAGTACCTAAGAGTACCACAAACATTTAGTGCTAAAGATATGTCCTTTATTTATCCATAACCACTAAATCCTATTTATATATCCATAATGAAAGAACTAAATATTTATGAAAATCCTGAACCAAGAATGAATACATTAACTAGTATACATGAAAAATGTGAAAACAAAACCATCTTAATGTTTTATATTTTATTTCTCCCTGAAAATTCTCTCCCAAAAGTCCACTTGCTGAATCGAGCTTTCCTCTCTCCTTAAATGTGCATGTAAAGATTGAGGGTCGTACGGAGGAGGCAGCGTGCACAAATCGGTGTTTGCTAGACCCTTCACCACAGAATCCATCATAAGTTTCTTCTCTAATCCTTGTGCACTAGAAGCCATCTCATACATTTTTATTGTTTTCTCATTCTTAGAAGGTTTATATCTCAAAAGCTTGGCATACAAATTCAAAAGATGAAACATATAACCATACACATAATCCATTTTTAGCTCTTCTTGAATAAATTCACTTGTAGCCTTTCCAATATCTTTTTGAATTAAAAAGTATTAGAATTGAAGTGCTGCCATAGCTTTCATTGAAGAAACAAAGTTTTAATAGATATATACCTTTTTGTTGTGAGTGTTGCCTCGGTTAATAGCAAATTTAATGGATTTGCATTTGTCATCTTCCTTAATTGGCCAATAATGGTGTACTCGAATCAAGCCTCTCGTGAAGAAGTTGTAGTAGTGGGGTTTCTCTATTAAAGTGATAGAATCACAGGCCAAAACATAAATATTAAATTTTATGTTTATTCTTTTTTCACAAATCTCAAGAAAATTAATATGAGACCTGAGAAGAGATCCTTTATAGCCCAATCCCCCATCTAAGCATAAACCCCCTCTGCTTAAAATCACTCACTCTCACAGGGGAATGAAATCAAATTTGGAACAGAGGGAACAAAAGAACTTGTCGGGGAGGATGCAAATATGAAACGGACTCAATCGATTATTTCAAACAAAAAACCAAATCCTCGCAGCTTTCGATCTTAATGAAAAAAAAGCATAGATAAGAGACAATTAGCTTGACATACCTTCAATTTTTAGGGATGATGAACTACTACTTCGCCATTGGTGTGCCTCTTTCAAACAAAAATGCCTTCGTGTTGGAGCCAAACGCTGATTGCTGGAGCCAAAAGTATATGCGTCCTTCAAGCAAAATGGATGTGATCTCTTGCGCGGCAGGAAAAATGAAAAAAATATCTAGTTCTCGCTTGGCTTTCGCACCCAAAAACTAAAAAAAAAAAGGTATTAAGAAAATAAAAAAATAATAGTTATATTTTTTAAAGATTTAATAGCAATTAAAGTTAATTGTCACTGAATTGTATAATTATACTGGCAAATATTTAATTGCTGAAGAAAGTTCAATGAATTAAATGAATTAGTAACCTTTATATAATTGCCACTAAACAATTGCCATTAAAAGTCTTTTTTGGTGTAGTGATATCTTCAATTTTTTGAACCCAATTAAATATATAAGTTATTGCTATTAGAATTTTCTTGTATTAAAGTATTATTGTTTTACTATAGAGACATTAAGTTAGGGCTTAAATATTATATTAGGTGTATAATAATATAGTTGGATGCTACCTGTAATTAGGTTCAAGTAAATATTGCTCTTGAATCAATGGCATGTGAAAATTAAATTGAACATTAGATGTCGATTAATTAAACTACATCTATGTGCTATACCGATTATCATATTGGAAAGGATTTAAACTTACAATAATAGTTAATTAACTAATGTCTTAAATAAATAATAACAATAGTTGTTAAATTAAAAACCTACATCATATATCAATGCTTCATTTTATAGGTATTTAAAATATCAATTTTCTTGTAATTTATCCAATATTATTATTATTATTATTATTCATATCAGTTAAGGAATTAATGCCAACTATGTAAATATACTACATCCCTTGTATATATGTTTATTCATAACTAACGTCAAAATTGTTAAACAATTGATGTGGTATAACAATTCTATAATAATGATTTATTATAATAGAATTGCTAATGTATATGTGAAGATATGACATCACTCATATATATGTCTATTCATAACTAATGTCAAACTTGTTAAACAATCGATGTGGTACGACAATTCTATAATAATTATTTGTCTAATTAAAATTAATTAGATATGATTGTCAATTGTTAAAGGATTAAGGATGTTAAGTATAATCAAAAGCCTTTTAACTAAAGTGGCATATGATGTTATTCAAAGACTTTGCCTTCATCCACATCCTAAGTTTGATCCTAGGACTTTGTATATCTAGTGGATTGATCTCTCCAACCATTACAATATATATATATACATGTTAAGTATATATAAAAATGGAATTATTGTTAAAAAAAAAGATAAAGTTAGCCATTAAATGAAATCTCAATAAATTGTTAGGTTTTTTTTGTTTCTGGTAAGAAACAAAATCACCATCACATGCCATTTTTACAAGCCCTTACAGGTGGAAGATTTTTAATATTTAGCATGGTGATGTTAAAGAAATAGATAATTATAAATTTAAAATTTTTAATATAGTATTATTATTTAATTTTAAGTAGATTTTTTTTAAAAGTAAAATATCATAATTATTGATAAAAAATTATAATATGATTATAATAAATAAAAATAATTTTTAAATTTATCATTATTTATTTTTTTAATTTTGCAAACATCAATTGTGATAATTCACTTTAAACTCCAAATTGCATTGCACTGTAAATAATACAACCCATTTAAATTCTTGATAACAATTATGATAACGTATTATATTACCTTACTACTTTTGAGGAAATAAGCTGTAATACAACTCCAAAATGTAGCTTACAAGACTAAGTCATATTTAACCCTATATTTATAAAATACTAATGTTGCGTTTGGTACAATAGTAGACGAGAGAAGAATAAAATTTATATACTAACTATTTTAGAATTATATTTAATATAATAAAAAATAAAATGTATATTTCATTTAATATTTATCTTACATCAAAATAATGTAGGAATAGAATGATGAAAGCATAATTAATAATAATATTCTTATATTAAAAATAATAAATATTTCATTAAGTAATGTAATATTATTAAAATGCATAATATGATAGAAAAAAATTATCATATTTTAAATTTATTTGCAAAACTATATTTAATAAAAAAAATTCAATAAAAGCATAAAATTTTAATTTACCAAATTTTGATATTAAATAATTTTTATAAAGCACACCAAATATTGTATATTAAATATTATTATTAAAAATTTAATTACTAATACATTTTAATTAAAAATACTAAAAATTGATATTATTTTATTCTTTGTTAAAAAATGGTAATTTAGAAATTTATGAAAAATATAAGGATGTAAAATATTTATTTTATGAATAATAAAATGATCTGTTCTACCACTTTTTGTTTGAAATAAGTCATTCAATCTCATATTGATCAAGTTAATAAATTATTAGTTAATTTATTTATTATGTTAAATATACTTTAGAACTCTGTATGAGATATTTATACATCAACAAATTAATATATTTTTTTATATCTTATAAATTTTCTTAAAATTTTTAAGAATATTTTAAATTTTTATAAATTAATTTCATCAATAAAGTTGTGTTTTTATATATATTTTTTGTAGGCTCCTCCTAATTAAGCCCATAATTCCCTTTATATTTTTTATTTGATATAAAGGAAGAAAAGATAAAAAAAAATAAAGGCTTAATGTAGGCATTACAAAAGAAAAGCCTTTGGAATCCATGTGAACTTGATTAAAAAGCTTGATAAAATAAAGTGCTACAAATGACATGTGGTATGTGTGAATTAAAAACAAAAGTATGCATATTGCTTCTAGTGTGAATGCCAAAAAGAAAAAAAGAAGTTACACATGTTTTTGCTTCATTCTACTAAAAGATTGATCATCATATTAACTCATATTCACATCATATTTTTTTATACATCAAGACAAAAAAGAGAAAAAAACTAGAACTTAACAAAAGCTATTGAATAAGAATTAGCTAATTAGAAAAGAAGAATAGTTGCTCGAGGCCTCTTTTATACTTTACAAAACCTCAAACTATTAGCCCTTATTTTTGCCATGATATCCACATAAAAATTCCTCTCTTTTAAAGTATGAGGCATTCTCAAATTCCATCCCATTTTAATAATTTCTCTAATATTTATGGTGATGGTCCTATGTTTATGCATATTTATGTAGGTATACTTAATCATTTGCAAAGTTTCTTGAGATTTTGATTCATAAATCAAATTCCTAATATTTTTGTCCTAAACAACCTTTAAGCCATTCCTAATAGCATGCAACTTAGCTTAAGTGTTTGTTATTGTCCTTAAATAACTAGAAAAACCAACAAACCATTTATTATTCATATCTCTGATCAACCCACCATAACTTACTCTTCTTATATTCCTATATGAGCTTCCATCAACTTTAAGCTTATGCATATTCTTTGAAAAAGGTATCCAAGAAACATATATGTTCAAATTAGCAAGTCTGCTATCAAAATTATTCACTAAGCATTTATACTCAGCTATTGTCAAGATGATGTTGTTAACAATCTGTCATGTTTGGCTTGTTCTACCTTGAAAAACCTTCATGTTACATATTTTCCAAATTCACTAACAAGTGTATATTTACATCTGATTGAGGTATGTTGTTCCCAGTAAGTTAGGTAGATAATGTATATTTTTTTAGTAGATTTATTCTTATTTATTGGCTGGTTTTACACAATAATTGGTTGCAATTATTATATTGATTTTGTTGAGGTTCTGCCTATTTTAGTAAAGAGTTTTATATTGGTTATTCTCTATAATTTCTAGAAAGAGTTTGGTGTACTCATAGATATTTTATTAATAGAGTTTTTTACTAGCCTAAGTCCTATGGTTTTTACTTTCATATTAAGAGGATTTTCACATTAAAAATTGTTAGTCCCTGATTTTATTTTCTTGTATTATTATCTTTTAGTTTATTTAATCACACATGTGAGAAAATTTAATCTAGGTAAATTATTAATTTTTATTATATGTTACTTTAATCTTGTTTTTCCTAAATAAATGGTATCAAAACACTTAGTTTGTTAATTTACTACATATGATTAACTAGAGGAAAATTTAGGAGGTATGATGGTTATATTAAATTATTCAAATTATTCATATTAGAAACCTAGAATGAAAAATCTATTACATAGAAAAGACTTGTTTAATCTTATTAAGTTTCAAGGTATAAAACTTGTTGAGAATTTGATCAGGATTAGAATAAAATAAATATAAAAAAATGCTAGTTTGATTAAGTAGTGGATTAATGATAGTACATTTCATCATATGACTAATGAAACTAACGCTCATGAATTTTGGACAAAATTAGCTAGTTTGTATGAGTGAAAAATGTACATGAAAGAGTTCAACACAGAAATTATGATAATAGTGAAAAGTTCAAAGGAAGATTGCAATCTACATATAGAAAAGAGTTAAGGTGTTTCCATTAGGGAAAACCGAGCCATTTTAAGAAGAATTATGAAAAGCTAAAAAAGGATTGTTAGAAGAAAAGAAAGATTTATAGGCTATGACCTCAATTAAGATAGGCAACGTCTATTTATAATAAAATATAAAGTTATAAGAGATAAGCTTATAGCTTATGTTAGAGCATAAATATCAAAACCTATTTTCCAAGAAAAGCCTTAGTAAACAAATCAGCAAGTTATTCTGCAATTCATATATGTCTAAGATCTATAACACCTTGAAGTTTTTGCTTAACAAAGTGACAATCAACCTCTATATGCTTAAACTATTTATAAAATACTAGGTTCGAAGCAATATGAGTTGTAACTTGATTAGTACATCATAATTGCATGGTTCTAGATGAAGTAATCTCGAGTTCATTAAAAAGATAAGAAAGCCATACAAGTTTAGCAATAACATAAGACATGACTTGATATTAAGACTCTACTCTAGATCAAAATACCATAACTTGTTTCTTGCTTTCCAAGATACAATATTTCTACTAATAAACACACAATATCCTAAAGTAAACTTTCTATTCATAGGATATCCCGCTTAATCAACATAAAAAAAGCCATCTATTTTATGATGACTATAATCCTGATATAATATTCCATGTCCAAGTGTCTTTTTTAGATATTTTAAAATATGTATAATTACATCCCAATAAGAAGCTTTTGGATAGGAAAAGCAATGTATAAAATAGTTCAATTTGTTCAAGTCCATGAGCTTAAGGATAAAAAATATTAAGAATAGAAATTACATGAAAAAGGTATCCTATAGAAATTATAAGAGGTAAAGTTCAAAAATATAGGAGCTATATTTTGGAAGATATAACATGAGAACAAAAGTAATTAAGGAAATTATAAACAGTAAGTAATCAAATAAGAAATTAAGGAAATTTGAAGGTGAATTACATGTTTGTAGAATTTCTATGCACATATTTAGAAACTAGACTTCTACTACTTCGATTCAATGAATTTCATGATTTAATTCCAAGACGATTAATATCAGAGTTTTCTAGAAGTTAGGATAAAATTATGATTCATCTTATTGACCAACTTGTGGTATTTTGGTTATAACTTTTTCTAGAGATTTCTAATTGATGCAAAATTATTTTATGTCAAAATTTCATGTAAAAATTTAAAATATATCCAATAAGATATGGAATTTCTTTGAACAGTGACATGATAAGTGCCATACAAGAGGGGTATTTGGAATATAAGTAGGAATTACCTATGGAAAGTTGTTTAATTAAGAAAGAAAATATATAAAAATGTATATGAATCATAGCCCAAGTAAATTTGATCCATATTAATGAAAATGTATTGGTTTTGAGCTCCCAAGAAGTTATATGGAAGCCTATAAGAACACATGAAGATGTGATGGCTAACTAATTAGAAATTAGTAAAATATGTACAAAAAAACATGAATAGACCATGAGAAAGTCCATTCGGTCCAAATAAGTTTCTTCTTTCTCAAGTGGAATCCAATTCACTATTAAACCAAGTTTAATCTTGGAGCTAAGCATAAAAGACATTATAATTACCTAATGGCCAATAAAAGTCAAGTAAAAATAGGTGATAGCCTTAAAAAGAGGGAGCCAATGCATGTAAATCTTAACTAGGATAGATCATAATTACCCTAGGCTACCTACACTTATAGAAAACCCAAAAATTCCTTCCTCTCTTTCTCATTTTCTCACAACACACATAAGCCTTACTTAAGAAAAAAAATAAAGCTTTGTTTTCTTTCTTTCTTATGTTATGGAGAAGCTAAAGCACATACCCATAATCTCCAAAAAAATATTTCTTTTTTTCCTTTTGTACATCTTTAAAGCCATGACCTATCTTTATCATGGAGAAGATTTTAAATAGCCCTTTTAGTAAGAAAGAAAATCTCCAAGTGAATGATCTTTGCTCTTAAAACTCATAAGATTTTCTTCACTAATTTTATACATCTTGTATAAAAAGAATAGGTGTCTAAGAAAAAGAGAAAATTATGGTTACATGTTCAAAAAAAAGAATATAGATTAGAGGTTTATATGTTTTAGCCTTCTAGGTATTATGAGGAAAATTTTCTTATGATTCACAAATGTTCATCTTCTTGGAAGTTGAGGGAAGCATTCTAAGGTGAGTATTCTCTTTACACTCTTATGCTAGAATTTTTACCATATCACCCATTGATAAAAAATTGCATGAAAATGTAAAGTAAGGATCATGTAGAACATGAAATATTCATGGAAATATGAAGAAGAATTTAACAAATGAAAATGTAAAGGTTTGATTATGCCAAGACCATGTTTGAAAGTAAGGAAGCATTTGATTTTGTGGAAAAATGATGTGTTGAAAATACTCTAAAAAATGGCTCATATGGTTTAGCCACATGAAGAAAAGACCTGATAAATTTGTGAATTCATATAATTTTGATTTGAAAAGTCTTGTAATTGGTTATTGACTTAAGTCCATAATGAATATACATGTATATCTCTTATTTTTTTCATATGCAAGAAGTAAGATAAATTAAACTTCATGCTATTAGATGATAGAGGGTTTAGTCAGTATGTAAAGAAAAAGGATTAGGTGTCCTTTCCTTATAAACTTCAATTAAAAAGTAAGGTTATAATTTTTTAAAAAATAAAAAAAACTTATAATAATCCTTATTGGGTTCCATTACTAAGGATATGATATGTTGGAAGAAATTATTTTAACCCTGAATTAAAATAGTTATACTAACATGTCAATAAGAGTTAGTGCACGAGAAATACTTGAACTAAGCCACTCAAGAATAACCTTTAGAAATGGTTTAGTACCCTTCCCTAAATCCCTTCATTAGTGGTTTGAAAATTACCCAAAGTAGCTAAAGAAAATCTTAGCAATGAGTGAATGAGAAACAAGTAAATTAATTTGAAGCATAAGCAAGAAAATGTAAGGAAAACATTGGGATTTTTTTTAGTTACTAGAGAGAAAGACAAGAAGGATATGTGCTCTTAATTTTAAAATATTAAACTCTAAGCCTACAAGTAGGAAATAGAAAATTAAAATGCTCTAATTAATTATAAATAAGGAGAAAAATTAAGAAGAAGGGTTCTTATGGTTTGCTAATCGGGAAAAATAGAAATAGAAGACCCTATCTCTCATAATAAAATGTAATAATAAATATGCATGAACGTGTAAAACTACATAAATAAAAATAGGAATAAAATTATATGCATTATAGAGTTATAAAACTTAAATAGACATATGACTATTTTATTAATATTAAAGTAAATACATGTATATGACTGCTTTATCAAAATAAAAGTAAAGATATGGACATGACTATTTTATTAATATAAAAATAAATATATGTACATGATGGTAAATATTAATATAAAGATAAAGATAATTGTATGTACTTATTGATTGGAGTAAACAAAGAGATGAGAGTAAGAATATGTCCCCAAATGTGAACATATATATGGTTGTTTATACATACATACACACATTTATGATAAACAATAAATAAAGCAATATGTAAAAGGGATCAAAGTAAAATAGTATATAACTAGGTATTCCATGTAAAAACTTATATGTACATATACAAAAATACTTATAAGGATAAGAATAAGATCAAAATAGGGATATAACAAACAAGAGAGTAATTCCTTAGTTAATCAATCACAATGATACTCAATATATTCATATAACCCATTAAAATATTATATAATGACCACATGTATGACTTGTATAAGGTTACATAATGACTATAGTCATTAAAAAAGGTGAGAAACTAATGATACTAGTAAAGGTTTAAAAGCGTGGATAATAAATTAATAGTAAGATTTACTTATACATTTAACTATAGGAATTGAATTCCTTATAAACTTTTTAATAACTTGTGAAACAAAAAATAATGATGAGAAAGTATGGGTTAAATGAATCCATTTATGAGTTTAGAATATGAAATTCATTAATTTTGGCCAATTGTGGTATCCTATATGAAATACATATGAATTGTGTATAAATATGGCAAAATATATTTGTACTTACGATATAGATGCATCAAGGATTTCCATATCCTACGTAATAGTGATAAATATGTGATTGGAATGTGTACATATGAATTTTTGTACTACACGTGAACCATGAGATGCTATAATAAATTTGATTATTGGTGAATGCATCCATAATTATCATGTAATGAAAATGGCCTACTATTTCTTGTGTAATATGTGCATGTTTAACTTACCATTATATAGGGTAATGGGATTGATTTACCTCTATATGACTCAACATGATTGATTTAAGCATGATTGATTTACCTCTATATAAAATAGCGAAAGGGTACCTCTATGTAAGGCGTCATGATATATGATTCCTATAAGAATATGCGATATATAAATCCAAAAAATTTGGTTATCAATGATAGGGTAAAGGGGACTTTAGTTGTCAAAGATTGACAATATGATAATAAGGATGAAAAATATGGTGCCACATTGTGTTGAGTACATTGCATATATGATCACATATCATATGCTTATGAATTATGCATGACCATAATCATTATATGCTTATAAAATATTTTCATGGTTGTGAATTATACATTTATGAGTTATTTGGTGGCCTATAATCTATTCTTGCTTCTAATATTGTCATTATAGATATGAATAGCTTGATATATATAAGCTTAGTATATGATACATAAAAAATAGCACAAGCGTGATATACACATATGTATATCATAAGGCATACACAAAAGGTTTATACCTAAAGACTATTTGAAATTAATCACCCAAATTAAAAACATAAATGAAAATGGTTGATGACAAAGAATAATGGAATGAAAGCATGGTTAGTACTTAAGAGTAAAGTTAGTTGCAAAAGCAATGTTAACAATAATATCTCAATCGATAAATATAATGTCAAAATATAAACAAAAAGAATCTCTCCATAAAGAGTGTGGGTGAAGTAGAAAAGATAATAAAAAATTAATATTAAGAAATGTTTTAGACTCATGAAAATAATCAATACAAGGTGGAAATATTAAAAGACCAAGAAAAGAGAAAACCCTAACTAAATAAAATCCTAAGGTAGTTTATGTGGAGTTTCACTTATTGAACCTTATAACTTATTTCATTATTGTTTAATTTTTTTTCAAATACCTATTATGGTGGTTGAATGATGCTTGCATAAGAGAAGATATTTAGCTATCATTAGCAATTATTTAATTTGTAAAAAAAGATAATTGAGCTAAAGACAAATAAAAAAATTAACCTCTAATTTTTGGATAGAGATGTTACAAAAATTACATTTTACATAAATATTTTTAAAAAATTATAAAATTTTTTAGTATGTATTAAAGTTTGCTATAATTATAAAACACAAAGAAAAATCAGTAATTAAGTTAGTGCATATATAATTGAAAAAGTAATTAAACCCACTATTATTATTTATTATTTTATTAGTATTATTATGAAAAAGTAATTAAACTTACTATTATATATTATTTTATTAGTATTATTATGAAAAAAAAGTAAATTACTCTTATCAATCATAGGGTAGTTAAATTTTAGGAAAAAATTCAGGCTAGTACCATTTGCTGAAATTTATTGCAATAAGGTACTCCAACTGAACTTTCTTTTATTTAGGTGCTACCCCTAATGTCAAGTTATCACAACACCCAAAACACAATACAATGTATCCATTGAGTGAACTGAAAAGAAGAAAAGACACAAAATTAAAATGATAAACCACAATGCCTAAAAGACAAAACGATACACCTGTAGCGCATTTCAAGAAGAACAAATGGTACAAAACAAAAACAACAAATCAAATTCCATTAAAGCACAGTATTAGTGAAGAAACTCGAGATACCTGAATGAAAACACCATACAAATTGTCGAAAAATACCACTAGACAAACTCAAACAACATTAAACAACTGGAAATTAGCATTTTTTTATATCGAAAACTTAAAACTAGTTCAAATAGTAACTTCGCACAAATCAGAAGTGTTAAAATGGGTCGTCAACAAGTAAACCCACATCTTCTTAATATTGATTTGAGTATAGGGATTATACTATAATTAACTTAATGAAAAATGTTACTATTTGCATGGATTTGTATATATATGTACATTGAATTGAAATCCTAGAAGTTAGAATGATCAACATATCTTACACATTATTTTTTTGCATGTTATTGTCACTAATCCCACATAATAATTGCTTGTATGAGAAACAGAAACATGGCACCGTATATATTATTTTATTTTTTTGGCATTCTGTTCACATAAAAATAAATAGAAACACCTTACTTCTCTGATGGCAAACAGTAACATATTTTTAATCAATTTTACTATTAATCATGGTTGATTTGTCAGCTTATTCCCATATTATGTTAGATGTTATTGTTTATACATAAAACAATAACATCTCATTTGATGTTACTGTTTCTTAACAATAACACATTATTTTTGTCAAAGTTTTATTGTTAATCATATTTCATTTTATCTATTTCTTATATTTTTTTATTAGTATTTTTGTTTTAGATTAAACAAAAGCATGTTATCACAATAAAATAACATAAAATAGTAATATCTCATTTTTGGTCCATGTTACTATTTCTTAAGGAAACTGTAACACATTATTTTCTCAAAGTTCTATTATTAATCATACTTCATTTTATCTATTTATGATATTTTTTGCTTGGTGTTATTGTTTTAGATAAAACAAAAACATGTCACTAGAAGAAAATATGTTACTGTTTATTCTAAAAAATAAATAGTAACATGTTTTTATTTATCAATTTTTATTGTTTATAATGCTTGATTTGTCAATTTATTTGAACAAAAATGCAGCAAAGCATCCAAACAAATAGAAGAATCTGAAAAAGAAACTCAAAGATTCCAGTAATACTGGTTTAATTTGTTGGATTGTATAAGGCAAATTGATGATTTTCAATTCAATAAGAGACACAAAATGGTGCTGCAACAAAATCACTCTTGGATTCTAATTAATACAATAATAACAAAGGACCTTGATCGCAGTATGTACTAGAAGAACAATTAAGAAATACAATCAATAATTACAACCTTCTCAGATAAGAATAAATATTTCCTAATTAGGGGCAAATATCTTAGAATAACACATTGGTGAAGCTAATTTTTGGAATAAAAGATGAAAATCGGCCTATCAAAATTGCATCTGGCAAGAGACCACAATCAAACTTCGACACAAGGCATTTCCGTGGCCAAGGATGCATGACAAATAGGGCTCACATACTAGGCTGATATTCAGGATGTCTCGTGACTTATAACACTGATGTTGCTAGTGACCCTATTTGTACCAAACAGGGCTCACATACTAGGCTGGTCATACCTCAAATATGCAGAGGAAGTACATAACATAACACAATATAAATGGTCTTAACACATACACGAACAACTAATGAGTTCAATTATAAAGGACAACACACCAAATGTCACCGATTATGCTATGCTATTGCTAGTAAGTTAAAGTTATCAAACTTGTTTTTACTTCATATCACTTTCTTTGATATTGTCTTCATTCATTTCTATTCATTTAATTGAATATTCTTGCCACTTTTCTTGTATATTTTTTAGCAGTTTTTATTCATGTTAATATTTGGACACCAAATAGTAATATATAACTATTTTGTGTGTAAAGTGTTACCTTGCATTTTTTAGTAGTTTAGTTGTTAATATGACTTTATTTGTCCATTTATTTTGAGTTTTTGATTCGTATTACTGTTTATATACTAAACAGCAACATGTTACTGTTTATTTCTGAAAATAGTAACATGTTGTTCTTCACAGTTTTTTTATTAGTGACACTTAATTCTTCTATTTAATTTGAGTTTTTAGTACATGTTACTATTTACATACTTGATTTATCTATTTACTTTGAGTTTTTAACGTATATTATTGTATGAATACCAAATAGCAACATATTACTGTTTGTTCTGTAAATAGTAACATATTCATTTTTAATTAATTTTTTCTTAATAACATCAAAGGTGCCATTTTATTGCTCTATTAATACAACTTTCATTGAAAACTAATATGACAAAATGTACAATGTATTATCAACAGTATTGACTATGTGAGATAACAAACATACTTAACGGGTATCATATTCAAAAAGTATCAAGATGCCTTAAATGAGACTTCAAGCTCCTTAGACACCAATTTAGGGATCAACTTATCGGCTCGCTTCAGGTAACTTTTGGAAAAAGTTAACTTATTTTGAAAATAAAAACCTGTCAGTACATCTAAACATGTTATTGCTTGTTCTGAGAATAGTAACACTTTTTTTTATCTATTTTTGATGTTAATCATAGTTGATTTGTCGTATTATTCAATTTTTATTCAATGTTACTATTTTCATATAAAACAGTAACATCTCGTTTGATGTTACTATTTTCACACGAAATAGTAACACATTATTTTATCCAGATTTTTATTGTTAATCACGCATCATTTTATCTATTTATTGTGTTTTATGGTTGGTGTTGCTATTGTTATTTCAAACAAAACAAAACCACGTCACTAGAATAAAACAACATGTTATTGTTTGTTCTATAAACAATAACATGTTATTTATCAGTTTTTATAGTTAATCATGCTTGATTTGTTAATTTTTTTCCAGTCTTTACTTCATGTTACTGTTTCCACATAAAATAGTAACATCTTATCTAATGTTACTGTTTCTGGTGGAAACAGTAACACTTTTTTTTATCGAAGTATTTTTTCTTAATCATATTTCATTTTATCTATTTATTATGTTTCATTGTTAATCCTTTATTCATGATACTATTATGCTACCACTTAATCTTTTATCTTCATGTTACTATTTCTCATCAAAATAAAAATATATTGACTAATTACACTAACGAGTAACCACTCTTATGTTTTAAGTCGTTAACAGAGAACTAAAGCTAACAATTAAAGAAATACAACTTCTCTACAGCCCTGATGCAAAACTACAACTAATTGAATATTATGACAAAATAAAAACACAAATCACACCCTCCTAATAAGAGGAATCAGAAAGTGATAATGACACAAGAATGACCCGGTACATAATTTAACCACAAACAATAAAACTGAACCAGTTGGCAGATATTACACTGTCTCACAAAGAGCACCCACAACAAGATAAAAATAAAGTACAACAATTGAAGGACCAACTCCTCAATGCAAATAGCAAAATAAATGAACTAACCGATGAATTGAAATCTCTCATAGAAAAACTTCAGAAGTTAGAGCAACAATTACAACAAAATAATGAAATAATCACAAACCTCACATACGAATACATATGACTCCAAGTGCAACTGTCTAAAACAACAAAACAGATAGAAAACCTCAAAATGGTCATGACACATTGAAAAATTAAAATAAACAGCTAAATACACAGATAACAGAAATAAATGTGCAAGTGATTGAATAAGAAAAAGTAAAAACCACAGAAGTTGAAGAACAAAATAAGACTAATAAAAATTAGAGTTCGATGATCACAAAAATTAAAGCAAAAAATAAAATAAAATATGATGAAGATTACACGTACTCGAGCCAACAAAAAAAACCCACAAAATAAAAATAAATGCAACAACAAAAAACACCTGCTGAGGAGGAAATTGGGAAAAGCAAAGAGACTCCTGTAATAATCTTGGATGAAATAGCAATAGAATTGCCTAAAAAGAAATAAACTCAAAAAGCAATAAAAACTACAAAGTGGCCAGCTGCAAAATATTTGACCCAAGATGTTAGGAACAAAATAGTCCAAATAAGAAAAGCAAGAGACCTATCATAAGTAATGTTCTACTTTCTTACTTATTCCTTTCATTAACTTAACATTACTGCTTGCCGCCTCAACTCATTTCTATGCCATATCACCATTTGCAAGACTTTTGTCTGGACATCTCCTCAGTAAGACATGTTCATAATGTTAGAGGAGTTGATGGACATTCTTATAGAGAAGACAATAACAAACAATGTGTGTATGCTTTGAACTGTTACAATATTACTATTTTGTCTTATTCTTTTTTATAGTTATGTTACTATTTTGAGTCAAAACTGTAACATGGTAGCACTAAGTTTATTCAACCTAAAAAACATGATATTACTATTGGAAGTCCAAATAGTAACATGTAACTATTCTTACTGTTCAAAATAGGGAATAGAAATGTTATTATTTTTAGTTTGAATTCTTCTTAATCAACTCATTTAACAAGAACTAATCCTTTAATTTCATATAATAGATAGCCATGTGTACACTCTAAGTTTGACTGCCACATAAAGGAAAAATAAGATATTTGCATTTGATAGCTTTTACTGGGTAAGATCTTAAATCAATTCCATAAATGTAAAATACAAAAAATAATTTGGTACTAACTCATGTTCAAACTATATTGATAGTTTTATATTGTGAGCTCGCTTCAAATATACCAAGAAACGAGGCAATATAAATTCAATGCAAAGATGATGGAAGCAATAGCTGTAGAAATTATTCTATTCCTAATAAACTCGATGGGTGTCAATGACTACAATAACCCTAATCACTACATATTGCTTGTGCTTGATAACACAGATTGCAATTACACACATTACAACTCACTAAGGCAGAGAAGAGAGGGAGCTTCAAATACATACTTTCATGATACCAAAATGGTGGTGACTGATATTCATACTATGATCAAATACCAAGTGTTGTTACTGTTTGTTTGTTTTTTGAAGTTTTATTGCTAACCATTATTAATTTGCCTATCTATCTTATTTTCTGATTGATGTTACTATTTCTAGACCAAATAGTAGCATTTTAGTCTAACGAAAAATAATATGTTATCTTTGGTGTGGAGATAGTAATACGTTTTTCCTTTCAAGAAAACATATTAAGTGTGATGCTATTCTATGATATGTTATTTTTTTGTTAATATTACTCTTTCATGTGAAAATAATAATATGTTGTTTTCTTGCAGTTTCATTATTTATCAAACTTCATTTGTCTATTTATTTTAATTTTTTATTAATATTACTATTTCCATACCAAACAATAAAATTTCAGAACAAGAAAATAATATGTTACAATCATAAATGAAAATAGTAACATGTCATTTTTTTATCGATTTTCTTCTTTGTGACGCTTGATTTCGGAATTCATTTTCAATTTTTGTTTTGGTCTTATTATTTATAGACCAGACATAACATGTTGCTTTTTTCACTTGATACCTTACCTAAATTCTTTATTTAACAATAAAAGGACTACTACGAGAAAAATAAAATAAAATTCTTGAAAAGAATGAAATAGAAATAGGGGTAGAACCAACAACTGCAGAGCCTCTATTTGAAATCATATCATACGAAAGGTCACTACAACAAGAACCAGCATCATAAGTAACAACTTCTTTTCTTATCCAAAAGTACTATGACTAGGAGGTACCAAACTAACTCATTCCATAAATTTACAATTTCAGGAAATACTGTAGAATTTTTATCTATAAACAAATAGAGGATATATACAATAATAAATAATTTGAAGAATAATTTCTACTAGAATCTATGAGGAAATACAAGATAAGATTCGTGAATAAATTCCTCAAGGATTTCAATCCTTCTAGCTGAACATAATTCTTATGTATATATGTGACATTTTCCTCATACATTAAACTAAATTTTATGTAATATTCAATTATGTGTAACATCTTACATTCAATTATATGGAAAATTCAATCATAAATGTCAATAAAAGTTCAGCATATTCTTCTTTCAAAATCCTTTAACATTCAGAATTCATTTACCTATGTTTATAAAGTTCTTACTAGATGTTGCTGTTTTGAATAAAAAATAATAACATGTAATTATTTATTACTTCTCGTTGATATTATTGCTTAAAATAATAAAAATTTAGCATATTTTTCTTTCCTAACTTCTAATTAACAATCATAATTTGTTTATCCTATGTTTATAATCTTTTACCTTAATGTTACTGTTTTGATCAAAACAGTAACATGCAATTAATTGTGTTACTTTTTCATACATGTTACTACTAAAACTAATAAAAATTTAGCACATTCTTCTATTGAGCTTTTTTTAACAATCACAATTCATTTATCTTATGTTTATAAACTTCTAGCTTGATATTACTATTTTAATTCAAAACAGTAATATGCAAGTAATTATGTTATTTTTTCATTGATATTACTACTAAAATTGATAAAAATATATCACATTCTCCTTTCAACATTCAGAATTCATTTACCTTATATTTATGAACTTCTATCTTAATGTTACTATTTTCAATCAAAATAATAAAATCCAAGTAATTATGTAGTTTTTAGTTTTTAATCAAAGAGGAACATGTAAAGTATTAATATAAACCAACAATCACTTACATTAACATATTTATATTATATTGCTATTCCTTTTTACACAGGAAAAAAAATCATAACGAATACAATTGTGCAAAAGAAATAAATTCCATCACCTACAGAAACTCCTGCCTCATTCCTCCTGCATCTAATTTTCTTAACACACTCACTCCTTAACCTAATTCTCATCTTCTTAAGTCGGTCTGCTTGTCTTTTTGAAATCGGAGGTAAAATAGCTACTTCATCACCTATAACATCCTCCTGCCTCAACATCATAGGAATGGGGCGTATGGCATGTTTATAAATCTTCTTATACGTGCTTACATGGAAATAATTCTTAACAACCTCGTTCAAAGAAATCCCACATCTTCTTATAGCAGCAATTGCATGCACACAAGGAAAACTATCCAATTGCCACTAGTTACAAGTGTAACTGCACTGAGAAATATCCACACACATGGTTAAATCTACTAACACCTTAAAAATAGTCTCTGATGACTTCCTAACCACTCAACCTATGTACTTTCTTGAGTGCAATTCTAATCTTGATAACCAGATTGGACAAATAACATCATTTCAACATAGTGATTATGACTTTCGTTTAGCAAACCACTCCATTAATTTTGAACGAATATTATTAACCATATTTGTGATCAGCAACTTCCTCATATCACGAATCCATGAATTGTAAAATTCAGCTTTATTTGATGTCATCTCACCATAACGATAGCTACAACTAAAAGCATTCAACTAACATTCCAATGCAAGGCCCTTGAGAAAATTCTCAGCAATTCAACCTCCTTCCCATTTGAAAACTGCCATGTTCTCAATGAATGCACCTACTGTTGGGGAATATGCACACATTCCAAATAAGTGAACTACATGCTCCCTAAAGGAATTTGAAAATGTAGCACCACTAAATCTATCCCTCAAGTTTTGTTTTAAATGATGAAGACAGAAGAAATGAGGTGCTATTGGAAAAACCTTTGGCATTGCTTCAAGCAATCCTAAATTACAATCGAAAATAAAAGTCACGCATCGGTCTGCATCAAGTATAGTAGACAATTATAAAAGGAACCAAAACCAGTTTTTTAAATTTTCAGAATCAACCACATCAAAAGCTAGAAGAAATAACCCTGAAATAGAACAACCATTAAAATAGAAACAACCACAATACTTCCATGTTACTATTTTTTCTCCTAACAGTAACATCAATCCAGCTGCCAAATCAATATATCTAACTATCAATACAACTAATACAAACTACAAATCTAACTAATTTATCAATATTACTATTTTCTTTTTAAATAGTAATATTGATAAAACTCAAAATAAAATATCTAAATAAGGGAACATTTTACATGAAAATATTAACAAAGGAAAGGGCAAAAAATAAAAAGCATTCATGTTATTGTTTTTAGACCAAACAATAATAAGGGATGTCATATTACTGTTTGACCCACAAAATAGTAACACTAACCAAAGGGCCCAAACATAATCGTTCTTGACTTAAAAATCACTCACCTTAATTGTCATCCTTGCCCGTAGCTGATAAGATAACCTCTTTAAACTTGGATTTCAAAAAAGTCCCATCAATAAATAAAAGTGATCTATAAAATATGAAACCTTCAATGGAAGCACGAAATGTAGCAAACATCCTCTTAAATTTCCTGTTACTATAATCCACATCCATCACAATGTAGCTATTGGGATTCACTTCCTTCATAGCACATACATATCAACTAATTTGTTTGAACAAGTCATCAAAATCACCAAATACCATACCCTTTACTGTCTCCATTGCATGTCATGCCTTGTAATAGGGAATTGTCAATCCATAATTGTTTTGAAAATGATTTATAACTTTACTAGCTGTCAATGATGGGGATCCCCTAACTAAATCCACCACCAATTCAGAAATTAATTTGGAACCTTTCCTCTTTAAAGTTTAACTATTAAACACAAAACCACATGTGTGATAATTCACTAACTTCTTAATATAGAAACAACCTTTCGAATGCTTCTTTGAGCATACAGTTGCCACCTTCATTTTTGTATTCTTAATATAATCAAATGAAAAACTTTTCTTAATCGAATACTTACACAACGTATTCCTAAACTCAACAACACCACCAAAGAACCTTTGCCCAACATGACTCACTCCACCTGACTATGAATCGGACAATAAAACTCTCTTATTGTTTGAAAAATGCAAGCTTGAAACTAAACTAGCATCACATTCAATAACATCAGAAACAGTAACATATTTATCTGAAACAAAAACACCATCACAAAGCAAATGTGATGCAAAACTCAAACTAATATTAACACTCATATTGAAATATCTTAAGTCTAAAACTCTAATCAAGTCAATCATATTATCTAGTTATAACATATTCCTCAGCAAACAAATAGGATGGCCAGGGATAGAATATGATAGGGAAAAATCATCATAAAATAGATCCTTAAAATTCACACATATCATCTAAACTAAATCACCGTATTCTATTCCAATATTAATCTTTAATACCTTAGTTTTAACCCTACACTTACATACGAGCAATAGGCATTGTTCCATTGACAAAATGAATTTACAAATACCTAGTAACAATGCAATTCGAAAAACAAAGACAATCAACAAAGGCGATTGCAATCGAAAAACAAAGCAAACTAATCAGAGGCAATCGAAAAAATAGAGGCAATCAACAATGAGATCAATCAGTAATTTGTGATAACAATGTGTGAGGGAAGTATGAATGTCTTGCATGAAATAGATCCGAATGGTACCTAATTAAAAAGGGCATTTTGGAAATATAAAAATTATAATTTATAAAATTGGCACTTTTTTGAAAGGAAGTCTAGCGCTAACACCTCTTTAAAAATAAGTTTATAGAGTGCCACCAAAATGTAATTTATCATAAATTTTACCCCCACATACTATAAAAATATGCAAATTATCCTCTAAAAGTATACAAAACTTAGATTATGCTCCATCATTACTAAATTAATGGTAAATATTATGAAAAATTATAAATTATGCTTGCCAATTGTGGGGTGATTGTATTTTGCTCTCACTAACTTTGAAAACTTGCAAATCAAACTCCTAATTATAAAAAACTTATAATTAATACTTATTATTTACTTAATTAACTTTTTTATTAAATTACATTAGTTTTCAAAAAAATTTAAGTATGAATCATAATATTATTATATATTGAATTATCACATCATTTTTTTGCATAATTTTATATTATATGATTAATAAAAATTAAATTAAATATATAAAATTATAATTAAATACTTGAAAATAAATTACAAAATTATATGTAAAAAATAACATAATAAATTAACATATAATAATATTATAATTAATGTTTATTAGTATTACTCGATATTAATTATCATTATTTAATTTTTTTTCCAATTAGTCACTTATTTCATGAAATATAGGTAAAAAAATATTAAATAAAGAAGTAAAGTAGAGACAAATGTTATACTATATAAAAAAAAGACCAAAAACTTATGATCATATCCAATTTAATCTTAATATCAAAATAATTATAGTAGTGATAAATGTAATTTTTTTCCTATGAGTTTTTTTTACAATCCACTTTATTTAAAATTTGATAATATATTGCTTATGAGTTATCTTTATTTTATTTCTTTAAAATTTATAGTTCATTGTAATACTTATATTTAGATTAATACATCTATTTTTAGAAAGAAATTATGTTAGTTAGCAAGTTTACTTTATTTGCTAGACACCTTTTCTTTATAAACTTGTTACGATACATATATAATCTTTTATCTCAAAAATATTTTAATTTACTCACATTGTTAAAAAAATAATTCATTTACAAAATAATTTTATTTTTTACTTCTAATGAATTGAAATTGGCTCATGTCCAAATTTTAAGTTCATCTTTGGATTTAGGGTTTAAAAATTAGCTTAATTTATTATTTTTTAAAATTTTAATTATAATTAACACTCATAATTAATTTAATTAATTATTTTATAAAATTATGTCATTTTTAATTAACTTTTTAAGTATGAACTACAATATTATTGTGTGTTAATTTATTACATCATTATTTTCCATGATTTTATAACTCATTTTCAAGTACTTAATTAAAATTCCGTACTTTTAATTTATTTTTATTCATTATATAACATAAAAATTATATTAATTTAATTTCTTTTAAAATCATGTGCAAAAAAATAATGTAATAATCTATTATAACATAATTGGCAATATAAATTTATTTACATCATAATATTGGATTATCACTTTTTTTGCACATAATTATAATATAAGTTAAATTAATATAATTTTTATATTATATAATTAATATAAATTAAATTAAATATATATAATTTTAATTAAATACTTGAAAATGAGTTATAAAATTATAAAAAAATGATGTAATAACACACAATAATATTATAATTCATACTTAAAAAGTTAACTAAAAATTATATAATTTTATAAAATAATTAATTAATTTAATAATTAAAATTATAAATAAAATAATAAATTAAAGTAATTTTTAAACCCTAAATCTAAATATAAACTTAAAATCTAAAACTAGGATAATTTCAATGCATTAGAAGTGAAAAATAAAATTATTTTATAAATTAGTTATTTTTTCAATGATATAAGTAAATAAAATTTTTTTGAGATAAAAGATTATATATGAAAATTTTTTAAATTGTAACAAATTTATTTTAAAAAAAGATGTGCATAACAAATAAAATAAACTTATTAACTAATATGATCTCTTTTTAAAATTAAATATATTAGTATAAATGTGAGTTTTACAATAAATTATAAATTTAAAAAAGCTCATAAATTGTATAAATATCAAATTTTAAAAAAAGCAAATTGTAAAAAAAATTAGGGGGCAAAATAAAAATTATTTTTTATCACGATCATAATCATTATTTTGTTAAAATTAAATTGAATAAGACCATATTAAATAGAAATAATAAGTTTTTTATCTTCTTTCATATAGCATAATATTTATTTTTACGTCACTTTTTCACTTAATATTTTTAATCCATATTTTAAGGAATGAGTGATTAATTCAAAGGAAAAAAAATTGGATAACGATGATCAACAATAAAATGTACTAGTAAACATTAATTATAATATTGTTGTGTGTTAATTTATTACATCATTTTTATACATCATTTTGTAAGTTATTTTTAAATATTTAATTAAAATTTTACATATTTAATTTAATTTCTATCAATTATATAATATTAAAATTATGCATAAAAAATGATGTGATAATCCAACATATAATATTATAGTTCATGCTTAAAATTTGTTTAAAAAATTATGTAATTTAATAAAAGGACTAATTAAGTAAATAATAAGTGTTAATTATAAAATTTATATAATTAAAGTTTTGACTTGTAAATTTTTAAAGTTAGTGGATAAAATTTAAATTTTGTATAACTTCAAAAGATAATTTGCCTGTTCTTATAGTTTGTGGGGGCAAAATTTAATACTATATAATTAATAGGAGTAATTTGCATTTTTCCGAAAAGCTTTCTTAAAAATTTGCGTCAGCCTCTGGATCATTCTCCCCCAGGTCCAAGGCCCAACCAAGCCCTTCTCTTCTTTATAAACTGACATAGTCCCGAAGACCTTTCGCCCTTCCGCAGCCGCTATAACTAATTTTCTTTCTTCTTATTCTGCTAATTCGATCCGAAGATTCTTCAAGGATCCCGAGTCGAATTCTTTTTCCTCGTGAGTGATTTCACCTTTAAGCGCTCATTGCTTTTTTCCATTTTTTTTTTTTCATTTCAATTGCTCACAAGAATTCTGATTTTTAATTGCAGGTGATGTAGATCTTCTTAATTTGTCAGCTTTTGGTGTTCTACATCTCGTGAACTTGCTGTGATTTTGGCGGCACTTAGAAATACAACCACGATTTCTATGTATAAAGTAATGTTTGAATAACATCAACACAAATAAATTTATTAAATATTATAAGTTGAAAATGGTTACTAAATTATAATTAATGAAATAAATTGTATTATATGTTGTGTTTTTTAATACATGATGAAATGCTAAATCATTTATAGTACTTGGGTTCACCAGATTATATATATATATATATATATATATATATATATATATATATATATATATATATATATATATATATATATATATATATATTGTGTAGACTATTGAAATCGAGAAATTTCCTCTTATTTCCTTCCAATCTCTTAAAAAAAATACTTGTTTTTTTTTATTGTCTTTGGATTCTAATGTCATTATAAAGGGAGTGTCTATTACACCTACACCTTCAAAATAGAACTTATAATTATACATTTTCAAAAAGTTATGGGTAAATCTTTTGGCGCATACAAGCAATTACAATGCTAAATTTAGAACTTGTAATTATATACTTTTCTACCATCGGAAATAAATCTTGGCATCACATCTTAAATTTTTAAATAATGTTATAAAATAATTTGTATCAAATCAAAATATTTATAAGTTATCATAACCTTTAGTCTCAAAGGACAATATTCATTCCCTTGTAGTCAAATTCAAATGGTCCAATCCTCCAATAATATTTATGATAAAAATCGGATTACTAATGAGGGAAGACAATATATTAATTTTTCATTTAAGATATGAATTTAAAGATATGTTGTAAACATTACTAATTAGATTTTGCTTTGAAATCTTCTTTTGCAAGATATCATCAAAAGGTATAAATTTAGGCCCAAATGGTGGAATATTTACTTCACATAGTCTTACATTAATACTTCAATTAAAATTAATTCTAAAATTATGATTTGTTGGGAGGAATATTCTTTTATTTTCTCAACATGGAAATTCTAGATTATATACACTATTACAATGTCAATTAATGTCGATTATAATGAAAACTAATGTCTATAAAAATATGATAATATTTTTGAAATTATTGTGAAAAATAAGATAGCAATTTCTATAATAATTGACATCTATAGTTACATGATAATATTTTTAAAATTTGCAAGAAAAAGTAACATTATGATTGAATTAAATATTGACATGTAAAATTAATGGGAATGGAACCCAAAATTTCATCAAATATTATAATGTTGGTTATTTATATAACTATCATCTAAAAGGCAATTCAAAATTCACCTAAAAAGACATTTAATATTTACACTTCACATTTTTTTTATAACTTGGTGTGTGAAGATAACTAAAGATCTCCGTAAGTAATGCAATTGTCACTTATTTGAAAATTATGCATGTATTAAACATCAATTTTCAATTAATAACCAATGTCTTTAGTCTTATCTTACTTTACCTATTATTTGAAAGCATCTCAATGATGGCTTAACTTGTATTGTCTGATTTAAGTGTTTGTTTGAGGCATAAAACAAGTCCCCAACATTTCATCTAACACTTTTTATTTCATCATTAAATCTTATTATTACTACTTTATACATTATCATCTATATATGTTAGGTGAAATATAAAGAGAATTATTTTCCTCCTCCTCAATCACATGCTAGAATTAGACAACAAAACTTAAGATATTGCCTATATCCATAATTTACTAGATTTGAAGTAATATTTGATTATGGCTATGAGAATTAGCACGAAGTTTGGTAAGGAGACTAGAAGATCAAAGACCTCTTTTTTTTTCCTCTTTATGTAATACAGTTCTAAATTTATATTTGTTGACGTAACAATAAATAAAATAAATAAAATTACAAAATAATTTTTTGTCAATGTCTTCTTTTTTTATCGATGTCTTCTTTTTCATATTTTTGTATATTCAAATTGAATTTATTGATCTTTGCATACTTGTGTGAAAAAATTATAAAAAGAACATATAACTTATCTTTATTTGTTTGTATTTTCAAGTTCAATACCTTGATGTTGTAAATTTGTAGTTGATGATGTTAATAAAATTGTGGAGACATTATCTATTAATTTTCAAACTAACTTTTTCTTCAAACTTAGAAAAATTAATTTTTTACAATGATTTCATACAAAAAAATGCCAGTTATTTAAAAATAATTGATGCGGGAAAATAAGACAATGGTTTCTATATTATAATTGATGCAGCATGTTTTAATTTGACAAATATTTCTTCAATGTAAACAATGATTATTGTAACTAAATTGACATCTAATAATCACTCTAGTTTAACTTGTATTTGTTTCTACATTATTTACTATTATAAACCAATGTGATAGTTATAAAAATTTACAAAAGTATTGGCAAAAATACATAATACAAAACTATTTCTCTATAGCACTGTTTGCAGACTCAATACTCCTTCAACTTGAACTTTTATCTTATGAACTCTATCAAAATCGTGACATGCAAGTTAATCTTTTACTCTTTTATGCAAATAAGGTACAACTACCAAATATTCTCAGGTTTTCATTCTTTATGTGTCTTGATTTAATATTTTAGTGCAGATATATGAGTTTTCTTTTCTTAACCCTATTTTAATATATTCAACTTAGCATGTTAAGTGTTAAAGTTATAAAGCCTTACTAAAATGTTTTTTTATCTTTATTAACTTATGAACATATTTTATAACCTTAGACACGAAATATATTATATTCAAATTCCCTGCATTTGTGTATAGAAATATTTTGGCTTTAAGTAAGTATAACTCTAAAAAAATCTTTTTTAGATGATTTAGATTGCATTATGTCAATATATGAATGTCTACATGTTTTATGGATAACTACTATATAAATATATAAATGTCTATGTATTTTATATTTTATCTAAGAATATGTAAATTTATATGATATAGGGTTTGGTTAATGTTCTTGTATATATGATTCTCATTAAATTAACTAGTCATAAGTCAAAGATAGATAGGTGTTGGATAGTTCAAAACTGAATATGAAAATGGGCTAAACAAATTTATCAAATTTGCAATTACTCATAAAAGAAATAAATTTAGTGATAGCAATATTTTACCTCTATCTTAAATATTATAATGTGAAGAAGGTAACAATAATACATGTCCAAAATTATCTATTTCAATTTAGCATTGACAATAAGTATAAGCAATGGATATAGTATGGTGAAAGTAAATTACATAACACATCTACTATTTATGAAAATAATCATTTTAATGATCAGTTAGATTATATTGTGCATGATATTGTAGATAATTTTATTAGGTGACTGCAAATCCTCAATACCTTATTAAGTGATATAGAAAAGTCATTATATCTAGGTTACACAAAATGTACACATTTATGTGCCGTGTTGAGATTGTTCGACTTGAAAATAAGAAATGGGTGGAGTAATAAGAACTTCATAAAATTGCTGCAATTGTTGAAAGATATGCTTCTTGAAAACAATATGCTACTAACTCATGTTTTTTAAGTGAAAAAAAATAATATGTCTAACGGGTATAGAGTATAGGAAGATACATACCTTCCTTAATGACTACATATTATACCAAAAAGAGTACAAAAGATTGCTTAAGTATCCAAAATATAAGGTATCTCATTACAAATTAAAAAAATATGATGATAGCATCAAGGAAGAGGCACCCATTAAGGTATTATGGTATCTTCTTATTATACCAAGGTTTAGATTCATGTTTGCTAATGCAGAAGATGCCAAGAACTTAGTTTAGTGGATTGCAAAGTGGGTGATTATTGATAATAAATTTTATCATTTAGTGGGTGCTTCTTGATAGAGAATAATTAACTCATTATTCCTTGAATTCAGTTATGAATTAAAAGACTTTAGACTTGCACTGTATACTAATGGAATGAACCTTTACAATAACATGAATAGCAAATATAACACATGGCTTCTAATGTTGGTGAGTTACAACATCTCTCCTTTGTTATACATGAAGCAAAAGTGTGTAATATTAACATTATTGATATTAGGACCTTAGCAATTAGAGAATGATATGGATGTCTTCTTGGCACTACTCATTAAAAACCTGTGAATTATATGGGATAAAGGTGTGTCAGTATTCAATGCCTATAAGCAGGAGTCTTTCAAGTTATATGCAATATTCTTTGGCATAATTAATGATTTCTAAACTTATGGAAATTTGTTAAGGTATAGTATTGAAAGGTGTAGAGCATGCCTTATTTACAAAATGGCACATGCTTTTATCAACTTAAGCATTAAAAGAAAATAATATATCTTGGCTATATAGGATTTTTACCTTATTCCCATAACTATTGAAAGTTAAGAAAAGCATTCAATGATTTACTAGAAGAAGCAATGATTCTAGAGACTTTATTAAGGGAGGAGGTTTATGCTAAGATAAAAAAAATATTGATATCATATTTAGTAAACTAAATAATTTGACAAACAACAATACTCTATAAAAAAAGAAGTTCATATTTTTTAATCTTCAATACTAAAAGGATTTGGATGTTAAGCACAATATTGATATTATATATGTGGAAAAAATGTATGTGATAATCAGGTTAAAATGCTCTTAAACATATCAAGCAAAATAAATGATTAAATTAATACTCGACTAAACTTATAAGAAACGACCATATAGAAGGAACTAACAACAAAAAAGGGCTCAACATACCTACTTACCTCTAGCTTGTCATACCTTATCCATAAAAAAGAAAATAAGTTTCCAAATGGGATTAAAGAAACCCAAAGGTATTCTTCTAACATTAAAAGCCTTTTTTCAATAAAAAAATTTAAAATTAATTAACTTGAAGTCTCACGATTGTTATACATTGATATATTAACTTCAATTGATCATTATTTGAGAAATATTATCTAAACATGTAAAATAAGCTATCATGAAGTTTATTGCTTTTTCAATGCAATATGTGTCAAGGTCATTGACTTAAAAGATTTGAATGACCTGTAAAGGGATTAAGGAACCCTAAGGCTATTTTTCCAATATTAGAAATCTTGTTTTAATAAAAATATAAAATTAATCAACTTGAAGTCTTGCGATTGTTATGCGCTAATACAATAACTTTAATTGATCACTATTTGAGAAATATTATCTAAATATGTGAAACAAGCTATCATGAAGCTTTATTTATTTTTCAATACAATATGTGTCAAGGTTATTGACTTAAAAGATTTGAATGACTTGTAGAGGGATGTTATTATCACACTATATTAACTTAAGATGCATTTTTTACCCTCATCCTTTAACTTCATGGTGCATTTATTTGTGTATTTGATAAGGGAGGTAAGACTATGTAGTCTAGTTTACTTGAAGTGGATGTTCTTGATTGAGTGCTACATGAAGATCCTAAATGAGTATGCGCATAACTAGAATAAACCTAAAAGAAGTATTATTGAAAGGTATATTATTAAGAAAGTTGTCAAGTTTTGTACCTTATATTTGTCAAATGAAGACATTCTTAGGCTTTCCAAGCCTTACCATAAGGGAAGAATTTCAAGAAAAGACATATTAGGGAATCAGATGGAGACCATAAATTATGAAATATAAGAACAAACACACTTTTACATCTTATAAAATAGAAAAAAGGTTGAGCTTTACATAATTGAGCATATTGTTATTATAAAAGAGTTCCATCATAGAAAGAATGAGATACGGATATAAGATGAACATAATCACACATTCATTAAGTGGTCTTATAATTGGATGGCTAACATGATAAAAGAAAAACTAGTTATCATTTTTGAGACTATAAAATGGTTGGTGAATGGGTTGGCATTGATGTCATATATTATCAAGGATATAACATGAATGGATATTCATTTTACATTAAGAAATAAGATGAAAAAAGTACTATGCAAAATCATGGAGTCCCTTTGGAGTCTCAAATAATGCATATATCCAATGCCAAAGATAAAAAATTTATCTATATTACAATATCATATAATAAGGTCATTGAATATATATGGTAGCTCTATTATGTCCAATTCAAGCAGCTTGTCTTTCGATATAAATAGGTAGAGGATAATAATGGCATATGAATGGATGAGCTAAGATTGGTGGATTTTAGTAAATAGGGTAATAAAATGGAGCTATTCATGATGGCATCCTATGTAAAACAAGTTTTCTATCTATCAGACCCAGTTGATAACAAGTATAGTTTTTCAAGGAAAAAGATAAATTATTGATAATGAGAGTGAAAAATATATAGCTACTAATATTGAAAACATATATTCTTTCTCATTAAGACTAACTTAGGTTATTCATGAAGGTAATTTAAAAGAGTTTTATGTGTGTCAAGATCATGGAAAAAGGATATAGATTGATGATCCTTCAAAATAATTTTTTTATACTATAAGTTCAATGTACTATTGTCCTTTTCCTTTAAGTTATGCTTATATACACAATTACTTTTTAGTTTATATAATATGTTAAAATATATATTTGGATGATGCATATTTTATTTGAGAGATGCACAATAATGGATTAAATATACTTACAAAAATAATATCTATAATAAATTAGAAATTAATTTTTTTCATCATGATAAATATTTTTATTAAAGTTATTGTAACACTCAAATTTTTATTTACTTAATTTGTTCTTTTACAATTTGAAGCTCTGGATGTAGCTATTTAGCAGTGTAACTCATAAGGTACTCCCTTATCACATACATAAGTATATAAAATTAATATAAAGGAAAAATACGGCTAAGCTATCTATTATGAATTGCAATGCTAAATTTGTGATTGCATGCTATAATTAAGATGAATTGTACATTATTTTCTATTCAATATAGGAGATCTGTATGTACTATAAAGTTATAATATTGTAATTTTAGGAAGTTCTAGATGTATTTTATGTTAGAAGTAGTGTAATAAAATGTTTCATAAGATGTTGTATAGAATAGAAAGGGCATAGGGAACTAGATTTTCAATTTTTGGTTAGGAAAATATAATATAACATCAGTTATTTGAATTACTAAAGTAGTATATTAAATATTTCACATCAGTTAATAAAATAAATTGATGTTAAACCATAAGTTTGAAAAATGGTTATCAATAAAAAATTAATGTTTTTAAATGCCATCAAATATCAAGTAGTGTGACCCACAAGAAATTATGAAAGTTTATTTTTTAAGGAACAATGTAGTATTATTTTCTATAATGGTTTTGTAACTAATGTTGTAAAATATTTACTACGATAATTGATAAAATGACGATGTAAAACTAACATCTAATCCCCTTAACAGCTAGTGTTTATCTATGATTTTATAGTAGTAATAGCATCTACTTTCAATGAGAGAAGACTTATGTTTAGCAATTAGTTGCCTTCTAGTTACCATTATTTGCATTTTATCTTCTTGAGTAAAATCAATATTTAATATTGATTACAATGATAGAGGTAAAAGATAAATAGATGAAAAACATTTTAGCTTAGTTAAAAATAAATATTAAGTCATATTGAAATATGTCTTTTCATCAGTAAGTACAAAGTCAATGTTGTTAATGTCAATTAAATATTTTGATGCCTTGGTATAGAACATTCTTATCACTTTTTGGATTTTCATAGCTCCATCATTTTTAGAATTGACATCACAAACTTGAGTAAACTTTGAAGCCATGGGAGACATCAAAGTATCTTTGTCTCCAAGAGTCTTAGTATGAAAAAGGAATGAAAATGTTAAAAATTTTCTAATTAGAAATTAATTTAAAATGAAGATGCCAACAATAATAGGTAATTTATTAGAAATTAATTTTGAAATTGTAATTACTAATTATAATAATATGAAATTATTAGAAGTCAACAATGAGTAATTTATTTGAAAATAAATTCATTTGAAAATGTCATTATTAATTAGTAAAAATATGCATTAATTATCATTAATTAGTAAGTAACTAGCATTGGTCTCGTGTGTTCACACGGGTATTTATTATTTTGTAATAAAAAATATAAATTTTTATAATATTAAAATATTAAGATATTACTATTATTAAATATTTTGATGATAATAATAGATTATTTATTTGTTATAAAAATAATGTAAGTAAGTTAAAATTTTAATTTAAAATATATAGTGATTGAATTAGTTGATTAATATTTTACTTATTAATAAAAGTATTTAAAAATTAAAATAAAAATTTTGTTAATGTTTTTATAAGAATTTTTAAATATTATATTTCAAATTAAATAAAATATACATCAAATAAATTTTTGCTTAAGGTTTGTAACTGAAATATTGTTTTCATTATTTACAATTCAAATGTTATTTACTAAATAAAATATATATTGTACAATATATTTTATTAATACCCGCAACTCTTTCAAGTGACAATTTTATAAAGAAAATTAACTTCTATAAAAACCAAAGAATATTAAACATTTGTTATGTATAAAAATGTAAGAAATAACAATAACAATAATATTAAATTATTGTAAAATTTATGAAATTGATACTAAATTAATGTTAAATTTTATAAGCCTTGAAAATATCATATTTTAAATATATTTTTAAGAACGTATTTATAAAAAATATATATTAACAATATTGATCTTATCCAAAAGTTGATAGTGGAAAGTTGGTCCTTACAAGTAACTTTTTACTTTTTCAAATTCACGTCCAGATTACCAGGTGATATGAGTAAGATAATCCAACGGCCCATATTGCTTTATATGCCATCAGTCCTTTGGATTTTGCCACACAACGTGCCGTAGAAATAGGCCCGTCCTGAAATCATGAATCAAGCGGTCGGTGCTTCTTCTTTCATTGTATTTTCCCTCTTGGTATTATGTTTTAATATGTATTTAAAAAATATATATTCATATGTATTCTCATAATTTTTATAAAAAATGTTATATATTTTTATAATTGTTTAATAAAACATAATACTTTTAGGATTATGTTCCTATATGTATTTAAAAATACGAATTTACAGATATTCTTATAATTTTTATGAAAAAAATTTATATTTTTTAATATTTTTTTATTGTAACTTGTAATATTTATGTATAAAAAAATTTTAAAAAAAATCTGCAACTCTAAACGATGGAGTTGTGACTTTTTATATACTTTCTCGCAGTATCTATCTATACCCGCAACTTTTAAAAAATTGAAAAATTTTATACAAAGATTTAAACTTTAATAGCTCTCTCGTAAATATGTTACACTTTTATTTTACACAAACTCATAAAATTGTCTAAAATATATCAAATCATTATCCTTTTCTATATTTTAAAAAAGATTTCAAATTGTTAGAAAAAATATCCCTCTCAAAACAACCAAATATTAGATAATTAGAACAATCAAAGTAATTTAAGATAAAATTTTTGTTTATAATTTCACAATTTCCTAACAATTATTTTTATGTATCTTTTCAATTTTTCAATGGGTTTTACATAATTTTATAGGTAATTATATAATATTTTTTATACCTCAAACATTTATTTAATACAAATATTTATTATTCAAAATATTGAATAAGAAAATATTCTTCAATTTTTCTCTAACACAGGAAAAAAAAAACCAACTTATTTAAAGACTGATACTTAAGGAAGCAATGCTTATTTGGCATGAATAAAGAGAGAACAATTGGTTGACCCTGCTCGTAAAAACAATTTATTTTGAAATCATTTGAACGTATAAATTTTACATCAAATGACATTTTTTATGTCCCATCGGGGACATCCGATAAATGACTTATTTCATGATTTTAGATATTGGGGACTTCATACATAGCACATGTAATTTAATATATATATATTTTTATTGATAAATATGGTCCAATTTTTTTTAATGACCAAGTGGTATAACTATTGTAGGAATTAAATTATTAATAAATTTTTTATTAAATATTATTTTTGAAATTTAAATCTTTACTTATTAACAAATAAAATCTATTGAAAATTAATATACTTTTCAATGAAACTAACATCTTATTTTAACAAATTTCCTTTGATATATCCTAAAAATGATAATTTTAATGACTAAATAAATAGTTAAAAAATATTATATGCACTAAAATAATATTTAAAATTAAGTTTCAAATCTTTAATATTCATTAAATTAAATTTCATAAATTTTTTCAGTTAACTTATATTTAATAACAATACATAATTTATATTTAAAATTTATTTTTGAATTTTATTTTGATATATATAATATTACTAAATAACTAAGGAGCCATTTGGTTCAAATTACGAAAAGAGAATGAAATCGAAAAAGGGAATTAGGAGAAAAGGAAAGAAATGATTCCTAATTATTCAACTTGTTTGGTTTAAACAGGAAAAGAGATCAAATATCTTTAATTTATTTTATTAATAATTATTATATTAAAAATAATTTATTTATAATTATTATTAAAATAATTATTATAATTATATTCTTATTATTTTTATTTTATTTACTAATATTATAATTTTCATAATTATTTAATATTAATTATTAGTATCTTATTAATATTATTTTTATTATTATCCATATTATTTCAATTATTATCAATATCTTAATAATAATTAATATTGTCATAATAATATTAATAATATTAATTATTATTTACAATATTTATTATTATTTTATTAATATTATTAATTATTAATAAATTAAAAATATTATAATATTAAAAATAATAATTATAAAAAAAATTATTTATTTATTAACTAAATATTATATAATATATTAATATATAATAATTATTATCTATTTATTATTTAAATATTATTTAATTATATTATAATTATTATTAAAATTAAAATTATTTTTTAATTATTAATATTTATAAATATTATTATTTCTAATATTTATTATTATTTTATTAATATTATTAATTATTAATAACTTAAAAATATTATAATATTAAAAATAATAATTATTAAAAATATTCTAATATTATTAATATAATTAAATAATATTATAATATTTATTATTAATTTTATATTTAATAATGTTATTTGTTTATTAAATAAATATTAGTTATATTATTAATATATAATTATTATTTATTTAATTATTAATATTATTATTTCCAATATTTATTATTATTTTATTAATATTATTAATTATTAATAATATTAGAATATTATTAACATAATTAAATAATATTGTAATATTTATTATTTATTTAATATTAAAGAATATTATTTATTTATTAAATAAATATTAATAATCTTATTAATACATAATTATTATTTATTATTTAAATATTATTTATTTATATTATAATTATTATTAAATATATTATGATTATATTTATTATTTATTATTATTTTATTAATATTATTACTTTTTTATATTATTAAATATTTTATTATATTTATTTTATTAATTATCATGTTGAAGATAGGGAAAGAAAATGGAATTCTTTAAGGATTGTGGAGGAATCGCCATTCCCTTAATTGAGATAATTCTATTAAAGAAAAATAGAGAAAAGAAATAGGTTTTTTTTTAATCAAATAAAAATAAAGAGAATGAAATTCTATAATTCCCTTTCCCTTTACCTCTAATCAAATGACCCCTAAAGACATACCTAAATTTCCTTTGCTATTGATTTTTTTATTAATTAAAATATTTGATTTAGTAAAAATAATCATTGTATCATTCCTTTTCCTCTTTATTTTTTTTTCTTTTTTATTTCTAACCCTCTACTTGGCATATAAAAAAGGAAAAAGAAAGGAAATCATGTCACTATTATGTTATACATCATTTTAAAAAAATTTCTTTTTTATATTTTCTTCTTTAATTCACTTTTAAGTTTTTCTTTCTTTGGGTAAGAGAAGACGTCCTTCCAATTTTCTTTCCCAGTGGAATCCCTTTGTTTTCCTTAATTCGGATACCGCGGCGGGGTTTCAATTTTAACTAATTTGCTATATATAGTTAAGAACTTGGGATTCATTTTCTAAATACCATGATTTTAAATTAGGATCGTAATTATGCTTCGATTAATAAAATCATGAATAAATATAAAAAATATAATGTATATAATATGATATAAAATTAAAAAAATATAATTATAATGCAGCCTATAACAATAAATATTATGTACAATTTTGTAATTACAAATTAGAATTTAGAATATTACTTTCTTCATCATTTTTATCTATTATTTTGGAAAAAATTATTTATTCCCTTTTATTTATTGCTTTAAAAATTTAATGATGTATTAATAATTTTTTTCAATTTTACCTTTCTTTATCTCTAATAAATGCTTAGTTATTCTACATATACACCATAAAAAGTCTTAACAAATTTACTCCATTATATTTCTCTCTTCATTATTAATCATCTTAGACTTTTTTTTATTAGAATGATAAAGTAAATTTTAATTATTAAAATAAAGGATAGTTTTTGGAAGTATAATAAAATTAAACATAGTAAATTAATTTCCTTACTTTTCATGAAACAATTTTAGGCCATATGTTTATAAAAAAAAAGGAGGGACTAATCCCCATTGATCATATATTCCTTAAAGTGACATTATATTTATGAAATCAAACCTTTTCTAAAAATATGATTTTCAGGAATTTAATACTTAACAATATGATGTTTCTATATTTGATATGATTAAAAATATTATAATATTATATTTTAATTATTAAAAATATCCTCATTAGAAATTAAATAATTAACAATAGTGTACAATGATTAACAGTGGTCACCGATAATAAGTGATGATGGTGATAGTGGAAGTTAGGAGTGATCATCGATAATAAGTATTAGGTGGTAACTTGTAATAGTCACCAAAAATAGGTGCTCATTGGTGGTGATCACCAAGGATGAGCGATGATTGATAGTGGTGACCGACAATAGGTAGTAGTCAGTGGTGATTACCTAATAATGGATAATAGTCGATGGCAATCACCAATGATAAGTGGTGACTAGTTATAGTAATTAATAATGGATGGTGATAGATAATGGTAATTATCAATGGATAAAGATGAACGGTGGTTAGCGACAATGGGTGGTGGCCCGTAATAATTATTAAAATGGGTAGTAGTTAATAGTAATTATTGATAAGAGATGGTGATAAGTAATGATTATTGATTATGGATGATAATGAACAATGATCACTAATGATAAGTAATTCCTAATATTGATTACCAAAAATAAATAATGATCAACAGTAGTTATTAATAATGAGTGGTGGTAGTGGGTCGGATAAAATAATTATTTTATATCAATTAAATATTCTCATATTATAGGAATGGTAGATATCCACATCACTCTATGAGAATATTTTGGAGAGAATCTATATATCTTTCTCTAAAATTTTTCTATCTATAAATTTCCCTAAAATAAAAATTTTTTCTTCCAAAACAACATCTAAAAAATTCATATCAAAAAGCATTTAATGCAATGTTTGCTATTTTTACATTTTATTAGATTAATTTACTTTCTTTCTAAATGTAATATATTACAAACATTTAATTTTCTATCTTCTTTTAAATAAATAAAAAAATTTGTAATCAACTAATAAATTATATTTAATATTTATCATAAAATATCTTACAATTATTTATTTTTTATTCGAATACATTTTACATTCTTAATAAATTATTTATATATGCCTATATTGTAAATTGTATTTACTTAGAATTATTATAATTATAATGCTCATATAAGTATATATTTTATATTTTTTACTACTTTGTTTTATGAAAACTAATTTAATTTATAGTAAATATATATTTAAATTTTATATTATAAATATATTTTAAAAATATTTTATTTACAAAATTATCCTTTCATACTATTAGTTAAATTTAATAATTATTACAATAAATTTTTATTATATTTTAAATTATATTAAACTTTAAATTTTTGAGCTTATGGTTTTATTTATATTCTTATTAGTTGACATTTCAAACATATCAAATTCAAAACCATTTTTAGGTATAATATTTGTGTAATATAAAATAATTATTTTTTATTTTAATATATTTTATATTCTTAATGAATTATTTATACATACCCATATTGTAAATAATTATAGTGTTAATATATAATAAGTCATAATATGTTTACTGATAAAAAATGATTATTATACTTTTAAACTAATTTTAATTGAGCACCTAATATCTCATAATTTAATTTTTTATTTAATTACTGATTTTTATAAGTATATATTTTATATTTTTTACTACTTTGTTTTATGAAAACTAATTTAATTTATATTAAATATATATTTAAATTTTATATTATAAATATATTTTACTTACAATATTATCCTTTCGTACTTTAGTTAAATTTAATAATTATTATAATAAATTTTTTATCATATTTTAAATTATATTAAACTTTAAATTGTTAAGTTTATGGTTTTATTAACATTCTTATTAGTTGACATTTCAAACACATTAAATTCAGAACCATTTTTATGTATAATATTTGTATAATATAAAATAATTGTTTTTTATTTAAATATATTTTATATTTTTAATAAATTATTTATACAAATCATTATAGTGTTAATATATAATAAGTCATAATGTGTTTACCGATAAAAAATGATTATTATACTTTTAAACTAATTTTGATTGAGTACCTCATCTGCCAAAATTTAATTTTTTATTAATTACTAATTTTAATATCTTACATTAGATTATACATTAAATTAGAAAAGGAAGGTAATGTGTGTATTTACATACATGTATATCTTTATATTTTTAATTATAATTTTTTAAGTATACAAATTATATTCTCTTACAATAATTTTTTAAAATATTTATTTATGAAAAATGAAACATGTGCATATATATCAATTTTGATTAAAAAAGAAATCTCATACATTGCACGGGAATTAAGCTATTATTGGATTAAAAATATTTTTGAAAATATTTACAGTTTTAAAAATATTTTTTAAAATTTAAATCAAATATAAGAATCTTATATATTCTTAAATACATTTTCAAAAATATAAAACAGATTTCGTGAATTAAACCCGGTCTAAGTACAAAGCAATGCATTGTTTTCTCTTGCCAGGCTGCAAAGAATTATTTCATTGTAAACATTAAATGCTGTCATTTTCTGGAACTATGGAAGTTAACATTAGCTAAAGTCTTTTTTCTTTTAGCTGAAAATACTAGTAAAAAACAAAAACGACCTGCGTTGATAGCACATTTCCGAATTTGATGTCATTGGCTTTGTTAGCTTCCAAGTTTTCTTTCCATGATTAGCTGTAATCATCGCATGTAAACTTCAACTCTGCCATTGAATAATCTATATTAATAGAAAGCGATTTGAGAGAGGATGGACACCATTTTTTTATTTCTTAAATAATTCATGTTTAAATATTTTAAATTTTAAAAGAATAAATGATAATTTTATAATTTTAAATTTGATTATTAAATGTCAAAATTTTAATATAATTGCTAAAAAGTACCCATTCATTTATTTATATACACCTCTCTCTCTCTCTCTCTCTCTCTCTCCCTCCCCATTTTCCTTATCATTTTCCAAAGATAATTTTTTTTAGTATCATCAAAAATCACTTTTTTTTTTCTTTTTCTATCATGTTATCTCATCTTAGTTTTTATTTTTTTACAAAATCTTAATTCATATATTAAAAGATTAAAAATAAAGATTAATTACATGTATTTTTAATCACTATAGTTACTCTTTTAGTTTTTCCTTATATATTATAGTTAACTGATTTTATATATATTAAGAAAATAGTTTAATTTATTTATTTATAATAAAAATTTTAAAACTACCATTTAATCTTTTATTGTACACAAAACTTAAGATAATTGAAAATGGAGAAAAAATATGATGAAATAAATATGTTGAGATATTTTAAGAAGGATAATGAAATATTTATTGGTAAAATAAAATGATAAAATTAAAAAATGTATATTTAATATTTCATTAGAATTCTAAAGTGATAAATAAAATGAAACAATTTTTTCAAAATGCATCAAATAATAAAAAAAACCAGAGGGACTAAAGAAATATTTCAATTATTTTTTACATGTAAAATTTCTCATGAGTTCTCTATATCAATTAATATTTGAGAACATTAATTGATAAGTCAAAATTTAAGATTATTTGAACCTTATGAGACACATATTCATTTTTAATTTTTTTAAATAAAAAATTCTTTAAATTCTGCATGAGAGCACGTGCTGAGAGACCCCCCCCCCAAAAAAAAAAAAGGTTCATAGTTCAATGTTTACATGCTCAACATTTTGTGAACTTCTATGGAATTTTAACCAAAATTCATTAAAAAATAATATTTATATAAAATTTTATAAACTTTTCACAAAAATCTTACAAGTGTGTATAAATTTTGTATGAAATAAGTGCACAAACAATTATAATTCATAGATGCATTAAAAATCGTCACAAATTTTTTCATTTGCATATACAAGTTACAACTTTTGATAAGTGAAAAATATTAAAATTTTCATTTTTTTTCCCGATAAAATACACAGCGATACATGTTTCTTCCCCCAAAAAGCATGCTGGAAAGAGAATGACCAGATGGGTCTGCACGAAAGGGAATTAATAGCATACTATAATTTGCAAAGAAATGTAAAGTAGAAGTGTAAGAAAGTGGCGTTTGGTTATCGAAAGGGATTGAACTTTGAGTGGAATACGTCGTGGCAATAAAATGAGGGCGCATGGTAACCAAATGGTTTCTTATTTGTTTATAATTTAAAAGGTAGCCATGCTTACCTTCTTAGTATAGAACGGGTGATTATTATGAAATTTGAATTTTTTTTTCCTTTTATTTTTGTCATATTGAACAAAAATACATATAATTTTTATTAGCAGTGGAGTTTAGAATCTTTTTTTATGTACATTATAAAATTCACAAGAAAAGAGTTTGGACAATAAGAAGTTTCCATTTGAGTTAACCCAAAATTAACAATTTTACATTTTACAAAAGTTTAGAGAATAAAATGTAAGATATTAAAATTTATGTATCATCTTTATTACAAAATTAAATTTTAAGAAGTTAATTATATTTTCTAAAAAAAACACAAATTATTATTCCTCCATTCAATTTGACCATTTTGATTAACCCATTCAACAAATCAAATCAAGACTCGATGATTTTCCATTTTATTGTCTAATAATTAATTTTTAAATCATTGATTTTCATGCATGCCTGCTATAAAATGTGCGTATAGATTTATTGTACAAACAAAAATTATTAAGAATTTCTTCCTAAAATATCTGATGTGATGGTAATTTAATTTAAATACCTATAAGCCAACCTATAAAGAAAAGGACCTTTATGTAAGACAAATCAAGAGAGATGTATATAATAGTAGTATGGAATAATTATTTTAGTTTGAAAGTTATAGGTTTAACATAAGATAGGTGTCAATAATAAAAAGGTGAAGGGCTTTTAAAACCACTAACACTTTGGTGAGGTTATGATGAAGAGCTTGCCTTTTAACAAGTAGTTATGGTTCAAACTAAATATTTTACAATAAAAGAGTACTTTTATGATAACATCTAAGAATGGTAGTCAATGCAAGTTGCCCCAACTCTTTCTTTTTTCTAGAAAAAAAAATAGAGATGTATATAGATTTAGAGAAAAAATATATATAGATGCGGATACTTGCATTTATTATTTATGTGAAAAATATTTTTTGTATAATTTTCTCCTATATTTTAGCTATTAGATTATTATATGTGCTTAATTAGTAAAATTGAGCTTATTATTAGGTCATGATTTTGGAATATAATTGAATTATTTGTTTAATATTGGATTTCAACATTATTTTAAGTTTAGTCATAACTTGAATTTCAAAACCCTAATTAAGGTGATATTTATGTATTTGAAAAGTTAAAAAAAAAAAAGCCTTACAAACTTCATATTGAAGGTAAAACCTAATTTAATCATTTAGATGTTCAAATTTGATTGTAAAGACGAACAAATATTGTTATGTAGCCTAACCTAGTTAAAGTTCTAGGACCATATCCAAAGTTCCAAGAGTCAAAATGGTATCAAACTAATGTTAAAAGTTAGCTTAGGTCTAGGCCAATAAGTTTTATATTTTACGATAAGTGAACCTACGCCATATTGATAGTTAAATAATAATTAGGAGTTGACTTATAAGATTTTATTGCAATAAACTATTGTAATGTTTTGGCTTGCAAGTTAAGGTTTGAGCTTCCAAATTAAGCAAAACCCATATCATTATAACCTTAAGAGTCACCCTAACTTAGCATAATAGGATTTTCTTAAGAAGAGATTATATTTATTAGGGTTTTGTACCTCTAAAAGAAGCACTTAGACATTAGATATTCTTCTCTTTTTCTTCAAGTTTTCTTATAAACCACTATGATGAGTAATTTCTCTAAATAATTTAGGAGATTAGCAATCCAATTTGATTTTATTTTAAGAAATTTCTTTTAATTTTACTTTTAATTTAATTTTTTTCTTTTTTTTCTACTCTTATTGTGAATAACTCATTAGATAGTTTGTTAAATATGATCAGTTAATTCATTATTTATTGTAGTTAATAGTTAAGTGATTAATTATAATTAATTCTTACTTGTAAGTTAGTTATAATTGATTATAATTAGTAGCAATTAAGCCTTGGTGATTTGATGGTTGGGTAAATCATTAGTTGTTTAAAAAAAATAAAGCATAAATTAGTTGTTTTTACTTCTAAATTGTTAGTTTAATCTTAACCTTCTTCTAATTACTTAATGTTCTTACTAATTGGATTCATAACACTTGTTTTGGATTAAATCAATAGTAAGAGATTAGTTTGCTACTTATCTTAATTAATCAATCTTAGGAATTTAATTACTATCAACTTAAGAGTAATTTTCGATTAAGTAGTCAAATCAATAATAAAATTTGTTAGGTGTTTATAATAAATCTAAAAATTAAGATGTGATTTCTCTTATACTGGACTTTACTATTTTGGTATATTTGTTTTTAATTTTATTCTCATTTGTTTCATTTAAATTTCAATTTAAATCCCTTGTTTTTACATTCTACGTCCATAGATTAGTTTCTATTCCTTAGAGTTTAACTTGAACTCACCCTTGTTATGTCCTAGAGTAGTTTAGTAATAATTTTGGTGCAAACTTGGTACCATTGCTAGGGAGTAGATTAGTCAATTTATGATTATTTTTATATATTGATAACCCTTCTTTTGTATAGTTTTCTTTATTTTTTCAAGCCTTGTCAATGGTGCTAGATAACAAAATTTGTTATGGAATTTAGGGATAAAACTCTCTAGTGTAAAGTTTTTTAATGTTCTAAGCAAGATCAAGGGCTTTACCCTTGTCCCTAGCATTTTTTAGCCAAAAAACATGTTATTTTCTATTTATAATTTTAGGATTTTATATTATGAGGAGAAATAATTAATTTAAGCAGTTAAATTTTGAAATAAAAACTTTATGTGGAATGAATAAATTTTGATAAGGAAAATATCAATAAGATATTAAGGGAATAGAGAATTAATTAATTAAATGAATCTTGAATAAAATTTTTAGAAAGATGAAAATAAATTGTTTAAGCAAGCTTGAAATGAGGAACTTGAAAGGTTTGCTTAATAAAAGTGAATTGAATAAAAGAATTAAAAGTTATAAGTTATTATAGATAAATATATAAGTATAAAGGAGATATAATATGAAATTTCAAAAATGCCCCTTCTTGTTTTAAACTAAATTCAGCCCACTCCTTTCATTTTCCTCCATAAACCTTAATTTCACCCTTTTCTTCATCCTCCTTCTTTTTTTTTTTTTTCATTGCTTCTTCAAATCAAGATAGAAGGTATCAAACTCTCCATACAATCAAGGTAAGGATATCTAAACTATTATTAATCTCAAGTTTCTCTTCCAATTACCTTAAGATTTCGTGAAACTTAAACTTCGAGCTTAAAGAGGGATTTTGAGCCTAAATTCAAACTTGTTAGTTTTGAATAATTAGGGATAGTCCACCCACGCTTTCTTCTAGCCAGAGACTCCTTGAATAATTATCCTTAGTTTAAGGATTCAAATAATTTTTGTTTAATTTGATTTTGGGCTTTTATGATATATGTAATGGATATGTTAATTATGATGCTAGATGATTAATGTTATGAATGGCATAAATAAGGAACCTTGTATGTTTATGTATAATTTGGCAAGTATTTGTATAGTATTAAATGCATTCAAGTGGTGTAATGGTGAATGAATAATGTTTTCAAGTTGGAAATCAATAAAAATCATAGTGATAATTAATTATATAATCAACTATAGCCTAAGAATTGCTTTCAGTTAACTACTTAAATACAGAGTTAAACTTAAAAGGCTTATAGTTGACTACATAGTAAGTTATAGCTAAAAGGTCTACCTTTTTGTAGACTATAGTCGAGTATATGTAGTTAACTATCAACCAAAACATCATTCTTTCGAGGACTATCATCAATTATATAGTTAATTATAGACTATATACTGAGAGTTCATAAGTAACTTCATGGTCAACTACTAGTACTCAAATTCTAAATAATGTTATTCATTGTTAACTACATAATGATTGTGCTCCCTCTCATGGGTTGCATAGACAAGTACATAGTTAATTACCCTTATAAAATTCAAATAATATGTTATAGGAAGAGGACTTAAAAACTAAGTATCATACAATATTATGTTTCTTATTTTTATGATAAATAATGATGAAAATAAAATTATGACCATACAAAAAGGCATAAAATGATTAAGAAGTGAATTATGTGATTTTGATGAGAAAGAATGTGTTGAAACATGAAAAATGTAATAGGGGCAATATAATATTTAAAAATAATATCTCATAACCATTTATGAAGGGATAAAAAAAAAAGGTATAAGGATGGGCTTGAAAAAGATAAGATTGATCAAGAATCACAAAAAAATTTACTTAATTTCTTTATTTTCTTTACTCTACATATTGTATGATGAGATTGTGATATGGATAAATGTGTTCATTTGAATGATGACATTGATAAGTGTGAATGTTTATAAATGAATGTGATGATATTAGTGGAAGTTATATTATGATATGTGTGGTTTAAGTGTTTAGGTTTATAAGATGGTAAATCCAATCAATAAGTTATAATTGTTATTTATATTTGTTTGTGCTAAAGTGTTTACTCACTAAGCCCTAGACTTACCTTTCATCTATTTCCTTTTACAAATCCTCAAATTCAGTTGTTTCCACCACCACCTTAGGGTTGAACTCTCAAGAAGCTTTTTGGTAAGGCTTAAGTAACATGAGGTATTTTATTGTAAATGTTTTTAAACTTCCATCTATATAGGGTGAAAATGGGTAGATGGATAGTAACTTATATCTTTTAGGATTAGTTAAGCTAACTTATCCTCAAGCTTGATGAATTATATAGGGCTTACCTTGTACGCTTTGTTATGTTAATATAGAATGTGGATTAAGTTGGTGGAAACTAAATAACGAGTTCCACACTAATTACGACTATGGTTAGGTCTTGATAAAGTTAGCATTCAAGCATGATTTAGGTTCCTAGTGGGATGAGACCTTTATCTTATATTTATGTGTTGCCTAGATAAATGTTGATTAAAATTGTATCATGGAATGTATGTACCTAAAATCATATATCATCAATATCATTTCAATGAACCTTATAATGTCGAATGATATTGGTGGTAGAGTAAGTTTATGATGGATTACTTGATGACTATCTTGATTGTTATTTAACTATTTAGGAAATTTTATAAATTAAGAAATGATTAATACTAAAATTAAGTATAGGCTGGTAACCTTAAGCATGACCTCATAGGTGAAAAGTCATCTAAAGGCTCAAAAGCTCAAAGTAGTAAGCAAGTAAAAAAGAAAGGTAAGAGCAATTAGATTGTAAATTTTATTAAATAAGTATTGGAACAAGTCAATAGGGCCTTTAATCTAAATCGAGGGCATGAATAACATAGAAATTTAATAGGAATCATGATCAAGAGGAGTGGTGAGGAAAAGAATGCACCTTCTTAAAAGAGGTGTCAAAAATAATTTTTAGATAGTCCATGAGTTTCTAATGCTAAAACCCTATGATATATTGGTGTCAATTTCACAATGGGTTTGTACTAGTTCTTTAACCAAATAGAATGTTATGAGAAGTAGTTGGGATGACCTAACTAATTGTTCATAAAACTTTTAGGCTACTAATTAAATAATATGGTATACTACTAATTCACAAGTGCCATAGAGGGTAGGGATATGTGTTTGGCACCTATAACATGGGTAACCTTTCAAGAAAGCTTTATCAATTGTTTTCTACCTTCGAGTGTATAATAAGCAAAGGTTTAAGAGTTTGAATACCTAAATTAAGAAAACCTTTTTATTGCTTATTATGATGTTCAGTTCACAAGACTCTCCTATATATATGTAGCTTATTTAGTCTCTATTGAAAAGGCCAAAATGGTGAGATTTGTGTAGGGTCGATGTGACTTCTATTTTGACAAGATCCACATCAATGACACCACCTCCTACCAATGAGCACTATACCAAGAATTAAGACTCAAGGTCAAAATCAAAGAAAGTGTAATATCCCTAACTTAGATATAGAATAAATTTCAAGATTTATGGATAAATAATTTATTTAGTTGATATTTAGATTTTAAATTTATTTATTTATTTTAAGGTGTGAAAAGTTGAAATCAAAAATAATATTTATAAGAATTAATTATTTTCTCAATTGGGGTTAATTTTCATATTTTGGGTACAAGAAATAGGAAAATAAATTATTTGTATTAAAAAAATTATTATTATTTTTTTAAATGAAGAGATTTGGAATGGATTTATTTTAAGTGACTATTATTAATTTGAGGAGGATTTAAACTTTTTTTAGAAAGATTCTCTCATTACTTGAAAATAATTTTAATAATTTTGAGTAAAAAAATTTATTTAAAGATGAGATTATGACGGGATTAGTAACATGAGATTACTCCCCATGACAAAATTTTAGTATCTTTTCTTTTTATATTATTATTATTAATTTACGGTACACTTTTCTTTTATAATGTTGGCTGGTTCTATTTTTCTTTTGAATTTTCCGTTGCTTTTCCAGCTAATTTTCCAACAATTTCTACACTTTCTCACCGACTTCAACTGCTGTCCTCCTCCTTTTATTTTATTTTATTTTAATGTATCTCTCCAGCTTTTCTTTTGCTCTATCCCCTCTTTTTTTTAGTAACTTATTCTTGTTTTTGGGGCTCCCTATCATGTTACACTGCCCTTCTCCATTACTATTTAAACAGTAGCAATTCTCTCTCTCTGAGAACTCTCCCTCTCAGTCTTTCTTTCATTTCCTTTTGTTCTTCCTTTCTCTCCCGAGCCCACACTGCTGCTTCCTCTTTCTGGCCGCAACAGCGCCGTTGAATAACTCTCCCCTTCCGAGCTAAGTGTTGTTACTAGTAAAAGGTGTAAGTTGTCATTTTACAGCTCGGTTTGTCCAAGTTGACCTGCACCTAATTCGGCTAGCCGTTGTAGGCCAATTTTTTTGGCTATCGTAAACTAATGCTGGATGTTGATGGGTGGTTCCTCTTCTCTCCTTTGTGGTTAGCTTGTGGGTGTGATTCACGGCTAACTCTAGGCAGTTATAGGGAACATAGCAGCTTTTGTTTTTCCTCTCTCTACACAATTGCTTTCTTCTTCTACTTTCTGTCGCCATCTCCCTCAACTGCTAGCACCGTCGCATGTTGTGGATGGCGTCAACCGTACAACAGCTTGTATGGTTTGATGCTGCTGGTGTCTCTCTTCCACAGCGAATGAAAACCCCAGAATAGGGTGGCAGGTTTGTTATGCATACTGTTCCCAATAGTTGCTGTGAGCTATGCACATGAAGTTGCTATGAACTATGTAATGAGTTGTTTTCTATTCTGAACTTGATAAGAAACTATATAGAACTATATTTTCATTATAAAGATATTTGAATATATTAAAAAGTTAAAAAAATACATAAATAGGGTTTAAGCCATACTATGTTGGTGCGAGATTATTATTAAAGCATTTTATTTTAAAGTCTTATATGTATATAAATATTATGCTTTAGAATGTTAAACTAACATAAATGAAGTTAAGAGTGTTAAATTTAAGGAGTTTCAATTGTGAAGATATGATTTGGAAAACCCAATTCTACAAGATTTTGAAAATATGATGCAGAATTAGAAAATTAAAATTTTATGCCATTGAATAATCAATTATCTTACTTGTAGTCTTTTTGAAATAATATTTCCTATAATTTTGATGTTTTTGAGATGATTTAAAACTTGTAAAATTTGAAGTAGTAAATGAGGCTTGAAAAAAAAATAGATGGGTTCTATGATATGAATTTATGAATTATTATATTTAAAATAATTACAAAACATTATATTTTTATATTTAAAAGATTTGATCATACACTAGAAAACCTTGTTCCATTATGTGATTTGGATACTTGGTGTAATATTGATAAAATGATAATATTATGCTCAAGATTTCTAGACTAATATATTTAAATTACATTCATATTATTAGAATATAATATTTTAAATAATTTGTAATTTAGATCGAAAAGATAGTTATATATGAGAAGCTGATGAATCATAACGTATTATGATTCAATTGAAAAGCTATGATGTGTAGAAATATTCTAAGTAATGCCTTGTGTTTATAATTTATAATTGTAATTTTTTTAAGAGAAAGGGGAAAGGTGAAAATGGATTACTCTGGGTTTTATAAAAATTTCGCATCTACCAGGTAATTATATATCTCACCACTTCTTAATATCTATTAAAATATAATTTTAATTATTATGAATTGTATTTTCTTACTTAATAGTGTAGATTTCTCATTCATGCACACACACACACACACACACACACACACACACATATATATATTCATGTGTAAACCCAATATCGTGGGATAAGTATAATTGTTTGTTTGTGTGAATATGATGGTTTATGCTTAGGAAGCATGATGATAGTAATCATGATTATTGATAGAGCTTGAATAAAGGTTAACGAATCGCAGTGCACAATAAAAGCATAATTATGGTTCAGTATCTATAACACTTATATATAAATGATGTTAATAATATGCTGCACTAGGCTTGATATTATTCAGTGATAGATTAATGATCCTGCAATTAAAGTCTTGTGGATCATTATGATATAAGAGTTTAGCTCTCTTATGAATATTAAACATTGATTGATTGTAATAAATCATGTCATGATTGTATTATATACTTTCATGTGGACTTATATTGAAGCTAGCGATGTAACTAAAGTAAAGCTCTAGTCAATTTACTGCATTATAAATTGAATTTTATGAGATGTTGAGGAATTATGAATGGTGATGAATAAGTGTAAAAGCTGGATAGAGAATTTTGGGTAAATCATTATGAAGAATATATATATTTGATATGAGAGTCGGATGAGAAAGTCCCAACTAACAATTGAGAAGAATGTGAGATTGATCCGAGAGTCAAATGAGAAATTTTCGATGAATAGTTAAGAAAAGGAAAAAATTGAACTTGATATCATAGAGCAGTTATATGCATGTTTATTATATTTAAATATTTAACATCATGTGACTGTTTGTGATTGACTTGTATTGATATTGTAATTGTGATAATTTATTTATCTTTGAGTTTTAACAGTTGTTTATGTATGGTACGTACCTGGAATGGGTAGTATATGATTTTGAATTTTGCTAAAAAGTTGAGACTTCTATGATGTGCTACAAGAAATAGGGTTTAAGTCATGTGTAGGTTAATTTTTATATCAAGGTACTGTCAAACATATTTTAGAAATTCAGAAAATGGGTCTGGTTATATGATTAATCTGTGATTATTATATATAGTTGAACACTTGCAAGATAGTGGTAATTATATGCTCACTGAGTTCTCAGAACTCACTCTATTTTATTTCAATATTTTCAGGATTTCAATTTAAACTTTGTAATATCCATAGAGAATCAAGACCGTCTTACCAGAAGATTTGACTATTGGAATTATCTTGAATTAGGATTAGTATTTAAAATAATGTTGTGGTTGATCTAGCGATTGTTATGCTAAATTTATGTTTGTGTATTGGTCAAGAGATTTGACAATTAGGATCATAATTAATAGTTATTATAAAGATTTATTAGATGATGATGTGTGTTGTATTGATTATATATGAATAAGTTCTCTTGGAATTTGGAAACTCCTATTAATTAAAAAAAGAGTGAAAAATAGTTAAGGCTTGTAGAAATTGATAACGGGATTCACACCAGTTACGATCAAAAGTGGGTCGTGATAGAAAGGGAGAAAAGAGAGATTTAAATAAGAAGTCAGGAGTGAAGTTAGTCGAAAGACTAAGGTTTGATATAACCATTAAGAGGAATAACCTTTCAAGTAGTATTCCAAAGAAATGAAGATGATTCTAATACAAGATTAACATCATTTTATAGTGCTCAAAGTGGGTTTTCCATAAGGATACTAAAAGCTAAAAGAGTCACCTAAATTCACCATCTAGCCATCAATAAAATCATTCTTCGATTAAAAGCTATGCAAGATAAAAGGCACCTTGGTGCCCGTATGTTGAACTTACCATGATGGTCCATGCAAACATTTTAGGGGAATGTGCTTTAAAAGTGAACACGAGGGGGCACAAAGCTTGAGAGTCCAAATAATCTTTATAGCCAAGGTGTTAACTATATTGTATCTCTATGGAATGCTCTGAACCCTCCATTTGTGAATCTTCCAAGAGATCAATTGTTATCTTTAAGAAATACTAACATGATTAAACAAGATAGAGTTGTGAGTGGAAGTCAAGCAAGAGTTTATGCACTGATTAGTCTAGAGGCCTACACCTCTAATGCCATGTTGTAGGAACCTTTAAAACTTAATAATTTTTTGTTAGATTTTGGCTTAATCTAGGTGATACATATTCTTTTGTTTCAAGGAGACTTGTTATTGCTTATAATAAAACCTTTATAAACTTATGAATACACATTTGATTATAATAACCTTATTAGACATTTGTCAGATAGAATCTTTCCTTATAATTGTTTATAAACATATGTTGCTTACAAATTTAGTCTTGTTTAATATAAATGAGCTTAATTGATCCTAAGGATAGATTAGTTATTCAAATGCCATGTTTGTATGAATCATTTAAACAAATTTGTCACTTATTCCATAGAAAAATTTCCTACTTATTGGATTTTGAGGGAATAGGCTACTAGAAGCTATTAACTTGAATTTGAGTGTTAAGGCTAAAAAGTTCATTGGAAAGAGATGCACAATGTATCTAGTGGTAATTTGATACTTGAACCAACTAGTTTCAATTGCTATCGATGTTCCTATGCTTAAAATGTATATATCAAGTGAGTTTTATGCATTTTAAGGAAAATTATTGTAGCTTGACTTTAATTGTTATATGAGGAATGATCAATTAAAATTTAGAGCCATTCAGTTTGAAAATTGAGATCCAAAGAGGTTTCATCCACAAAGGTTCATCGGAAGCACTATGATATTAAAAAAAAAAAAAGCTAAGTAAGAGCTAAAACCAAATATGCAATAAGAATATTTATGACTTTTGATGAGTGCCAAGTTTGACATCAATGGGTCTTTAATGCATTATCAATAAGAAAAGGCAAGTGAGAATTTAAGAGAGGGCATCTAAGTAGCACATTTAGGAATTGTGAATAGTGATAAGGGTACAAGAAGGAAACCTTAAGATAGTCTAAATAGTAGTGCAATCAATAAATTAGTTAGTGTAAAAAAGGATGAAGCTTTTGTACTTCAAGGAAGAATGTATGATTTCATATATATGAATATAATAGAATTGACACATTAAACAAATTAACAACTAATTTTTTCTTATCAAGCCAACTTAGGGATGCATATTATAATTAGAATACACAGTTTGCTTTCCATTTCCTCAAATCCATATTAATATATTATAATTGTACAACTTAATGTCATATACTGCTATAGAAATGTGCATATGCATGTATATATATATATAATATATATATATATATATATATATATATATATATATATATATATATCAAGTATTTAATAAAAAACATTGATTTTCAACCAGCATTTAAGTGAATATCATTATATATTAGTTTTTTATGTTAGTTATATAACCCACATAAAAAATATTAGATATTAATTTTTTTTAAAAACCAATATCTTTTCTTTTAAAAATGTGTTAATTTTTTACATTTTACGTTAGTTTTTACAAATCACATTGATTTTTTTACTAAAAAATTGATCTTTTTTTTACATATTGCGTCGATTTTTAATAGAAAATTTGATATAAGATGTCTGCATAATATTGTTTTAACATCAATTTTTTACCTATCTATTAGAATATTTATAATAAAAATTGAATAAATCACCATATTGTCAAAAATATATATTTTGAACTAAAAACTTTGAAATACTATAATTTTGTACTTATGAAGGTGAATTTTTTTATTTTATACAATTTTTTGAGATTTATCTATTTACAAATTGTCATCCTTCTAGAATCATGAAAAATGATCATTTTTATAGACTTTTGTTATTTTTTCTTCATCTTTTATCATTGTTTGGCCGATTTTAAATTTTGCTATAATATTTTATTGAATACATGATAAACATCTAAATATTAGATATAATTTTAAAAACTATATAAAGGAAACATAAACAAATATCTATTAAGAAAACTTGTGCTAAAATTTGAAGAAATGGAAGAGGTAAAAATATGAAAAATTAAAAAATTAATATTTAAAATTTCTTCATATTTTTTAAAATATCATTACTTCAATATATTTGTCGGTGTTGGTTTTAACAAATGTGTATTGAACTATGCGTAATTGTATTTCTGCAATAGTCATATTACTTGGTTAGGACCAGAGGACGCATCAAGAAGCATCCCTATCCAATGAGAGTGAAAATTAAGCAAACAACGTTAACCCATTCAGTGGAATAACAAGAATTATGTCATCCAACCCAACCATACTAAAAACTCAAACAGGAAGCTTCAAATATCCCCTCCCTCTAACTTTTCTTCTACTTTACTCATCTCTGTATTTTTTGGCGGGAGCCATACCCCACTCATTAAAATCACCCTTTTCTCATAAATACAACAACCGCCCACCTTCCTTTCCCTCAACCACCCATTACACTTCTCTCTTTCACTTTATTATTTCATTTAAACGGTTCGTATAGTACGAATTAGTCGTCCCTGGGCAGCTGGGCTGGCGCACTCCATCCAACATGAACCTCCTTCCTTTCCTTCTCTTCCTCTTCCTCCACCGTTGGCGTTTGGTCCTTTCTCTCTCCTCCGACGGCCTCGCCCTTCTCTCTCTAAAGTCCGCCATTGACCAGCCACCCGACTCCTCCGTGTTCAATAACTGGAATGCCGGCGATTCCACCCCCTGCCAGTGGTCTGGCATTTCCTGCATGAATGTCTCCGGAGACTCCGAACCCCGCGTCGTCGGAATTGTCCTCTCTGCCAAGAATCTTCGCGGCTATATCCCGTCAGAGCTCGGCAGCTTGGTCTATCTCCGGCGGCTCAACTTACATAGCAACAATTTCTATGGGTTTATCCCTGCCCAGCTCTTCAATGCCACTTCGCTTCACAGCATTTTTCTCTACGGTAACAATTTCTCTGGTCCACTTCCTCCTTCAATCTGCAATATCCCCAGACTCCAAAACCTCGATCTCTCAAATAATTCACTCTCCGGTCACCTCCCCGACAATTTCAAGAATTGCAAGCAGCTGCAGAGGTTAATTCTCGCGCAGAACAAGTTCTCCGGTGAGATTCCAAAAGGGGTTTGGTCGGAATTCGAGAATTTGGTTCAGCTGGACCTCTCTGAGAACGAGTTTGAAGGACCCATTCCGGGAGATATTGGCGATTTGAAGTCTCTTAGTGGCACACTCAACCTCTCCTTCAATCATTTATCAGGTAGAATTCCAAAATCACTGGGTAATTTACCAGTAGCTGTGAGTTTTGATCTTCGGAACAACAATCTGAACGGCGAGATACCTCAAACTGGGTCATTTTCGAATCAGGGGCCTACCGCATTTTTGAATAATCCGGAGCTATGCGGGTTTCCACTCCAAAGGACTTGCCAAAATTCAGACGGGAAGAGTCCGGATTCGTCACGGGAATCTGAGTCTAATAACCGTTCGACCAAAGGCCTGAGTCCCGCTTTGATTATACTAATTTCAATAGCCGATGCAGCCGGGGTTACACTCATTGGCCTTGTTCTGGTTTATATTTATTGGAAAAGGAAAGACGATTCCAATGCTTGTAGTTGCACAGGGAAGAGCAAGTTTGGAGGAGATGAGAAAGAACATGTTTGTTCACTTCCATGTATCAATGGAGTGAAAAGTGATGACTCTGAAATGGAGGAACCTGAAAGAGTAGAGGGAGGGAGAGGAGAAGGGGATTTGGTGGCCATTGATAAAGGGTTCAGTTTTGAGCTTGATGAGCTTTTGAGGGCTTCAGCTTATGTATTGGGGAAGAGTGGATCGGGGATTGTGTATAAGGTGGTGCTGGGCAATGGGGTGCCTGTGGCTGTGAGAAGACTGGGAGAGGGTGGAGAACAAAGGTACAAGGAATTTGCTAGTGAGGTACAGGCAATCGGGAAAGTGAAACATCCGAACATTGTGAGGTTACGAGCTTATTATTGGGCTCATGATGAAAAGCTTCTTATTAGTGATTTCATTCCCAATGGCAATTTGGGCACTGCCCTTCGAGGTACATTAAGCTCGTTAATATTTATCTTGCTTTCTTTTGGTTCCATCAATGCATATACTTTTGAGCTGACTCATAATGAGTGCTATTTAATAATAAATGATGGTTAGAATTTGGATACTATTATTTGCTTGGAGGTAATTTGGTAGGGAAAAAGGAATGATAGATTTTCGGTCCTTTTGTATATATTTGGTTTAAAAGAAATTATTTCTTGTGCCCATTTTTTTTAATGGGATTATCCTCTCCCCTCTTCTAATTTTCTTCTCTCATTTTTGAATTTTGAGTTTATTATGAATAATAATAAATTATTGCGAATAATAATAAATGATGGCTAGTATTTATATACTATTTGGTTGGAGATAATTAAAAAAAAAAGAAAAGAAAATTTGTAAATTTTCATTCCTTTTTTGTGTATTTAGTTAAAAAAATTCATATCTTGTACTTATTTTTTAATAATATTATTTTAAATAAGGGAATGATGATTCTTCATAATTTTCTTCTCATTCCAAAATTTGAATTTATTATGAATAATAATAAATTATTATAAAATAATAATAAAATTAAAAATTAGGATAATTATTAAATAATAACTAATAATAATGATATATAATGATATTAATAAATAATAAAAATAAAATATTGATAATATTGATAACATCATTAATTAAATAATAAATAACCATATAATAAATATAATAATAAAGATAATAAAGCATTTCATGATATTAAAATAATTAATAATACCAACAAACTAATATTCATAAATATTAATACAGTAATAAAAATAAAAATAATTATACATTGTACAGTAATAATAAAATTAAAATAATAATAAAAAGATAATAAATATTAATAATAAAAAATAATAAATATTAAGATAATAATTATAATAATAAAATAATAATTAATTTAATAATAATTAAATAAAAATTATTTTTTAATATAATAATCATTAACAAAGTAAATGAGGAGAACTTAATTTTCTTTTTTATTTGAATAAAATAAATTGAATAATTATGAAATATTTATTCTTGTTTCCTTTTTTCCCCTAATTCATTCTCCTTTTATTAATTGAACCACCCTTATGATTTTCAGAATTTTGGTCTTATAAAAATGGGTTGAATTGATTATTAAGTTTCATGCATGCACGATGTACGGATAGGAGTAGCTGCTGTTTAATTGTCATGAGCCCAGCATTATTTAGACACCTCTTGATTTTGGGTATGGGCAATTTCTTGTCCATTCCCATCCAGCTTAACCTTCCTTCGCAAGTCATTTCTTTCGAATCTGGATTCCATGGTCTCGTTACAATCATAACCTTGCCTCACTGCGTGATTACATTAAATAAATAGCACAATGATATTCTAGCCATTCATAACGTCATCACCAATCCACAATAACATTTCCATGCCCTTATCACATGGTCTCATAATTTACAACAACACTATTTACAGCATTTATTATTATCTCATCACAAACAATAAAATTAAAAAAATAAGAAATATCATATTAATTCTCTTTTGTATCCACTAAAACTTTATCTTTTGGTTCTTGATGCTTATATGGTTAACACTGGTCTCTAATTAAGTGGGTTCATCCTTGCCTTGAATTACATAATCCCCGGAGTGACCACACCCTTTAATATGCAAAATAGGGCGGTAATGGTCAATCATTAGGGCTCCAACAATCAGCTGTTTGCTACTAGAAAGGGATTTGGTGAAGGCCCAATGCAATGGTTGCTCATTCATGCATAATAAGTGGCCGTTCTATTGGATCTATGTAGAATTCTCATTGTGAATATGTTATTCACAAGGAACCCTTACCCCTTTTAACCAAATCATTTCTCATTTTAAACCTATCAAATCATCAACACCTCTTGTAGCAACTTGTGTGAGTCATTTATTTTATTAAATTTCACCTATTCAACCATTAATTCAAGATTGCCTTGGAATGCCAAAACATTTGTTACTACTCTTAAATTGTCTAAATCTTTAGAAAGATTAAGATTTGAGTTAGAATATCCACTCACTTTGTTTGAAGGAAAGTTAGAAAGGTTGAATTTATTACTCATCCACTTTAGTCGTTCAAGATTTCAAGAGTCCTAGATTAAGGTTCCATTTTCTTCCTTTGAAGCTCAAAATGAGCTTTATCCAACACTAAAGAAAAAGAATAGTGTATGATTAACAAAGGATTAAAAGTTCTTACCTTAATGGTGTGATGATTCTAGTTTAATTCCTCACCTTTATCTTATAGAATCACTAAAGAAGTGGAGAGGAAGAATGAGAAGAAGAAGAAGAGGGAAAGGAGGAGGGTTGTGCTTGGGGAAATGAGTAAAAATGAAGAGTGAAGGCTTGAAATGAATTATAAGGGTACAAGAGCATTTTCATCCTTTGTCCAAAATATCTTCCACACTTACTTATACCTCTTTATTTAACTACAATATCTGTTCCCCTTAATGCTTAATTTCCTTCACTATTTTGTTTCTTTATTCTAGAGAAAATTTTGAAATTTCTAAAAGTGTAATAGGTGGACACAAAAAGGTTCTAGTAAGGTTTAGGTTAGGTTCTATATAAAAATTAAGATAAAACAAGATGTCCAAGCTCAATTCGAATCTAAATATTTTGTAACTTTTAGCACCTAAGCCCATTGCTATTTTGTAATAAGGTGCTCAAGTCTAGATTATCTTGATCTAATTTATAGTTATTTCTTTTTTTTAAATATCTTATGTACATTAAGAATAAACAACTTAAATAATGAAGCAAACCAATACAATAAGCATAAAAACTTTGGTCCAAGTAAAAAAATTTTGAACAGTTCAAGATGCTTGAAACTATGGTAAATAAATGAGACTATATAATGTAAATATACAAATTGGGGTAGGTTCATGTTAGTCCAACTTTTTAATGGGGTACCCAAGTTTAGCTTGTTTAAAAATTAAGCCTAATTTTTTGTCCAAATCCAATTCGAAGGCCTTATTGTTGAGTCCAAGTCCTAATATATCAAAGTTGGATAAAGGCTAAAAATTAGGTCGAGCCTTACTTGCCCACCCTTGTTTTATACCTTCTCATCAAAGTTTTAAAACTTGGTCTAACTTAGCCAATTGAACCAATTAGACTAGGACCCAGTACACAAAGTGAAGTGATAAATCTAAAAACCTGTATCAACATTAAAATTTTAGGGAAATGCACTAAAGAGGACCCAAATCACATACTCCAGGCAATTTCTCACACTACCTAACCATTTAGCCAAGTATCCTCCTTATTACACGTGGCAACAATTATATTTATTATATAACCATATGATTTTCTTATAAATTATATTAATTATATCTGTATTAAATGTAACTTTAAATAATTAATTTAATTTATTTCACATATTTCAAAGTATGTACTAAGTTGATCTAAATTATACTATAGAGTTGTTTGGTTCATGTGAAAAATAAGTTCCTACGAGAAGTTGAATTTCCTAGGAAGTTATTTCCTATGTGAACTTCCTGGGAAATTCTTAATGTTGTTTGATTGACATGAAAGAAGTTCCATTTCCCAGAAAATAGAAGTTATCTAAAGGGAGTAAATAAATAATTTTTCATGTTCTGTGGAAAATACAATTTTTTGGAAAGTAATTTCTCATGTTTTGTTAGCAACCAAACAATTCATAATTTTCTATTTTCTGAAAAATACAACTTCCCACGTTTTTACTGTGAACCAAACGACTCCTATATGTGTTATTATAAATAATAATAGTGAAGATAAATTTATTTTTGAATAATTGTAATGTGGATGTTTAAAATTAAATAAATAAATAAATTTAAGACTTCCTACCCATTACTTGAATTTCACACTATTAATACATTCTTAATGACTTAAAAACATTGATATATAATGTAACATTAAAAATTTGTTCATATATGTATTTATGAATATAAAAATATTTCAACTAATTTGACTATTCGATTTAACCAGTTGAATCAATCTAAACTTAATTTATTCTTTTATCGAGTTGATTGTTGGGTCCGTAGAAGCAAAGTTTCTAAGAGGCAAGGCTCCTATTTTTTTTATTTTTTAACAAAAAGGTTGGGGACATAGCTTCCCCCTCCCAAGATCGAAGAAAGCTCGAAATACTTCCTAAATCTATCCGAGAGTTATAATAGGATTTGCATTTCACTTATTAAATTAGGACAATGGAACTCAAACCTAAGACTTTTTTGTTGTAAAAGTTGAGTTTAATCACTTGTGCCAATCCTCCTTAGTAAGGCCCCTCAAAATTTTTAAAATTATATATTAGTATCATATAATTGTATAAAAAAATTTTAAAAATATTTTCATATAAATTATGTACTCTCCAAAGTCAACATCACCTTTCGGGTTTTGATACATTGCCTACCGGGTAAATTTTTCTTTGTTATAGTTGTCTGATACGCTTAGTTTATGCAAATTGGGTAAACACAGCATATAGAAGAATTTAAATTATAGTATAGTGTAGTAGTGGGGAGTTTGAAAATAGTATACTAAAAGTTTTTGCTTAAAACTGATAGCCCTCGTTGTATAAAAAACGCTTATGGAAGAATTTCTCCTCAAGAAGATCCCGTGGTTGGGTGATTTAGTTTTTTAGGGGCGGGCTAGGTGAGAAGAAAAAGTACCTCACACTAATGTTCTTATGCATTGATCCCTTGCGTAAGAGTTGAGGCTTGTTTGTTCCAACATTCACCATGTGTCTGGGGAATGTTGCCGCACTTACGGTGGGTGTCGGGAACTTCTAGAGATCAATGTTGCGGTTTCAAGGTGAAATCAAGGTTTTTTTTTTACTTTTATGCTTTCATCTTTGTCCCTTCTCTTTTATTTGTACTTTCTTTTTTAAGTGTCCATACCTAAGAATAGTTTGGTTTGTAGATAAAATAATTTTTAATGAAAAATTAAACTTGTTAAGAAATAATTTTTTATTAGAAAGTATTCAAAATTTTTTTATTTGATATATAAAAAGTATTTTTTATATTTTATTTAAATCAATTTTGAATGTTAATAAAATAACTATTCTGTTCTTAATATTATTTAATATAAATTAATAAAATTTAATAAATATAATTTTATCATTATATTTATAAATAATATAAAAAGCAAATCTTACTTAAAAAGAAGTAACTAAACAACTTCTCATATTCTATTAGGCGTAAGACTTTTTAAAAAGTGTTATTTTTTTAAATTTTATTAAATAATGGTCAACCAAACAATTCATTCCTTTCTTATTTTTCAAAAAAATAGAATTTCTCATTGGAGCAAATTAAATGTCCTCTTATTTTTCTTTGCTTTGCATGTCTCGAGTGTTTGGATGACCCAAAAAACAAAGTGTCAATTTGTGCTGCTTTGGCGTCTTTGTGCCATAGAGGTGGCACTTCTTATACAAAAAAAGAGTGGGGGTGGCTCCTTGTTTAATTTCTTATCGAGTCACTTTATTTCTAGGGATAGTATGACATTGATATTTTAAAGGTTTCATCGTGATACTTATGGTCTAATTCTTTGAGATAGCGAAATTTGAACAAAAACATTGGTTGAAGAGACAACGAACATTTCCAACCAAGCTAATCCAAGGAGTTGCTTCCGGTTGAATTTCTAAGCTAGAATTTACTTGGCTTTGAAGCGGAATCTCTGCTTCATAATCTCTCTTTTGAATAGAGTTGGGGTCCTACAATGGTTTTGTGCTTTCTCAATGCTTCCACTCTGCCAACATCTCACGATTACTTTATGGCAAATTAAAAAAATAAAAACATTAATTTACAATTAGAATAAGAAAATAACACAATCTGCATTTGCATTCTCCTTGTAAATTAGAAACAAATAGTTCAGCACAACTAACAATAAAGTATTATTTCACAGGGAGAAGTGGTCAACCATCCACTAGTGTTTCATGGTCAACCAGGCTGAGAATTGCCAAAGGAACAGCTAGAGGCTTGGCCTATCTGCATGAATGTAGTCCAAGAAAATTTGTTCATGGTGACATCAAACCATCCAATATCATCCTTGACAATGACTTCCAACCCTACATTTCTGATTTTGGTCTTATTCAGCTTGTCAATATCACTGGCAACAACCCCCCATCCGGCGGCCTGATGGGTGGAGCACTTCCTTACATGAAGTCATCACAAAGAGAGCATACTAACAATTACAAAGCCCCCGAGGCTCGAGTTCCAGGCTGCAGGCCTACGCAAAAATGGGATGTATATTCATTTGGAGTTGTGCTACTTGAATTGCTTACTGGGAAATCCCCAGAGTCGTCCCCGACAACATCAACTTCTGGGGAAATCCCTGACTTGGTGAGGTGGGTAAAGAAAGGGTTTGAACAAGAAAGCCCTTTATCTGAAATGGTGGATCCATCACTGCTTCGAGAAGTGCATGCCAAGAAACAAGTGCTTGCTGCATTTCATGTAGCCCTAGCATGCACTGAGGGAGACCCTGAAATCCGGCCTAGAATGAAAAACGTCTCTGAGAATCTTGAAAAGATTGGAACATAAATGTCTGATGTTTGCTTGCTGAAGCAGTCAATCTGAGGTTGCCATTTTCCGGATACGCATGGACATTCAATCCTCCCTACAGCATGGAATATTTTTGTGGTAGCATTGAGATGGCATGGCTAATCTTTTCTATGCTGGATCAGGCACCCAATCACCGAACTTTTGATTGGAAGTCAAGCACTTTTTGGAGCGCTCACAATCTCCTAATGTCGCCTCATCCATCTTCTTCATCTGGCAAACAATCAATGAAGTTGCTAGATTACAATTTTACATCTTGTTCTAGTCTTATTGTCTCCGGAATCTGGTCACATTAATTCACAACAGATTGTGTCATTATTGATTGTGGAATTCAGATGTATTATAATGCATTGTCCTTTCTTTTACTTAACGTAAATGACTATCCACTTTCGTTTTTATCTTCTCTAAAGATTTTCTCTTTTTTTTTTTGAAAAACCCATGAAATTTGCTTGTTTGTTTAGATTTGTGCTTTTCCAGAAGAGTTTTACAAGGGTAAAATGCAAACTAGGAACAGAATCGCACTATCGGATAAGACAACAAATACTTGCTAGAAAAATTTAAGACCAGAGTTGCAGCAGCAGCGCGAGATAGAATTGCCCTTTTGTTTTGAAATGTTTTTAGAGTACGAAAGAAATTATATTCAAACAAATCATAGAATTGTATTCAGATTCTTATATATTACTTTATATAAAAACAGTTGATAATACAAAAAATATTTATTTAAAACAGTATAATTACTAAATTAGGGGATATGAGTGAATTAATTCGGCTTAATTTAAATTTAAATCGATTTGAAATTCATTTTGTATTCTAATGAATAGAAATTTTTTATTGGAATTAAATTTGCTTGGTCGTATTGAATGAATCAAAATCTCAGTTAGCAAATTAAAATTAAAATTGATAATTACTTAAAAACTGTGTGACTTATAAAACTCCTCTACTACCCCTCATTTTTTTGGGTTTGGATGGATTAACAGCTCCACTTTCTTGGCACTGTTTGAGGAAAGCTAAGGGGTCGTTTGGTTTGCAGCAAAAACATAGGAAATTGTATTTCCCAGGATATAAACTACAGTAAAGTTGTTTGGTTTGCACAAATGAGAGGAAATAAATCTTCCTGGGAACGACCCCTTAGCTTACCCACTCCCCCCTAGGTAAGTTCTATTTCCTGTATGTTTAACTAATTCATAGACAAAAATATCCTTACTAAAATTAATTAATACCAATTTTACCCTTTTAATTGATTATCAGATTTTACTTTGTGAATGTCCATTTTAATTAGTGTTACCGTTATTTTACAGTTTGCTTATATATATATTACATGACATATTTTATTATTATTATTTTATAAAAAAATTTAAATATTTAATTTAAATAAATTAATTAACAGCATATTTTTATTTAATTCCTACGTTATTTTATAACCCACTTATTATTTTATTTTTTTATTTATTTTATTACATAATTTTCTTTTACTTCTTTTTTATTTTATCTATTGCTATTATTTGAAAGTTAGATTATAATTATTAAATAATATAAATATAATATGATATATTTAATTTGATTATATAAATATTTTGAATAAATTAAAATTTTAATATATATTATATTAATTTCATTATATAATTATATATTATATTTGTTGATTGAAATTATTTGAATATTAAAATAAAATTTTCTTTAAATTTTATAAATATTTTTTAATATTAAATTTCAAGCCCTATAATTCAAATTAAATATATATATACACACACACACACACACACACATCAATTAGAATTAAAATTTTTTTAATTAGTTACTGTTTAGAGAACAAAAGTAATATGTTATTATTTGATAATTTAATTTTCAATTAAACTTAATTTATCTATTTATTTGAAGTTTTCAATTGATGTTACTGTCTTGGAACGTAACAGTAACATGTTACTGTCTAGAGAAAAAATAGTAATATGCTATTATCTATTTATTTAAGATTTTTAATTGATGTTACTGTCTTGGAACGTAACAGTAACTTATTACTGTCTAGAGAAAAAATAGTAACACACTATTATTGATTATTAATTAGACATGATTTATTCATTTATTTGAGATTTTTAGTTGGTGTTACTGTCTTGGAACGAAACAGCAACATGCTATTATTTGACAGTTTGGTTGTTAATTAGACATGATTTATTCATTTATTTGAGGTTTTTAATTAGTGTTACTGTTTTGGAACGAAACAGTAACATGTTACTGTCTTGGAACGAAACAGCAACATGCTATTATTTGGCAGTTTGGTTGTTAATTAGACATGATTTATTCATTTATTTGAGGTTTTTAGTTGGTGTTACTGTTTTGGAGCGAAACAGTAACATGTTACTGTCTTGGAACGAAACAGCAACATGCTATTATTTGGCAGTTTGGTTGTTAATTAGACATGATTTATTCATTTATTTGAGGTTTTTAGTTGGTGTTACTGTTTTCGAGCGAAACAGTAACATGTTACTGTCTTGGAACGAAACAGCAACATGCTATTATTTGGCAGTTTGATTGTTAATTAGACATGATTTATTCATTTATTTGAGGTTTTTAGTTAGTGTTACTGTTTTGGAACGAAACAGTAACATGTTACTGTCTTAGAACGAAACAGCAACATATTACTATTTAATTTATAAATAGTAATAAATTATTTTTTAGTAATTTTATTTGTTAAAAAAATTATTATAACACTACTAGATACCAAAAGAATTAGGAAGAAAAATTTTAATATAAAATTCGAATGAATTTAAATTGATAAAAATAAAATCAAAGTTAAAAAAAATAACAAAAAATTAAAGAAAATTAAAAAAGTCATCAAAAAAGGCCTTTTTTGCCAAATCAAAGTGGGCAAAACACCTTTGGTGTTTTGCAAGCACGTAGATCTCGAAAAGTTACATGAAATCAAAAAAAAATTCACTTAAAACGGACAATCGAGCACAAAGTTATGATCATTCAAAGTTTTGAACTCAATTTATACGTTTTTAACCAAGTAAACTTCGTCAAACCCACATTTTCTTATTTTCTGTTGAAAGAGCAAATGAAAAAGATTGAAAATAAGTGGTCATGCAAAAATTGATTAACTAATAAAGAATTTATGACTTTTAAAAATTTTTAATTTATCACCACATTCACACAGTTAAAAAAAAATAATTTCAGTATATAATATTCATAAATCATAAAATTGAAACCTATTTTAAAAAAAATATGGCGCTATCACCTCTTTAAAATCAATTAATATCTATTAATATATATTAAGTTATTATTGAGGATATTGTAGTCATTTCATTGTTATTTCCTAGGAAATTCAAAGTTGAACCAAACAAAATATAAGAATTTATTTCTTGGGATATGTGACTTCCTTTATGTCAACCAAACAACATTTAGGGATTTCCTAGGAAGTGTACACAGTAAATAATTTCCTAAGAAATTCAACTTCCCATGGGAAGTTACTTCCTGCATGAACCAAACGACCCCTAAAACCTCCTATTCTGGAAAATTCAGGTCAATAAAGTGGAGCCGGGATGTCAATTTGGAGTTCACAAGAAGTTTCTAGGTTCTTGCCACTGCGTCAACTGTTACTCTATCTCAAGTAGCCGCAACAGTAGCAGCATACTTCTCCAAATTCTATCGGCATTTTCACATAAAACAGAGGCAGTATTAGAAGTCACAACGAGGAGAATCGATTGATGGCATGCGTGAGCAGAGGAGTCTGAAGTGGAGATTTATGGTGGGGGAAGAACGTACGAAATCGAAGAAAAGGAGAGAAAACGAAGCTTCGATGGCTCCTAGCTCCTATACAATTTACGATTGTCAGAGATTACTTGGACGAGCTATTTCTTGACGAAAGTATGAAATGTTGGGGCAGTCAGATTTTCCGGAAGACAAATTGAAAAGGAACTGCGATGAATTAAGATGATTGGGTATCGATCGCATGCATTCCATCTCTGTTCGGTAACGATTTTCAAACATGTGAAGAAGCCCGACAATCAGTCATCTTAATCATTTTTATCTATAAAAGAATCGAAGTTTGCTCCTTATCTGGGGACCTAGTGAACTGGAGATTGCTAGTCGGTCGAGCAACTAATTTAGTTAAAAAAAATTCAGAAAACACAAATTGTGCTTCTACTGATGATTCCTCTGCTTTGATCCTTCCAAATCCCTCGGATATTGGAGGATAACAGTGAACTGCACCATGTCTGCTGTTCATTCGAAAAATCTGCACAAGATCTTAATTGTGCATAATTACAGTGTAGCGAGTCTCAAATTGCTGCCGTACCTAGGCATCTTAATTGCTAAATTTTGGCATCGTGAATTCACAAAGCTAGAATTTCCGAATCATTGACATCGTCTCCCTTAGCTTTAAAGCCGAAGGGTGCCGGTGGATCCTTGTAGACTTTTTCGTCTATTTTTCCTGGACAAAATAAAATGTCAAGTCTCGTCAATAAGATATAAGGTCTTATCATAGGTTACATACCTTTCAGATGTATCTGCACGTCTTTTGGTAAGTTCAGGGTTTCCTTGTGGAAGAAAGTTCATCGGCATCCACAAAAACAATTAAGAAGGACTCACCTTCTATTTTTGAAACATTTATGATGAACATTTTTATGTTAGCTTTTTCATCTGATAAAGTGACAGCATACAGGAAAATCCATCATATCGTGTATTTTTTATGTCTTTTATGAAGTTGTCATTTGTCTATATGGTGTCGTAAAGCTTCGATATTATCTTTGCTTAAGTTTATCATTTGTTCATTTGTGAAAAGACCAATCATAATTTTTTTCACGATAATGAGAATGATAAATTAAATAACATTAGATGCTATTATATCAATAAAGGTACTACTAATCTAAAAATAATTTAAGAATAAAAAAATTAAATTTTTTTGATTTAATAGGATGACTGCGGCAACAGTGAAAATAAAAATCTTCCCAGCTAGTTCCTTCTTAACATGAAAGTATGCAACATTCTTATGCCCAAAAAAAAAAAGACATCATAATCCACAACTAACGCATAGTTACTTTATATGTAAACATTGAAGGGGGGAAACCATTTAGCAATAACTTCAAAACAACAGAATTTCTACCAGACATTTTGTAAGCATATAAATACTTTAAGGATGTTGAAAGCAATGATCAAGTAACTGCCGCTCTTCCAATAAACCAAAATCATAATCTGGTCTCAAAAAACTATAATCATAGCCCACCTCTTGTTCTCCCTTTTGATTCAAATGCAAAGTCTCATCTACTTTCGGTAACTGATGAGAGAGATCAGACGGCTTCCAATTTGAAGCAAATTTGGATAAATCATGTCCATTTTTCTCGTTTTCTTTCAAATTAGATCTCCCAGTTGTAGTATTATGGCCATAAGTCTTGGCTTCATAGGCTCTTTCAATGGCAAGATTATGATAATTTTCTTGCATCCCTTCAAATTCCGTTTGCATCACCGGGTTCTCGGCTTCAAAATCATTGGAGGGTTGCAAGAGAAGATCACTACTCTTTGAATAGTTGGAGCTACAAAGTTCCAAGATTTCAGAAATCACTTCTTCCATCTCCTTCTTCGCCAAAAGTGTTTCGGTTTTGACGTCATGAGAATCCTCATTATCAGCTATGGAATTGCAATCCTCGTCCGGCGGCTTACAATGCGAGTAACCAACACTGCTATTAACGCAGTCTGCCCCTCGGATTTCTGAAGTTTCGACTGACTTCTTCCTCATTGCTTCAGTCTTTGCCAAAACCTCTTGATTCAATAGCTTCTTCTGCAAGTGAGAATGTCCGCCATTTACGTCGCAGATTTCACAATCTTCCTCTGATTCTTTCTTTACTTCTTCAGCTTCTCCGGATGTTTCAGCTTGACTATGAATCAAAGGCCTAAAATGAATTCTTCCCCTGAGAATTTTTTCTTTTTCATTTCGTATACTCTTCTCTATTGAGTTTTCAGCCAAATAAACCTCAGAAAAACTCTGTTTTTCCTCTGTTTCCTCTGAAATTCCAACCTCAGAACAACTGGGATTCTCTTCAGGGGACTGTTGGACATTCATTTTCAAATCGTCAGCATTAGCAACATCTGCAGATCCAATTGCATATTTCTGATCTATTAATGGATCATCTGGGCCCATTGATTGGACATTGTACTTGGGAAAGTTCAGCCGGGCGCGTGGGCCATACATGGCTCTGGCTGCTTCATCATAAGCAAGAGCAGCTTCAAGTGCAGTAGAGAAAGTACCAAGCCAGAGTCTTTTTGCCTTCTTTCCCACATTCTTATTGCCATTGTTGGTTATAGGTTCTCGAATTTCGGCAACCCATTTTCCCCAAATCCTCTGTCTCACACCTCTGTATTTGCACCCAGAGTTCTCAGGTCCTCCTTTGCCTCTCATGCAGCCTTTTTTGGAGCCCTTTGCAGCAACTTTTCGAATCAATTTCACGCCATTTTTGGTGAAATCAGTTTGCTTGTTTAACTTCCTCCACTTCTCGAGAGCATCACCCACGGAGCCCCGTCTCTTCCGGGATATGTTATTTCTGCAGTTAGGCAGACAAGTCATGTTCAGAGGTTCAAGAGTTAATTCAAGAGAGATTTTAACTCAGATTTTCTGTAATGTCTCTGAAATGGTTTAAAGTAAGGAAATTTATATTGAATTGGAAACAAGGCCATAGAAGTAAGGATGAAAAAGAATAGCTTATTATGCAGAATCCAAAAGTTAATCTTCAGAAGAAAAGGAAAAATGGATGAAAATTAAAAACCCAGGTGAAATTCAGATAAAAAAAATCAAACACATAATGAACTGAATTTAAATAAATGATTCAGAGTAACTGAATCAATACAGTATTGAAAACCAAGTCATACCAGTAAGAATAGAAACTAAAAGACTTACACAGCAACTAAAAATTAACTGTCAGTAGGTAGATGAAAATGGCAGGGGACAAAATCCCAGAAAAACTCAGACCAAAAATCAGCCAACAGATGCACAGAGCAGTAAATTTAAGTTTCGAAGTATCAAATTTTAAGTGCAGAAACCAAAACTAAATCTTCAAAACGAACAGAAAAACGGATCAAAGGGAAAACTCAGAAATAATTCAGACCAAAAATCAACAGCAAATACAAACAGCAATAGTTTAAAAAACATCAGATGTTTCATTGCGAAAATAAAAAATCAGATGAAACTTACTCTGAAACGATGTCAGTAGTCATATGCTTTCAAAGACTGGAGTTGAACTAAGCAATACAATACCGCCCCTTCAGTGTTACTTTCAGTTCTCTGTTTTAGGGTTTTAGAAGGGTTTTGGTGCTTTTTCTAACATTCTAAAACAGTTGTACCTAATTAACCTTAAATGTTGTATTGGGTAGGACATGTCATCACCAACGTCATCTTTGTCTTGGAGACTAAGGAACTTTTCAGCCGCAAAAGGTTTACTTCAATTGGTCTCCGTTTCCAGCTACTCTGTTTTACTCGTTCTTATCGGATGCGCATGAGGCCAGATTAGATTGTGGAATAGATGTTCCTAGTTAGGGTTTAGGAGTTAGGCCGTGTAATTTGTGTGTATGCTACCAACAACAAATGAGGTAAATATAAGGAGTTAAGAAAAAAATCTAAAAACTTTTTAAATAATTAATTTTTCAACAATTTTCATTAGATTTATTCTAATTTTTATTAATAAAAATTTGAAAATCCACGTAATTTGATAGCTCATGCGGCTACATCTACATTTATTCTCAATAAATAAAGAAAATAATTATCAAATTTATTAAATTCACATATACCAAGAATTATAATTATATTTTTTATTTTTAAATATTTTAAAATTTAAAATTATATTCCCGATGACGGCGAATAATAACGCACGTTATAATTAAAATATACAATTTCTTGTTTTGTGGATTATAGTTATCAGATATGCACGAGGACAGGTTCAGTTTCGATCCCCTCAACCCCATCCTATCTGGTGGCTTATGTGTCTCTGGGTTTGACACGTGGCAGAAATGGCTGTACGGAGCGAAACCCAGCGGCACAGCTTTCTTCATGTTGAAGGGCTGTCTTTCCAGTAGATTCGTTTAGCCTTAGCCACTAGCTGGACATTTCTTGCATTTTGTGTTTCGTCTACACGTGGACAACTTGCCTTCCACGAACTTATTATAAACCTTGCATTTTTTGAACGCCGAGCTTGGATCATAGAATCTTTTATTCCTTGAAATTCTAAATTCTTAAATCTGATTTCAAACTTCGAAAAACATACTTAGAAATAGTTCGTATTTTTTAAAATTTTTCATAGAAAGATGTGCACGTACGTTTAAATGATAGAGAATATTATAATGATATAAATTAATTATTTTATTTATTTATTTATTAAAATATTATTATTAACCATTACTAATCATTCATTAGTGGCTATCATTCAACTTAGTGTTCATCACTTATTATTTTATATTATTAATTATCACTTATTATCATAATACATCTAATATTTTATAAAAATATTTTTGATGATTTAATCATATTTTCAAAAATAAAGATATTAATAAAAAATAATGTTATAGTAATTCTAAAAGTATATTTGATTTCCCCGTATGCTAACATTGCCGCAAATCACAATACATGAATATTAAGATATCTAATAACATAAGATTTCCTAAACCAAACACTATAAATAAGTTTTGGATTTGGATTCATGGTTATTGATTTTATTTATTTATTTATAAATAAAAAATATAATATTTAATTTTTATTTATAAAAATAATAATTACATCCCTTAAAATTTATAATCAGCAATATTAATTTTTAATTTTTTATTCATTTATAATATTAAAATAAATAATAAAAAAATATTAAAAAAGTATATATTTAATATTATTAAAATAAAATTATTATAAAATTAAAATAATAATAATTATCACTCTTATAAATAAGAATTAATTATTTTATTTACTCTTCATATAAAAATGAAAACTTTGTACTCTTTGCATAGTTAGTATCAAAGATTACAACTTTTCATAAATTATATGCATAATAAATATAACATAAGTAAGGAAATTAAATGTCCAACATATGTCCAGCTTGAGTGGTCGAACCGTTGACATCTTTGAAATATGATATCTATGGACATCATCTGTTCATTTCAATCTAACAGTTCATTTCAATCTAACAATTACAAGAAATTGTTACACTAGTATGTTTGTCAGCAACAAAGAAACACAGAGTAGCAGCCAAAATTATACTCATTTCTTAAGATTTAATTTTGATTATATTTATATTTTTTATTTGTAGAAATATACATTCATTTCTCTTGATTATTTTTTTGAAAAATGGAGATGAGTATTGATTAAAAATAAGAAAGGTAGTGTAAATAAAAAAAATTAGTATATATTTTTAAAATATAAAAAATAATGTGAATATAACTATACTAAATATTAGAAAGATAAATGTAATTTACCACAACGATTTTACATTCTAGCATGAGAAAAAAAAATCGTTTATAGCTGGACATGGAATAAGAAATTAAAAAACAAGTTTTAATGAAATCCTATCAATGCTGGACCCACTTAATTATGGACCCATACCTCGCCCTTTTGTCATCATCTCTCATTCTGGACTGGAGTAAGATTTTCCTTTCGGTTTGGTCCATTTTAGAATTTTCCTTTCAGTTTTGGGTCATGTAATGGGCCACAAAGCATTATCTCATTCCAGAGGTTCATGCATAGCAACATCGGCATCCTCATGGCCTCAGCCCATAACCTGATTTCACCACAGGCGGCCGACTAATTCTTAGGTAACCACTAACCAGTGTTACACAATTTACGCATCAACTATTGATAAGAATAAGAATCGAAATAAATATAAAAAAAAATTATTAAAAAATTCTTATATTTGCAATCTTATGTCTATTGCAATTTTTCTTTTTACCAGGATGTCTATTGCAAGTTTTATTCGCAGCGGAACGGATTAAAAAATTCTCCGGGCCGTCTTCTTTGATTGGCACATTTTTCTAACCACCAACCTCGATTTTCTATCTCACCTTCAACACCCTCCAATTGACCGCTTTCAATACGATCTACTTCTGCCAAGCATCGCTCTGTCATTCTTCTCTCAAACTCTGCACGGTTTAGCTTCCAGCAGGTACAGTTCCCATCTTTAACTTGTTTACATATTCGACGTAACTGTTTTCACCGACATGGAGTTTGAAGGCACTTGTTAAAATTGGGTTGAGGTTGATTTCTTTCTTTCCAGCTTTTTGTTGTTTTTGGTTTGCCTTGCAATCGGTGGACAAATCTTAGAAAATTGGGTGTTTTCTGCTTGCATTCGGCAAGTCTCGGAAGCTGATATTGTATACCATATGCCAAATTTATGAGTTTACATTTCAATTCGTTGCTTTATTGTTGAAAAAATGGTATCTTTGCTGTAAGAATTGTCTTTTTGTGTATTGTGTTAAGTTGCTCTAGTCGAATTTTTCTTGTCTGACTTTGTATGTTCTGCGAATTTAGATCATTTCTAACTAGGATGTCAACTTGGGTCCTATGGTTGATCAAATTAATGAAACTGTATTTATAATGTCACCATGAATTTGTTTGTATATTGGATAGTATTAACAACCATGCCTGTAGCTTCCCCAGACCACCTTTAATTAGAAGATAGCAATAAGATAATTGACACATACCTGCTGTCTGCTCGAAGCGTAAGTGATGAATTTGGATCCCTTCATTGCTAAACGAAATTGGGGTGGTGTAAATTTCAGAGAGAGATATATGCAAAAATCTTTTTTGATATTAAAGTGGTGGGTCCCAAAATGGAAGGTTACGTTCTATCTCTCCTAAACTGAGGGAAATTGGCAAAGAAGAAATTGAGGGGATCCATATCCTCTCAATTTTTTCCATTAGAATGGTGGATCTTAAAATAGAAGATTGTTTTCTATCTCTCATAAATCGGAGGAAATTGACAAAGAAGAAATTGAGGAGATTCGGTTCCTCTGTAATCCATTTACATTTGATAATTTTTCTGTGAAAACTTCTTTCTTATGGAGTTGATTGACTCTCATGTTGAATCACAAAGTATGTATTTTCTTTATCGACGCTATCTGTTTCTTCCTGCTTCAGTGAAGAAATGTAATGCTTCAATGCAACTCTTTAGATGTGTGCAACTATTTTGAGAGATATTGTGAAATTTGTGGCAAATCTGGTCATTGGGCAAAAAGAGGGGGGAAAAAAGGGGTTTATTTTATTTCATCTGAATGCAAAGGAAAGAGAAGAGACATATCATCCTTTGTGTAAAAGAAAGTTAGCTTGGCATGCACTAAACCTCGTCAATTTTGATCATGCTGAAATTAATTAGATGGAAGTGTTTGAAGGATGATTTTGTTCTGGGGTTTTTGGCTTATTATTGACTTCAAAGTATAAAGTTGGCACTATCACATCTAAATTTTGCGCACCCTTTCACAGATAAATGACAAAATTCCAGGTTCTATGTCGTTATATCAATATTTGTGAACTGAGAATTTACCTAATTTGCCATAGCTTTCAACCTTGAGTTTCCTTGGGACATTCACAGATGGACTGTTAATTAAGATATTTATTAGCTCTTCTGTGTAATATTCATCGGTTCCTTAGGTTTGAAGTCATTTATCTTCCATTTTTTTTTTGTTTTTTTGGACAGAGAGAGAGAGATTAGTGAAGGTGGGAAGGGAGCACCAAATTTCAATCTACCAGTTATTCTTTCTAGTCATATTATATTGTTTGTTTATCTTGACATAAATGTGATGTCATGTTACGGATACGTATAACTCTAACCATTCTTATCTTAACAATCAGATCTGCAAAAGCAGCAGTATTAACCATGGCTTCTTTCCGAGCATTCTTAAACAGTCCAGTTGGTCCGAAAACAACTCATTTTTGGGGACCTGTTGCCAACTGGGGCTTTGTGGCTGCTGTACGATGCCTTACAATGATTCCTTTTATTTATATATAGTAGGCCTTTTAGCATTTCCTTAATAGCAACTGTTCCAACCAAACAAAGGTTTATCTAATGCTTAAGTGACAAAATTTGGTACGTAAATTTGGTACGTTTTTCATTAACAGGGGTTGGCAGATATGAATAAACCCCCAGAAATGATCTCAGGCAACATGACGGCAGGTTAGAAACCATGTTTTCTTCAAGGGAATTGGATTTTTCTCATCATATCTTACGTTGCTAAATTCATGTGCTGTTTCTGCAGCAATGTGTGTATATTCAGCATTGTTCATGAGATTTGCATGGATGGTCCAACCCCGCAACTATCTACTTCTTGCATGCCATGCCTCGAATGAGACAGTACAACTATATCAACTCTCACGATGGGCAAAGGGAAACGGGTAACCCGCCATGCATCTGAATAATCCTAAAGAGAAAATTTATGTGAAGTTTCATAAGTATTTTGTGAAGTTTCTGATCATGATATTATATATGTATTACTTTTCCAATTCATCACTAATAATTACACTTCAACAAATAGAATTATTAATTTTGTACTCAATTAGTTAGAAAAAGTAATACACATATAAAATTATGATTGGAAACTTCACAACAAATATATATGAAACTTCACTTAAGTTTTCTCCTGAACCTAAACTACTCTTATTTACCTAGTCTGTGTTTCTTTGAGCGCATATATTAATGATTCTGCATCTTTGGTCATTTTGCTCTGAATAGGTATCTCTCAGAGAAGAAGGATAAAGCTGCATCCCAGTAAGCTGATGCCGAATCCGCTGTTATGTGCTTATGAGTTATGATGAATATATATCTTTGAGGTGACTTTTACATCATTTGTAACAATTTGCATCATTTTGATGCATCGTGGTTTTAGATTGGTTGCAATTGCAATTGCGATTAGGATGAAAATTTCTAATATAATATAATAACTTGAGTTGAAATTGACGTACCAATTTGTTTAAAAATTTATTGAGATTATATGCATTTTTTAAAAAAATCATTATTTTATACTTTTTTAAGAAATCATTCTAAAATAATTCTTAATTGACTATGTAAATATTAAAAAATTATTTTAAATTGATATTTTTCCTTTCTAACTTAATTAGGATTATAATTAGTATCACAAATTTGATTGTAATTGATTACAACTTTTGTACATAAATAGACTTCCTGGCTATAGCTGATTACTAAAGCTATTTTCAATAATTCAAGTTGGTATCAAAGCCCTCATATTGAGGGACTTTGCTTTTACTTCAATTATCTTCTATTGAATTTTAAAATTCTCTTATTTTACTTAGAAATATAAATCTAAAAACCTCTAAGTATGCAAACACAATTTTTTTTTTCAGAAATTATTTTACAAAATAGATAGGAGCACCTAATTCGATTGCTCTAATTCATGGAGCAATAGCATGAGTTTTGATAAATGATCATCAAAATTATCATTGTCGGCAAATTTTTTACCTTCTCAATTGGCATGTGAATAGTATGCGCCATCACTGTAGATGCGCATGAATAGTACACACCACCGCTGTAGATGTGCATAAACAGTACATGCCACCCAATTGTGACCACACCTTCTCATCGAATCTATTTGTGGTCTCAATTCTAAAATCCAAACATCAAACCTCTTTCTTTCAAATCTAAACAGTAAGATTTTTCTATTTTTTCTGAGTTTTTATTTTCTAGTTGAGTTTTTTTAGTTTTTGGTTGCTGCCCTTCTGGTTACATGGGTTTTATTTTTTGGTTGCTCCCCTTCTATTCACCACATTAACATGAAAAAAAATTCAAAGATTACAAAGAAGTTTTCCTCCTTATCTAGTTATAATCCTATCATCACATTAGTCAAATTGAATAAAGATAATTATGCTGTATAGTTTGCTGCTATTCAAACTTGGTTTAAAGGGCAAGAAGTGCAAGATCATTTGATAAAAAAGTTTATATATATCCCTACACCTAATCAACTAACTTGGGAGAAACTGGATGCTCAATTGTTATCTATTATATGGCAATCTATTGAATCCGATTTGTTCATTTATTTTTATTCTTCTACAAGTTGTTATGATATGTGGAAAAGGCTAAACAACTATATTTAAATAACATTTAACAATTTTATAATCTTGTATATAATTTGGTTAATTTGAAGTAATAAGATTCTAGCATTTCTTCCTATATTAATAGAGTCTAAATTGTTATAGAGGAATTCCAACAATTACTGTTTATCATAATTGATATCATTAAGCAGGAGGTACAGCAAAATCAATTTTTTATAGCCCTTACTCTTGCTGGTGTTAACTCAGGATTTTTTGTCGTTTGTAATCAACTACTAGTTTCTACACAAATTTCAACCTTGAATGATACTTTCTCAAGCATACTGCGACATAAATCTCGAGCACTTTTCATCATAGAACATGATAAACCTCCAACATCTTTCATCACAAGAAATGATAATTTTGCCTTAGCATCCTATTCCAATGACAAAGGACGAGGTGGTTGTGGAAATTAAGGAGGTGGAAGGGAACATAGAGGATGAGAAAAGTCTCATTATTACTACAATCATTGCCATAAACCTAAGTATTCACAAGAATATTATTAGGTCTTGCATGGATGTCCAGTATAGTTTGCCATCTTAGCTAATATTGAAACTAGTATAGATGCAACTAATAATGAAACAAGTAATCATTGAGTCATATCTAATCAAGAGTTTCAGAGGTTCCTTCAGAATCTATTCATTTAGCATAAATAAGGAAAAAGTATTGCCTCTACAGTACATTCTGGTAATTCTACAACTTATCTATCTCATTCAATATCTTTAAGACCTTGGGTACTTAATTCAGGAGCTTTTAATCATATAGTTGGTGACGAATCTTTATTTACTTATTTTTATACCAATAAATCTCTTTTTATTGTCACTTTAGCTAATGGAACAAAAATCAATGCACAAGCTATTATCTTTACCTTTAAAATTAGTTCTTTATATTCTTGATTACCCACTTAATTTAATATCTATTAGCCAACTTGCATGTACTCTTGATTGTTTCATAACTTTTTTTGCTAATTCCTTTTCCATATAGGATTAGAGAATAGGGATGACGATTGGCACTAGGCATGAGTTATAAGGACTTTATTATATCCAACCAACTTTTCTAATAATTTATGTTATTACTAAGTCGCTTAAGTTACTTCATTGTCATTTGGGTTACCTTGGTATTGATAAACTTCATAAAATGGTTCCTTATCTTTCCACTTTAAAGTCTTTAGAATGTGAGTTTTACCAACTTCATAAGTATGTACAAAGCTCATTCCCTAGTAGAATCCACAATAAACTTAAGTCATTATTTTCTATCATTCATTTTGATATTTGGGATTTGAGTCATGTTACTTCAACTTTGGATTTTTGATATTTTGTTATATTTATTAGTGACTATTTTTTATGTACATGGTTATATTTAATGAAAGATCGCTTTGAGTTATTTTTAATTTTTTAAGTTTTATTCTAAAATTCATAATCAATTTGGTGTTAAAATTCACATACTTTTGAGTAATAATGCATGAGAATGTTTCTTCACAACTTTTTTTTTTCTTTCATGTCCTTTGAAAGCATAATCCATCAATTCATATGTCCATATACATCTCAACAGAATGACATTGCTGAAAGAAAGAATCGACATTTAATTAAAACTACATGAACTCTTTTGATACATACAAATGTTCCTTTTTGTTTTTGGGGTAATGCTAGTTGAATTACATGCTATTTAGTTAACCGTATGCCTTCTTTTGTTTTAAATAATTAAATTCTTCACTCTCTAATTTTTCCAAAAGAACCTATATATAAACTTCCTTTTTATATTTTTGGATGTATTTATTTTGTTTATGATCTTTCTCCAGGAAAAAATAAATTATCCTTTAAATTCATTAAATGTATTTTTCTACGGTATTCAAGATTACAAAAAGGTTACAATTGTTATTCATCAACCTTTGCATAAGCTTTTTACTTCTATTGATGTCACATTCTTTGAGTCTTCTCTATTTTTCTCCTCTTCCATAGAGTTCATTCTTATAACTGAGATTTTACCTATTTCTTTTTATAATCCTACACTTATGACATTTCTACAGGATAAGCCCTTAATTACCTATCAATGATGACCTTGTTCAACTCAGATTGTTGAAAATTTAGTTAATTTAGTACGAGTCCAAATTACTGCAAAAGCTCTTATAGACCTATGTCTTAAGCCAACGTCATTTCTAGATTCTGATCCACCAGAAAGTCCTGATGACCTTCCCATTGCTCTTTGAAAAGGTAATCATTCTACTTGAAACCTATACCTTATTTATAATTTTCTAAGTTATCATTGTCTTTCTATAACCCACCATGCTTTTATTTCTTTTTTTCCTTTATCTTCATTCTAAAAACTATGCAAGAAGCTCTCTCTCACCTAGGGTAGCGTCAAGCAATGTTGGATGGGATGATCGCATTATACACTAGTGGTACATGGGAATCGCTACCTTTGCTTATTGGTAAATCTTTAATTAGATGTCGCTAGGCCTTCACATTAAAGTTGATTCTGATGGAAAAATTAACCAGTTAAGAGTTTGATTGGCGACAAAAAACTATACTCAAAATTTTGGTTTGGATTACGGGGATCTATTTTTCTTTGTTGCAAAGATCGCCTAAATTATCCTTTTCTTTTCTTTGATTGCAATTCATCATTGGCCTTTACATTAGTTAAATATTAAAAATATCTTCTTGCATGGTGATCTTAAGGAAGAAGTTTGCATGGAGTAACCATTAGGGTTCATTGCTCAAGCGGAGACTTATCTAGTATGTAAACTAATGAAATCTTTTTATAGCCTTAAACAATCTTGATGAGCTTGATTTAGGAGATTCAGTAAAGTTATCCAGAATTTTAGCATGCAATAGAGTGAAGCTAATCACTATTTTTATCACACTTCTATTTCTAGTCAAATATACCTAATTATTTATGTTAATGACATAATGATCATAGGAGATGATCACAAAGCATTGACCAGCTTAAACAATATTTGTTTCATCACTTCCATACCAAGAATCTTGAAAAACTTCATTACTTTCTTGGCATTGAGGTAATACAACCTTAATCTTTTATCTCTATTTGTTAAAGGAAATATACTTTTGATATACTAAGTGAAATAGGTATGATGGAGTGCAAGCCAATTGATATATTTATTGATCTAAATGTAAAACTTTTGCCTTTTTTAGATCCAGGAAGAAATCGAAGGTTTGTTAGAAAATTGAATTATCTTATAATTACTCGACCTGATATCTCATTTGCTGCAAGTGTAGTGAGTTAATTCCTCAACTTACCCTATGAAGTTCATTGAGATGTTGTTACACAAATTTTCAAATACATTAAGAGAAGTTCAAGAAAAGGATTATTATATGAAAGTCGAGGCCATACTCAAATTGTTAGGTATTTTAATACAGATTTGGCTAGATCTCTAAGTGATCGACAATCCACTTCCGGATATTGTATTTTCTTTAGAGGAAATCTCATTTCATGAAAGACTAAAAAAAAATATGATGGCAAGATCAAGTGTAGAAGCAGAATATCGAGTTATGCCATTAGTCACATGTTACCTTATATGGTTGAAACAATTATTACAAAAACTCAAATTATATCAATCAAGTCCTATGAAACTTGTATGTGATAATCAAGCCATATTGCACATTGCCTCAAACCCAATCTTTCATGAGAGGATTAAGCACATTGAACTTGATTATCATTTCATTCGAGAAAAGATAACTTCGAAAGAAATTAATACCATTTTTATAAACTCTAATGATCAATTAGCTGATATTTTTACAAAATCTCTCTAAGGATTGAGAATTGAGTATATAAGTAACAAATTATGTGCATTTGATATATATGTTCCAGCTTGAGGGAGAGTGTTGAGATTATATACTTTTTTTTATGAAATCATTCTAAAATGATTCTAGAATGGTTATGTAAATATTAGGAAGTTATTTTAGATTGATATTTTTCTTTTTTAATTTAATTAGGATTATAATTAGTATCACAAATATGATTGTAATTGATTACAAATTTTATATATAAATAGACTTCTTAATTATAGCTAATTGTTCAAGTCATTTTTAACAACTTAAGTAAATTTATTAAAAATATTATTTAAAAAATAATTAATAATTAAATTATAAATAAATATGTATAGTAAAAATATAAAATTTTTATTTTAATAAAATAAAAAGAAAATTTTAAAATAGTATTTTATTAATAATTAAAAATATTTTTATAAAAATAATAAAAATTAAATTTATTAAATAATTTTATAATATAAATTTTATTAATTAAAATTAATATATGAATCAGATAGATTGATATATTTAATACATTTAATAAATAAATTGATTCAAATGATATGAATTGTCGTCGTTAGTTGTGATTCCCATTATTACTGCTGTTATGAGGCAATATTGCAGTCATAAAAGTAGCTCAACAGAAATAATGCATTTTATATTTTTCCATTATAAAGTTCAATTTATAATTATGTGATAAATCAATAATTTTTCATTAGCAAAATCATTGAATGTCAGTTTTACTTGAGCTCCATTTCACACAACAAATAAGTTAATTTATAACTTGTTAATTTAATCAATAAGTTATAAGCTAACCTCTAGAAATGTTTCTCATACTAACTTATAAGTTACTGCAGGTAACTTATAAATTTTAATTTAATAAGTTATCTAAAGTAGCTTATAACTTATAAGCTATTATTTTTTAAAATTCTTTCCAAATCTATCCTTATTTTTTTTATTAATTTATAATCCATATCTTTTGTAATATAAATTTAAATAATTTTAAAAAAATATATTTAATTATATTTTAAGTAATTATAATTTTTAATTAATAATAAAATAAAAATTATATAAATAAATAAATATATAAATTTATAAAATATAATTAATTAGATATTATAAATTATATTTTTATTTGAAAATTTTTAATTATATTAATATAATTTAATTTTTAAATAAATATAAATTATTTTAATTATATATATTTCTATTAATATATCATTTTATGTTATTTTATAATTTCAGTTAATTTAACTGTTAATTTTATGAAATATTTTAATTAATTTATAAATTATTTATTATTAATTAATTTATTAATTATTAAATAATTTATAAATTAATTACGCGAAATGGAGCATGATATTTTGCTCCCGGTCGACTTACTATTTACTTGTCAAATGGCATTGTTCAGCAGAAGGGAAAATGAAGCGGCAGATAAGCAATCACCATGTTGGGACTTGTCCTTCTGAAAAATATGGGCAGTGATTTGATTGCAGGCCAAGACTTCAAGAATTACAAGATGTACATACATCTATTTTTAATTGATTGGATTTCTTTTTCACATAACAGTTTTGAATGATTCGGATTAGGTAAATACGATGTAATAGCTCGCAATCTTGTCATAATCAGGTATAAACTCTGACAGATGTACGAAGGGAGAAAAGTCGTGTAATTTTAATTTCATGTAAATAATTGGTAAGTTAATTAATATTTTAATAAATATATGAAAGAAGAAAAGTTTTGTAATTTCATTTTATTTCACATAAATAATTAATAAGTTAACTAATAATTAATAAATTAATTAATAATTAATAACTTATAATTGATAATGAATAATTGATAAGATAATTAAAATATTTTATAAAATTAACTGTTAAACTATTTAAAATTATAAAATAATATAAAAATATAAATATATAATTAAAATAATTATGTTTATTTAAAAATTAAATTATATTAATAAAATTAAGAAGTTTAAAATAAGAATATAATATTTAATATTTAATTAATTATATTTTATAAACTTATATATTTATTTATTTACATAATTTTTATTTTATTATTTATTATAAAATTATAATTAGTTAAAATATAATTAATTATATTTTATGATATTATTTATTTATATATTTTTATATATATTTATAATTTAAAATTAGGATATAATTATATTAAAATTAAATTAATTATATTTTATAAAAAATATTTAAATTTATATTATAAGGGACATGAGTTATAAATTAATAAAAAGAATAATAATAAATTTTAAAAAATTTTATAAAGATAGTAACTTATTAATTATAAATTATTTTAAATAATTTATTAAATCAAAACTTAATTTTTTTAATAAGTTATTATTAGAAATACTTTTAAAGGCTCAATAAGTTAGTACAAAAATATCTTTAATAATTAATTTATAATTTATTAATTAAATTAATGAGATATAAATTAATTTACTTATCGTGCAAAATGCAGCATTTATTAAACCCCCTTTGTTTATGCACGGGCTGCCTTCTTTGTCATGAAAGGGATTTGATCAGTCGTCAGATTTTATTTTGTTTCGCATGATATAAACAGCGATGAGACCCCGAGGAAAAGCGAACTGCCCACATTCAACTTCAGTGTGTGCTCGCCTCTGGCTTCAGTAAAAAATAAGAATAAAAAACTGAGTAATATTATTTTCCATATCAATAAAAGTAAGTCGATTTAATCCATTTTTTTACTAATTCAAAAGACCATTTTTTTCCTAATATGAAAAGGAGAATGAAAGAATAATAAAATAAAGAAAATATAATTGCTTTGTTCCAAAAAAATTTATATTTTCCTGATATATTTCGTCGATTGAAATCATAAAAAGTTGTAAAGACATATTTTACGTTCTACAAAAAGTTGTAATTCCAATAATTATTATTCCATCATTCAAAATTACAAAAAAAAAAAAAAGAAAACTTATGAATTTTTTAACAAAAAAGTTACAAAATTTTTCATAAAAAAATTGCAGCTTTTAAAGAAAAAGTCGCAAATGTACATGATGAATTAACCCAAAATTTTGAAATTCTTAGTTTTACTGTATCTCTTAACCCTCATTTTCTTTTGGTTTTCACAAAAAATGGAATGTGCAACTCCATTGACCTATTGGCTATTGCATTGCCTTTGATGAATTGAAGTGTAAACCATTACATTTGAATAGCTCATTTGCGTTTCTAGCTCCATGCAATATGCACCAGCTGGCATGAACAAATGTTTCCCTGTAGCAACCTACTACTTTACAGAGGACGAAGATATAAACTACATTGCATCTTTCTTTGTTTAACCTAGTGTGACCTGAATGAAGTTTATACAGAAAATCCCACAGTTCAAGCTTTTCTTAAGAGAGAGAGAGAAGGGGGGGGGGTCAAGACAATAGAGAATTACAAAACGACCACCAAATTACATGAATACATTGCAAGGGAATGTCAACATTCACCCCACGTAGAGATAGAGAAAGAATCAAAGCTGCCTTCCGTTAGGAAAGATCAAATCATTCAACTGACCAGCACATTTGCTACACTCTTCAGCCCAAAAGTTCACAACCCCCACGAATAAGAGAACAAAACTACAGCATAACAGCAATAGCTGGACTGTAATACCTCATGCCAACCTATAGTATCCAATTAGCATACTTCTATTTCAAGTGATTCCAAAAGAAGATGCTCATTCATCTGAGGCAAAGAAGGTTGAAGATTGCTCATTGTCTACTCCTGCTTTCTGCCACACGTGAGTTCGTTAATATAAATGATTGATCATCACTGCTTGTTCATAATGCATAAAAAATTTATTATTTTGAACAATCATGATATTTCTGAGTGATCCATGAATCTACTGAATTAAATAATTTGTCAATAGAAGAAACTTTGTAATTTATAGTATAACAAATTACATCAATAACTGACAAAAAGATTAGGTATTATTAATAATACAGGTAGACAATTTTATAGCAAATATCATAGACCAATGAAGTATCATATGAGAGTTTATCATGGCAAAAAAGCATTTATTAGTCTAACAAAATAGTCAGGTTTCAGTGGTTCCAACATGTCCTAACAAAATATTAGATCTCATAATAGAGACATGGTCGATGAAGGTATGGATGAATTTCAACTATCATTGGACATATTGATATGGAGTGGACTCGACAATTTCAAACAAATTAAGTGGGATGGTAGGAAAGAACACAGATTTTCCTGCAGTGTGTACCGGACAAGAATGCAGACTAAACTAAAGCCAGAAGTTAACAACAAATTACAGTAGAACAAGATTTCAAGAACACAAACATGAGTCAATATCTTTAGGAAAAACTTATGCAATATGAGAGGCTAATAGAACCATTTAAAGATGGAAAATGAAAATTTTCAAAGAAAGAAGAGGTTGAAATGGATACAATATATTTGGTTTTATATATGTATACGGGGCAAAAGGATTAGGATTCTAAAACCAGAATTTCTCAAATAAATTATTGATAAGAATTTGGAAATTGAGAATCCCTTGGTCAAAATTTTAAATACATGTAAATCAGATATGAACAGAGAAGATTTAGAGCAATTTCCAAAATATTAGAGAGAAGCAAGGGAGAATAAAAAGTAAAATCCTTTCTTTCAATGAGAGGAGAGACGAAAAAGTTACATGCATGAGAAACATGTTAAATTTTTATATCCTTACTTGATTGTAATTAAAAATAATACTCCCTGAGCTTGATACTGGAATGTCTGATTTATATCTCTTAACTTCTGTACAGATTTCAGTTTGCAAGCTATAGGCAAACTCATTCACAAAGAGCAAGTTCATGCATGGGATTCCCCTGCCTCACTGAGGTGAATCATGTAACAAAGTTACATGAATTACTCTTCATTGCTAAGAAGGTAATAAGGAAATAATTCAGATACAGACTAGAAATTGCAAGGATGGATAAAACTTCGGACACGAAAAGAAATCTATGCATCTTCTCTTATTCCCTTCCATAACCCTGGCAGTGGACACCCGTGAATGTCACAACCCTGTTGGGTTGTTTCTTCAAAGTGAAGCACGTGATAAGTTTTTCAAAACTAATGAAACTAACTAGAGAGTAAATGACAATGCAGGAGTTAGATAGAACTCAATTCTTAAAGCCTCAAAACTACTTTTTATTAAATGGACAGTGTATGTACTATAATGTTTTTTTAGCTCATGATAACTATGAGAAACAGTAATAGTACAGAATGGTTAGACTACCAATTTCCAAATGACAATGATATCAATTTTTTATTGTTCTGTAGATTGTCAAACAAGAAATCCAGACTTGACCTGCTAGGACAGTTCCAGTTGCAATTCAGGCCAAGCACATACATACATACATGGATTGCAGTAAATCTGTCACATAATTTATCTCCAACACGGTGTTAATTGCTTATACTCTAGATAACCATTCAAATCAAAACTCATGTTCTGATATAAAATGACAGCACCTTCTCTGGTTTATTCATTGAGAAAATGCAATCTTTTAGGATGCAATTTGAGGATTAGTAGGCAGATAAGGAACAGGCTAAAAAACCATCTGATGGAAGCAAGTAAAATGGATGTTATTCATATATCTTTGAACTAAGATTGATAAAAATACGGGTGTTCAACAAAAACATGAAACCATTTGAGACAATCATAATCATAATTCCTCGAGCTTGTGATTAAAACTAGAAACTTGGTGAGTGAAACCAAATGTACATGGGGGAAGCTTAACAGCTTTGAAGTTTAGACATCGAAACTTGTTATAAGATATGATACAAGACAAAAACAGCAACACAAGAAAATTCCACATATAAATGCACAATATACATAAATTTATGTATAAAATATAGATAAGCACTGACAAGTGAAAAGTATGAAAACATCATGTATATGGAAAGTGCCTCTAAATTGTACCTGGTATGTGTTAACACATTTAGAAGAACCTATAAATATTATTAATTCCAATTGTAGTGCATAGAGTTGTTAAGGTGCAATGAAGTTTTAGTTTCTGATCATGTCATGGGTGTGGCTCCTCTCTATTGAAGAGTCACAGTTAACAGATACTAGCTGGTCTTCCTCAAACACAATCATGTATAAGATAAGAAAAACAAAAAACTAAAAAATTCTAGAAAGCTGCATACTGATTATCAGTATAATGACTATATTCAAATAAAGTCTAATTTTTTTCTATAGTAAAGTATAAGACGTCTAGCAAAAAGACCTTCTTATTAATAATGGAATAAAAATATAAATTTGATTTGGTTGGTGCAAAGATAGAAAGCTTAAGAACTACCAGCATAGAGCTGCCCAAGAACTACTACTGTAAAACGGGCATGAAATGAGAGAAATTCTACAAGTTCAACATTAACTGCTGGTTGATGAATTATTCTGCTATTAAAGAGAGTACTTAGAATTGCAGAAGTGAAAAACTTAAACACAAGAAAAAGAAATTTACCTGGCATGAAAAGAAAAGATAGCCAGCAATTATAGTACAATTATTCCGAGGAAGGAGACCTTGAAGTTTTGTGTCTCAACTTCCTAATATAATATTCCTGTTAAAATTTGATAAAAGAAACATTACTGATTAATCAAGTTAGGTACAGTTTGACGTTCTATACGTTGGTCCCGATATAGTTATAAAAGCAGCCAAACTAATCCCTCTTGTAAAATCCTTTCTCTCACCATGATGACAATCTAATTCATCTAGAAGAAATTATAACAATTGTCCAAGAAACTTGATCCCGTAAGCAAAAGCAAGAGTTTAAAACTTATTGTAAATATCATTCTCCTCAGTGAAGCCAAAAAATAACTCCACCGGTACCATTCTGCTGCAGTTACAAGAAACTCACCTGCACAAGAACCTTTGCAGAACTCTCCTCCACCAGTCTGGCCAAATTTTCAATCTTGACAATCATCTTGTCGTACAAATCCTCCAAACTCGCGGTATAAGTCGTTGCCTCGGAACCAATCAGACAACTCAATCTATCAACATCAAATCCCACTGCACACATATTCAGCTCTTTCTGATCTTTCGAGACCCGCTCAATTCGATTCGAACCGCCCTCATCCTTGTCTTCATGCATAGGCGAGCCTCTCGACTCGGAAGCCAATAATGGAAACGGAGAATTAGGATTAAATGAATCATAATTTCCACGAAATCCAGGGCCAATATTCACAATGTCAATCGATTTAGGCTCGAAAGATTCAGTAGCAGAACAAAATTGATACACGCGGTACTCATGGGTATGAATAGTTTGATCCGATAATGGCGATGCGAATAGCAAGAATATACAAGGTTTGAAATTTGCACGTTCCGGAGAGTTCTTGATGGGAAAAGAGTATTGAGTCATGGAAGAGAGAGAAGCAGTGACTGAAAATTCACGCATTGAGGGTCGAAGCTGCGTTTTACGACGGCCGGAAAACCAACCCAGAAGCGAAGACTGGTGAGTGCGAACTGGGTCAGGGAGAAAACAGTGAACAGAGGTGGGTTCGACGGTTCCGGTGGAATCATAGAAGGCATTGATGGTGCCGGAGTAGAAGAAACCAGTAATGGTGGCGATGAAGGTGGAGGAAGATTCACCGTCAACGGAGTCGTCGGAGAGGGTAGGAGTGAGGTGGGTGACATGACCGAAGAGGAGGCCGTCAACAGCGGAAGAGGAGGTGGAGAAGCGTTGGATGATGGAGGCTAAGGTAGGGCCTGAAATTGCAATCTTCTGGAGAGGAGGAGTTTCGTCCATGGCTGAGGGGAGAGAGAGCGAGCTTAACGCAAACGTTGTTTTCTTGGACAGTGACAGTTAAGACTTCAAGACAATGGCTGCTCCCTCAATTTGAGGCTGAGTCGTTGGATTTGTTTTTAGTACTTAAGATACAAACTTGAAAATTGATATGATCCATTTTTGGGACAGTGAAAAAAATAAAAAACTAAAATCGATTTTTTATTAGGAGAAAAAAATATAAAAAATATTTGATAATAGAGTATAAATCAATTTCCTACCAAAAAAAAGGGAAAATAAATTGGACGTTGTTAAAAGGATGTTATGACATATATAACTAACCATAAACATATATAACTAACTACAAAACTCAAATTTTTACAATGTTACTCCTCGCTTTTTTTTATTACCTGTTGCATTTTTTAAAAATTTTTTATTTATTTGTATCTATTATTTTAAAATTTTAATAAAATATTAAATATATTTTTAATTTTATTTTTTATTAATAAATATTTTATTATTCTATAATTTCTTATTGAAATATTTCAATAAATTTATTCAATTTTTATTTTTTTTATTTTCAAACATGTTAAATTTGTATATAAATTGAAAGAGAGACTTATGTGTGTATTTAAGTAGAAATAAGAATAGAATAAGTTTAAATTTTAATTTTAATTTTGAATTAAAAATAATTTTAAAAATATACTAAAAATAAATAAATTAAATTATTTTTAATATATATCAAATCTCATTTTGAGTTCTATTTTGCATTTTGGTTGTAAGTCATGTCAATTTGCTAAATAATATTATCAATATTACATTCTTAGAGTGAATAAATAAATTACATTCTCTTTTAAATTACTTTGAATTTAGCATTAACTTCAACAAGTGGTGGAGATTACATCCTAGCAATTGAATGAAATAATCAATGGTTTATTCTTTTTAAATGCTTGAATTATAGCGGGAAAATGGACTTTGTCCTTCACTTTATTCATTTATTGTGATTTGTAAAGTGTACGTACATCCAAGCTGCTGTGGGTCTATGTTATACTCGATATTCTTATCTTAAGAGGTTGAATAATGCATTTTTTTCAATGTTATGTCAATCAATCAAACAAATTTAAATTTTCTCTTTTGTTAGAAGATTTTTCTTTTTGTTAAAAAAACTCATTTGCTTATTTAATCAAAGAATTTTTATGATTTCTTTGTAATTAACAAAATAATACATAATGTAACAACAATAAGAGATAAATCTTTTAAAATAATAAATGTTATGTTATGTCCTACTATTTACTTATAATATTAAACAAATAAAATATATTTTATTATTTTAATATTTTGTGATCATAAATATAAATAAATAAACTTATGGGATATTTTCTTTCAAAATGAATAAAGTATAGATTTTTCCTACAAGTCATTGTGGGTTACTATGGGTATAATTTGGACTAAGAGTTCTATGGAACCTATTAATTTTACTTCATTTCAATAGAAATAATTTTAATTTATTTATAAATAAATTATTTTATTTAAAATGTATTTAAAAATGTATATAATTCAATTAAACAATATATTTTGATAGTATTATGATAAATAAAATATTAAAAAGAGAATAAATATTTTATATTATATTTTTTTGGATTAAATAAAATGAATTTTAGTAAAATTCTTGCTAAATTGGATAGACATCATAATGTTATAAATGTAATTGAAATAAAAATTAAAAATGAAATGAAATGAATTTTTTTTACCTAAAGCTAGATATCATTTTAAAAGAAAATTCATTTGAAAATGAAACAAAATTTAATTTTTAATTGTGCCAAATAAAAATAACTTATGAGCCATTTAATAAATTTAAAATTTGTAGGTCATTTTTCTATTAGATTGGGGCACCATTAAAATCTTGATATATCACTGATTATGCTTTTCTTTTCGCATGATTCATGATATTACCAACAATTAATAAATATAATATCTATAATAAAAGAAGTCACATTAAATATTTTAGATTAATTTTAAGTTTTTTTTAAAATAATAAAATAAAATATCATTTTTTAGTTTTTATTTTAAACTTTTTAGATCAAAAGACAGTTTAGTAATTGGTTCATATGAATTTTTTTTATGTAACAAATTGTGATATTAGTAAAAATGATTATCGAAATAGTTGCCTCCTGAACAAGGAAATATTTTAAATTGCATCATAACATTCAGAATTTAATTTTTTTCATGTATTTAACAAATAAAATCATTTAATAATATAATTGAGTTACCAAGAGAGAGCTCAATTTCTAATGTATCAATATTTTAGAGTTGTAGGAATCGTATATGCGGAAAAAAAAAATGAAAGATTTGTCTTCTGGTTTAATCGTCGAACCTCATTGATTATTTTATTGTAAGCATAAATTGTGCATGAGTTTTTTCAGTGGGCTGACTTAGAATTTATGGATAATAAGGATTATGAGTTAATACAGGCCGGAGAAGTAATAATTTTTTTAATTAAACGAGTAATAATTTATTTAATATGCATATACTAACTTAGCTCCTTGAGATCTTTTTTTTAAGTCAAAATTAATACATATATCTATATATATACACATTTAATATTTTACAAATAAATAATATAAAAAATATTATAAAATTAATATAATTTATACAATTAAAAAATTGCAATTATTTTTTTAGTTAAATATGTATATATACATTTTATATTTCACAAATAAATGTTATCAAAAAATTATTATAAAGTTAATATAACTTTTACAGTAAAAAATCAATATTAGAAACATAAAGATATACACATATTACTTTCCTTCTCTAAATTTTTTTATAAAAATGTTCTATTTTAATAAAAAAATTAATATAAAATAGTAAAATCAATAATCAAATGAAAAATAGAATATAAGAGATTAGATGCTTAATCTTGTCAAACCTATATACTTCAAAATTAGTTTAAAAATATAATAATCACTCTTTTACTAATAAAGATACTATAGTTTATTATGCATGAGCACTACAACAAATTATAATGTGTATATACAAATAATTCATTAAGAATATAAAATATATTTAAAAAATAATTATTTTAGATTACACAAATATTCTACTTAAAAATGATTTTAAATTTGGAAAATTTGAAATATTAATTAATCAAAATATTGTAAAACTATAAAATTAATAATTTAAAGTTTGATATAATTTAAGATGTAAGGAGAAATCTATTGTAATAATTATTATATTTAACTAGTAGTATGAAAGAATAATATCATAAATAAAATATTTTTAGAAGATATTTATAATATAAAATTTAAATATACATTGACTATAAAATAAATTAATTTTAGTAAAATGAAGTGATTACAAATATAAAATGCATGAGCATTATAATTATAATAATATCAAGTAAATATATAAATATGAGTATATATAAATAATTCATTAAAAATATAAAAAATATTTAAATAAAAAATAAATAATTATAAAATTTTTAAGATATATATTAAATATAATTTATTAATAGATTGTAAAAAAAATTTCTTAAAAGATAATAGAAAATTAAATAATTAGAAAAAAAAAAGCATTTCAAATTAAATTATCTTGGTTGCTAAACTTGGCCCACTTCAACCAAGAAAAGAAAAATGACACTTTAGGATTGCTCCACTAGCATGTGAAAGTTACGTGCATAGAAAAAATGAAGGTAGATGCCTCACTATTACAGGAATCAACAAATGGAAGCTACACGCAAGGATAAGTTTTTCGGCTGAGAATTATTGAAAGCCCAAAACCATGGCTAATATATAATTAGGAGATAAGATTGAGGTTCAAACTCATGATATAAGGATAATAAAAAATTTTAAAATAATATCAAGTATCAATACATCAATAAAGATGATGGTAGAGAAGTAATAAACTTTTATCATTAATTGTTCCACATTCAAAATATGAAATGAATATGGAAAGTTTTAATCAATTGCAATACTTAAAGAACCCTAAATTGATTTTCTGAAACAAAGGTCAATGCAATTGAAGAAAGAAAATAATGATGTTAATCTATTTTTAAAGAAAATTAAATTTGTATGTTTTTTAAAGGGTAAATTTGATCCTGTATTACCTAGAAAATTAATTTCATGTCAGCTTGAATGTGAATTTTTGTGTCAGCAAGGAGTTCCTATCAGCCAAACTAAATAAAGTTAGGGTTAGGGTTATGAGTAAGTTTGCATACCTTATGAAAATTAGTGGATAAATTTATTTCAAAAAAAATTAGGAAACAAAAATAAAATTAGGGTGAAAGTAAGGTGGTAAATTTACATTTTGACCATAAATTTATTAGTGACATTAGATTCAGATTTTTTTTATTTTTTAGTATAAATTTTGAAGAAAGGGAGGCAAATTTTTACTAGCAGATCTTGTATAAAATATGTAAATTTTTTTATATGAATGTGAATATGAGTTGTCTTTATTTGAAATTACTAGTAATTACTCATCAATTTCTTATCAATTATTTAGTGTAACATGAACCCACAATGACTTGTATGTACGTACACTTTACAAGCCACAATAAATGAATAAAGTGAAGGACAAAGTCCATATTTCCACTATAATTCAAGCAATTGAAAAGAATAAACCATTGACTATTTCATCCAATTGCTAGAATGTAATCTCCATCACTTATTGAAGTTAGTGCTAAGTTCGAAGTAATTTAAAAGAGGGTGTAACATATTTATTGACTCTAAGAATATAAGACTAATGATATTATTTAGCAAACTGACACGACTTACAACCAAAATGCAAAATAGAACTCAAAATAGGATATAAGTTCTTCAAAGATGATAAGGAAGGATGACTTAAATGGTAGTTCAACTAGTATAAAGTGACAAAAGTAGGAGCAACAAGGAGCAAGATGAAAAAAATTCCCATTAAGCACATATAGTCCATTAGATTTGTGTCTTTTACTAAAAATCTGCCTTATCGAAAGATCTTGAAAGGTACAATAACCAAAGAAAAAGAAAATACCATAATTATAAACGTGTATAATTTGGCTAATCGAAAGTTAGTTGAATAAAAATTTAAGAAGACACATGACATTGTTTAAAAAAATATCAAAGGTAACATTGGTTGTACTACTCCTAACAATAGAAGTAATTAACTCATTCGTTAAAGTGATAGAAGAGGACAAGGATACAGAAGAGGAAAAGATACATATATCTTATCACATATGATTAGTGACCCTATAATCAATTACCCACTTAGACCTAGAATGGAAGAGACATGCAATAAAATTATTTATCTAAATCAGAGTAGCAGTAGATTATGTGAAGGGCCGCTAATATAGGATTGGTGGCTATTGTAAAAGTTAGAGACTAGACCAAATGATTATATTCATCTTTAGTTAAGGCTATGTACTTAATCTTAGGTGCAAAAAGTAGTAGTAGTTGTAGTGGAATGTGCAAACCAAGATAGTGATATATATCATCCAATTAACTTAGGTTAAGTTTTTTTTCATATGACCTAATTCTTTGCAGTAAAAATAAATATCATTATTCAGCATATTACAACTTTTGGCTTTATCTTCTTTGCCACCATCATGACCTTCTCAAATACTAGAATTGACCAAAGCAAAGGAGTTAACTAGAGAAGTAACTATGAATAGATGACATTTCTCAAGCTGCTCGAAGAGAATGAGAAAAAATAAACTATTGAGTCAATTATTTAGAGTGAGATAAGATTTATAAGCAAATAGGATTGAATTAAAGAGGTAAAGCCATAAGAAAAGATAATGTAGCTAACTATTCTCTCTGAGTACACATTGCCTTAACATCATTAGTAATGGGAAAGGGATTGTCTAATTGTTTATAAACATTATTCCACTTGGTATAGATCTAAGACATAGTCTTTACTCACCCATCTTGTTGAAACAAAGATGTACATAAGTCATAGATAAAATTAAAATTATCTTTACCTGAAAAAAGAGATTCAAGAAATGTCTAGAAGTCTTTAATTGTCTTGTAGTGTACATAATTATTCTCAACATCCTTCTCTAGGTATTGTTTATTAACCCAAATAGTCATCAATCCTCTATAATTTATCAAGATTTTATATCATCCATTGGCAGGTTATCAGTTAAGTGATCAAATCAGTTAAAAACTTAAAAAAATATATTCAATAGATTTTTTTCATGCAAGGTATTCTTGCCCATCAAAATTAAGTTTTTAACTAATAATTTTTGCAACAATAAGAATTAAATTAGACAAGAGAGATTTCAAATTTGACTAACTGAGTTATTTAGTTTCACCATTATAGCAATAATTTAACTAAAAAATAGCACTAAAAAATCAAACAAAATTAAAAAGTGTAGCTGTGGTGTATAGATCATAAATCTAATTATGCAAAAGGATGTGACTCACACCAAGGAAGTTATAGAAGGAGGCATGTTACCAGAAAGCTTCTTATGTGCTACTAGAAGTCGTTGCATATGGTATTTACAAGCCACTAAAGAATGAGAGCATATTGCTTACACACTATTCAAAATAAGTTGTTAACCACCAATATCCACCCTAGACCACCCATGTCTTGAAACTAATCATTAATTCTCTATCAACTACACTAAATAGCATCTCCAACATTGTTCAACAACTTTAACATTGTTCCCCTATGCACTTAATAACTATTTTGCATAGTAATAACAACACAGAGACCTGGGCTTTCTGATTTTTACCTTTATGCAACTTTAAGTTTCCACTAAAATTTTATTATGAGCTAGTCACACATAGGAAAAAAAAAGAAGGGGGAAAAAAGAAAAGAAGATAGGAAAAAAGAAAAGAGTTTGTTAAGCTTAAAGAATGCATTTAGGTTTAGAGTTTTATTTTAAGTGGCTCTAGATACTGTATTAGAATAGGAGAAAAAATTATAAGATCATAACCTTAATTGAGGTAGGTGATATTTATTTATAATAAAATATAAATTACAGAGGGAAATCTATGATCCATATATTTTAACCTATAAAAAACAAATAAACTTAACCCTGAAGTAACTCAACAAACTACTTAACCCTTAAGTAACTAGTAACTCTATTTACTAATAGAAAGGAATCATTAATATCACAATTAAGTGCGAAAAAAAAGGCATCATACTCAAACTGCAATAGCATAGCAATAGTAACCATTGCCTAATGGTTTGCCTGGGAATAAGGAAAATAATGTAGGAGATGAAATGAATGCTTACTACATATTGCTAGTAAAACTTTAAGGAATTAGCCTTTATTTCCTCTCTTTTACTTTCATTTTCCTTATCAGCAAATAAACTTTAAAAGTTCCATTGCCATAATTTTTACTGATAGACTGATGAGAACTCAACCATTAGGTACTTCTATGAGATAGTATGCTTGAACAATTCTCATTAGACTAATTTTTTTTCTTAAAAATAGTGCAACTCATCTATTTATACAAATGGACACAATTGTGTGCCTTTACCTTAAACAAAAAAGATGTTCCAACTTAGACTTTCTAAAACATTTTGCTTCAAATGTTTAGTGGCTACATTTTTTAAAAAAGTTTTGTTTAGTATAACAATAAAAATACAATTGATTATTGATTGATTATATTATATAATAATTATAATTTTTTTTACTAATAGTATAACTTTTAATAATGATTACTCCTTTTATTTTTTTAAGTGTCATTTTATTATTTTAAAAAAATTTATTGTTATTTATCTATCATTTTAAAAAATTAAAATTGTATTTATTATCATTTTTTAAATATTATCTCTATTATATAAATAAATATTTTATAATTTTACTAAAAAAATTATCAAAAAATAGAATGAAACATGTGAAAGTAAGAAGCTATATTTGTATTTTGCCCTAAAGTTAATCTAAATCAACATTAACAAAAAAAATCAATTGCATTTAGGTTAAAACCTACTCTTTGAGAAGTCGATTGGTAATATCATGAATCATAAATCATGTAAAATGAAAAGCATAATCAGTAGTACATTAAGATTTTAATGGCACCCCATTGTTATGGTAAAATGACCTATAAATTCTAAATTTAGTAAAGAACTCATAAGTTATTCTTATTTGGCATAACCAAAGACAGAATTTTATTGTATTTCCAAATAATTTTTAAAAAAAATATTTGATTTCAAATAAAAAGAGATTTTATTTTATTTTTTTTAATTATATTTATACTATTATAATATCTATCCAATTTAGTGAGAATTTTATTATAATTCATTTATTTACCCTAAAAAATATATTATACAAAAAATTTACCCTCTTCCTAACATTCTACCCTCCTTTATAGTTTATTAAAATTGCACAAACTTCTTTTCTAATTTCAAATCATACACATTAATCCATTTAACAAAGAAATATTAGAAATATTTTTTTCCTATATATTTTTTATTATAATTTTTTCTCTAGAAATTAATTACAAAATTACTATACTATCTTTTATTTTATTTCATTTTTATCTCCTCTTCCATTCTTGCATTTCCCTCTACTCTCCTATGGCTTATTTCTATGAACAATAGTGAACGTCCTCATCATTGACCACTTTTGTGAATAACTATGACCATCCTTGTAGCTGAATACTTTATTAATAGTACTCCTTCTTTTGTCCCAATCAAATTTAGCACCATTGACAAGTTAACAACTCAAGCTTGACTTACCACATGATAAGTTTCTTAGATCCATCATGAAGAATTCATCGGTCATTAGATCCATTATGAGATCCATATCCTTTACGACCTAGGTGAGCAAAATGTTTATTTTATTACCCAAAATTCACATCGTTTTGTTTTAGCATTTCTATGCTATTTAGTTTAGGTTTGTGATTTTTTATTTTGCCATTTCATTTTTAATTCACATTTCCTAAATTTTAGTTTTGCTTCATTCTTGCTATCCAATTTTATATGTCTATTTTAATTTCATTTTTGTTTCATTGTGGTGGGCTTTTTTAATTCGCATCAGGTTTTATTTTGTTATTTTTGTTCTGTACCACTATTTGCATTTTTTTTTGCTATCTATAAGTATGTGGTTTTGTATTGCTATAATTTTATTTTTATTTCTATCTAATTTTGTTATTAGGTGTTGGCAGTTAAAATTAATTGTCTAACTGAAATATTGATGATACATAAAGAAGAAGAATTGAATACTCACATGTAATTTTATTATAGAAACAATACACACAAAGTTTAGCTTGTTTTAATGGCCAATTACATAAAACACACTCATAAAGACTTGCTGGAGTCTTTTGTTTTTACATTCTTCAATTTTTCTCCACTCACAAGTACATTACATTAGCGTGAATTGCCTCTGCTATTTATACAACTCAAAGGTTAGTTAAACATATCAAGAAAACTGACTATTTAAAGCAAAATTTAACCAAATACCAAGTCTTTAGAAATAATTATTTATAGCTATTGAGCTTATCCAATAACTATAAATCTTGGACTTTTCAACTTGATAACAAATAACTTTGGTCACCTAATAATCCAATTATCATTCCTTAATTACTAAGGTTTGAATAGAATGGGGTGTGTGGAAAATTCTAGCAACTTCAAGTAGTAACAATAGTAATAACTAAGTTTAATTCTAATCTCTAACATCAATGGGGTGTGTGGTAAATTCTAGCAACTTCAAGTAGTAATAATAGTAATAATCAAGTTTTATTCTAATTTCTAACATCCTCGCTTAAACTTAACTTAATCATTCCATGCATTTTCTTTAACTTTAAGAATAAATTAATTTGAGTGGCTTTGTAAAGATATCTATGATTTAATCTTTAGATGCACAATATTCAACCATAATTCCTTTCTCTCCAACCAAATCTTGAATGTAGTGATGTTTAATGTCGATGTGTTTGTTGCACACATGAAAAACTAGATTCTTTATCAAAATAATTGTTGATTTATTATCACAAAATATCTTAGTTAGACCATCTTGTTGATGTTGTAGCTTATTTAGCATTATTCCTAACCAAACTGTTTAAGTTACATAATTTAAGGCTACTATATACTCTACTTCTACTTTTGAACGAGTAACTACTTGTTGTTTCTTGGAGGACCAAGAGAATACACCTTAACCAATATGAAAAACATAACCTGAAGTGCTTTTTTATGTTTTATTATTGCCTTTCCAATCACTATTTGTGTATTCAATCAACCCTATTTTAATAGCACTTGAATAAAACATGCTTTCATCAATCATACCTTTAATATATCTCAGAATTCATTTTATTACTTGCCAATGAGATTGTCATGGTGAATCCACGAATTTACTTATAAGTCCAACTCCATAGATAATATCAAGTCTTGTTGCCATCAAGTACCTCAAACTTCTAACTAATTTTCTAAAATTAATTGAATTAACTAGATCACCACCACTTTCTTTATGAAGCTTCAATCTTTCTTAAATTGGTGTTAGCATTGGTTTGCATGCTTCCATCTTGAACTTCTTCAGAATATCTCTTACATATTTCTTCTGTAAAATAAAAATTCCTTCAGATGTCTGCTTAACCTCAATGCCTAAAAAGTAAGACATTAGGCCTATATTTGTTATCTCAAATTGTGTAGTTATATTTTTCCTAAATTCATTAATAATTTAGATTTATTTCCAGTAAAGATTAAATCATCCACATACAAATAGATAATAATGATGTCTCAATCCTTATTGGTTTTGACATATAAAGCATGCTCATATGGACTCCTATAGACATTATCTTCTCTTTTTTTTAGATAACCTAATGGTTACTAGATGTACATTTCTTCTTTAAGCACACCATTTAAGAAAGCAAACTCCACATCCATTTGAAATATCTTCCAATGATTTTGCGCAACAAGAGAAAAAATCACACGTACTATATCCAATCTAGTAATTGGAATACATACTTCAAAGTAATTAACTCTAGGTTTCTACTTGTACCCTTTCACCATTAATCTTGCCTTAAAGCATTCTATCTCTCTATTTGGCTTGAACTTTATTTTTTATACCCATTTAACACTAATAGGTTTCTTTCCTTCTAGAAGTGTTACTAACTTTTATGTATTGTTTTTCTTGATTGCTTGAATTTCCTCATTCATTGCTTTAATCCATCAATCATCATTGGCTACCTTTTGATATGTCACAAGATTACAATCAGTAAACAAGGCATAATAAATAACATTTTCATTCCTATCATTAGGATCATCATCTCTGCTAACTTCGTAATCTTGTACGTGGGTAAGTGGACTAGCTCTTGTTATGGATATCTACGAGATGGTGCATCAGAAGTTAATTCATCAAGACTTGTAGTTCTTATTGGTGGCCCATAATCTTGGTCATCTAGTTCTACTCCTTTATTTATAGTTATAGGTCCAGGTAACAATTCTTCCTCTTTTTTTGACTAATCCCACGTGCCATTTTCATCAAAGGTAACATCTTGGCTGATGATTACCTTTTAGGTTATTGGATTGTACAACTTATAGCCTTTTGTATCTTCACTGTACCTAACAAAGATGCATTTTTCTACCTTGTTATTGGGCTTCTTCCTTAGCTTATCAGGAACATGTGCATAAGTAATGTAACTAAATACTTTTAAGTGACTAAGGTTAGGCTTTTATCTACTTTAACCTTCTTATGAAGTTTTATCACATACACTCATCACAAGATACCTATTCAGGGTGTAAACTGCACAAGTTACTGCTTCTACCTGAAAACTTTTCGGTAAATTCTTGCAATGTAACATGCTTCTCACCATGTCTATGATAGTTCTATTCTTTCTTTTTGCCACTCCATTTTGTTGAGTGTATCTTCTAGCTACTTGGTGTTAATCCCCTACTTTCTCAAGAAATCATTATAGATTATGTACTCAGTTCCCTTATCAGTTCTCAAGGTTTTAAGAGTATAACCACTTTGTCTTTCAACATATGTCATAAAATTCTTAAGCTTATCACAAGCTTCGAATTTGTTTTTCATAAAATAAACCTATATTTTTTTGCTAAAATCATCAATGAAAGTAACAAAATATTTGTTACTTCCATTAGATGGGACATCCATATAGCATAAATTTGAATGCACCAGCTTAAGTGGTTTTGTAGCTCTCCATGCATATCCTTTAGGAAAAGGATCTTAATACTTTTTACCCATAACATAAGTTTCACATAATTGATTAAGAACTTGGATGATAGGCAAACTTGTAACCTATTTTTTATTTGTAAGAAATTTTATGCTTTTAAAGTTAAAATGCCCAAATTGCATGTGCCAAAGCCAATTATCATCAATAATTATAGCATTGCAACATAAGAAAGCACTGTACTTGATATTCATTGGAAAGAGCTGGTCCTTTAACATGTTTGTCTTCACTATCAAGCCCATTTTTTACATCATTTATAGTGCAACCTCTCTTGTTAAATCACAAATCATAACCTTTCTCAACTAGTTGTCCTACGCTCAATAGATTTTGACATATTCCTAGTTCATAGAATACGTCAAAATATAGTTTAAAGATATATCCTTCAATCTGATGGCAATCTTCCCTTTTCTTAAAGATCCATCCTTCAATCTGATAGCAATATTCCTTTTTCCTAAGACTGCAAGTTTTGAATTATCTCCAAGCTTAACTGTTGTTTGGAAGCTTTCATCTAAGTTAGATAATATTTCTTTTTTTCTACTTAGATGATTACTACAACTTGTATCTAATAACCACTGGTTGTTATTTTTATTAGTTATTGCATGACTGATTATTAAAACTATCTTTGTATCTTCTTCATTTTCTACTACTCGAGCATAAGTCTCTCTAATATTCAATGTTTTTGCACAACATTCTTAACTATAGTGACTATACTTCTTATAGTTATGGCATTAAATATGAGATTTGTATTCAGATTGAAAATGCCTATACTTTTTGCATTTGTTACATTGAAGATTAGATTTATTTTGAAAAGAGCCATTACTTTTTGTGCCTTAGCTTAAATCAGCTTCAAGGTTCCTCTCTCTTCCTTTGAAATTCTAAAATCTTTGGTTGTGCTCCACTTTTCTTTGTAAAGCTCTTTCATTTCTCACATTTGTTTAAGCTATTAATGTTTGCTTAATTGTGCCGCTTGATCTTTCACTCATCTGAATTTAACGTAACTTTAAGGATGCTTGCAAGTCATTCAACATCATAGTGCTAAGGTCTTTAAACTCTTCAATAGCTACCACGACTTCTTTCTTTATTATACTATCGCTATTGCTTTTCATAACTTGGTGAGCTTATCTATTTGTGAAAAATAATCACGAATAATTTCATTCATGCCTTGCTCTATTAGCTTGAACTGCCACTTTAAGCCCTACAACCTTTTTTTTTTCTTACGAGATATGCTCTTTCATATGTTTTAAGCAAAATTTCCTAAGCTTCTTTTGCTATTTTAGAATGGAAAATTTTCTTAAGAACAGGTAGCTCCACATATTGACAGATTAGAAACAAAGTTTTTTCATTAAGTAGATAATCTCCATCTACTTGTTATTGATTAGCCTTTGATAATTCTACACCTTCTACTAGTTTAACAAAACCTTTCTCTAAAATTTCTCCATAGCAGCTACTCTTTAAACACAACTCCATCAAGCATTTCCACATGGTAAAATTGGTTTTGCCATCAAGCTTGAAGATTATAGCTTGCATTTGTTGAAGTTGGTTTTTTCTTGTGCTTATAGTTGTTGCCGTCTTGGTATAACTAGCTTTGATACTAGATGTTGGCAGTTAAGATTAATTTCCTAGCTGAAATATCGATGATACACAAAGAACAAGAATTGAACACTTACATGGAATTTTATTATAGAAATAATACACACAAAGTTTGGCCGATGTTAATGGCCATTTACACAAAACACACTCATAAAGACTCATTAGAGTCTTTTATTTTTGCACTCTTCAATTTTTCTCCACTCATAAGTACATTTAATTAACATGAATGCCTCCCCTATTTATACAACTCAAAGTTCAATTAAACATATCAAGAAAATTAACTTTTTACAACAGCAAAATTTGACCAAATACTAAGTCTTTAGAAATAACTATTTACAGCTATTAAGCTTATCCAATAGCTATAAATCTTTAACTCTTTTACTTGAAAATAAACAACTTTCACCACCTAATAATCCAGTTATCATTCCTTAATTGTTAAGCTTTGAATAGAATAGGTGTGTGTGGAAAATTCTAGTAACTTTAAGTAGTAGTAGTAGCCACGTTTAATTTTAATTTCTAACATCAGGTAATCATGTTATGTCAGGTAGGTTGAATTTTTGCACAAACCATGAATTTATGAATCCGTGCATTCATTAGTAGGTATGATTGCTTACATGAGTTCGGAGAGAATCAATGTAGACATTGATGGTGAGGCCTCCCGCATTAAATCCTCCATTAAATTCATATCCCTTTGTAACAAAAAATGACTTACAAGATGTAGGAGGAAAAAAGAATAAGAAGAAGAAAGAAGGGGTACTTATGGAATTATTGATCAAATTTGACCTCGTTCAATTGACTTAATGGATCTTAACTCCCTTAATTGAAAAAAAAATTTATAGGTAGTGCATTTTTTAATTTAGGGAAGGTGAGTATAAATTTTCAAACTAAATGGCAAACTTACATAATTAAAGTAAAATATAAAGAAGGGTAGTGTATTTTATTCAACATTTTATTTATTATGATATTGTTAAATTTTACTTTTTAATTAAATTTTATATAATTTTAAATACTTTTTAAATAAAATAATTTATTTATAAATAAATTAAAATTATTTTTATTGAAATAAAATGAAATCAATTTTAAAAAGGTTGTTTAAGCTTTAATCTCAATTATAGCTCATAGAACCCACAATGGCTTGTACAAAAAACTTGTACTTTATTTGTTTTGAAAGAAAGTATCCCATAAATTTATTTATTTATATTTATAACTATAAAATATTGAAAAATTTTAAAAAAATATTTTATTTATTTAATGTTATATAAGTTGTATTACATAATATAACATTCATAATTTTAAAAGAATTATCTCTTATTGTCATTGCATTATGTGTTATTTTGTTAATTACAAAGAAATTACAAAAATCCTTTTATTAAATAAGCAAATGAGTTTTTTTAACAAAAAAAAAAAACATTTTCTAACAAAATAGAAAGAGTGTGAATTTAAATTTAAATTTCTTTGATTAACATAACATTGAAAAAAATGCATTATTCAGCCTCCTAAGAAAAGAATTAGTATAACATGAACCCCCAATGACTAGTATCTACGTACCCTATACAAATTACAATAAATGAATAAAGTGAAGGACGAAGTCCATATTTCCACTACAATTCAAGCAACTAAAAAGAATAAACCCTTTACTATTTCATTCAGTTGCTAGGATATTATCTCTATCACCTGTTTAAGTTGTTGCCAAGTCTTGCAATTGCTGTGGAACTTGCTGTTGGAGATAGATATACACAGAGCAAGGCTGGTTTCATTGTGTTTAGCAGCTCATCACCAATCTTTGATGCATCCCTCATCAGCACCAAATCAAACACTTTGTTTTTTCTAAACTTCCTCAACTATGGATGTCACCCATTTTAGCAATTCCTGTTAAGAGCTTCAAAATGATGACTCCAAGGCTGTAAACATCAGTCTGTAGCTTCTTGGTCTTTGAGAACCAAGATACCCTGCAGTGGCAATGATGTTGATGTTATATGTGGTTGTGTGTCTTGAAAGACCAAAATCTGTAATGTGGGCATTTGTGTGTTCATCCAATAGTATGTAGCCATAAGGGAGATTGCCATGTACAATATTCTCTTGGGTGTGGAGGTGAGATTTCTTTCAGAGACATGAAAAATCAAATTAAAAAGAACATATCATAATCAAATAATTTATTAATATATACAAAGAGGTATAGATAAATAGGCAAGTAATTCAAAAAGAGTATGATGCCTATATCTTCAGTGATATACAAGAATCTATTATCATCATTGAGACTTTTCTTTTTGGACCTTGATTTCTAGATGTATTTTTAAAGTGATGGGTTCTTTAGGTATCAAATCAAAGCGTAATTTGTATGTACTGCAAGAAGGAGGCTTCAATATGCCAAGGATTGTCCACTGGACATTAGTTCATCAAATCGTAAATTTTGATGTAGGTTATATTTACTAATGCTACCAATATTTTCTGATATTTACACTTCTCTCACTTTCTTTTTCTATATATTTGTAGTAACAAAAAGACTTTGATGGTTATTTATATAAAATTGAGTTATAACAAATCTAAAACTCAATAATAATTTCTTGAATGAAACAAACCTAAAAACTCAATAGTAACGAATGAATAATATTAACGGCAACTTATTGGTGTTTGGTTTATTTGACAAATAACTATTCAATTTTAGATTTATTATAATTCAATCTTACATACGTTACCATTAAAATTTTATTCAAATAGTTTAAAAAATTAGTTATAAAAGCTTAATCTCTTATATATCATATTTAAATATCAAATCTAATCAATATGAAACTTCACAATGTCCCCTACATCTAAACTTGACTAAATAAACAATTTTGATTAACCTTTTAAGTCTCGCAATTCAAATCTAATAGTTATTTTAGGCTACTCAAGTTTAGAATGCAACAAAATTCATACACATTTTAATTTTTTGCCAACGGTTTCAATAAATTTTTGTTCTCATTGGCATCAAGTATGTGAATATGATTGAATAGGATTGATATATCAATTTTTTTTTTTTGGAAGATGTATGCAAATTCAATGAATAAAAATAAAGTTTCCCAAAAAAAAAAAAAAATCCTCCTTGGAACAAAGCCCTCTCGGTCCCCTACTTCATTTATAGGCTTGACAGTTAGGCCACGTTGTAACTACAGAAACAAGTGGGGAATTCTGCTTCAAAAAATAGTAGAGGGACCATGACCAAATCCAAATTTAAAGATAATAGGGAGACAAAAATGTACTTAACCAAATGCATTAACATGCTTCATGCCGACCATGGACCAAATTAATAATTGCATCCATAGAATCCACAAGACTCTGAATGCTGAAATTCATCAGGCAGTGCTTCATACAGCAAACTATGCAGATTTTTTTTTTTTTTTTGACAAACAGTTACGGTGAAGGATGAATCTGTAGAGATTGGTGCATCATATTTTGGACAGCATTTAGATCACAACCTGTGGGGGGGGGGGGGGAGGCGGCGTCAAACTCCAACTACAATAAGGCAATTGTATTAACTAAGGGTCTGTTCAGGAAACAAGAAAAATAATGCTGGAAATGAAGTGAATACCAGCTGCATATTGCTAGTAAAACTTCAAAAAATTAGCTTCCAGTTCCTTTCCTTCACTCTTATTTTCCTTATTGGCAAATACACTTCAAAATTCAATTGCCTGCACTTTCACGGATAGATTGATGAGAACTCAGCCATCTGGTACTTTTACGAGACAGTTTGCTCGAACAATTCCTGTCAGACTAATGTTTTTATTCTAAAACCAACAGTTTCATGCTCGACCATAAAACTAACCAAAAATAAGTAGTATTTAATATGCTTTGATTTGGCAGAGGCAACCGGAGTCCCTTAAGATAAAACAAGTTATACACAACGTCTCTCTTCTAGTATTTTGTTTAGCAGGAGGATTGTGTTCTGAATTCTGACATCTAATATGAGACATGGACCCAATGCTACATCAAAACATCAAGCTCACAAATTTAAATTTTTGAGGCTAATACATAAACCAGGAGTCAGACCATTAAACCCCGAAATGACGGAAAAGAAAAGGCTAAAGGAAGATTTTGGACTCAAGTTGACGGGAACCTTCTTATAGCAACCCTACATTAAATTACACACGCAGTTTCATACACGATACAAAATCAGAAATAAAATGAGATTAAATCCCATGTACCGTTTCTTTTTCCACCAATGGCCAAAAACAAACTTTAATTCCTGGGGCTGTATTCTAAGAAGAACGGACTAAGAATTCCTTGGGCAACACACCCAATGTCAACTCCCACCAATGAAAACCCAACTGATCTCACTATTCTCAGAGAACAGAAACAACTAGCAACTAGGGGTCTTGTTTGGAATTTAACTTTCCATACAAATATAAAGATCTTTTCAGTAAAATAAAAATTAAGGACAAATTTCTATAATGAAATCAGATATCAATTAATCAAATTACAAATAAATGAATCAATTGAACAAAGAAAAATGACAGATCCACCAACAAGAGAGGCTAATCCTATACAATCAAATCAAAACACAACAAACAACAGAGATCCCTCCAAATCCCGTTGTATACACCATGTGTACAAGAAAATTTGTTCATACACGTTTTCATAGAACCTAAGAAGAAGTAGCATTTTCCCAGATTTATTCCCCCTCCAAGTCCTAAAATTCAACAGATTAATCAAATGAAGACACCATTACCGTCATCCACATTGATCTCAATTCAATGATGCTTCTCAACCGCGGGCAGGAACCGGATTTGTGGCTGCGGCAACAGCAGCATTGGCTGCAGCACCTCTAATGATTGACAGAAACCCAGTTGATTGAGAAGCCTCTTGTTCATCCAAGAAGAGATCTTCAGGAACCCTGAACGCACCATGAGCACAAACAATGACAACACCACACATGAGAGCCGAAACCAGAAGCGAACCAACACTGGTGAGGAATACAACAAACAGGGTCAGGCCACTCAGAAGCGCCAAAGTCTCGAAATCCGAGAATGTGCGACCCAGAATAACCAACGGCTGATCAGAGGGTCGGAAGATGTAGAGAAACATCCACGAAGCGAAAAGACCAAGTAGGATGATAAGCGAAAACGGATTTGTAAGAAGCGAAATCGCAACGATCAGAACAATGATAGCAATGTAATTGACGCGGAAATAGGCGTAGTTCTTGCGGATTCGAAAAGTGGCTTCGGCAAGGGTTTCGGGCTTTGAAAAGGCAGTGCGGTCAACAAGCTCCCCCCAAGGGCGGCGCTCGGAGATGCCGTGGCGGAGAGAATCGGAGAAGCGGGAGATGAAGGCACGGAAGGCGGGATTGGAAGCTGCTGCTTTGGGCTCTGCGGCGGCACTACCGGTGGCGGTTTGGGAATTGGAAATGGGGAGAACCGGTGGAGCTGAGGACGTCATAGTTTTTTCGTTTTTTCGGGTATTTTTGTTGGTGGTGGATCCAGAAAGGGAAGACAAATATTTAGTATTTGAATGCGGGGATGAAGAGAGAGAAAAGGAAGGAATGGCGAGAATTGAATGGGAGAATTTAGGAAGAAAGGGAAGGGAAAGAGAGAAGGAAGATGCAGAACAAGTTGATGGCCGTCAACAATCTCACTCTGCTTATCATGGGATGTAATAGCGTTTCTGGGGAGTTTCAGAAATTGCTACATTAAGATTTTAATTTATAATTTTGTCTTTTTAATTTTTTTCCCCTTCTTCGATCAGTTCTTGAAATGGCTTTTGATTCATGAATCATATAATTTCATAAAATTTAACATATTTGAAAATGTGGTTCTTAAGAATGTTACAACACCTTACTTCTTTTAATTTTAAAGAATAAAAATATTATAATATTATATTTTAATAAATTTATAAATTTTGAAAAGTACTATAAAACTATAAAAAATTATTTTAATTAATAAGTGACAAAAATTAGTCAACAAGAGTTTACATTAGAATGTTGGCTGATCATCGACACTAATAAGGGAAAGACTTTCATACATTATTAATATAGTTTACTATTAAATTTACTGCTTTAGATTCATTGGTCTGCTAGTATTATATGAAATAGAATAAAATTTAATAATTTAAGAGCATTAGTGTACCATTTAGATATTGTCTATTAATAATAATAATGGTGTATGATATGGATAGTAGTTAAAAAATGATAATGATGATAAATTGTAATTAATTATGATATATGATATTCCCTCTATTTCTACTTATTTGTTGTTATTAACTGATTTTATACATATTAAGAAAGTAATTTAATTTATTTATTTTTAGTAAACTTTACAAGATTATCCTTTATGCATAAAATTCAAGATAGTTAAAAATAAAGAGAGATATACAAAGAAATAAATACAAGTTGATTAATAGTGTAGAATAATAAAGTATTTATTAATAAAAAATAAGAGTAGATTTAAAAAAAGAATATTTAATACTTCATTGTAATTCTAAAAAAATAGATAAAAATGAATAATTTTTTTAAATATGATAAATAAAAAGAAATAGAGAAAGTAGTAAATAATGGCTCTGTTTGGCACGAATAGTTAAAAAATTAGTTGATAACTGATAATTTATAACTGATAACTGATTGTAATTCTAAAATAATAGATAAAAATGAATAAAAAAAGTTTCTTTAAAATGTAACAGATAAAAAGAAATAAAAAAGTAGTAGATAATGATTCCATTTCATACAAATAGCTGATAAGTTAGTTAATAGTTGATAAGTTATTTGATAACTAATAAGTTAACTAATAGCTAATAGCTGATAAACTAAATAAAATATTTTATAAAATTTGTTGTTGAACTAACTGAAATTATAAAATAATATAAAAAAATATATTAATAAATATATATAATTAAAATAATTATATTTATCTAAAAATTAAATTATATTAATGTAATTAAAAATTTTAAAATAAAAGTATAATTTCTAATATTTAATTAATTATATTTTTTAAACTTATATATTATTTACTTATATAATTTTTATTTTATTATTTAATATAAAATTATAATTACTTAAAATATAATTAATTATATTTTTTAAAAATTACTTAAATTTATATTACAAAAGATATGAATTGTAAATTAATAAAAAGAATAAGGATAGATTTGAAAAAAAGTTAAGAAAAATAGTAGCTTATAAGCTAAAAGTTACTCTAGATAACTTATTAAGGTTCCATTTCATACAACTAGCTAATAAGTTACTTAATAACTGATAGTTTATAAGCTAATTAAACTATTTTATAAAATTAGCTATTGAACTAATTAAAATTATAAAAAGACATAAAATGACATATTAATAGAAATATATGTAATTAAAATAATTTATATTTATCTAAAAATTAAATTATATTAATGTAATTAAAAATTTTAAAATAAAAGTATAATTTCTAACATTTAATTAATTATATTTTATAAACTTATATATTTATATAATTTTTATTTTATTATTTATTATAAAATTATAATTACTTAAAATATAATTAAATATATTTTTTAAAAATTACTTAAATTTATGTTACAAAAGATATGGATTATAAATTAAAAAAAAGAATAAGGATAAATTTGAAAAAAATTTAAAAAAATAGTAGCTTATAAGTTATAAGTTACTCTAGATAACTTATTAAAAGTTATAAGTTACTCTAGATAACTTATTAAATCAGAACTTATAAGCTACTCTAGGTAATTTATAGGTTAGTACGAGAAACACTCCTAGAGGTTAACTTATAACTTATTGACTTGGTCAATAAGCTATAAGTTAACCTCTTTATTGTGTGAAACGAAGCCTAAATCAGAACTTATAAGCTAGTTGGAGTAACTTATAAACTAGTGCGAGAAATATCTCTAGAGGTTAACTTATAACTTATTAACTTAAAGTATAATCTAATTTATTTGTTGCACGAAACAAAACCAATAGCTAATAATAGTAAGTAATGGTAAGCTAACATTAATGATAATAATGGTAATGATCCAAAATGATTAGTGATAGTATTAGTACAGAATAAAGTTAAAATGTTAGAATCAAGAACAATAAATAATGAATTGAGGTATTAAGACATTAATGAAAAGATTGCCAAAATAAATATTTTATATGACTAAAATATTTTTATATAATAAATATGTAAAATACTCCCTCTCACATAAGAATATTTGAGAGAATATCAAATTAAAAATATTTGCAAGTTTTGAGTGATTTTGATATTTCTTTAAAACATTCTGCAAAATATAAGAAAGAATGTGCAAAACAAACACTCCCACGGAATTCATTTTTATCTGTCATTAACTTTCAACCATAGTTAACTTAAAGGTAAAATATATTATACCTCTTAAACTATGATTCAAAATCAACTTAGTACCTAAAATTTTAAATACAAAAACCTTAACCCCTAAAGTTTTAACTAAAATAAAACCATTATCTCTTATCTTAATTTTAATGAGAATTTTTTTAATTCCAAGTTGTCTGACTGATTTTGTTCATATTTTAACTCATCTTTTGCAACTGAACAAACCAAAGCTTGTAATCTAATCCTCCTGATTTATATAAAAAAGAAAATAAAATGATTAAAACTTGTACAAAATTAAAAAAAAAAAAAGCGCATATAAAAACTATGAAGATTGTGTTAAAGCGTCAATCATTAACTTTCAACTTTAATATGAAATAAAATAAAATTAAAATTAAAATTCCTTTATCAGAAAAAAAAATAAAGATAAAAGTCAACAAATTTATTTTTAACTCCAATGAAAAAAAAAAATCTTATTCTCTTAGTGAAAGGAAGAATTTTTTCTTTGTGGAGACGAAAGAGAAAGATAATAAAAGGATTGATCAATATTTTGAAGATTTCGTTATAACTAATAACTTATTTGATATTACCAATCTCGGAAAATCTTCAAGAAATAAGTGACAAGTTTGAAAATTGAGGGATAAGTTAATTTTAAAGCATATTTTAGATGTCCATATTGTATAATTTACCCGTAATTTAAAGATTTCCATCTATAATTATTCAATATAGTAAATATTTATTAATTTATGCAGCAAAATCATGATATAAAAATGAAGAAAGTAAAACCTTACTTATAAAGATTACTAAGAAAATCATTATTTTAATTATACATATGTTCAAATTTTATGGATCTGATTCCATTGTATCCATTTAAAATATTTCTTTCAACCTACAATTATGTATCACTTCAATGAATAGTCCTTTGATGTTGTATCGTGATCATATATTTGTACAAGTTTAAAACTAATAATTATGTTAGATAATTGTAGACAAATTAAAATATTAAAATGTCAACATGAAAGTAATGTAATGATATTTAATATTATTTTAAGAATTTTACTTCTTATCATATTTGAGGTTTGAATATAAAATTTTATATGCATGCATTAACTGAATTACCACTTCTTTTGTTATATTAAAAAAAGTTCAAATCAAAAGTATAAATAGATGGAGCAATTTTTTACACAAAATTATATCTTGACATAGTTACACGAATATGAGGCACTTTACATGAATCTATAATTAACTTTATGAATTTTGGTGGTAAATGAATCAATTCATTTAATAAAAATAATAAATAGATTGGGTTACAGTTAACTCAAAATTAAATAAGTTAACATGTTAAATTATTTAAGAATTTATATTATAATTTTAAAAATAATTAATAATTAAATTGTATTATAAATAGTTGTATATAATAAATAAATAAATTTTATGTTTAAAAAAAATGAAAATAAAAGCTTAATAAAAATTTAATCAATAATTAGAAATATTATTAGTGAAAAATAATAAATAATTAAATTTAGTATAATTTTTTTTGTTAATGGAGTATATTCACAAGAATGAAGCTTAAAAGAATTGATAGGACTATACAAGTGGAAAAGCATGTGGTTTAATTCAATGCAAACTGAAAAACCTTATCAAGGCTTAACATGGCATGAATCCTCTTAGAAAAGAGAGGTGTCTTTGAGAATATGGACACAAGTGATACATGGTTATCATCAACTTATGTCATATAGTGTTAGGTTAAGTCTCGCAATGAATGCAACCTTTATGTTTAGTTACTAACATTAAGTTTTGAACTCTGAGCAAACTATCAATAATAAGCCGGAGAATGGTAAGCATGATGTTAAGTCATTGTGCTCCTTATGCCTTAGGCAACACACATGCTACAATAGTAGGGATAAAGGATTGTGATCTTCAAAAGGGTAAGCTAACTCCAAAAACCCATCCTAATTTGAATCATAAGTTACAACTTACCTATATGATGTTAGAATCACTAGTAATCACTAGTTAGTCATATGATGGTGAATTGGTTTCTAAGCCTTGTGCACATTTCTCATTGCATTATAGAAGTTGACCATGTTCAAAGTTATTACTTTAGTTGCAAGGAAGGGGATGCCAAAGGCAAGGTTAATCCCTCATTGTCATCTCATCATCATATATCTATATGAGTTTAAAACTAATAATCACATTAGATAATTGTAGACAAATTAAAATGTTAAAATGTTAACATGTAAGTGATGCAATGATACCTAATATTATTTTTGGGGGATTTACACCTCATCATGCTTATGCTTCAAACTTAAGACTTCATATGTATACATTAAGTAGATTACTACTCTTTCCATTACCAAAAAAAATGTTTAAATCAACAAGTATAAGTAAATGGAGAAATTTTTTACATAAAATTACAACCCAATATAGTACACAAAAACAAGGCACATTACATGAATTTAGGTTGAACTTATATGGATTTAGATTGTAAATAGGTAAATCCATTTAATACAACTAATAAATGGATTGAGATAGGATTGACTCAAAATCAAATGAATTCACATGTCAACTCATTAAAGGAATTTATATAATAATTTTAAGAATAATTAATGATTAAATTATAAATAATTATATATAATAAATAGATAAATAAGTATTGTTTAAATAAAATGTCAATAAAAATTTAGTCAATGATTAAAAACATTATTAGTGAAAAGTAATAAGTAATTAAATTTGCTATATGATTTTTTTTCGTAAATGATGAAATAATTAAAAGTACAAAACTTTTAAGAAATATCAAATATTACTTAAGTCAAAGATTCTTAGCTTGATATATGGTTTTATATTATGAATTTTATTACTTAAAATTATCAATTTAGTTAGACGAGTTAATCTATTTCAAAAGTTTAATAAACAAGTTGACTTAAACTAACACTATTATTATTCAAATAATTTTCAAATAGATTTTATTCGAATTATTATTAGTATTTTATATGATATAGACGTGATATGTGAATATAAACCGTCACATCTAGGTATTTGAAATTCAATTACAAATAAAAATAATCTCTCGTAGCCTAATTACCTCAAAAAAATATAAGGAGAAAATTACAAATAGAAAAATATAATAAATATTAAAAATATAATTTATACATTATAAAATAAAATAATTAATAAAAATATTAAAAAAATACGGACTACCCGTGGGCAAGCCCGCACCACATCGCATAAAAGGAAGAATACGGGCTTATGCGGGCAAGCCCGTATAGGCAAAAGCCCGTGCGGGCAAAGCCCGTATAAGCCCACTCCACCCGTTTTATATGTCTATCTACTAAAATAGAAGAAAATAGTAAAATGGTGGATCATAGGCAATGCAATTTGAATAGTTATGAAGATCACTTTTTTAGTATTATTTCTAGTGCTTATAGATGAATTTTTTTAAGGGTAAATGTGAAATTGAAATGGAAAAATAAAGCATTGCTACCAAACTTGGAGAAAATGAAATCTCGTTTACTTTATAAAAAAATTCGAAAAGTTAATTGTATGAACTATGGAAATATACCCTCATTCACAAAGTTTTTAGTAGAAAGGTAAGTTTTCAATATCTTGATTTCAAGACTAGATCTATGTGGCAACCAAAAGGCCCTCTTACTGTCTCAAAAGTGGGGAATGATTTTTTCATGTTTACATTTAAATTGCAAACTGACAATGCTAAGGTTCTAAGTGGAGGGCCTTGGTTTATTCTAGATTATTTCTTAGCCTTAAGTTGATGGGAACCTTTTTTCAAGCCATCAACAACTACTTTATCCTTTATTGCAATGTGAATAAGATTTCCTAAATTAAAAATTATGCTGTATAATCCTCATGTTTTGCCTCAATTTACTAGAAAAATTGGACTTGTGTTAAAGGTGGATACTCATAATTTTATAGGAGACAAAGGCAAGTATGCTAGAGTATGTGTGGGTAGATTGATCTTAATCAACCTTTAATTTATACTATTCATATTAGGGAATTTAAGCAAGCCATGTTATATGAAGAATTAAACAAAGTGTGTTTTAGTTGTGGAAAGATTAGGCATTAAAAAATATTTTGCCCTTATACTGATAAAGTAATAAAGTCCCTTCTCAGATACTAAAAGATTCTAATGATAGTTTTACTTCCATAATAGATTCAACTAGGGAGCAAACAATGTAACAACTTAAGACAAATGGTTCTAGAAAGGACAAATAGGGTCCTTAGATTTTAGTTGAAAGGAAAAGAAATAAAATAACTAAAAAACCAAATATGGAACCTAATAGAAGTACATTCACTAAGAAACCCTTTACTAAAAAGCCTAATTGGTCCTCAAGTTTTAAGGCAAGTGAAAAAAATGTTATTAGCCTATTAAGCCCATTTAGTCTAGTGACAAACTAACTTAACCCAAGTTTTTTCATTAGATCAAACTACTTCTAAGGTAGCAGTGATGCCTTATTCCTTGAATAGCTTAAATATAGAAATCCCTAAATCTTCTATGCCCAATGTCATAAAATAGCTTGTCAAGCCAAAGTTTAAAGATGGAAAATGAACAGCTTTTGAAGGTAAAGATCATATAAGGATTGGTCCTCAATAACAAAATTTGAGAGCTATCTCGAAAAATATTAGAATAGATTTTATAAGATCCTCATATGTAATAGGATATTTTGACAAAGCTTAAGCCCAAGCTTAGAACATAACCAAAGCAGGGATGCTTTACTCCCTATAGGAAAGACATTAGTGGAACCTTTAATTTTTCCAACAATAATCTATCTTGACATTATCATAAATTGGAAGTGTCTGAAAACACAATTGAACTTATTGAAACCTTACGAAATGCCCTTAGTTTGCTACCCCTTAGATTAATTTCACATTACCTCAAAAAGACAATGGCAAGAGATTATGCAACTAAAAGTGCTCAAAATAGAGAAAGAGGAATGCAGATTGACATATCAAGGGGGAAACTCGAGATAATGTTATTGAAAGTGAAACCTCAACTACTTTCATGTCATCTCATCGTCAAGAATCATATAATTTATGATTGAGAATTATTTAGGAGATTGGTGGTAGTACTATAAATATTACCTATTTAGAATTTACATAGATCTTTTAAAATTAATATGGAAAGGGCTAATTGTAACATTGGAGTGTGGAATGTTTAAGGTTCTTAGTACCTTAACTTTAAATGATTGGTGAGTGAGTTTATAGCCAGAGATCGCATTTAGATCCTTATTCTAATAAAAACTAAAGATTACTAGCTAGAAAGATTACTAGCTCTTTGCCTTTTTCAAATATGGAGATGACAAACATGATTGGTTTTGCTATAAGCATTTGGCTTTTGTGGAACTAAAATAAGGTGTAAATAGATGTTGTCAAAAGAACTGAACAAGAAATACACACTTTTTTATAGGTAACCCTAAACTTTTCCCATTGGTTATTGAGTAGGATTTATACAAGTCCTTTATTTATTTATAGGATTAGTAGCCTTCCTTAGTTAGTGCTTAGAGATTTCAATAATGTAACTTGTTAGGCTGAAAGATTGGGTAGGGATCCAATTAATATGTACTATGTGAATTTATTTACTGAATGCATTGATTATTGCAATTTAATTGATTTGGGCTATTCGAGTCTTGCTTTTACTTTGTGTAATTCTGGAAATTCTAATCAAATGATTTTAAAAAGACTTAATCGAGCTCTTTATAATGTTTTTTAGAATTCACTTTATCTTGAAGCTCAAGTTTTCAATTTACCTAGAATACATTTTAATCATTCTTCTATTATTACTTCTCTTAATAATCAATATCATTGTATTCTAGAAAGGCCATTTAGATTTGAAACCTATTAGCTATCATATTCGGACCTTTAAAATCTTGTAAATCAGTCTTAGGTTTCTTCTCCTCTTTTTCTATCAAGCAATCTACAATTTTACTAAATTAGTTTTTTAATGGAATGTTCATGTTTTTGGGAATATTTTTAATTAAAAAATGTATTTTAGTAAGGCTTGGGGGGTTCAAATTACTTTGGAAAATTGTAATTGAAAATCTTTAATTAGATTATATAAGTCCTTTTAGGATGAGTATATGCAAATCCTTAGACAAAAGGAAAAAGTTTGGGCTCTTAAATTTAGAATGGAATGGATCCAATATGGTGATGAAAACACACATATTTACCATTTATCCATTATGATTAGAAGAAGGCAAAATAGGATTATTAAATTAAAAGATGGTGTTGGGATTTGGTTAGATAAAGATTAAGGTATTTATAATCATATCTTTATGGCTTTTATAGATATATGTAATATAAAAAAGGATTCTATTTGTTATTGACTTCTAAGCCTAATTTTTAGGTTACTACTTTAGATAAGAAATTTAAATCAAATTTAATTGCATGCCTAAGTAAACAAGAAATCTTTTTAACTTTAAAAACCTAAAAGCCTACTTAATCTTCTAGGCCAAATGGGTCACATCCAAGTTTCTTTTAAAGATTTTAGTTTCAAGTAGTTGATTCTGTATGTGATTGTGTTTTGCAATCTTTTAAGTCTTGCATTATCCCTAATTGACTTAATAAAACTTTAATGTATTTGATACCTAAAGGAAAAATTCATGAAACTATTAATGCCTATAGGCTTATTAGTCTTTACAACATTACTTTAAAAGTGATTTCAAAAAATTTTAGTTACAAGACTTAAACATGTCCTTCCTGGATTGGTATCCTTTTTTTAGGCTAGTTTTGTTGAAAATAAGAAACTCAAGGGTAATATTATTATTCTTTTAGAGATAATACCTACAATTAATAAATCAAAGGTTGAGACTTCTAATATGATAATTAAAATTGATCTTAAAAAAGCTTATGCTTCTCTTAAATAGAACTTTATTGGAAATGTGTTAATTTATTTTAATTTTCCTTCTGAATGAATAAACTTAGTTATGAGTTTAATCTCTATTATTTCTTATTAAGTTTTAATTAATGGTAAAAAGTTGGATTGCATTTTTCCTTCTTAGGGTTTAAAGCAAAGGGATTCACTTTCCCAATATTTGTTCATTTTATGTTTGGAACATTTGCATCAAATGATTTATGATTACTATATCTATAAAGCTTGGGATCCTATTAAATCTAGTAAACATGGTATCAAGTTTTTGCATCTTTTCTATGTAGGTGATATTATTTTATTTGCTAAGGCTAATATAAATGATTGTCATATTATAAGCAAATTTTATCGGATTTTGCTTAAATGTCAAGTATTAGAATTAATTTAAAAAAGTCTAGAGTTTATTTTTTAAGAAATATTGATGTCTTGATTAGGGACATTTTAAGCTAAGAACTTGGAATTACCCGTAGAGGTGAGTTGGGCACTTATTTAGGTGTTAAAATTAAGAATAATAATAACTTTTCTAACTTTTATTTTTTAGCTGATAAATTAAAGGAAAATTTTAGAATTATCAATTTAGGCATCTTTCTTCTGCAAGGAGGGTTATCCTTATTAGCTTTATTTTAATTATTTTACCTTTGTATCACATACGATTCACTTTGACTTCAAAAAGTATTCATTCTAAAATGGATCAAATGATTAGGAATTTTCTATGGGGAAGGTTGGGTGACTTTAGGAAAATGTCTTTGATTAGTTGGAAGATGTTCACTCTTCTTAAAGATATAGGTGGGTTAGGCATCAGAGATTAGGCTTCAATAAACATATCTCTATAAATTTTCTAGGTTTTTTATTCAAGATAATTAGGCTTTATGGGTGCAAGTCCTTAGAACTAAATATTTATTTATTAGGAGGAATGGGGAACTTAAAAGAAGAAAAAATTATTCTCATAACTAGAAAGCTTTTCAAGCTACAAATGAAATTATAAAAGCTGGAATTAAATAGATTATTAGTAATAGGGAAAAGGTAGGTTTTTAGTGAGATAATTGGTTAACTTTTAATCCACTGAGGAGCCAGATTCAGCGTCCTTTGCATAAGCATGAAACACAAATAAAAGTGAGATATGTTATAAATGAAGGATTTTGAAATTTTTCTAAGTTATTTATTTTTCTTCCTCATGTTATTGAACAATTTATTGTAGAAACTCTTTTTAGTCTATTAGGAAAAGAGGACAAACTTATTTGGGGCTTATTTGATTCTGGTTGCCATGATGTGCCCTGCAATGGAATGATGGGAGGTGAGTTGTTTCATACTTCCTTAAAATGTTGGTGTATGAATGAAAAGAAAATAGAGTTATCACCAATAATTTTTTATGGTATGGTTGGAATACTAAAAAAGATTTGCATTTTCAGAATTTAGAGGAGTTAGGTACATATAAGGAAGGTATTAGCATCTTATAATATCCGTTTAAAGAATAATTGCCTATTTATTTTAATTATATCTTTTGAATTGAATTATAATGGTCTTTATTATATTATATATGTATTTTTTTAAAAATATAATTTTAATTTTAATTAATTTATTAATTTGATTGTCAAACCGATCTAAGTTCATAATAGGATTTAAGTAAAAGAAAAATACATCAATAATGTTAAGTATAATTATGATTGCACCTAAAATCAGATTACTTAACTTTAATATATCACAGGCACAAATTTCATTATTTTAGAAAGATTGTTATTAAAATAGGTATAATATAACTTTTAAAATAATAAGAAAAAGAAAATTCATTTTAAGTAATCTTATTTATTTGAAAAAGTATCAAATCAATAATTTTTAATTTAAAATATCAAATTTATCTAACTTCATGACCTAATCTAAAATAGGAAATTGTTCAAAAAATTGAAATAATAATTTCAATATTATTTCATAATTTTTAAAGTATCATATTTGTCTAATTTTATAACTAAATCTAAATAAAGAAATTATTAAGAAAAATTAAAATTATAATTCCTGTAGAACTCCATAATTTTAAAGTATCAAATTTATACAACTTCATGACCAAATTCAAATAAAGAAATTATTTAGAAAAATTAATATTATAATTCTAATATTATTTTATAATTTTAAAGTATCAAATTTATTTAACTTCATAATTAAATATAAATAAGGAAATTGCTTAGAAAAATTGAAATTATAATTTTAATATTATTTTATAATTTTTAAAGTATCAAATTTCTTTAACTATATGGCCAAATTTGAATAAATAATTACTCAAGAAAATTGAAATCATATATATCGCACTTGCAATTAATTTTAGTATTATTTTATTATCATAAAAATGTATAATATTTTTTTTATAATAAGTAGAAACATAATACAAATTATAAATATACATGTAATTTCAATAACATGAAACAAATTAAGATACATCATATATAAAAAATAATAAATGTAAAATAATTTTTATGTATAATAATATTAATTTTTTTTTAGTTTAATTGATTTACCCAATTTAATTTTTAAAATATTTCTCATCTTTAGAATATTAAAATAAATTAAATATCTAATTATTTTAATTCATTCTGTTACACAAATTACATAAATAATATTTTAATAATACATTAAAACATAATAGGTCAAGTGCTATCCCATCCATGATCTTTTTCTTTAAGGTAAACTTTTCTATCTTGTCCTTTTAATTTTTTAAAAATTAGTAAAAAATAAAAATAAATAAGGAAGGGATGGTCAGAATAAAGTAAATGTGCTATCACCTCTTGTTTCTTAAAAATAAATAAATAAATAAATAAAGTAATCATATCCTTTTTCATTTCTTTTAAATTTAAATTGCTGCATATTTTTACTCTTCATTCATCTCTTTTGTGATTTTGTTTCCATCTTCTTCCTCCTTTACAATTTCAACAATCTACCACATAGCATAAGGTTTATTTTTTCATTCTTTTTGTTATTTTTATTTCATCATTTAATTTTTCTTCATTTTTGTTATTATTTTCTCAACAAAATATTCCAAAATAAACAAGAATCATTATTCCACTCTATGTAAATAGAAAGAATGCAATGTGTGCTTTCAAAATGAGAAAAAAAATTTACCTTTATACTCGAAATCATATTTAAAGTTTTAAAGAAAAAAGGATTTTGAATCTAAGAAGAAATTTCTTAATGAGTTTTTTTTCCACTACCTTTCATTTTTATTCTTTGTCTTTTCATTATTTCTCTCTTCTTCCATTTATCTATGCTCTTGTCTTCCCTTCCTTTTTTCATTTTTTTTTGAAGTTTTTTCCTCTGCTTTTTTAAATTCTTTTTGCTCTCTTGATATATATATTGCTTCTAAAATGTACCCCTTCTTGATAAATTTGCCTCATAACTTTATATATAGCAAGAACTTTAGCATAGGAATGCATTACAGTTAGTAGTAGCTTTAATGATATTCATTCCCTTGTGAATTTTAGTAAGATATTGGTAGTTAAATTTCAAAGTTTTCAGATACAAAATCTGTAAAATAAAATTTAGAAACCTTTATGAATCATAAAGAAGGAACGCATAAGATGTTGGTGTATAACATGTTTTAAAGTTTCTGACTACAGAATTTGTTAAAGCAAATTTAGAGATAGTATATCCATGGTAACCATAATTATTTATTTATTTTATTTTTTTAATTTTCTAATGTATTTTAATTTTTTTAATATTTATTTTACTTGTATTATCATCAAGATGAAATTAATTGTCAATAGCCGTCATTTGCTCATCTTACTAGAATTAGAAGATGAATAAATGTGTTGACACACAATCTATGATGAGTATAAACTTAATTATGAAATATTAATGATTCAGAATACAAACTCAACCTCCTTTAATGGAGTTTGAGTTAATAAAAAGAAAGTGAATGACTTAAATTTGTGCAAGCTCGATCTAATTTAACTAGATTTGATTTAACAATAAGAAAGAAAACAATTTGGCTCCATGCCTCAATTTTAGGCATGTTATTAGCATGTCATTGGTAAGAAAGACTACTATGGAGCATATTTACACAAGTTTATCACAAAAATTGTATATAACATATAAGTTCAAGTAAATAACTATAGAAAATCATTTATCGAGCATTTATAAACACTTTTCAAAAGAAATGGTAGATCATCCTCTATTGATCTAACCCTAACCAAGGGTAACCATCGTGCTATAATAGATTAAAAAATCACTGCACATCCTAAAGTTATAGCTTGGAGTATAACAATTTATAACATACAATTTCCAAATTGTAGTATTTTTTCTTCAAATTTTACAAAATTGACGAGCTCTCAAATTGTTATAGTGCCTTTATTTTGGCATGAAGTAGCTTAGTGGAGATTCAAAGCAAAAATAGATGAAATTGAGGATAACTAACAAGAAATCAAAGAAAGACAGAAAAACTAGATGATGAAAGTTGATAGAAGATAAGAGAATAGTGATAAGGAGGCTGGTAAGAAAGAATTGAGATATATATATATACACACACACTTAAGGAGGCTAACATGATAGGATAAACAAAAAGAATAGAGAGAGAGAGAGATAATGCTATAAAAAAGGAAGTTTTTTTAAATATATAGGGAACATAGTGTTAGGTAAAAGATAAAAGTACAATTAGACCCTATTGACACCAGGTTAGAAAGGATAAACAATCCATTTCTCACAAATTTAACTTAACTTATTCGGATTAAAAAAATAAATTCAATTGATATAGTCTTGACTTAACTTTACTAATTTTGACTTACTAATTAAATTAAGATGAGTTTAATCTAACTTGATTAAGTTTAAATTAAAATAATTTAGATTAACATGAGTTTGATCTAACTTAATTGAGTTTAATTTAACAATGAAAATGAAATAGGTTTGACCTAACTTGATTGGGCTTAATAGAAAAATACTAAAGGTAAATGACTTAGAGCTTGAGTCAATTTGGTTACATTCAATTTACAACGAAGAGGAAATAACTTGGATTGACTAGTTTTGGCTTGAAAAGGTAAATGACCTAAATTTATACAGGCTTAACCTAACTTGATTAAATTCAATTTAATAATGAAAAGGTAAATAATCTAGATTGACATAAGCTTGACTTAACTTAATTGAGTTCAAAAAGGGAAAATAACCTAGATTGACTACATTTAATTTAAAAAGGAAAGGATAAGTTAAATCTAACTTGATTGAATTCAATACAATGATGAAAATGAAAATGACCTAAATTGACATAAATTCAACCTAATTTGATTGAGTTTGATTTAATGAGGTAAATAATCTAGTTAACATAGGTTTGACTCAACATGATTAAGCTCGATTTAAAAAGGTAAATGACTTAGATTAATATAGGTTCAACTCAACTTGATTAAGTTCAATTTAAAAAGGTAAGTGACCTCGATTGATGTAGGTTTGACTCAATTTAATTGAATTCAATTTAACAAGGTAAATGACCTAAATTGACACAAGCTTGATTGAATTTGATCGAGTTTGATTTAATAAAGTAAATGATTTGGATTGACATAGGCTTGACTCGACTTAATTAAATTCAATTTAACAAAGTAAATAACCTGAATTAATACAAGCTTGACTCAATTTGATTAATTTTGATTTAATAATGTAAATGAGATGTATTGACATAAGCTTAACTTAACTTGATTGAGTTCGATTTGATAAGAGATAAAATAACTAGATTGACACAGACTTGACTTAATTTGATTAAATTCAATATAAGGATAAGACAAAAAATGACTAAATTGACACAAGCCCGATCTAATTTGATCAAGTTTGATTTAATGAGATAAATAACCTAGTTAACAAGGGTTTAACTTAACTTGATTAAGTTTAATTTAAGAATATAAATGACTTAAATTGACATAGGCTTAACTTAATTTGATTAAGTTTAATTTAAGAAGGTAAATGACTAGGATTGATACAAGCTCAACTTAACTTGATCAAATTCGATTTAACAAGGTAAATAACCTAAATTAACATAGACTTAACTTAACTTAATTGAGTTCAATTTAAGAAGGTAAATGGCTTGGATTAACATAGATTTAAATCAAATTAATTTAGTTCAATTTAACAAAGTAAATGACCTGCATTGACACAAACTTAACTTAACTTGACTGAGTTTGATTTGATAAAGAGGTAAATAACTTGGATTGACATAAGCTTGACTTAATTTGATTGAGTTCAAATTAACAAGATAATGAATTAAATTAACACAGGTTTAACTTAACTTGATTAAGTTCAATTTAATAAGGTAAATAACTTAAATTGATATTGGCTCGATTCAACTTGATTGAGTTTAATTTAATGATGAAAAAAAATGGCTTAGATTGACACAAGCTCAACTTAACTTAATTAAGTTCATTTTAACAAGATAAATGACTTGAATTAATATAGGCTCGACTTAACTTTATCGTGTTCAATTTAATGGTGAACAGAAAAATGAGTTAGATTGATACGTGCATCAACTTGATCGTATTCAATTTAACAATGAAAATAAAAATGACTTGGATTGATATAAACTTAACTCAACTTGATTGAGTTTAATTTGATAAGGTAAATAACCTAGATCAACATAGGCCTAGCTTAACTTAATTAAATTCAATTTAAGGGGTATATAACTTAAATTGATATAGATCTGACTCGACTTGATTAAGTTTAACTTTATAAGATAAATGAATTAGATTAGTACTGGCTTGACTTAACTTGATTAAGTTTGATTTAATGAGGTGAATAACTTGAATTAACATAAGCTCATCTCAATTTAATTAAGTTCAATTAAAGAAGGTATATTACCTAAATTAACATAAGTTTGACTCAACTTGATTAAGTTTGATTTAATAAATTAAATTATTTGGATTAACATAAGCTCGACTCGACTTGATTGAGTTCAATTTAATAAGATAATTGATCTTGATTGACACAAGCTTGATTCCACTTAAATGAGTTCAATTTAATGAAAAAGTAAATTATGCAAATATGACTTGATGTAAGAATGCAATACATATAATAATGTAATGTATGTAATAATAATTCAATTGTCTCTTAGAAGAGCTCTTTACTTCGTCTAAATAGCAAAACAAATAAATATATAGGGATGGGATGATCATAGTAAAGTAAATGTGTCATCCCATCTTGTTTCTTAAAAATAAATAAATAAACTAATCATACCTTTTTCATTTTTTTAAACTCAAATTATTGAACATTTTCACTCTTTATTTATTTTTATTGTGATTTCATTTCCTTTCTCTTCCTCTTTTGTAATTTCGACAATCCACTGCATAACATAAGACTCATTTATTCACTATTTCTCTTATTTTTATTTTATCATTTTATTTTTCTTTGTCTCTTTATTTTTGTTATTATTTTCTCAATAAAATGGTCTAGAATAAATGACAATCATTATTCCACTTCCCTTAATAAACAAAATGCAATGTATGCTTTAAAAATGAGAAAAAAATTTACCTTTATATCTAAAATCATATCTGAAGTTTCAAAGAAGTAAAAAATTTTAATGTCTCAAGTGTAAAATTTTGGAGAAAAAAGGCAAAAAGATGTGAATCTAGGAAAACTTATCTCAATGAGTGTTTTTTTACTACCTCTCATTTTTATTATTTTTCTTCTCATTATTTCTCTCTTTATTCATCTATTTATACTTTTCTTTTCCCCACTTTTTTTTATTTTTTTTGAATTTTTTACCTCTTTTTTTTAATCCCTTTTCTTTTCATGATAGCTTTTTTTTTTTTTAACAAAAATCCACATCTTCCTAATAAGTTTCCCTTATAACTTTATATGTAGAAGGAACTCTAACATGAAAGTGTATTAACAAAAGTAGTGGCTTTGGTGGCATTCATTCATCATGAAGTTTAATAAGATATTAGTAACTAAATTTCAAAACTTTCAACTACAAAATTTGCAAAAAAAAGATTTGGAAACCCATGTGAACCATAAGAAAGAAAACCATGAGATATTAGTATATAACATATTTTAAAGTTTCTGATTATAGAATCTATAAAAGCAAATTTTGAAATAGTTTACCTATGTGAACCATAATTTTTTATTTATTATTTATTTTAATTTATTTTTTAATTTTTTAAAATATTTTAATTTTTCAATATTTATTTTACTTGTATTATTATCTAAATAAAATTAAGTGTCAACATCAGTTTATGCACATCTAAAAGTATTTATAATTTCTTAAAGAAAGATCATCATGCCTTAGGTGCTAAGGATTTTAAATAGATTTGGAAAACTCTAACTTTTTCAATAATTTAGTTTTTCATTTGGGTCACTATTTTAAACAAAAATCCCACTAAAGAACTATTAATTAATAAAGGAGTCAATGTTCTTTCCTTTTGTGTCTTTTATGAATATGATTTTGAATCCATTGCTCATATTCCTACCAAATGTCCAATTGCTATGAGTATGCTTGCTTCATGTTCTCATCTCTTTTAGGCTGATTTTTTAGTTTAGTTGTTTAATCTCAAATGAATTAAATTACAATATCAAAATTCCATGGGCTACTATTTTTGCTTTTGAGATATGAAATCTTTAGCTTAATAGAAGCAAAAATCTTTTTTATCCTAACTAAGGAAGTGCTAATCTAAGGCATATAACTTTAGCAAAAGCTACTAAATATTTAGCCATCATGGGACAAACTAAGATACCTTCTCCATAATTAAAAGTGGAAGTTAGATGGGAAACCCCCTACTAATTAGTTTAAATTGAATTTTGATAAAGCTGTAAAAGGAAACTCGAGCATGGTTGTTTATTTAACAATTATTAAAGATAACTATGAAAATTGGATGATTGGTTGTTATGTAAGATTAGGTACTTGCTCCAATTTTGTAGCTAAATTATATGGATAGGTTGATTTTGCTTTGAATAGAAGCTTTCTCCTAATTATTATTAAAGTTGATGCTTTAACTATAACTTAAGCTTTATCAAATAATCATACTACTTTGTCTTCTGATATATGCAATTTATTGGAAGACTATAAAAAGTTGCTTATTAGTTTAGGAGCTCATGTTTTTAGGCACATTTTTAGAAAAGCTAATAGTATAGTCAACTATTTAGCAAAAAAGGCTACTAAGTTTGTAATCTCTATCTTACTTTTGATTCTCCTTTTAATGATGTTGTTTTATATTTGCTAAAGGATAATATGGGCAAAAAACTCTTAAGAATTTTACATTTTGCTTAGTTTTATTTAATTTTCCTTCTTTTCCAAAAAAATAATATAATTTAGCCTATTGCTTAACCAATGACATGGACAAGGAATAGGTTGCACTGTCATGTCATTTGGTGCAGTAACTCGGAGTAAAACCTCTCGGCTTTATAGCACAACTCTTTTAAAAAAAAAAACAAAAAAATCTTACTTCTTTATTCTTTATCATATTTTTTAAAAAAATTTATGTTTTATTTATTATTTTAAAATTTTAATAAAATATTAAATTCATTTTTAATTTTGTTTTATATTTTCATCTTAAAATATTTTAATAAATTTATTTTTTATTTTTAATAATGTTGAAATTTATATATGAAGTATAAAAAAGAGTTAAATCAAAATGTACACATATATTTAAATTTGATCATAAATTTTAAATAAAAATAATAAAAATAAAATAAAATTTAATTTTAAAATAAAAATAATTTTAAAAAATTAATATAAATAAATAAATTAGATTATTTTTTAATTTTTATCAATTCGACCAAGTGCCACGTCTAGAAATGGAAGGAATAATAAACATTTTGCTTATTGGTAAGTCTGATGACTTGCAAGAGACAAAGAAGGTCAATGACAGTAATCACCTCAGTATAACCTTGGGTGAATATCGTAGAGTGGTGGTAAGATAACTCCTCAATAATGGAAGCTCCAATATCTAAGTTACTGAATGTATGTATATTTGATTTATCAAATAAATTAATTTATAATTTATTAAATTAACTAATAAATTATAAATTAATATATAAAGGTATATAATGCATTAGAAATTAATACTTTATAAATTTTTATTTGATGAATTTTATAAAATAATTTATAATTTATAAGTTAATAGGTTTTTGATATTTTTTTAAATTTATCTCTCTTATTTTAATTAAATGATAACTTATATTTTAATTATATAAATAAATTTTTAATATATTTTTATTAATTTAATATAAATAAATAAAAATAAATATATGATGTCATAAAATATAATCAATAAATTTTAAATTATTATATTATTAATTGAATAATAAATAATATATAATATCATAAACATAATTAAATAAATTTTAAGTAGTTATAATTTTATTTTAAATATTTTAATCATATTAATATAATTTAGTCTTAAAATAAATGTCAATTAATTTAATTTATAAATCTATTTATATCATTTTATATTTTTTAACTAATTATTATTAAATATTTCTAATATAATCAGTTAATTTATTAATTATTAACTAATTTTTTAGTCGATTAATTGTGACAAATAGAGCCTTAGTATTTAACTAAAATGTATGTAAGAAAGCTTATGGAATAATAATCTCAAGTGTTAGTATTATACTTAGTTAGAGTTATTGAAATGGATTAATGTTTGCGAATAAGTCCACAAATCTATCAAAAATTGTGAATTAAGACCCTTGAAAATAAGATATGTTTAAATGTGAGACATGACATGCAACAAGTTCATGAACCCATGTGAACCAAATCAAATTGTCAGCAAACTTGTTTGAAATTTTCAATTTATTAATTTTTTTTACTACAAACTTAACAAAAAACTAATCTATTATTCTTTGAGGCCCAATCCTATCCCTCTTTAATTAAAATTGAAAATTTATATGAATTTGTGAATGAATGCATCTTTTTACATGTTTTTATTTATTTATTTATTTTGGATTAGAGATTTTATAATTAGATATTTAAGCTTAAAAATGGTTAAATTAGAAAAGTTTTAAATAAGTTTTTTAAAAAGTAGAAATTAAGCCTTTTTAAAAAATAAAATTTAAAAAAATAAAAATCTAATTTTTTTTAAATTCACTAACCCGTTCATTGAACCCTTACATTAAGTACTTTAAGATTTCAAATCCTAAAATTTACAAAATTTACTAATTTCATTCAGTTAGCGCAAATCAGACAAATCTGTTAATTAACTTTATACATAATCATGCAACTAATGGTAAAATTGTTATTTTAGTGAATAAGGCTGCATGGCTGCTAGTAGGTATCCAAGTTGCTAAAATGGTTGTAGGACAAGTCATACATGATAGCAAAAAAGAGTGTTAAAATCAAATGATAATACTACTAAATGCTAGAAGTTATTTATACAAGAACGATAAATATGCAAGTGAATGCCTTGGACGCATGTCTTATGGTGGCAGAAGGTAACTACCTCAATATGGAATTAGGTGACCACTGTTAAAAATGGTAGATTTTTGCCATTATCGAGAACATTATGCATTTAGATATAGATTTTGAATTTTTTGTACATGGAAAATAAAAATAGATGACTTTTAAGGTTTAAATAAAATAATGCACTTCATGTAAAGAACCCTAGTGCAACAGAGCCATGAATAAGCAAGTTATATGCCTAGAAGCAAACAAACCTTCATTCAAGAAAGCTAATCAACTCAAAATAAGCATGAAGAAATCCAAGAGAGATAGTAAGGGATTTGAAGATAGTACAATGGGAATTAAAAGTTACTTGGATTTAGTACTCTCATCGACTAAAAATGATAAGACTCTGACAAATTCAAAACCTATATAAATATGCTACTAAGGTTGGAAAACATCAAGGAAAGAGATGAAACAAAGGAAAATAATGATGTGATGGATGCAAACTTCAATATTAATCTAGAGGACATTATGGATAATGATAAGGATGATGAAATTGAAGGAGGTGGAATTAAGGTCATTGATGAAGTAATTGATAATAAGCATATATGAACTATTTTGAAATTATCTAAGGAAGAAATGGAGCGAATTTAAAATCCTTGAAAGAATTAGCTGATAGTCAAATTGTTAGGGAATAGTATTGGATTTCACTATTGAAAAGAAGCTCCTCCATCTATAAAGAGCACCCAATAGTTTTAATCTAGTTGATTAGGGTTATAATTATTCTTTTAGAAAAATTCACAATTACTAGTGGAAAAGAGTTTGTATTGATGGAAGACCCTTGACTTATCTTGGATCATTATTTAACTATAAAAGAATCAACCCAAACTTCAACCTTGCAAGAAGCTTTATCAATAGTGTGACTGTTTGGATATGTTTTCCCAAATTGCCTATGGAATATTATGATAAGAGATATTTGAAATCACTTGGAAATAGAATTGGTAAAACAGTTAGAATTTATTTCATGATGGAAGAAAAAGCTAAGGCAAATATGCTAGAGTTTGTACTATAATTAATCTTAACAAGCCACAAATCCCACAATTTTAAGTGCATTTAGAAGATATAAAAGTATAATACAAAAGCATTCATTTGATTTACTTTAAATGTGGGAAATAGAGACATTATATGGATAGATGTAGGGATAAGGAGAAAATGCAAAGGACTATACTTGAAGAAAATGTAGTTAGAAAAGCTGCTAAAAAATAAACTGGTGACTTACAAAATGTTCAATTAATTGCAAAAGAAACTTAACATGATATGGAGATTGGAGATTGGATGATTATGTACAAACCATGATGCAATAGAAAAGGCAAAAATGTAAACACTAATCCCTAGGGGAACATAGAGTGGAAGGTTCACATTTTGTAGCTTTTTCAAATCCTACATTTGAAGTGGATTCAATGGAGAATGGTGTGACTGATAAGGTGACATAGAAAGTGAACATGGGTAAGGTGAATATTATACCTAACTCAAGCTAACATAACCTCCAAAGTGGTAAATGGACAACAAGTAAATGACATACTACAGCAAGCATCTTAACAAATCCACTTAATATCCAATTGGTAAATGATAAACAAGATTTGATTGTGGGGAGAAGCAAGCTTAACAAAAGAATAGTTTTACATGAATTACCTAGAGATAGAACTTGGTTGAGATTGAATGACTCATGTGGTTAGATTAGAATTCTAACCATGCATAATGAAAATATTGGAACTAATGCAGCCTAAACATATGTAGTCAAACACTAATAGGATGTCAACCTAATGAAGATTGGCCTAAAAGAAAAGCCTCCTAATGATAAATTTGAAGACCATACTCAACTAGCTGTACACTCAATGATTGAGAGGACATAATAGAATTATAAAGACTTTAATGTGCAAATGGTGGATACCCAAAGTACTAACTCGAAGAATCCGATAGCCAATTCTTAAAATCTCCTGTATGGAGATCAATTACATGTTATTTGTTAATGGTTAAAGTCTTATGGAATTATAGGAGAGTTGACAACCCTAAATTTATCACTCATGTAAATAACTTGCTAGGATAACATAAATCAGAAATAATAGCCTTCCTAGAGACAATAATTAATGTAGGCTTAACTCCCACCTTATTTTATAAACTAAAAATTACAAAGTTCTATATTTAAAAAGGATGAGGTTTAGTTAAAGGCATTTGGGTAGGATGAAGGATGATAAAGTCAAGGTAAGTGTGGTTTCAAACTCTTTTCACAACATAAATCTTTAAATTTTAGAAGAAGATAACTCCTCATAACTTCTTACTATTATTTATATGAGTCTACAATTAAATATCAAAAGAGATTATTGGTCTCAATTGCTGGATTTTTCAAAAACCATACATAAACCTTAGCTTGTCATCAGAGACTTTAATGATATGACTCACTACTCAGAGAAAAAAAGATGTGCTCCCATGATAAAAAAATAATGTTCTAAGTTTACAGATTGGACTAATTCTTATAGGCTAGTTCATTTGGGTTGGCAAAGTTCACAATTCAACTGGAGAGGCCTAGTATGAGAAAGATATGATAGGATATTTAAGAGACTAGACAAGAGCCTATGTAATATAGAATAGAAAAGGAAATTCGATGAAGCTATTGTAAAAGTTCTCCTTCATGTTTACTCAAACCATCATCCAATAATAACAATCTTAACCAAAGGTAAATCAAAATGAAGAAATAGACCTTTTCATTTTGAAGCAGTATGGCTTCTACATGATTAATTCACAAGCTTTTTGGAAAAAAATTGGCAGCCTGACAACTCCTTTCTAGACAATATACATTGTCTTTTAGAAAACTTAGTAAAATGGAATAAAGATGTGTTTAGATATATTAAGAAGAAAAAAAATATTCTCTTAGCCCAAATTAGAGGTACTTAGCTTGCAGTGGAAAGGAATTAGAACTCCTACGTTAATAATCTAGAGAAAGATTTACCAAAAGATTTAGCTAAAATTCTCATATAAAAGGAAACTCTTTGGCATAAAAAATCCCAAGCTAAATGGATATAGGATGGTGATTACAATATTAAAAACTACTATACCAAAATAATCATAAGAAGAAGATTAAATGAAGTGCTGATGCTCAAAAAGATTTAGCTAAAATTCTCACATTAAAGGAAATTCTTTGGCATAAAAAATATTGAGCTAAATGGATACAGGATAGTGATAACAATACTAAATACTACCATACCAAAATGATCATGCGAAGAAGATTAAATAGAGTATTGATGCTCAAAAACTCTGAAGGTGAATGGATTAAGGATTAAATTATTTTAGTTAATATGATTGTTAATTGCTATAAAGAGCTCTTTTCAGAAGATAATGCTTACTAGAATCCCTTTAATATTAATATTTCTTTCCTAACAAATGAAAGCAAAGGTTTTTAAACACTGCAAAATAAATTATTTTAGTTAATATGATTGTTAATCACTATAAAGAGCTCTTTTCAGAAGATAATGCTCACTAGAATCCCTTTAATACTAATATTTCTTTCCCACCAATTGAAAGTAAAGGTTTTTAAACATTGCAAAATAATGTTTCTATCCATGAGATCCATAAAGCTATTTTTGATATGAGAGCATCCAATCTTAAGGGGATGATGGATTTCCTATGTTATCTTACTAAGTGAATTGGGATAGAGTTAGTCATGATCTATTTAGCTATGTGCAAGATCTATTCCAAGGAAAGGAAGTTGTTCAACAAGTCAATAATACTTTTATAACCTTAATTCTGAAAGTTGTTCATCCAGAATTTATTAATCAATTTTAGTCAATCTCTTTATGTAATGTTAGCTATAAATATATCACTAAAGTGATTGTAAATAGGCTAAAAAGATTAATGATGTCTCTTGTATTGCCTTTCCAATCAAGTTTTATGCCAAGTAGATGTATACAGGACAACATCATCATTACAAGTGAGATAACACACTCTGTGGAAAAAAAAGAGAGTGGGATGGCTAGCTATATGGCTATTAAAATCGACTTAGAGAAAACTTATGATTAAATTAGATGAAGTTTTATTTTTGATGTTCTTTGAAAGGTGGGATTTCCTATCAATATACAGAATTTAATTATGAACTATATAACTTCATTAAATGTGCTATGAAATAGCTTCAAAATAGAAAACTTCCATCTTTCTCAAGGTGACAAGGGGATCTTATCTCACGAAACCTATTTGTCTTTTGCATGGAGAAACTTTTGCCTTTAATTATGGAAGTAGTAAATGATAATAAATGGAAGCTAATTAAAGTGGGTAAATTAGGTCCAATGATCTCTCACTTACTACTTAGGGATGATCTTTTACTTTTTGTTAAAGCTACATTAGAACAAGTACACTGCATATGCAACTATTAACTAAATTTTGCTCAACATCTAGACAAAAAATTAATCAAGCCAAATAAAAATTTCTCTTCTCTAAGAATACAAACACAAGTTTGATTAAAGCCATAACTAAATGCAACGGTTTCACACAAACAATGAACCTAGGTAAACACTTGGGCATCAATTGGGGGCAAAAGACGAAATTATGATGAATTATTCACTAAAATCAGCAAGAAATTGGAGGGTTAGCAAACTAGAACACTATCCATGGCAAGAAGGATAACTCTTGCTAATTCAATGATAGCAAGCATACCTATCTTTAACATGCAAGTTGAAAAGATCCTGAAAGGAGTTTGTTTGGCCATTGAAAGAATGCAAAGAAATATCATTTGGGGACACATTGATAATGCTAGAAAATTGCATGCTATAAGTTGGTGGAAAACCTGTCAACCAAAATGCTCAGGAGGTTGGGAATTAAAAATATGGAAAAAAATGAACTCTGCTTGTCTAATAAAACTATCCTATAAAATCTACAGGGGAGAAAACCATCTCTGGGTGGAGGTTCTCAAAGGCAAATATGATTTTAGAGATTCTTGGCATCTCAACTTTGTATAAGCCAAGTTTCCCTTATCTAGTAAGCTATTAGCTCAGTTCGTTCAAATACTGTTAAAGGACTTAAATGGCAAATTAGAGATGGAGCAAATGTTCATTTTTGGATGGACAACTAGCTGGGCATCAAAACTCCTTTCTTGGATTTAGCATTAGAACCTATTGATGAAGACTAATGTAGAGCCAAAGTGAATGATTTTGTTATGGCTAACAAGAATTGGGACTGGAGCTTATTGGCAAATATGATCTCAAACCATGTAGTAATGAAAATCCAATCAGTATATCCTCCTCAACTTAATACAAGAATTGATCGCTTAACATGGAATGACATGCCAAATAGTTCTTTCACGATGAATAGCGCTTATGAGAGACTTGCCAAAGTAGATTAGGATAGCCATGATGATATTTGTAGTCGCATATGGAAATTACAAGTAACATAATGTATTAGATGTTTTATTTAGCGAGCAATGCATAATGGCTTATTAACTAAAGCCAGAACCAATAAGTAGGGACACAACTCTAAATACTGTAGCTCCCGTCGCATTAAGATTGAAACCACTCTGCATGTATTATATGATTGTCCCAAAGCTTGGTTAAGATTAAAACCAATCTGCATGTATTATTTGGGCTCTTAGCCCTATTTATTTACCAAAAAAAAAAAAGATGTACTATGAATATTTTTGCAATTAAAGATAAAAATGAATACAATAATTTAATCTTTTACATATATGAGTGATGATGATTATTTTTCAAAATTTATAATTAGCAATAGTAATATCTTATTTTTGCTTTTTGTTATGATTAAAGGTAAAGGCCTATTGTGTTTAGCGGGCCACGGCCTATGGCCACTTAAAAAAATATTATATTATGTATGCAATTTTTTTTGTGTGAAAAAAATTTAGTTAACATCTTCTAAAAAAATTATTAGTAAAAGATAATATAATAAGTAAGAATGTATTTAAAAATGTTATAATTCAATGCTTAATTGAATGAATTTAGACTTGAAATTATATTGCATTTCTTTGATTTATTTAGGCTAATTAATACAACAATTGAAAATCCATTGAATCTATTTAATTACTAACTAAATACATTTAACAATTGGTTAAACCATTAAATTTATATATGTGAGAATCATGGACCAAACCTTGAATGTAAAGAAATGCATAAAATCTTTAAGGACATATTAGATCTCATTTAAATTAAAGGATATCAATTTTTTTACCTTTTTTTTTAACATTGCAAACGAAGCAAAGAAAGAATAATTATAACAATGGCATAATAAAGGATATTAATCCTATTTGTAAAATTTGGGGACTTGGAAGTCAGCATCCAATGAAAAATTAATTATTATGTCTATTTGATAAAATATATTTATTTGAGTTAAATGATTAAAATATATTTGATAAAAGTGTATGCCTTTTTATTTATTAGGTGAATTCTTGGTAGATTTAAAAGTAAAGGAGGAGTCAACGTAAGTTTTTTAAAGCTGAGAGAAAAATTGCATACTTTTAACAAATTTATATTTTTACTCTAAAAATCTATTACAACATGCACCATAACTGTTGGAAGTTGTTTAACTCCCCTTTCGCATTTGCCTTGAAACACATTGTTTCAATTTTACGAATAACAAAAGTTTGCAATTTATATATCCATGCAATGATCCGTTTTGACTATGTTTTTTAACTATATTAAGAACTAAATATCCTTTTTACACCAAACTCTAATTTAACTTAAGAACCTCAGTTGTTTAACTCTAGATAAAGTTGCTTAAGTATTTATTATAAAATTTCTTTATTTAAATTATGATCTATGCATCAATTATTTTATTAATTATTAATAATATTAATTTAATAATTATAATAACTAATAATATTATAATTATAACTAAATGAATACTTTAAATAAAAAAATTTATAATAAATACTTAAAGAATTTTACTTAAATTTTAAGTTTATTCGTAACTCTATCTTACAAAGAAAACCACAACTAATTAATAAGAAATATGTTTTTTAAGTTATTTCATAGTAATAAAAGAAATCATTTGATTTATTACAATCTGTACATTACGTGGAAAACATTTTGTGTTAAAAAGAAAAAAAGACTCATTTACTTTTACGTAAATGCATGAGTTGTATATTATCTTTACGTTTTATTATTAAAAAATAATATCTCACATCATAAAAATAGAAGAAAATGATTTTTTTAAAAAAAAGAATCAATCTTCTATCAAATACTTTATATTTTATATTAACTATTAAGAACATCAAATGTACTCATGTTCTGCATACCTCACAAATTTGAAAAAATTCAAATCACTTAAAATCAAATTTATTTTTTATTAACAATACAGATCAATACGTAAACATATTATTAAAGTCTATAAATATTAATAGAATCAAATTTCTTAAAATTTGATTCCCTTCTTTTATAGATAATACAAATCGATTTATATTTGATTTGATTTATCCATTTCACACTCTCATTGAATATATAAAATATTTTTCACTGTCTTATTAATTTATGATTATATTCCAATAAAAAATATTTTTCAGTGGAAACCTAAATTCCGGAGCACGGGTAAAACTTCTGTTCAATGATCATTATGGCCACTGACTATTATACGCGTTACAATTCTGCATTCAATTGGACTCGATCACCATGATAGTCCCGTGTAACCCACAGTTGTAACCCTGCAAACAAATAAAGCATCAAAATAGGAGCATAATAGCAAAATCCGCCGGTTAGATTCTCAAATGGGTAAAAGAAAAGAAGAAGATATCCCAAGTAATGGGGAAAAAATTTGAAAACAATAATTAATGTCCAAAAAGAGAAAAATGAGTTAAGAATCAAGGAATCAAAATTAGGAAAAAAAAATATTTTGGTAATACTATATGCACAAAAAATAAAATCTAAAAGTAAATTCTAAATAAAAATTAAAAGCTATCAATTTTGAATATCATTTTCGATACTTTTTACATTTTTTAAAAATTTCTTAATATTACCATGACACATTTTTCTAGGGAAAAAATCACTTCAAACACATAACATCATTAATTTTAATTCAGCACACTTATGATTTGTCTAAAATCAGAAATTTTTGTATGGTTTAACTATATAACATAGATTTAGTCATTTTTGTGTGGTTTAACTATATAACATAGATTTAGTCATGTTCATTAAATAAAGAATATTTATCAATTTTGTGAAATTCAGCACATTAAAAATATAATTTTTGTATTTTTAATATCTTGAAAATTGTATAAATTAATAAATATTCTTTATTTATTAGTCATAATTAAATTCACATATCATAACTAAAGTATATAAGAATTTAAAAAAAAAAATTCTCCAGAGTTCTCTAACTTAGACAAATACAATATAATGAATAGTAGAAAGTATTAGAGAATTTTAAAAGGTTAAACCGTAAGTCATAAATCTCTAATATCTTATCTTCCTAAATCAAAACCTCCAAACAAAAGAGGATTATGGCATAACATTTTTCTTTTCTTTCCTCTGCTATATATTTACCCCTTCAAAGATAACCTCTCCATTCAAATAAAGTATGTGTGTTTAACAACGCCCTTCACTGTGTGAAATATATTTGCCCATCTAACTCTTTTATGGGAAGAGTGCAAATTTAAAACAACATTCACAATTTTTCATGAACAATTAACAAGATTAAGGTAAGAGGAATTGCCTCAATGTCGTTGAATCTGAGGAAAAAGCGTGACTTGGGCACAGACAAGGTGGTTTCAAGATCGGCGGCGATTGCAGCACTCAGTTTCTTGTTCATATCAGGGTTGAGAGCACCAATGGCCACCAATTCACCGTAGGCTGCTGGCTGCTCTGTCCCACCAAATGATATGGGCATTGATGCTTCTAGTGCAACCGTCACGTACTGCAACATAACCCAGCAGGCTAAAGATCAAATAGAAAACCTCAAACAATGATCATTTGTCCAGGATGAAAACTTACGTTAGGAATGAGTTTGATCCTTCTAATACTATACATATAAAAAACAACTGAAAAAAAATTAGACTAAAACTTTACTTTGATTTCTATACAATTGAATTTATATTAATTTCAACTCTTATTAAAAATTTGTTTGTATTAATTTATTTCCTATAAAATTAATTTCATCTTAGATTTTAATCCTTCATATATGAAATAGAATTATTAAATTATTATAGGAAGAGATGAAAATTTGATGTAGAGTTAGTTTTAAAAGGATTAAAATATAGGAGTTTAACCAAATTATTAAGTTGGATTGATTAATAACCCTCCTCTTACACCTTTACACCCACTTTCTCTTCACTCCTCTCTTATTTTGGTGAATGAATATAGTTATAAATTATTAAAATAAAACAATATAAGTAATATATTAAATTTAGTAAAATGTGATATAATGCAAAATTGAATAGATCAAACTTGAATCTGTATATTTATTCACTAGTTATTATAATTTAATAATTGGTTGATTATAATTTAATAATTGGTTGATGCTAAAATTTTTGAGTGAATAAATTAATACAAGCTAAACTACCAAGCGGCAATTTACTCAGTTTTCTAATCTAGGAGCTATCTAGTATCTTCCAACAATCAGCGGTTCATTATAAACTTCTGTGCGAGCCTTATAAGCTCAGCTTAGTCCATAATACTGAATCATAACTAAATGAGTTTTAAATAGGGTACTTGTTACGGTATTCTAAAAGTTTGGTGTTCGGGGTGGTGTGACAAAATATAAGTCATTGGATAAGATTATAAAAATCTTAATATTGATTTAATAATCTCATCAAGTGATTTGTATTTTATCACACTACCTAGGCACCAAAGGCACATTAGAATTCACCTATTTAGAGAGATCGGAGAAAAGCCAGAATTTCGAGAGAAGGGAAGAAGGATTCATACGGAGTGAGGTCGGCTCATGACGGTGGCGACGGTGGATGTAAGCTGCGAGAGAAGCGAAGAAGTTTGGTTAGGATCAAGATCCACGTTGGTTGAGAGCGTGAGGCACGGCATCTTCCGATTTCTGCTGCTGTTTTGTCTGCTGAATGCTGCCTCTGCCACACAATCATCATTTATCTCTAAATTTTTTTTCTTTTGGTCTGATACCATTTAATGATTTATCTCGATAGCTCCCTTCACTTGTCACTGCCTCAATTCCTTGATATTTTATTATCAAAATTTTATTTCATTTTTGTTGAAATGATTTTGATTTGTTTATAAATAAATTTTATTTTTTAAAAAATTTATTAAAAACAATAATTTTAATTCAATTATTAATAATTTTTTTATTTAAAATGCATTGAAAATTATATAAAATTTAATTAAAAATAAATTTTAATGATATAATAATAAATATAATATTATTTAGAGTGTAAATTTTTTTGTAATATTTTTTTAATAATATATTTGACTTTTGACTGCCTCAATAGTGTGCGATCAAAGTTTTTTTTTTAAATTAAGATTCATTTATAAATAAATTCTATTATTTAAAATTTTATCAAAAATAGTGATTTCAAGTTATCTTTTTGAATAAACATACTAAAAATTTCATTTATATATCACAAATAAATGAAAGCAATAATCACTTTTCTTTATTCCTCATTTCAATTTAAGCGTGAAAGAAGCATTTATTATTACTGATGTATTCTTATTAAATATAAGAAGAAACTTTTAAAAATTTTATCTAAAGAAATTATGAAATAAAACAAAAAATAGCCTCACTATTTACTATTACTCATGTACTTTGTCCTCCTAAATTCTAAGCATCTATTGTTATTAATGTATTCTTACTATTTAATATATCATGAAGATATCATGAAATAAAATAAAATATAAGTTAAAAAATATAGTTTGTTTAAAAGGTATTATAAAGAACATTATTCTCTAAGTAATTTTGTCCTACTATTTACTATAAAGTTTATGGTAAATTATTTATAGAATTTATTTAAGCATTTTAGAAATTAAATAGCTAATAATATGATAATCTTTCCTCAAAAACTCTTTTGAATGACTTAGAAAAGTAATAGTGTCAAAATATAAAGATTCATTTATACTCTTCTCCATTGAAGAGAAAGACAAATTTCTTTATTTGTTTCCATTCACCCACAAAATTTTAGTCATTAATTGACTTAAATATTTATTTTTCTATTGTATGTTGCATCTTTTTTTTTTTTTGTATTAATGTTTGACTCATATTTATAAACAATGCTTGAGTCCCATATTCCTTGAACATTAACCAACAAGCCTTTTAATTATGAATCAATATGTCTATTTACCATGAATTAACATGATTCTTAATTACTAATCATCATATGTTTTAACATGATTTTTTATCATTAATTAATATGTTTCTTGAACCAACATGATTTTTTTAATCATAAAGTAATATGATTCTTGATCATGAATTATCATGTCTTTTGACATAATTTTTAATTATTAACCACTATATTTCTTGATCATGAATCAAAATGTTTATCAATTGTAAATCAATGCATTTCTTGATTCTTAATCAATATATTTTTTTTATTATATCTTTTGTATTTATTAAACATGAACGATATATCTCTTAAACATTAATAATCAAACTTCTTAATTACAAATTAACGTGTCCATTCATTATGAATTAATATACCTCTTTAATCATATATCAATCTATTTTTTTTATCATAAATCATTATATCTCTTTATTCCAAAATAATATGACTTTCTAACGTTTAATATATGTATTTTAATATTTCAATTTAAGAATTTAACCAAACACATACATAACATTTAAGCTTTGTTTGGCAAGAGGGGAAGAAAATGGGGGAAAGGAAATTTTTAAAAATTCTTCTCTACTAACAAACTAATTCCAACATAAATTGATACAAGCTAAATTACCGAGAGACCATTTACTCAATTGAATCTTCCAACAATCAGTGCCTCGGTATAAACTTTTCTGCAGGTCTTGTAAGCGTTGTGAGTTTTAGTTAGAGTGATTAAAGAGAAGCCAGAATTTCGAGAGAAGGGAAGAAGGATTCATACGAGCTCAGGTCGGCTCATGATGGTGGCGACGGTGGATGTTAGCTGCGAGAGAAGTGACGAGGTTTGGTTAGGATCAAGATCTACGTTGGTTGAAAGCGGGAGGCACGGCATCTTCCAATTTCTGCTGCTGGTACCCAATCATCATTTATCTTGAATTTTTTTTCTTTTGGTCTCACACCATTTTTCCTGATAACTCCCTTGACTTTTGATTAGTGTTATCAAAATTTTCTAAAATTAATTTCTTTTCATTTTTATTGAAATGATTTTAATTTAATTTCAAATGAATTTTATGATTTAAAAATTTTATTAAAAATAATAATTTTAATTCATTTATAAATGATTTATTTTATTAGAAATGTAATGAAAATTATATAAAATTTAATTAAAAGCAAATTTTGATGATATAATGATAAATATAATGTTAGAAAAAATATAAATTTTTTGGATAATATGTGTTAAGTTAAATAAATTGAATTTTTGTCAACTCTTTGCCAAATTTGATGAAACAAATTATATATTTTTTATTGAATGTGATTAAAATAGTAATCATAAATGGAATGAAATAATTTTTTTACTTAAAATAAACTTCATTTTGAAAAATAATTTTATTTAGAAATGAAATGAAAATTTGCTTTTAATTATTTCAAACAAGGGGATAATCTCTTTTGCATAGTAAGAAATTTGTAATATACACAGTAGATAAAAGGAAGATTTTTACTTTATCAAAATATGTTAACTTAGGCGGATATTATATGTTAATGAACAAAGGTTCAAACTTTGTATATTATTTTTGTTTAGAGAGGAAAAATTTATTAATAATATATTTTCAATACTAGTTCTCCCACATGATAAGTATCTCATCGATAGATACAAAATTAAAAAATTGAGATATGTTAATAACATAAAAATAAAGCTCTGTGCATGTCTTTTAAGTCCAATGACCAGTTTTGACATAAAAATCTAAGAGGATCAAACGGTTAAAAAATTCGAAAGACCAGGTGATTTATGTGAAGGTTTTTTTTTTTTTTAAATTTTTTTACATATAATTACATGTATTACTATATAATTTTAAAAAATATAGGATGTTATGACATTTTGCTCCTTCTAGACTCTGCCATTATTTAACTCTATCTTACTTTTACGCTCTATCAAAAAGCATTTGTTTATATATTAATGAATGAATAAAGTGCTACTTGTATATTTTATTATTAAAAAATAATATTTAAAGACAAAATAATAAAAGAAAGTAATTTTTTTTAAAATAGAGGATATCACTTTTCTCAACTTAAAGGACACTTAAAATTTCCATTTGCTTTCATAGAATGTATATTCGAAATTCATACAAAATAGTTATCATTTAAGTTATCGGTGCGTGTGACCGTTCCTGTGAAAACAAGATTGAATACTAATAATGGGTTGCTTATGAGATACTTGAAGTTTATATAATTATTAAGACATTGATTCTTTCAAAATATTTCGATTAATTTGTATACTTAATACTTATATAGGGAAATATTTATACTATGTTCGTCATACGAAGAAACAATTGAAAAAGTGTAAAATAAGTTGTCACTGAAATAAATAAAATTTTGAATGTAAAATGATTGAAAATATATAAAATGTCGTCTTAAAATATTTGCAAGTATAAAGGTAAAGCTAAAAATAATAGTGAGGACAAAACTTGCGAGTAAAATGAAGTGAGTGCTTATTTACCAAAAAGAGAAAAAAAAAATAAAGTGTGTGTTTAGATTCCGTCCAAAATTAATTGAGTAAAAAGTGAATGAATTTTATGACAACCAATATTTCTTACTTCCAATTGATTTTATTTTTCACATTATTCTATTTCTTCTCAAAATTAATTCAGTCAAAAGCAAGCCAAAAATATTATGAGACTTGATTGCTCAAATATCATCACTTGCTTGTGTTTACCAATAAAAATATGAAGCTAATTTTAATGAGTTTCATTTCATCTAACTTCTGAATTTAGTTCCCCTCAGAAATAAATAAGACGAAAGTAGACAAAAATACTTCTAGATTTAACAAATCAAATACCATTCTGCTGAAAGCCTTTAGCCTAAAGGAGACAAAAATAATTTTGGATTTAACAAATTAAGTATCATTATGCTAAAAGCCTTTAATTCAACTGCCATGATATATTTTAAAAGCTTTTCTTTCTCAATATCCTAAGCTCAAATTCGATCCAAGGAAGTTGTGTATGTGCAATCGATAACTCCTCCAATCACCGATGAGAAAAACGAAGTATAATTCTTGTTTATTTTATTAGACCTTAGTCTCCAAACAAATCCCTTTTCTTCTGCATCACAACCAAAGTTGTCTCCCAGAAAGAACATATGGAAGGTCAAGGCTGAAGAAATAACTAATTCAGATTCTCCAAAAATCTTCTATGATCATAGCATGATGTTATGGACTACGAAGATAGGAAACACTGCCATTCAAAACTATGACAACCATCTGACATAATTTAAATTTAAATCAAACTAATTTAATTTATTTTAAAACCGATTTGACTCAGATTTATCATTTAAGATAAGTAAATAAAGCCGCGATGGAACACTACTCATAAATAAAAACATTTAATCATATAAGAGTTTATGCTCTCCTTAAAGTTACCCAAATAATATATTGACAGCAACAAAGGGATCTCAGTCGCTGAGTTAAAACTGAATACACAATGCATCATCATTATAATCATTTTGGGAGGTGCCAAATACAGGATAACCAGAAGTAGAATTGCAAAACATGTGATCTCCCACTTTCGAAGTTTCCTAAACAGGACCAAGTTTCAGTGACATAATGTCCTCACTGTAAATTCAGAGTTTTTATGATATGACATCAACCATAGACACAAACGGAAGCACAAACTTCACCCGACATTAGAAGGCAACACAACACAAATACATGGGATTTAGAATGTAGAACCATTCCAACCAAAGTTCGAACCCTGCAAAACAAAAAGACCACTTTTACCATTACGCTGCAGCAAACAACAAAATCTACTACTAAATAAGCCCAAGAGCAAACAGATACGTTATTTAAGAGGGAAAAGAAAAGCTAAGGATAACAAGAAAAGAAAAAAAGCCACGTTCCTAGGTACAGCTAATAAGTTCTACAACAATCTTGAACCAAAAGAATTATTTACATGGTCTAGTGCTGGTGTAAAGCATGCAAACACTGTGCATATTCCTGACTCTGATGGGCCTAAACAAAAAGGAAGGATGCAATAAGAAAAGACTGCACGGAAATGACCCCTTCTAAAGGGTAACTTGGGAAATTTTGATCACTTGCCTTGGTATCGTAAAACTTCAAAAAGAACCGTGACTTTGGCACAGACAACTTGGTTTCAAGTATGGAAGCTATTGCAGCACTGAGTTTCTTATTCACATCAGGATTAAGACCACCAATGGACACCAATTCACCATAGCCTGCAGGGTCCTCAGTTCCACCAAAAGAAATGGGCACTGATCCCTTCAGTACGATCATGACATACTGCAAAACATAAAAAAGTAGTATCTAAAAGCTAAAAGATCACTTTAAAAGTTATAACCAAAAGATATCATAACTTTCACAAACCCAATACAAAAGACTAATCAGAAACATCAAACTTAATTCTTTACATATCGAGCAATTAAGGGAAAGAAACAGTGTTACTATCTCTAGCACAAAGGTTCCTAGTCCCCACATTTCTATAAAACATTCTTCAGATTTAAATCAGAAAGCAAGTGGTTTCAAAAGGTTGCTTGACACATCCGGAGTAGCAACTGCAACATACATATACGTCCACAGACACAAAAGAACTTACATTAAAGGCCGTCAGCTCAAAAGAGCCAATTGTCAACCAAAAACACATCCCATGGGAAGCCATCATACAACAGGATTTACTTAAGTTTCAGAAGCCTAACTCAACTAAATTTACTCTAAAATCCATTAAAGACACCAAATTTTCAAAATTCAAGCTATACAATGCTTTGAAAGAACAGAGTGCCCAAATCATCCTAACTAGAACATGAAGCAAAGCTCAAGGTGGGATGTGTTCAAGGCCAAAGAATTCCAGCTGTGAAAAGACCCAACTTGATGAATTTTAAGAACAAAGAAAGATAGCATAAAGCTAAGTGTCATTGCAAGTATGGTTCAATGATCAAGGCCAATACAGCCATAATATGCAATAGTGTGGTTGCCCAAATATTAAAATTCAAAATTTGAATCAGCAATTCAATTCATGCACCAGTCAATTTAGGTTGCTCCTGTGAATCCATTGTAGTGTAAAATTGTAGCCAGAACCACATGAACTATACATTCATGATTCAGATCATGCAATACAGACAATTCTAGCTATTAGGTTTTCAATAGGTTCGCAACAAGGTCTGGGTTGGATCTGGGGCAACCCGACTGCAAAAAAAGCTTGATTAATATTCAATATTTTATTTTAAAGAAAGGGGGGGGGGATGGGCCAATCATTCTTCTGTTAATCACAAACAATTGCTCAACCTGGCTACCTTGATATGCTATTGTGACATGAATCCTACATTTTTATGTTAAGTAGATAGTTAAAAAAAAAAAAATACTGCCTTACTTGTACTAGGGGTACAAACGAGTTGAGTTACTCGTGAGCAACTTGAGATCGATTCGTAAAAAATTCAATTCGAACTCAAATTTTAACGAGTTAAGACAAAATGAGTTCGGCTTGAATTGTTCACGAGCCTAAACAAGTTTAATATAAAATATATTTTTATTTTTTATATTATATATAATGTAAATATAAAAAATTCACTAAACTCTTTTAGGCCCATTTAAACTTATATATTATATATAATGTAAATATAAAAAACTCACTAAACTCTTTTAGACCCTTTTAGACTTGTATAAGTTCATTTAGGGTAATTTAAATTCAAATATAACTTAAGCTCAAATTTGAGGTCAAATACTTGGGTTCAATCAGAAATGTAGAATAAGGAATTTAAAATTCGTTTAAACTCAAATAAGTTTAATTAAACTCGTGTTCGAATTGAATTCAAACTTAAGCTTGACTTTTTCAAGTTGATGAGTTCAAATTTGATGAGTTCAAGCTTGAGCATGCAGATGTTTGGCTCAACTCGACTTGTTTGCACCGTTAACCTGTACCATACAGATACACATTTGGCCCACCTGCAAACTTATATAATTTTAAGAACTCAAGACAGTAAGTTCACGTTTGTTACAATAATTTGCTCATGTGATTTGATTGTATAATTCTGGTGATTTAACGTTGTCATATTCTTCTCTAAATTCTGACAATATGCCTTAATTTTGTATACGTAACTAGTTAACCACCGCTTTAAAATTTTTTTCCTAATACCCTATCGCACCTGAATCCCAGTTTTTAAAAAGATGCCTATATCCTTGTATCATGTCATATTGTAATGTAATACATGTACCCATACCTGTATTTGTATTTCAAATGATTAGGAAGCATTGTATACTAACTTTGATCTGCACTTATAGGAATATCGCTTGTCAATGTTATTTAATATCTATCTCTATGTGTCATATTGATCTTTTGTATCTGTTAAGTCATGTAGATGATACTTGTCACACCAGGATTTTGAATTATAATCCACTTTAGTCGATATTACAATTCATGATTCGATCTGATTCACAATTTGGAAAACTGAGCTTCTGACTCATGATTCAATTCATGAGTTCATAACTATGCTCCATTGTCTACAAACAATCCAAACCGCTAAAATGCAAAAGTTTGACAAGCCCTACACCTCACATTGCTAACTGAACAAAAAGGTCATATTATAATGACTGAAAAGAAAAAGAGAAAAAAAAGCTCGATTATAGAAGAATTTATAATTTCTACTCAAGTACATACGAAACAAAAAAACGATTCATTCAATCTGCAAATATTTTAACAAGAACAGGTTCTAGGTGATCTACAACAAGTATATATCAAACAAAGTATTCATCTAATTTCACCAGTTGGAGATAAATTACGGGCAGCTAACACAGTTGGGCATAAAAAATTACAATAAGGAAAAGATAAAGCATGATCAACAATAGCCAAAAAAAAAAAAACTACTTACGGAAATATCCCATTAATCAAAAGCGAAAAAACCCACAAACAATACATAGAAACGAACAGATAGTTCACACAGATTCAAAATTTCTAATAGAGTTGGCATGAGAGGGAAAGTATAAAATAATACTCAAAGGAAAAAACATAGTCAATACTAAGAAAAACCCATAACCATAAATGGAAATTTCCGAGGGAGCAGAAAAAAAATAAAACCCAGATGCAAGAATAGAGAAAAGCAATGATCGTACAGCCTCCGGTTTGCCGATTAGCTTGGCGACGGTGGAGGTGGCTTCAGAGAGAATGGAGGAGGTGTCGACTCCATCAAGCTTGACGTTGGTAGAGAGGTTCAGGCAAGGCATCTTTCACTCTGTCTTACTCTATGCTCAATCTCTGGCTCTGCAACTACCAGTGGTGCTGACCCCTCGCCACCCTCCTCTATCAGTAATTCAGCGGAGGGTTGGTAATTTTCCCAACTTCCGAAAATACCCTTCCTTAAGATGAACTGAAGAATGGAAGAAATTATTCGCCTTTCCGAAAGTACCCTTAGATTTTGCGGACCGGGCCTCAGATGGCCTTTAATGGAGCGGACTAAAAAGGTTAGATTTTAATGGGCCATGCTTGTGATTCACAAAATAAGTCTGTTTTCCCTTTTTACATAGTAAATAATTCATATTTACATTTGTATATAAAGAAGCACAGAGAAAATAAACAATCTCTACCACATTATTTGATAAATATTGATATTTTCGGTGTTGTAATAATAATTATTTGATAATTATTTAACTACCTCACAATTATCTTTCAACCACTCTACTCAAAAAAGCTACTCTTGTATAAAATATATATTATATTTTCACTATTTTTTTTGCTAGAAACAAATATCATTAAAAGAAAAAAAAGAACAATATGAACACCAATAGAACACAAATGGAACAAAGATAGAAATATACAGTAACAGAAGATAAGAACATCAAGATATAAAATACACATGAAAATAACAAAAGAAAAATAAGAAAAGAGTAATAGCTATCGAAATAGATGCTAAATGCATGAGTGAGGAATTGGGGATCTAAAGACCTATTTCAGTGGACACAAATCCTCCTTGGAACATAAGCAAAGCATATTAGCCACTATTTTGAACAAATTCAAGAAACCTTGGAGGAAGGAACCCGGATAGAACCGATCATTATCATAGAAGCAAATGAGAAACATGAAAACAATAATATCCATTGCAAACAAAAAATAAAAAATAAAAAAAATGCTTTTATCTCCAATTGCCTACTGAGAATGACTTTCCGCAACAAATCAAGAAGAATGCAAGCCTTAGTTCAAACAAATTTTAGTAAAGAAATGGAAGTTAGACCAAACCTATGCCTAAAAGTAGCCATTAAAGAGGTGATTCATAAAATATTTTTCATATTCTTAGAAATATTTTATGGGAATGATATATTCCTATGTTTGATTCAAGATTTTAAAAATTTTACTTAAGAATGTAATATTCTCAAGAATATTTAAGAGCTTAACTTTTTTCTCAAATATTGCCAGAGAGGAAGGTGGATATCTCACATTTGCATCTTATGGGAATGTTGGATGGGAATGTTAATATTAAAGTAAAAAAATAATTTTATCTCCATTCTTTTATGTCGTCATTTATTCTAAAAAAATTTTACTTTTATTTTTTAATTTTAACTTATATTTCTCATTTTTAATTTTTTTTATGATAACAATTATAATTACACTAAATAAGTAAAAAATGGTAATTTCTATATTTCAATTCTAATTTACTTTGAAAAAAATTTATTTTTTTATTTTTAACTTATATTTTAAATTTTTAATTTTTTCATGATAACAAGGATAATTATATTAAATAAGTAAAAAATAAATAAATAAACTCTAAATTCCAAGTTTTAAAAGTATGAATAATTTATGTTACAACTTTTAAAAATAAATTTCTATAATTTTATTTAAAGTTTCATAATTTTTATAAATTTTAATTTATAAACATTATAATATCTTAAATCAAAATTATTAAAAAAATTATAATTCTCTACATAATTTTTTACTATAAATAAAATTAAATTTTGACTTAATTATAATCGACTTTTAATCCTGAGTTGGATAAATCAGAGTTCCTGATTTTACTGGAAAATATGATATAATTCATCTAAGATTATATTAAGTCATGGTCTAAACTTGTTATTCTAATTAGTTTAACTAATATTTTAACTCGTGTCCTATATGGATATTTATTATTTTCTTATTATTAACAAAAAAATAATTTATATATAATAAAAGAAAAAGTTATGAGGTGTTGAAATTTAATTTTTTGCATTTATTTTAAAATTATTCATTTAATTTTATAAATAACAATTTCTTAACATTGTAGATATTAGAAGTGAGTTATAGAACATTAACTAAATTTTGATTTATATATATATAATTTGAAATATAATTCTTAAATATTAATATTAAAATATTAATAAAATTTAAATAAATAAATTTTAATTTTAATTTTTGAGTAATTTTATAAAATTATAATATATAATTAATTCAATTAAAATTGCTTTTTTATTTTCAAATTTTTAGATATTATTTTTTAATCATTAATATAAATAATATATCATTCCTTTATAAATATATATATAAATAATATTTTTTATAAAAAAATATTTATTGATAAAATAAATAAACACTTAATTTCTTCTCTTATTTAAATGAAGAAAAAGGATAAAAAAGAATATTTAAAAATAAAATATGTGATTATTATATTTTAATTATTTGAAAATTTGAAAATTTTCTTTTTTTTAATTTAAATTTAAAATATATTATTTCTCTTCTTTCTTTCTTATTTTCTTTTCAAAAAAAAATAAAAATTTCTTGTCAACGATGGAGAAATTATTTATTTTATATAATTAATTATATAAAAATTTAAATTCAAATTCTTAAAAGTTTTAATGTTTTATATTTTAAATTATTTATTATATTTTAATCAAATAGAATTTAAATTATTAATTTATTAAATCTTTAAAAATCTTTATTCATATATTTTTAATTAAATCTATAATTTATTTCAATTTATTATAAAAAATTGATAATGGTATTTTTGGAAAAATAATAATATTCTTATGAATATAAAGTATGAACTAAGTATGGAAGTATAAAATATCTGGGAATGTGAAAAAATATTTTCAAGATTATATATATTCAACTAAATATAAAAATTTTACATTCCTGTAAATCACATTTCTTGGAATGTACACTTTCTTAGAAATGTAAGATTCTACGAACTAAACACAACCTAAATGGAAGAAAATGGGAGCAAGAAGAACTAGAAGAAAGAGATTTTGTGATAAAAAGAGATATAACTAAGGTGAATAAAAAATGGTCTAAAAAGAAAGGAAAAAGAAATGGAAAATGAAAACACAAGAGCAAAAATGGAGGGAAAAATAAGAAAATTAAAGACAAAGATAGAAAAACATATTAAAATAGAGAAGTTATAAAAGGAGGTAGAGCCTAAGAGAACACAAAAAATAAAAATAAGCAATAGAATGAAGAGACAAACAAAATGGAAAAAGAAGAAATGGCAAAAATAAAGGACAACAAAGGCAATAAAATAGTAGAAAGATAAGGTAAAGGTAAATGAAGCAAGAAAAGAAGGTAGAGATAAAGACAAAAAAGGTAAAAAATGAGTAAGGTGGAAAAGACAACCTAAGACACCTGTGTAGGAGAGGACTCTTATTGCACTGGTAAAAAGAAAAGGATTAGGAAAAACCTTAGCAGAAAAGACTAAATCAGATATTATTTCAAAAGGTTCAGCAATAATTTTGAATTATACTTTCACTATTTAAATTATTTTCTTTTTACTACACCAAGAGACTACTTTGGGAGTCTTGCTTTACTCCTCTTCTTTTAATCTTTTAGATATTATGAATGGAGAAGAAAATTTTCATTAACATTATTTTTTAAGATAAAAAAAAGAACTAATTTTTTTTGAAAAATATACTTTTTTGGGGCATTATTGGAAGAGGATTTTGCAACAATGGCAATATAATATTTTTATAGAGAAATTCCTTATGATGAGCGAGAAAATTCCAAATTTTCTTATGGAAGAATCATTTAAATGAAGGAAAGGCAAATATTTAGGGAAATAGCTTCATTTCTCTGCAATTTTTGAAAATTTGACATTTTCTAGAGCTTTAAATTCACAATAATGGGAGGAGCTAAGAATCTTATAGTTCTTTTTAGATTGTGAGAAAAGTAATCAAGAATTAATACTCAAAATTGAGAAAGAAGCTAATTTTTATCTTTAAGAAAACTAAGTTTTATGAGGATAAAAATAATCAAAAGTAAAAATAGAATTTTACCTCCAAAAGAGATAATTTTCTTAGGATTGAAAAAATCAAAAGCAAAATATAAGCATATGAATCATCATTTAGAGCGATCATTATTTATTGATGAGTTTTTTTATCTAATTAATTTCTTTATGGAAAAAATCAGATTCACTAACAATAAGTATTGTAACTTATGTTAAAACTTGCCATAGCAAAATTCATATATTGAAATTTTTTTTAGAAAGTTGAAGTACACAAATAGTATTCATCTCATGAAAGCATTAGGAGATTGCTTCATCAATTTCAAAATCAAAGGAACTCTTTTCCTACTCAAAATTATTGAAGAATTTCTCACAAAGCATAAAGTTAACATTTCAAAACACCTCAAAGGAATGAATTTTTTAGGTTAGTTGCAAATTTAAAAACTATTTGTCAAATTTTTAGATTGACAAAAAATATGTTCCTTTAATTTTGCAATTTGCAAGTACTATTATTCTCTAAAAACCTTAAGGTAAGTATCCCATTTGAACTTAATTTCAATTATATAATATGTAAATTTCAATCTATTTGCTACAATAATCTTTTAAGTTCTTAATGCTCTATCTTATATTAAAGCTTGTTTAGAAGAAATGTTGTCAAATTTGTAAAGAATGTTGTGCTAACTACATTTGCTAAATGTTTGACAAAATACCTAAGATGCAATAACATTAAAATTAACCTTAGAATTTTCATGCTATGTATAGCATTCTAATTTATTTTTTGTCTGTAAAAAAACATGTTCAAAACATTTATAACATCATATTATTCCTCTTCAACATGTATGTTGCTTGCCAAATACATGAATCCTTGTTAAATGTATTCCCTCCTAGGTCAATAAACTAGGAAACTCCATATTAATGCTTTTGTTATAGATTCAGTAAGTTATCCAAAAATATTATTTTTATTAATTCAGATAGCTAACTTATAAGTGATATTAAGTGATTCAATGATTCCTATAAGTGATTTAATCTTTGTTAACACATATTCAATAACAGGCCTTTCCTTTTTTAATGAATAATCTAATCTTTTTATTTTTATAGTTGAAATACTTAACAATGGACTTCTTGGATAACTTTTTATTTATCGAAATTTGCTATGCAAACATTTAATGTAGATATGGGGTTAGACTTTGTCATTTGTAGATAAGAGTTATTAATAAAACAAATACCTAGTAATTATATAATCCTAACATAGGATCAAAAAAATCCAGTGACCTTTATAGCACAAAAGAAAAATCAAAGAGTTTAGTGATCCTTAATCTCAAGGTAAGATCAAGCAAGCATATTAACCTTTCGTACTATATAAACCTAAGTAACCCTTAACATTATTTTCAAGGCCAATATTTATCAATTAGCGAAAGGTAATTTTCATTAGTTAATAAAGGTTAATATTCATCAATTGGATTGATTAGTTTAAATGGAATTAGTTTATGCAATCATAAATGTTCAGATTATCAAATTTGGGGATCAAATGTTTAGATTATTAAATTTAGGTTAGAATTAGGTATCATCAAATTTAAGGTATCAAATGTGTAAATTATTAGATTTAGGTTAGATTGCGGGTATCAAATATTTAGGTTATCAAATTTTAGATACCAATGATTTAGATCATAAAAAATGGGTACTAATAGTTTTTCATCATTAGAATTGGGTATTAGGCACTCGTTTAATGACTTCAAAAGGGCTAATGATAAATATTAATATTTAAATAGCAATAATGGTAATTATTTAATAACTGTTTAATTACCTTACAACTATGTTTTAACCACCCTACTTAGGGAAATTCTTATATAATGGCATTTTATTTGCAAAGTCAAGCATTCTTAAAAATCTTAAAATCCCTAGTAATATGATTATTAGAAATTTAATGCTTAGGAATATGATATTACTACATTTGGTTTAATTAGAAATATTTCTTAAAATTTTACAACATTATATTTTAATTATTTTGAATAATTTAAAAATATTATTAAATTATTAAAAATATCCTTATTAAAAATTAAATAATTATTAATATTGAGTGGTAGTTGATAATGATTACTAGTAATAGGTGATGGTAATAACAATGGTCAATGTCACTAAGAATAGGTAGGGTTGGTGGTAATCATCTGGGATAGGTGATGGGTAATAATAATTTGTGATAGATAGTAATTAATAGCAGTGATTACCAATAATAGATGAACCCCAATGATGATCATCTATAATGGGTGATGGCTAGCAGTAATTAATGATAATGAGTAGAGGTTAACAGTGCTACTAATAATATGTGGTGACCAATAATAATCACTAATAATTAGTAATAGTGGATAGTGGTTATTGATAGTGAGTTATGCTTAACAATGGTTATTAACATTTGGTGATGACCAATAATGGTCACTAACAATACGTAGTGATCAACAATAATCATTGGTGATAAATGCTAGTCGACGATGAATGGTGGTAATCACTAATAATAAATGATAGTAGATAGAAGTCAATAGTAGTAATTGGCGATAAGTAGTACTAGACAGCAGTCACTAACAATGAGTAATGGTAAATAGTAGTTATTGAAGGTGAATAGTAATCACCAATAGTGAGTGATAGCCAATAATGATCACCGATGATAATTGGTGATGGGTGATAGTAGATAATAGTTAATATTGAATACAACTGATGAGTGATTAACGGTAGTAGGTGATAGTCAATAATAATCATTGGAAATAGGTGATAACCAATAATGAATTGAAGTTGATGGCAAAATCAAAGTGGTGGTTTTGGAAGCTAAGGATAGAATTGAAATGGAGACTTGGAGAGATTCTAATTCTAATTTTGAAACTCACAAGAAAAAATTGAAATTAGTGGTGGAAGATAATGATAAAATCGAAATAGAATGTTATAAAGTTTTAAAATTGGTGGTGAAAAGGAATTGCAAAGGATTCAAAGTACACCTTGATTGGGTTTTGATGTTGGGAATGGAAGTTAAGAGAGACAACAGAACAAAGTAAGCTCTGATAGAGTTCATAAAGAATGTTTTCAAATTTCAAATTGTTAAACATTTCTTAGACAAATTTTTAGCTAAAAGAGTTAAAAAAATTATGTCTTTTTAAGGTTAAAAATTTATAAACTTAGTAGGAGTTCATGTATTCACCATCATAACTAATTATTTAGAGATTAAAAATAGTTGTGGTCATCAAACCACCATTAAAATATTATAATTGTGATAGTTTTTAATGACTATCATGAAAATATATCACAAAGATTATAACTTTTTTAAAGGTATTTCTTTCTTTTTTTAAATAAAATAAACAATAAGGATAAATAAAATTGGCTATATTTTCTAACTATTATCACATAAATATTTTTATTACAAAATATTTAATTTAAATTATAATTATTGCTTAAAAAATAAACCTATTGCTATAATTTAATCAAAGTATTAATAGTTCCTACCATTTTTACCTCACAAATTAATATCTTGCTTGAACTCTTATCCTCTACCAATACCATCAGGTTAGGATAGTGAGTTTATTATATTTCTTGCTTAGCAAATAGCTAATGAAGAGGGTGCTATGCTATGACTAAGATAGGTCAAAGGTTGCACCATCCAATTGCCTCAATTCACAAAGAATGGTAGTAACATTTAAGTTATCTTTAAAAAAAGAAGTAGAATATTTTTTGAAAAGATTTTGGTGCACTAATTATATCAATACATCATTAATTTGAATTATTGGATTTCATTCATCTTATGCAATATCAGGTAGATAAATAAAATTTAACAACCTAGACTGGTGATGTATTGATACAATTAATACACCATAATCATTATTATATTTCATAGCTAACTGCTTAATCTCATAAGGAGAGTGAAGCCACTTAATACTTATTCACTATTTTTCTTTTTAAGTATTGTTTAAGGTTTATATACAAAGATTAAGGAAGATAAAAAAATAATCTTAATTTTAGAATAGATGAGTTATAATTTATTAATATATCATCTACTAAATGTCAACTAATAAGTAAAGTTATTAAATAAAAATAATATTTAAAAGAAGATTATAAATATAATTTTAGTTTTCTAAAATAATAGATAAATAGAAATAAAAAATTTTCTTTAAAATGACACTTAAAATGGTACAGAGGAAGTGTTAGGCTATCCTAGAATTCCCTTATTCTCCTTTTTAACATCTATGGTTTTAAATTATAATCGGATGAGTTCTATAATACATCAAGAGTTTCAAAATTTAAAATGATGTAGTGATTTAAGAAACCATTAGATTGAAATTACTTGATTATGTTTATTAAAAAATGGACAATTATAATTGAATAATTTTATGCCACATTACTTTAGGTTTTAAAACCCTTGGGGTACCATAGTAAGTATCTCATAATTGTAGCTATATTATAATAAATATATTATAACTAGGATTTAAATTTGATCTATTACCAATATAAATTAGTTTTACACTCTCAATCATTTTTGTGTTACCATACTAATAAAAAATAGTTAAAATTCTTTTACTGCCAATAAAAATTCCTAATTATTATTAATTTTTTAATTACATGTCATTTTTTATTCATTAGTAATATAAAGTATTTCATACTAACAATTCATTAAATTTAAATTCTTATAGACAAATATCGAAAACAAAATACAATAGTTTTAATGTAAATAACATCTATTAATTTTAAGAGAAAAGTTAGTTTTTCCTAGGATGTTGAACTCATGCATAAATTTTTTTAATCTTAAGATATATATATATATATATATATATATATATATATATATATATATATATATATATATATATATATATATATATATATATATATATATATATATATATAATACTTTTTTTTACATAAATTATTATCTAATAAGATAAACAAAGCCTAAGAGAAAGTTGTTCTCCATTACCATCACATTAGACTATGGTGCACCAAAAAATTAATGATTGAGGTGCAATCTTGCAATGAGTAACAGGAGGCTACATCCACATTCTTGATCAAAGGCTAAGGGGCAATCTTGAGATGAGCAGCAGGAGGTTACATCACGTTCATGGACAAGAATGGTTAATTGCAGTATTGCACCAAGGAATCAATTTATCCTTACTTTAACATTTTTAGTTGCAAATAAGCCTCATTCATTAATCTTTTATTTCAAACTTTGTACTAAATCGATGAATTTAGCATATTCGGGAGATTTTTCATGAAATCCATTTGCAACCCAATTAGATAAATCTAAATTTTCTATTCTTTACAAAAGTTCAAACTCTTTGCATTTCTTTGCATGTAAGTTGAGATTTTCAGAGTTGTCGCTCGCTTAAGGATCAAGCAGAGCAAATCTAAAGCAATCCAAAGCCATGGTACACCTGTTAAAATTTAGCAAAATTTTACCTTTGCATCGTAGTGTTTTGAAAAGCGCATCATTGATCTACGAAGTTTGATTGCGATTTTCAAAGACAAAATCAAGCTCTTACAATCTGGCCTTTGCTTCAACTTTCTTGAGGAGAGCCAAATAAAAGGATTTGCGAAGCTTTTGGAGCTCATCAATAGATTTTGAGTGCTTGCAAAGCCAAGAGATTTGATCATTGCACAAATTAATGAAATGAGAATAAACTTGAATAGAGTCCTTCCATTCTTTTCTTAAATGTAGCTTTGCTACTTTAGATCTGAGCTATTGCAAAGATAACTTGGGTCTCTACAAGCATAATGCAATCTCATGTATCATTTTGTAGCCATAACATAATTCAACATTTTCAATGGGGCCATAACACAATTTCTTACCTTTAGGTTGCCTATTGCACATGCAAAGAAAATAAGGAATCCTAACCTTTACTCTTTTGTTGCATTAATGCACAACTTCCTCAATAGTACATTGTAAGTTGTCCCTTACCATCACTATACATAAATAACATAAAAGATCTATATTTATATACAATCAAATGATGTCTTTTTGAAAATCTATTTTCCAACAAATAAATTACTGTAAAAATTTTTAATGCAACCAAAAAACTATAGAAGAAGCAGCAAAATTCTACTATTAGTTTTTGCAAAAATAAAAATTTCCAATGTTGACTATGTAAATCCCAGTCACGCACAAAAAACCCCCTCCACTCTTCCACTAACTCTCCTGGTATGAACACGGAGACATTTCACAATTTTCTCGCACACTCAATTTTTATGTCATGGCTTTCCCATTTTTTTTCCCTTTTAACTGTTGCTTTATTGCTGTCTCTCACTTTCAATCAAATACAGAAGTTGATGCCACCACGCGCAACACGAGATAGGGGTTTTGTCTATTATCCATTTAGTCATTGTATTATTTATATTATTTGTGTTATCTCAGCCATCTCTCAAGTAGCTCTCTCTGGTTTATTAATGACAAATCATATTCGCGTATTAAATTTGTGTTATATTAACTGAAAATAATAATTCAAATATGTTCGATCCGAGTCCGACACTATTAATAATTATACAGATTAATCCATTCATTAAATGTATTAAAAGTGTATCAACCCATGTGATCTATTAATAATTTTAATTAACAAAATTTATATTATAAATTTATTTATCAATTTTAATTATTTATTTATTATTTTCATTAAATATATTTTTAATTATTAATTAAATACTTTATTAAGATTTTTATTATCATATTTTTATAACATAAAACTTATCTTTTCATTATATATAATTATTTATAAATTAGTTATTAATTATTTTTCAAATTATATTTTTAAATTTTAATATAAAATTTTAAATGAATTAACACATTAACCCATTTAAATATGAATTAACTTTAACTTAATTCATTTATTATTCGTATTGTATGTATTATTTCGTTTATAATTTAAACTAGTATAAGCTTAGCCTAAATATATGAAAAGTGCCTCATGTTTGTATTGAATTATTGTATTATATAAAAAATTATCACTCTCACTTCCTAACTAATTTCTCAACAAAAAATTGAAACTTCTATGCAGATTTAATAACCAAATGTTCAACTTAATTTAAAAAAGTCACAACTTAATTTATATGTATTTTATTTACAACAGGGATGGAAGACTTTGTAAATCTCTCAATAGTTACAATATTAAAATATTTTATTTTATATACTAAAAATTTGGATAAATTACGCGGAACTCTCAGACTTTCTCTGATGTGTAATTTACTCATAAATTATTGAAATGTATGTATCACCTCTCATACTTCATTAATGGTGTAAACAACCTTCTTTTGTTAACTTTCTGTTTGATATCATAGTAAAATCTTCATGTGAAACTCTCATGTAACAATTTACCTTTAATATTTAAAAAAATTGATGTCCTAATTTGGGAGAGGTTCTAATATTTTCTTTTTATCAAATATCAATTATGAAATAATTTTTAAAATTATTGGGTCCTATTTGACAATCAATTGATTATATCAATAATTATTTAATTTAATTAGGTATTAACTAATAGCTGATTATATTACCTAATTTGATAAACTAATAACATTAGTTGTTTAAGTAAAAATATTTAGTAAAATTAATTATTTGCATGTAAAATGATATATACAAGTATGAATATATTTTGATTATTTATTTGAGTATATTCTTTTACTTTAATCATCTTTTAAATTTTATATAGTATTTACTAAATTAAAAATTCTTTTAAAAAATATATTGTTGTAACTTATTATTTATTAATTATTTTTAAAAATAAATTACTATAATTTATTATACTAATTGAAAATTTCTTTTAAGAAATAAATATATTTAGGTGTTATATGTTATTTCATGTCAATTTTTTAACATGCTATATATATATATATATATATATATATATATATATATATATATATATATATATATATATATCATAATAATTATACTATTTTTGTATTTTATATCTCTTCTCCATCATCACATTTTTTTAATAAAAATGTAACTTGATAAAAATAATTATACTATTTTAATGTTTTGTATATTAAATGTTCCATTGTTATTTAAGTAATATTTTAAAAATTGAACTAAATGATAGATTGAAAAAATTGTATATGTTTATTATTTATATGTATATATAAATCTTATTAATTTTTATTTTAATGTGAAAATAATTTAAATTTATTAAATAATTATATAAGATAGTAATATTTTTTTTATGTGTAGTAATTTTTATTATATAAATTTAATTAATGAAAAGTTAAATGATTATTTATTAATGAAGGACTATTGTATTCTAATATATAATAAATTTATACACTTAAAATTCAAAATGATTGGTGGTTTAATGATTGAGCCCTAATTTCTGCATCTTATGATTTGGAATTCAATTCTTTTATATAGCGAAATAATAAATATATATAACTATACAAAGAGGATAATTTTATCTTTTTTATCTATCATTTATAAATTAACTAATTGAAAAATAGCTGATTGAAGGTCAATTAACTTATCAACAATTGTTTATCAAATACCTAAAAGAATTAAATGTAACTATACAATTTGGGAGTAATTTTATCTTTTTATTCACTATTTATAAATTAATTAATTAAAATATTAAATTTTCCAACATTTTCAAAATAGTTAGTTAGAGGTCAATCAATTGATTAAAATAACTATTTAACTTAAGCAATCGATTAATGCTCCCAAATCAATTAACAGTTGATCAAATAGCTGATTGTCAAACATTCTCTTTACGTTGATTTTACTTTTGATAAATATATTAATTTAAAATCATATAAATGATTTCTAATATCACATTAGTCATTTGAAAGAATAAATTCAACAATTAAAAGCTTTATTTTTTCTCTGAATTAATTGCTTCCTAACATTTTCAAAATGGTAGCTTAGAGAGTCAGTTAGCTAATCCAAACTACTGTTTAAACAACTAAAATAAGTATATATAACTTTCTAATTTTGGGTGTAATTATATCTTTTTGCCCGATATTTATAAATTAATTAATTGAAAATGTTAAGTTTGCTAACAATTTCAAAATAGTTAATTAGTAGACAATTATCCGATCAAAATAACTATTTGACCTATTAAATGCTCCTAAATAAGTTAAAAACTGATCAAATAATTTAATTATCAAACACTCTCATTGTATTGATTTTACTTTTTAGTAAATATACTAATTCAAAAATTATATAAATAATTTCTAATATCACATTAGTCATTTGAAAGAATAAATTCGACGATCAAAAATTTTATTTTATTTTTGTTGGATTAATTGCTTTCTTTGAATTGAAGTGGATCTCCCTTTACTGGACTTTACGTTTTTCTTCTAGTAAAGCTTCATTTGTTTCCGGTTCGACATCCCCAGCCTCAAATCAATTTGAAAGACAATTCAAATGCTCTATGGTGAAAATGCAAAATCAAGTTTCAGACTAAAATTTTTAATTAATTGAATTAATGATATCATTAAATTAGTTAGGTGATCAAATGGAACAAATTTAACTGCTTCTTATTTGTGACTAAAAATACTCCCTCCATTTCTTTTTATTTATTACATTTTGAAAATTTTTTTGTTCCTTTTTATCTGTCACTTTAGAATTTCAATAAAATATTAAATTTTTTTTTTCAAATCTACCCTTCTTTTTCATTAATAAATACTTTATTATTCTACATTATTAGTCAACTTGTATTTATTTCTTTATATTTTTCTCTTTATTTTTAACTATCTTAAATTTTATATATAAAGAATAATTTTATAAAATTTACTAAAAATAAATAAATTAAATTACTTTCTTAATATATATGAAAATTGACTAATGGTGACAGATAAATAGAAACGAAGAGAGTATTTTTAATCATTAATTAAATACTATATTGAAATCTTACTATCATTTTATTACAACATAAAGCTTATATTTTCATTATATATAATTATTCATAAATTTGTTATTAAATATTTCTAATTATGTTTTCAAATTTTAATATAAAGTCTTAAATGGATTAATATGTTAACCCATTTAAATTTAAGTTAACCATAATCCGATTTATTTATTATTTGTGTTGGATGAATTCAAAATCATATAAGCTTAACTCGAACCCATGTAAAGTATCTTGTATTTGTATCAAATTATTGTATCATGTCAAAAATTATCACCCTTACTCTAATCTCTTCCTAACTAATTTCTCAACAAAAATTTGCAACATCTATGCAAATTAATAATCAGGTGTTCAACTTAATTTTTTTTAAAAATTATAACTTAATTTTTTTTAAAAATTATAACTTAATTTATATGAATTTTATTTATAACAAGGAAGGAAGATTTTGTAAATCCCTCAATAATTCCAATATTAAAATATTTTATTTTACATCCCAAAAATTTAGATAAATTATACAAAACCCTTGAACTTTCTCTGACATGTAATTTACTTCCTATATTATTGAAATGTACATATCACCTCTCATACTTAATTAATAGTGTAAATAACCCTTTTTTGTTAACTTTTTGTTTGATATCTTAATAGAATCTATGTATGATACTCACATGTGATAATTTCTCTCCAATATTAAAAAAATTTGATGCCCTAATTTGAGAAAGGATATAATATTTATTTCTATCAAATATCAATAATGGAATAATTTTAAAAGTTATTGTGTTGATTTTACGTTTTAGTAAATATACTAATCTAAAAAGATATATAAATTATTGCCAATATCACATTAGTCATTTGAAGGAATAAATTCAACCAATGAAAATTTATTTATTTTTGTATTAATTCCTTTCTTTGAATTGAAGTGTATCTCCCTTTATTAATCCTTACTTTTTTCTTCTAGTAAATTTCATTTGTTTTCAGTTTGAAATCACCATTTTCAACGACTATTTAAATGCTCTACGATGAAAATGCAAACTCAAGTTTCATACTAAAATTTTTAATTAATGAAATTAATGATACAATTAAATTAGATAGGTACTCAAATAGAGAATCCTTTGTTTGATTTTTCAAAAAATTGATTAATTTAGCTCCATGTTCAATTACCTTAAGAAAGATTTGAGGTTATGGTTTTCAAAGGCACTATGGGAATTCAATTCATCTTAAAATTTTGGACCATAATTCATAGGGATTATATAAGAAAATTAAGAATTATTATCATGATATGAATTAGAATAGCAAAAATTGCAATGATAAAACTTATACCCATAATATATTTTTAAATAATATGACTACTAAATATGATCAAAAGAGTACCTATAGATGTTGCATAGTAATAAAATGAAATCCAGATTTTGGCAAAAGGAAATACAAAATGGTTGAAGCAGAGGAGAAGAAAATGGAATTTTAAAGGAAAACTTTTATAGGTAGGGGTCATATTTGGATTGCATTAGGATATTAAACCGAGAATTAATAGAAAAGGATTCTTTGCACCATTAATTGAATAAAGTTAGGTCATAAGTATATTTTTTATAGTACATGGGTTCAGGAGAATTTTGTGTAATTTATCAAAAAACTGTTAAAAAATGCACAATGCTACTCAATTAGGTAACACAAGTAGATTTTTAATGGATGTTTACATGGAATCCAACTTGGTATCTCACATGATGCATAATATGTCATTTTTTAAATATTTTTTTGACAAGAAGGTATCTTTGATCCCCTAACTTTCACTTAAATTTTAATTTTATTTCTTAAGTTTTATTTAAATGAAATTTACTTTTTAATTTTCCATAATCGTGATTGATTCTAAGAACAAAATACCATTGTATGTGATGACTTCAATTGTAATCAACCAATACAAATACCTAAAAAATCCTAGTAACAATTTTGATGAATTTCAAAGATAAAATATATTTATATTTATAAATTATTTTACTTATCAAAATATTTGTTAAGGATTCATAACAATAATGTAATATTAGAAAAAATATATTTCCAAATTTTGAAGTTATATTTATTGAGATTTACTATATGTTTCCTACTTCATTTTTAGTTTCAGCTTCGGTTTCGAAGACAACAAACTCAATGGTCCTAAATTAAAAAGAATAGTTTCAAAGACAATAAGCTCAATAGCCTTAAACTAAAAGGAATAGTTTCAAATAATTTTGAATGTCAAAGAAAGTTAAAATTCGACAAACTTTCTTAAAAAATGTAATATAAAAAGGTTTAAATTAAATGATAAATTTGCTTCAAATAAAATTTTAAAAATATGATTGAAATTTTGGTAAAATTGAAGGCACCAAATATGTCTATATTTTTCTAACAAAAAGTTGAATTAATGCAATTAATTTGGGAGATGACGGAAGCCTTACTAGCAAAACCAATAAAATATCAACCAAATATCGGAACCATTTTTTATTTATATCATTTTGAACCAAAGGCAAGATTATCTTGAGGAGTGAAAAACAAAGCCACTTAAAAAATTACCAGCACTGATTAAAAAATTACAAGCACTGATTTTAGCTCGTGAGAATGGTCCAGTTTTGGACCATGCAAGCAGGCTCGTCTCTTATGTCATCATTTCATTGTTCCTTGCGTTTAGGGAGTGAGGACCCCCCGGAGGTCAACGGCCTGGGCTCTTTTTACAACATCCACTATAAAGTGGATTCATGAGTGGGTTAGCTTTGGGGACCAGCACACCCTGTTAATTTCACCGATTGATGAATTTGAAGAATTTTGGGTCCACCCCAGGATATATAGTTTTGTGAGCAACCCAATTATCGGGAAATGTTAACAATAAATTAAATGTTAAATACATATTTATAATTAATTCAATTAAATATTTTATTTTTATTTTTAATATTATAATAAATAATAATATATTAAATATTTTATTAAAATAAAATAAAATAAAATATTAAATATGATTTTATTATTTATTATAGTACTAAAAATAGAAATAAAATATTAAATATAATTAATTGAAAATATATGTTTAATGCTTAATAATAATTCTGAAAATTATTGCCAGCATTTACCTTACAAAAATGGTAATTGGGTTGCTCACAAAATTATATATCCTGAGGTGGACTCAAATTCTTCAAACTCTTGAATCAGGGGAATTAATAGTCTGTGCTGGTCCACAAAACAAAACCAACCTATTCATGAATCCACTCTATAGTGGATATTGTGAAAAGAGCCAACAAGGAGTTACATCAGTGGTAGTTACGCTGTTTTTGAATGAATTTTATTCGTTAATGGAGAGAAGATTTGAATTTTGAAAATAATTTTTATTAAAACATGAAGATTTTGTTAATCATTTAATTCTAAAATATTTTATTTTCTTTTATTTTTTTTCTCTTTTTTTGTCAGATAATAAATGAGGAAATCATTTCAGAATCAAAGTATTAATAAATTTTTCCTTTTTTTATGAAAATTATCTTTAAAATTCAAAATTCTATTATTGGATCAATAAAATTTAAAATTAATATACTTTCTACTAATTTTGCTCCTTGTTTGTTACCTTCTCTCCTTTCTGTAACCCCCACCCTCGCTCCCTCCAACATATAAGAGATTTTAAAGGAACACTAGTTGTAGGGGTGGCCCGGCCTTGAGTCGGTTTTTTTTTTTTTTTTTCAATTGTGTGATAGAATAACCTATTTCTTTACTTCATACGTATTTATTAATTAATGTATATAAGTAATATGTTACTTCTTTATTTTATATAAATAAATAAAATTTTTCTATAAAATATGTCTTTTGGCAAAATAAACTAAAACAGGAGTACAATACCGCCAAAAAAAAAAAACAGTAAAATAGGTTTGTATCAAATGATACGACCTTCATTAAATCACACTGTAAAGCCCGCATAACAGGTTGCTTTTGACCAATAATCTGTTTTATATGTGAAATTCCTTTATTACGGTTGGAAAGATAGAATCTACGGAGAAGGAAAATCTATGAGAAAGAGGGAATTACTTTTGGCTCTAATCCCAAACAGGGAAATGTCTTCGTCTCTAATCCCATGTTTGGTTAAAGGGGAAAAAAGTTTGAAATTTAAATTTTTTTTGTTTGATTTAAAAGAAAATGTAGGGAAGAAAAAATAAATTTATGTTGTTTTTATACATTAAGATTTTAAAATTTTGTTCTCTTCTCATTTTTTTAATTAAAATTTATATTTTTTTTCTTTCCTTTCACCTTTTACTATCCCAAACAATGCATAAGTTAATATAAGATTTGAGTATTATATTTTATATTTTGATAAATAAAATATCATGATATTATAAATAAACAAATATTAAAATTAAAGAGATAATTTTTTATTTAGTGATAAAGATATATTAAAGATATTTTAATTGAGTTGCTCACAAAGTTATATTTACTGAGGTGGACTCAAATTCTTCAGAGTCTTGAATCAGCGAAATTAATAGTGTGTGCTGGTCCACAAAACCAACCTATTCATAAATCCACTCTATAGGGGATATTGTGAAAACTGAAAAGGGCCAACAACGAGTCACATCAGTGGTAGTTAGGCTGTTTTCGAATGAATTTTATTTGTTAGTGGAATAGAAGATTTGAATTTTGAAAATAATTTTTATTAGAGAATGAAAATTTTATTAATAATTTAATTCTAAAATAATATCTTTTCTTTTATTTTTTTCTCTTTTTTAGTGAGATAATAAATAAGGAAATCAATTAAGAATAAAAGTATTAATAAAATTTCCTTTTTTTTTTATAAATATTATCTTTGAAATTCAAAATTCTATTATTGGATCAATAAAATTCAAAATTAATATAATTTCTATTAATTTTTATCTTTGAAATTCAAATATCTATATTTTGATAAATAAAATTTAAAATTAATATACTTTTACTAATTTAGCTCCTTGTTTGTTATCTTCTCTCCTTCTTTTAACCCCCCCGGCCCCGCTCCTCCAACATATATATCATAAGAGATTTCAAAGAAGCACTAGTTGTAGGGGTAGCCCGGCTTTAACTGTGTTTTTTTCTCAATAGTGTGATAGAATAATCTATTTCTTTACCTCATACATATTTATCAATTAATATATAAATAATGTGTTACTCCTTTACTTTATATAAATAAATAATTTTTTTTTACAAAATATGTCTTTTGGCAAAGTAAACTGAAATAAGAGTAAAATATTGCCAAAAAAAAAAGAGTAAAATAGGTTTGTAACAAATGATATGACCTTAAATCACACTGTAAAGCGCCTTCATAACAGGTTGCTTTTGACCAATAATCTGTTTTATACGTGAAATTCCTTTGCTACGATTGGAAAGATAGAATCTAAGGAGAAGGAAACCCTACGAAAAAGAGGGAATTACCTTTGGCTCTAATCCCATACAGGGAAATATTTTCGTGTCCAATCCCATGTTTGGCTAAAAGGGAAAAAAAGTTTAAAATTTAAATTTTTTTGTTTGATTTAAAAGAAAATGCAGGGTAGAAAAAAAATAAATTTATGTTGTTTTTATACATTAAGATTTTAAAATTTTCTTCTCTTCTCATTCTCTTTTCTAATTAAAATTTATATATTTTTTTCCTTCTATTTTTTACGATCCCAAATAAAGCATAAATTAATATGAAATTTGAATCTTATATTTTATATTTTGATAAATAAAATATCATGATATTATAAATAAATAAATATTAAAATTAAAGATATAATTTTTTATTGAAATAAAAGGAATAGTAGGAAATATATTTTAAAGATATTTTTAAAGATAAAAAGAGAAGGGATTCATAGAACGAAAAGTGGCTACTCTTAGCATTTAATTCCTTTGTTAATTTCACCGATTGATGAGTTTGAAGAATTTTGGGTCCATCCCAGGATATATAGTTTTGTGAGCAACCCAATTATCGGGAAATGTTAACAATAATTTTGGAGTTGTTATTAAATGTTAAATACATATTTATAATTAATTAAATTAAAATATTTTATTTTTATTTTTAATACTATAATAAATGATAATGTATTAAATATTTTATTAAAATAGAAATAAAATATTAAATATAATTTTAGCGATAATTAGTTTACTAAAAATAAAAACAAAATATTTAATTTAATTAATTGAAAATACATATTTAATACTTAATAATAATTTTGAAAATTATTGCTAGCATTTACCTTACAAAAATGAAAATTGGGTTGCTTACAAAAAAATATATCATATATCCTAGGGTGGATTCAAATTCTTCAAACTTTTGAATCAAGGAAATTAATAAGTTGTTTGGTTTGCCTTAATAGCATGAAAGTTCTATTTCCTGAAAAATAGAAAATTGATGAATTATTTGGTTGACCATTATCTCACAAATTACAAGAAATAAAACTTCCTAAAAAGTTTTATTTCTCACAAAATATAGAAAATCACTTACCCATATCTCCCTAAGTAAATTTTTTTTTAAGTTATTTATAGATATAATGATAAAATTATCCTCTAATAATAATTAAAATTTATTACTTTATATTATAATAATATTAGTGATATAATAATTATTTTACTAATACTTCATAGGATATTCAAAGTTAAATCAAATAAAATATAAATAATTATTTTTTAAAAATATTATTTTTATATATCAATCAAATAACTTTAAATATTTTTTAAAAAATTTATATAAATAATTATTTTTTAAAAAAATTTAATTTTATATAAGATGTTACTTCTAGGTGCAACGCAAACGGTTCCTAATAATCTGTGCTGGTCCGCAAACAAAACCAACCTATTCATGAATCCACTCTATAGTGAATATTGTGAAAAGAGCCTACGAGGGGTTACATCAATGGCAGCTACGCTATTTTTGAATGAATTTTATTCATTAATGAATAAAAGATTTGAATTTTGAAAATAATTTTTTTAAAAGATGAAAATTTTATTAGTAATTTAATTATAAAATAATTTTTTTATTTTTCCTTTTTTCTGAGATAATAAATAAGGAAATTATTTCAAATCAAAGCATTAATTTTTCTTTTTTTATAAAAATTATCTTTGAAATTCAAATCTCTATATATGGATAAATAAAATTAAAAATTAATATACTTTCTATTAATTTTTATCTGTGAAATTCAAATATTCTCTTATAATGATAAATAAAATTTAAAATTAGTATGCTTTCTAGTAATTTAGCTCCTTGTTTGTTATCTTCTATCCTTTCTTTAACCCCCCCCCCCCGGCCCCGGCCCCTCCAACATATAAATCATAAGAGATTTTAAAGGAGCACTAGTTGTAGGAATGGCCCGGCTTTAACTGTTTTTTTTTCTCAATTGTGTGATAGAATAATCTGTTTCTTTACCTCATACATAATTATTTATTAATATATAAATAATGTGTTACTCCTTTATTTTATATAAATAAATAATTTTTTTACAAAATATGTCTTTGGCAAAATAAACTGAAATAGGAGTAAAATATTGCCAAAAAAAGAAAAAAAAAAGAGTAAAATAGGTTTTTAGCAAATGGTATGACCTTAAATCACACTGTAAAGCCCTCATAAGAGGTTGCTTTTGACCAATAATCTGTTTTATATGTGAAATTCCCTTCCTCCGATTGGAAAGATAGAATCTGAGGAGAAGGAAACCCGACGAAAAAGAGGGAATTACTTTTGGCTCTAATCCCATACAGGGAAATATTTTCGTGTCTAATCCCATGTTTGGCTAAAAGGGAAAAAAAAGTTTAAAATTTAAATTTCTTTGTTCGATTTAAAAGAAAATGCAGGGAAGAAAAAAATAAATTTATTTTTTTTATACATTAAGATTTTAAAATGTTCTTCTCTTTTCTAATTAAAATTTATATTTTTTTTGTTCCATTTTTTACGATCCCAAATAAAGCATAAATTAATATGAAATTTGAGTCTTATATTTTATATTTTGATAAATAAAATATCATGATATTATAAATAAATAAATATTAAAATTGAAGAGATAATTTTTTATTGAAATAAAAGAAATAGTAGTAAAGATATTTTAAAGATATTTTCAAAGATAAAAAGAGAAGGGATTCATAGAACGAAAAGTGGCTACTCTTAGCATTTAATTCCTGAAATTAAATCTTCTTATATTTTTAAGAATATTTTGAGAAGATATATGATTCTTATGTTTGATTTAAATTGTAAGAAAAATATTTTTAGGAGTACTCATTTTTTTTCGGGTAAGATATCAAATGAAAGAATTAAAGTATTAATTTTTTTTGGATAGTTTCCTATCTGATGTCTCACCAAATAAGAAATCTGAATATTTTTACAAATATTTTTTAAACTTTGAATCAAATATAAAAATTTTATATTTTTTTAAAGATGTAAGAAAAAATTGCGAATAAAATTCATTGGCAACTCTGGTGATTCATTTTATATATAAAATATATTTCACACTTTATAGGGCTCAGGTCGAGGAAATCAAGCCATATCAAAAGTTATCCCATTTTTCTCCTTTATGAAAAGTTTTTCCATTAATAAATAATCGTAAGAAAAGTTTTTCCTTTATGAAAGCTAGCATTCACACAATCTCAGAAAGCTATGACACATGCAATAACAAAGGAATTATAACAATTTTGTTTTCTCGTACGAGGTATCCCACTTAATTGGTGGAAGGTTAATCTTCTAAGATATTGTTGAACATCAAAATTCTCCGAATGAAATTTCTTCATACACAAAATTTAAATTAAACTTAGGATATTTTACTTAAGATATCCGAATCCGAATCCCTTTTATTTAGACCAATATATTTATTATTGAATCATTACAATATATTTTTATTTTTTTATCTGCTTTAAACATTTGAAAATAGATAATTTACAAAAAAAATTATCCTATAAGCTGTCTTTATACAACTTATGTAAATTAATCTGATCCGAAATTTACTTGTTAATAATAATAATAATAATAATAATAATAATAATAATAATAATAATAATAATAATAATAATAATAATAAAGTGACTGCCTTAATCTCTATAAGTCGTGCAGATATAATCCATAAAAGTTCCTAGAATATCTTAAGAACTTTAGCTTTTGGCGATAACGGAACTTTGAGCAGAAATAATCTTCTTTAAAAGAAAAATAGATAGGAACCTGATTCTGAATTGCAAGATGAGTAAACATAATACAGATTTATAATATTAAATAGCCCACAATGGGGAAGTCAAATGATGCATTAATTAATTACATTTTGGAATAATTTTTGAAGACAGTTGTATCAAAGACTTTGAGGAAAAATCGAGTTCTTGGGATATCAAGCTTTGACTGTAAAATGGTGCCAAGTGTCGCAATCAGATTCCTCTTCACTTCCTTATTAATGCCACCCATTGCAACTATCTCTGCATATGCAGCCGGTTCTTTGTTTCCCTCAAATTGTATTGGCACCGATCCCTTCAGTATTACCATTACAAACTGCAATAAATATATAAATAAATAAGATAAAATTTTCTTTTTTAAATTATAAATAATTTTTCTTGCACTTCTCAATATTTATTCATCTCTCACTCTTTTTACTATATTAACAAAAAAGGCTAATTTAACTAATTTTTTTATAAGTCAAAAGACTTTTTTTTTCCTAATAGAAAAAGAAAAGAATGAGGAAGAAGCGAAAAAGGAAAAGTGCAAGTTGCTTTGCTCAAAATTTATAAGGTGGGGAGCTCCACCTCAGAGGTGAAACGTTTTTATTATTAAATTACTTATAATTTATATGATAAGATTTGTGTTTTTTTATTTTAAATAATTTATTTTGAAATTTAAAAAAATAATTCAATAATAAAAACATTAATTCTCATAAGATGTGGAGCTTTTCGTAAAACTACCTAAATTTTCATATTGTCTCACTTAACATGCATATGAAGACTAATTTATTCAATTAAAAAAGTGGATATTGTTATTTTTCACAAAATAATGTGAAGATTAACTATTCTCGTATTTTTATTTATTTTATTTCTGTGAAATATTGATTTATTTAAGAGATGAAATTGAACAAACTAATTTTTATGCAAATATTAATTAAAGGATAAAATTTCATAAATTAATATTTCACAATAATAAAATTGATAAAAATATTTTACATAGATAAAATTTTTTTAAAAAAAGTAAAACTTACAAAAATAAAAGAGAGGATTCACTTGATAAATAAATAAAGACAATTCAGAAGTCCCATTCAGATTACATATTAAGAGGATATGGATATCTACTTAAATAATGACATGTCTATGGCATTATTATCACCATTAATTTGTGACGTACTACTTTTTATAATCTGATGTTTTAATTGCATTAAAAAAATTATATATTATTGACTTAGATACTGAAATTTACGTCATAGTTTTCAAGTTGTCAAAATAAAAAAATATGTATAATGTTTAGATATTTAATACACAGTATGATTAGAGATTTTTCCTTTTTGAGAATCCATTTCGTTTGACATTAATTTTATAATAAAAAATAATGTTACTTTTACGATTTTATTTTAAAATTACTTTTACATATACACACAAGATAAAATCAGATTAAATTAAACTAGTCACATTTATTTTAAAGTAAATAGAAATAATCAACTATTGTACAAATTAGTGAATTTTAAGGTAAAGTAATGATAAATGACTAATAGATTAATCACTTTAGAAGTAAAAAGAAGTTAATTATTAATTTGATTGATTATATATGAATTTTATAAAAGTCATATGTGTTTAAAATTAAATTTTTAGTTTTTATGATATTAATAATAATATCAAACTTTTTTATTCTGTGAAAATAAAGTTACGTTATATTTGAAAAATATAAGTATTTCCGTATTGAATAATAGACTGTGGTGGTGGGCGTTCTTTTGGTACATTAACACACAAGGATAAGGATGTCGATTTTTTTTATTATTCATCACAGTTAATTAATTTTATAAATATTAAAAATAAAGATAAAAATATGATAAAATAAATATATTAAAATATTTTAAGAAATATAATAAATTATTTATTAATAAAATAAAAGAATAAAATTTAAAAATATTTAATATTTTGTTGAAATTATAAAATAAAAAATAAAAATTAATTTTTTAAATACGGTAAATAGGAAAGAATGAAAAGAATATTTTAACCCTCATGAAGTGCAAGATGCTTCCACTTTTCCTTTTCCACCTTATCTCTGCTTTCACATCTGACAAAGAAAGGGAAAGGAAAGTGAAAGAATACTAACAAATTTCCTACAATATCTTCTATGATAAATACAAATTAATTATGTTCATCTTTTTTGAAAAATTTAATTTAATTATATTTATATTTTATATTTTTAAAAATATTTATCTATCTTTATTATTTTCAAGAGTGAAAAAAGTTAGTGTACATAAGATGATAGTTCGAGCACACTTTTAAAAATAAGAAGAGTATAAGTCATTTCTTTCACATGAAAAAGTAAATTTTTGGAAAAGTTGAATATTTTAAAAAGTAATTTTAAAAGTAAATTTTTTTAAATTTGCTCAAAATTATTTAGTTGTTACGGAAAAAATAATAATTTTTAAGAAATAATTTTGTATGCTTTATTTAGTTCAACTATAAAATTTTTAAGAAGTATTAATGACATAATTATTGTATTCTTAATATTATTATAAAATAACTTAATAAATTTTAATTACTATTAATTAAATTTAATGAAAATAATTTTATTTTTATATCTCCATAAAGAATATAAAAATAAAACTAAATTAAAAGGAAGGTGGATAAGCAAATTTTTTTTAATGTTTTTATGTTTTATTAGATAAGAACCAACCAAGTACTACACTCCTTTTTTATTTCTCTAAAAATTAAAATTTTAATATTGTGAATCAAATGGGCTTCAGATTATGAGAAAAAAATATGAGCGTAATTTACACAGTGTAAATTCGTGTTGACGCTATCATCAATAATATTTTAATTGCCCATTTCATTTTTTTAATGTGGTAATCTGTCTTTCTAGTTTTGTATCTATACATGAAAAAGGACAAATATCTTGCACTAAATAAATTTGGTAATTAGCTTCCAAACTTGACCTCTTTTTTTTAAGGCCAACCTGCCAAGTTGTGTTAATCGATAATGCTAAAATTACGGCGTACTGCTTTCAGCAGATGATCAAACAAAGCAACAGACAAGACAATTAGACCCTATTGTTTGCCTGCAGAACTATCAAGAAAACATGCATGTTTGAACATCGAAGGCAAAATTTTTCTCAAATTCAAACTTGATGGCTTAATTTGCTCCTGTTTTTATCGCTCCTAGCAGAAAAGGAAAAAGCAATTCACATATTGATTGAGTATATTTTTAATTACCATTATATACTTAAAAAAAATCACCCATTAGAGAATTATATTTAAATTTACAATAAAATTAGAGTTTAAATTTGATTCATTATTAGTGTAAAATATTTTATATTATTAATGAATGAAAAAAATTTATCATTAGAAAACTAATAATAATTAAAAATTTAATGTATTATTAATATAAATTAATTTAAAATATTTATATTGTCAATAAATATAAGTATAATGCGTTATTAAGAAAAAGCAACAGTAATAAAATTTTTTATCGAGTGTGGTCAGATTTAAATACTTTTATTAATGTGACAATTATAGCAAGTCCTTGTTCACAAGCTACAGAGAAGAATATGATATGAAACTCTTCCCAGGGAAGAAAATATCATGAAAGTCAACAACCCCAAAAAAGATTCAGTAAGAACAAATTGGATCAACCGGATAAGGAGTGGAAATTAAGGTGAAAATTAAACAATGAAGAGAGAGAGACAGAGATAGAGACAGGGAGGGAGGGAGGGAGGGGGAGAGAGAGAGAGAGAGAGGAAGGCATACTCTTTCAGGTTTTCCGATGATAGCGGAGACAGCGGCGGTGGCTTCGGAAAAGATGGGATCGGTGTTAACTCCGTCCAAGTTAACGTTGGTGGAGATGTAAAGGCAAGGCATCTTATCTTATCTTCTTCGAAAAACTCTCTCTCTCTCTCTCTCTCTCTTGTTTTTGATATGGGAACCAAGCCAAGAGGGTGAAGCCCGCTCTTTCAAGTTCCAACTGCATAGCAACTTCAACTTCACATTATATATAAGCAAGATAATGTATTTACTCTTTAAATAATGACAGAAAAGTAGAAAAAGGAAGAAAGAGAGAATTTGATTTTTGATATCTTTATTACACACATGGCAATTATGGTCTACTCGGTCAGAAATATGATTTCTTTTGAATTATGGAGTATTTTTCAAGAAGTAATTTATTATATAAATTTGTTATAAATGTTCAAAATTATTTAGGTGATAGTAAAAAAATAATATATTTTAAAAAATAATTATAGTACTTCATTAACATAATAATATATTAGTATGCCATTAAATTAAATTGCATATTAAATTTTTTTTTTAAAAGTTAAATTTTTCACACTATAAAATAATATATTAATGACTAGATTTGATGATATATCAGTATATTACTACGTCAGTGATGCATTATACTCATTTCTTCAACTTTGAACTTCCTTTAAAATATAATAAAATAATTATTGGATCCTTAATATTATTATAATATAAATTAATAAATTTTATTTATCATTAATTAAATTTAACAAAAATAATTTTATTTTTATGTTAATGAAAAGTACATAAAGTACAATTTACCAATAATTTGTTAAGTAAACAACTTTTCATGCTTTATATTAAATAAAATTTATTGGGAAGTTTTATTTTTTTAATTTATTAAATAATATCCAACCAAATAACTTGCTTATTGTTTAAGAAATAGAAATTCTTGTATTATTATAATCAATTAAATGACTCTTAAAACAATAAATTTGGTATCTTAGTGGTATAATAATACTTGCTGTTGACTTAACAATTTCATTTTTTATTATGTTTAGAGTTTGAATCCAAAATTTTACGTGGATGCATTAAGTACAGGACCATTCGTGTCATTTTAAAAATAATAATAATAAAATATTATTGCGCAATCGCATAATTTTCAACAGTATGGCTCATGAAGTCAATCTTTGAATTTCAGAATTTCTCGTGGCTGACGCATAAAATTATATATCATATACGTAAAAAAATCATCGTTCCTTTCTATTGGAGGGGCCGCTTCGATAAATCTAATAATGTCACTACGTTCCCGTATCTTCTGTGCAATCATTTAAGTTGTATATCATTTCTCTAGCTTTGTATCTAAATGAAGCATTTAGTAAATATTAAAAATTTTAAAATTTTGTATTCAAAATGAATAATTTTATCTAATTCTCATAATGAGGAATGAAGTTAATATAATATTTAAAAAATAAATATGAAATATATAAAATGATATTTATTTTAATTAAATTTAAAATGTCAAATTTACTAATTTAAATTTTTTATTTATAATACTTAAATAATTCATAAGTCTTATTTATTTATTGTTAAATAAAATATTTTAACCTATAAAACTTAAATTTCTTGATAATAGAATTACCAACTTCAATTTTCAAATTCAGACATAACATAACATTTTTCTAAGTCTTCTTATGTTATTTTCGATAGCAATATTTTATGAAATAAAAAGAGAATTCGAAATTAAATTTTAGGTGAAAAATAAGGAATGTTATTAAATATAAAATAGTAAAAATAAATTTAGGACAATTCTGCGGAACAAGTGCCACTTTGTGTTGTATGTCATACAATAGAAAATCTTGACCATTAGATTATTACCCGTAAAATCCAAACCTTTAAATGAAAACAATTGGAAACTTGATGAGTCAGCTTTTTTTGTTTGGTTTTGTTTTTGTACTATTTTATTTAGATACCCCTTCAAATTAAGCATGCGCTTGGAATGGGGGGAAAGCAAATGGGCAAGGGACATTGGGGTGAAAAGGTGAATTTCATCTATTTGGTTGCTAGGTGAAAATCAACGAGAGCATAAATGTGGGTGAAAAATCTTGTGGGGTTCACAATAAAAATTTCCCCTCAGAAATGAAGGGTAATTCAGGGTGAAATAGGTCTTCTTTCTTTCTTTCCATTGTTACCCTTTATCCAGAACTCCTCCACTGTGCACAGAACCCTCCCTTGCTGAAGTCGCCTCTCTTTGCTGATCCCTCCCTATTTCCGTTCTCTCTCATCAAGCAAACCCACTCTCCTCTTCTCTCTCTCCACAGCTGTATTTTCTTGATCTGAGGATGAAGAAGTCATTTGCAAAACCTATTGTCAAGGTCACTTGCCATGATTCTGCAACCACCATCCAAGGCCACTTCCCATGAATCTGCAACCGTCGACGTCCACCGTAACTCCACAAGTATGAATATTGCTCAATTTGCTACATTGTTGCATTTGGCATTGTCTAATGTTATTGTTATTGGTTTGTTGTTGCTGTTTGCTTGGACAAATGGGGCGTTGTCTGCAGCTAGATGAAGTTGGCCATCCGTGGTGGGAAGTCAGCCACTAGATCAAGATCAGCCTAAGCATTACCAAGTGAACAATAAGTGTATAATAGTTATTTGATTCAATCCCATTTTCTTACTTCCTAATTTTCATCCATTACAAATAAAAAAATTTCTTTTATTCTTATTTTCACTCATTCCAAATACTATAAAGAAAAATTCCTTCACCTTTCATCGCCATTTACCTCTCCCTCCAATTTTAGCTCTAGTCAAACAAAGTATAACTAATAAGTTCTTCCACCATTCATCTTTTGTCTTTTCTAAGATAGTTTGGTTGTTTAAAAAATTAAAAAGAAAAAATATACAAAATAAATAATATACAAAATGATATCTTATATTTGAATTTGAAAGTTAGAAAATTACAAATCATCATCTTATCAAGAAAAAAAATTACGTGGTTAAGTCGATCTTTTCTAAATCAATTTAAAAACTATTTTTTTTGTTGAACGTATTATAATTCTAAAAAACATAATTGCAGGGTACAATTATCATTAATATAATTTTATATTTTAAAATTACCATATAATCAATCAATTAATTATATGTCATGTTAAATATATCCTTTTTAATGAATATAAGTAAGTGATCAATTAATTTGCTCTTTTTTACAATCTTCGTTAAATGTGATTTTCTTTGTTTATCTTTGATGCAACCTATAAGTTAAATTTATAATTTGTTGAATTGATAAATAAATTATAGGTTAGTTTTAATTAGTATTTAGCATAATAGGTTATTTGAAAAAAAATTATCTTTGCTTATTTTGTTTGATTTAAAAATAAATATGAATTAATTTAAATTATATATTTATTTATATTAACATATTATTTTATATTTTTCAACAAATTGAATAACTATTATTATTAAATACTTCTAATACAAATAGTTAACTTACCAGATATTAATTATAAATTTTTAATTTTTAATTATTAACTAATTTATCAGTTATTCATACCAAACAAAATCATATTATAATCACATGTAAAATTAAAGCTACACAATTAAAAACTTACAGAATTAGTCTTATAACTAAATTCCATTAATTTTGAATGTATTGGCTATATATGTTATTTTAACTAATTTTTTTAATGATCATAACAAAATATAAGGAAAAAAATACTAAATCCAATGAATATCAAATTGGTATTAAAAGTTTTTTTTTATATAGATTAAGTATCAATTTCATATCCAAATTGGTAATGAAAAAATTTTTATATTAATTTAGTATTAAAAAATGGTGAACGTCAAATTAATATCAAAATTTTAAAATTAATATTACATTGATATTTGCAAAAATCTTATCTAATGTCTACCAAAATTTTAAGGAATAATTTGATTTAATATTTAATTTTGTATGTGCATATCTAACGATTTAATTACTTCTATTAAAAAAAATTTAATTAATAATTTAATAATTTTTTTATAATTAATTTATGTAAACTGGCTATACTTGTTTCTATTTGATTTACTATGGATTAAATATACTTTGTAGATTTTAGACTTAACTTATCTTCCCAAATATTTTTTTTTTCTTTGTCTTCGCTTATAGTTTTTTCCTCTCACAATTTCCCATGATATCCTTTTCCTTCGCCTCCAGAAGCCTCTTGAAACTCTTACCCACAAAGACTTCATCTCTTTTTTTTCTTCCCCGTTCCTTGCCACCATGTCGGACGTTTGATAAATTAAGGCAATTGCATAGTAAAAAAATATTAAAATTATAATTTTTTATATAGTGCTTAGCAATATACCTTTTAATTTGGATTATAAAAAAATATTTGCAAGTAAAATATTTTAAAAATATATATTAATATAAAAATTAATGTTGTCTTTACGGTAAAGTCAAACTATAAAAAAATTGTAACAAAATGCTCACATAGCATTATGATTAAAAAAAATCCATCTTTTATTCAAATTGAAAGAATTCATTTTTATGTAAATATAAAAATTTATGAGATTACAAATTTTTTTCTTTCAAAAATATTATATGCACCAAAAATAAAATTTAAAATCAAATTTTAAATACAAATCAATAATTGTTACTATATCAAGAATGGTGGGACAAATTTGTAAATCTTAATTTAATGGAATAAAAGATTTGAAACCCAATTTTAGATTTTATTTTTAGAATTTATAATATTTTTATTTTTCTTTTATCTCTTTCAATTTTTTTCCTGCAATGTCTAAAATAATATATAATAATAGCAAATTCCCTTTTTATGGCTTTTCTTACTTTATGAAAATATGGTGGGAATTTTTTTATGTAACTTTTCTTGCTTTTTGTTAATGATTTTTCCTGTAATACAATTAAGTCTGTGGAAGACTGCTTGTCAGCATTTTTTTGTTAAATATTAAAATTTAAAAATAATAATATATAAATAATTGAATTCTTTTTATATGCATCTTTTCTAAAAACGCTAATTACAAGGTTAATGTTTGTAGTTTAATGTGAATAATTATACAAATTAATTATTCTTTTTAATTTAACAACGACGAAAAAATTTAAATGTATCTTTAGTTTACATGTTTTATATAAAAATTCTTTAAAAATAAGTTAAAGGAGTTCCGTGGTTTGGTTTTTTTGCTTTGGGTCACATCATAAAAATGAAAGAACCAAGCAGCTTGAGGTCTTTTAAGCAATTTTTCCTATCCCGTGGCGTCAACCGGGATGAAGAAAAATACAGTACACGTGTCCAAAATCAGAGCCCTCATTTAATGTTGTATGCTATACAACAAACTTCAATTTGTACCATAAAAACCTCCATAAATTTATTTTGTTTAATGCAATTGATATAAAGTATTCAGAACTTCATTTTAAAATTTATTTTTCGTACTTTTAGTATTTTTCTATTTTTAAATAGACTTTCCTCCAAAACTCCACCTCTCTCGTCAGTAAAGCGTCCACGTGTTGCCTTTTTTAGAATTATTAGAACAACCAATTTGCAGACTTAAATGAACAAATGTGTAAATAATATAAAATATTTGGTTATGCTTAAAATGGTAATCATATTATAATTAGATTTAATTGAGAGACACATAAATATGTGTGAATGTCTTGTTTTATGGGTTCAGCTTTGATAATGTTATAAAGAATTTTACCGTTATTTTTACTGTTTGATTATATTTAATGTATTGAATTTTATGTTGTTGATCTTAATTTATTTATTTTGAGATTTAAAATTAAAAAAAAATCTAATAATAAAATACTCAACTTTCCTATATTATTATCCTCCTTTTTTAGTGATAAAGCTGGTCACAATAAAAAAGGAAAGAAATTTGTTTTGAGTCTTAAATCTCCCTTTAACTAATTGTTCTATGAGCTTCGGTTTTTAAGTCTTCTATAATAAGTAAGTTGATCTAATTTTATCCATTAGAAAAAAAAAAAAGTCTCAAATTTCATCTTTATATATTTGTAACTGCTATTGAAATACAAGGATTGAATTACATATCAGGAAATGGGAGTCGTCCAACTCCTTTTTTCCATTCAAACTCTGTTTTTTCTTTTACAAAATTACATAAGTCTCAGACACGAGATTATTCATGCTTACGATTAATTCTTCTATAATTCGTTTTCTATTTGATTTATTTGCATAAATATATTGTTTAGTATGATGAATATGATTCATCCATTGGCTTTTAATTTTTTCTTTTGTTTTAATTTTTAACAATGGTATTAAAGCCAAATTCTACCTTATTATATGTTTATGGTTTGTGCAAATTTTATTGAAATGTTTTTTGATTCCAAAACATAGAAAGGCTACGAGAATTTATCATAATTTTCATAAACCAACATAAATTCATTTGTATTTTTTATATGAATCAATTCCAATTAGTTTTTTATTTGTTTTGCACAAATTAATTGGTTGATAAATGTATAATTTTCTAATTTTTGGGTTGAAACGTCAAATTTTCGAACTTTATGATTTTCCGAAAGATAATTATAAAATTGAATCAAGTTCATGATAAATTTCATCAAATTGATTTAATTTTTTATCTCAAAATAATAATTTTAAAGTAGTCTACATATTAATATGATTAATTTTAGATTGTACAACAATTTCAAACAATAAATTTGGAGAAAATACTAAAGTTTAGATTAGGAAATTTCGGACTCGAATTGAATCATTTGGAGTTCCACATTTCACATTTATAATTTACCGAAAGATTGAAGAGAATAATCTTGTTCATAAAATTAGTCTCGTGTAAATGTCTTATGGTGTAAATGTCTTAAATCTTACAATGATATTTTGTTGAAAGTGAAAAAGATAATAAGGGGAGATGATTTTGTATTACTCTTTGAAAAATAAACTATACAAAATTTGTAATTTTTATAAATAATCCCACAATTAAAATTTCTAAAATTTGTCACTTCATAAAAGGTTTGCTTATATACCTCATACATTTTAGGTTTTGTTTCAATAAAGGATTTGACATTTTTTTAGGCCTTGTTAAGCAATTAATGGATTATATTAGCAATTAATTGATTAAATTAAGTATTCGGTAATAGTTGATTGTATTAATTATTTTGACTAATGGATAGCATTAATTATTTATATAAAGGTATTTACTAAAATTTGCCATTTATTATTAATTATTTATATATAAAATGATATATAAAAAAATGTACATTAAAAGAGATAATGCAAATATGCCCTTCAAGACTTGAATTTTTCACTTTCATATAAAAAATAAATTGTGTAATGAATTCATTTAATTAATGTTTCTATATTAAAATATTAGTTTATTTAAAATATCTTTATACAAAAGTTAAAATTAAAACATATTATATTATAAATTATATTATTTAATAATTTTTCCGTATAAAAAGTGGACAACCTAAGTGTAGTAGTATTTGATATTATTTTAGGGGTTTTGTTCCATTAACATTATGGGTTCAAATCCTTTAACTTACATATGTGTATTAAATGATTTATCACTTGTGTAATTAAAAAAAATTGGATATATAAAAAGAAAGACATATAATTAAGTAGATAAAATAAAGAGAAATTATGTTTGAACTATAAAATCTTAACAAAATGTTAATTAATGTGTGGTTAATATGAAATATAACTTGAAAATTCATGTCATATAAATATTGGAAAATTTTAAATAAATATATTTTATTTTAATCTTTACTTGTGTTATTAAAGCATAGAATGTGTAATTAACTCACTTAGTTATGTTTTATTTTAAAATTTTAACTTCTTCAAAATATTTATATTAAAAATAATATATAGTGTATTATATTTATACTATTTATCGATATAATCATTTTAATCATAAACAACATGAGTGGATATGTTAGGAAAAGAAATATGCAATGGAGTATATATATATATAAAAGAGGCAGTGTTTACACTATAAAGTTTTAATAAAACTTTGATTAATATGCCAAGAGTCTTTGTCTTAAGTGATGCTCAACATTCTTTAAAAGTTTTATGTCTTCTATTATATTCAAAATTCAATTCTTGGTTCTTATATATATGCATCCAACAATTTAACTACTTCATTTGTCAAAAAAATGAAACTCTGATTAATGTATATTTAATTGGGAATATATCATTTGAAAATTGATATAAAAAAATATTGTCAAACTTCTAATAAAGAAATTTGATTTTCACTTTCAAATATTTTTATTAAAATAAAATGTGTAATTAATTAATTAAATTAATAATTTTAAATTATTTAAAATATTTTTATAATAAAATAATATATATTATATTATATTTATATTATTTGGTAATATTAGTGTGTAAGTTATAATGGATATGTAAAAATAAAAACATTCAATGGAGTAAATAAAAGGAAGAGCAACAATATTTGAGCTGTAAAATCTTGTAAAAATCTTAATTAATATAAATTTTAAATATAAAACTTTAAAATTGAAGTCACTCTAATTTTGACATAATTTAAATAAATAAATTTGAATTCAATTTTTACAATTTTTATTTATAATAAAATATGTAATTAATTCATTTAATTAGCATTTTGTATAATAAAAATTTAACATACTTAAAATTATTTTAATTATAAAAATAAAATAAATAGTCTTATTCTAAAATAAGTAAATTAGTAAGTTATTTTATCTTATTTATATTATTTACAACTCAGACAATATTGCATATATAGAGGATACAAATGTAATTTTATCATACTTGAAAAAGAAATTAATTTGAAAAAAAAGCCTTCTAATATATATATATATATACTTTTAATAAATTTTTACTTCATAAAAATTATATATTGTGAAAAATAACTATAATTTTAAATCAATTAAGTCATATTTAGTAAAATAAATTATCCTAAAAAATTATTGTTATAAAAGTATAATTGAGAAATCATGTCCAAATTTAATAAAATTTTCAAATATTTATTTTATGTTAATAAAAATTGAGTATTTGAACAATTTTACGTATAACACTTACTCATAACTGATTAAGTAATTATATAATATATAATATAATTAAGTATGACTTGCATCTATAAGAGTATTGTACGTACATGATAAAAATATATTAAATTTAAGTGATAATTTTTAGAAAATTGAAATATAAGTCAAAAGTTGACATTCAACTTTACAGTAGTATAGATTTCAAAATAAATTGGATAAAATAACTCATTGATTTAGCTTTTATAATATATATATATATATATATATATATATATATATATATATATATATATATATATATATATATATATATATTCTATCTACTCATATTGTTTACCACTATTGAATAATCTTAATATAAAATAATACATTATTAGTAAAATATTTTAAATAAATTAAATTTTTTATTTAATTAAACTTATTGACTATATTTTAAATTCTTATTACTTTACATTAATACAATGTATTCTTCTAATAAATTATCATATTAGCACATGAAATATAAGATTTTTAAAAATAATCTAATATTAATTTTAAAATTTTAATTAATTTTATACAAAATTAACTAAATTTTGCATAAATAATCTTTTTCAATTAAAATTTTAATTATTTTTTTCAAGTTCTCATATTGGTAATAGTAATATAAGAAAGTTTGCAAATTTATAAAAACTGTGAAAAACTAAAAAAAATGCCGGTTTATAAATTTAGTGAAGAATAGAATTGCGATTGTTGAAATTTCATACAAATTGTTATCCATAACTCTTTAAAATAACAATTTTATAAAGAAAATTAACTTGTATATACATAAAAGAACATTGAACATATGTTATGTACACAAATATAAGAAATAACAATAACAATAATATTAAATTATTGTAAGATTTATGATATTGATATTAAATTAGTATTAAATTTTTTAATATTATAATTTCATATAATATATTTAATTTATGAGTCTTAAAAATAACATATTTTAAATCTATTTTTAAAAATTTATTTATAAAAAGAATATATTAACAATATTGGTCTTATTCGAAAGTTGATATTGGAAAGTTGGTCCCCATAGGTAATTTTAATTAAATTAATTTTTTACTCCTTCAAATTCAATTACCATATTACCAGGTGATATGTTGTTTTATTTAATTACCAGATTACCAGGGCCGGGTGGTCTGTTCGCGGTCCGATTCGTGCGTGCCGACTCGTAAGTGACCGGAACAAGTTGTGCCACATATTTTGCAGGCCATCGACTTATTCGATCTCAAAATGTTTGTGCGTAAATAAATCAATCTATAATTTTTTTTAAATTTTTGAATAATTAAACATTTTTAATTATTTAAAAGTATTGTATATTTATTCATAAATAAATTATAACACATTTAAAATTAATATATAATTTTTAAAAATTACTATAAATATATACTATAAGTTATAAAATATTTATAAACTAAAAATATTATTTAAAAATAATTCATAATATAATCATATATAATTAAAAGAAAGAGATGAATGTAATTTTGTATGAATTAAAATTTTAAATTTATATAAAATTTCAGAAATTAAAAATTAAATAAAAATACAAATCAACCTATATGCAAATTAATCCACACGTATCAGACCGAATTCGATCTACATTTACATTTGAGCAGATTTTAAATTGAAATGAGCAAATTCGTGTGATCCCGAAGAGAAACAGAACGGCCCGCAAACTAAATCATCGAAAAAAAATAATAATTATTGCCTACTTTATTAGAAGCTCGTTTTAAATACGGCTTGGATAGAAAATTGCGGTGGAGACGACAGCAGGCGCATGAGATATTATTGGAAAGTTTTGAAATTAAATACCCACAATGCACGTACAAGAGATGTATGTATCAAATGAGAGCACCAGTTTTATATATATATATATATATATATATATATATATATATATATATATATATATATATATATATATATAGAAATTAGTCTCCTTTATTTGTATATTTAATTATAAAATATTAAATATAAAAAATAAGGTAAAAATACCATATTTTATTTCAATGAGAAAATCACGACCTCTATTAATTTGAAATCATATGTATTTTTTTAATTATAAGCTATACTACTAATATAGCATAATACGTTATTTTCCAATCACAAGATATATAAAAAAGACGACACTCTCTTACTTACATATAGGTAATGAAATTTTTTTTTGACAAAAAATACTTTCTAATAATAAAACAAATGTACTTAAACCATATATTGATGATAGGATTAAACATAAAATTATATTATATGAATTTTTTTAAATAATTATATAACTTTAAGTAATATTTTAATTTAATCATTGATAAAAAAAATTAATAATCGTGATTGTATGAAATTATTTATTTCCCTTGACGAGGAAGAGTTGCCAAAGAAATAGAGTAAAGACTGTGTCGTTATCTATTTAGCAGAATATATATATATATATATATATATATATATATATATATATATATATATATATATATATATATATATATATATATATATATATATATGAATAATAGGTGCAATCCGCACGAGTTAAATGCGCCTTGAAGTCGAGCCGGTTAGCGCCGTTTTAGTTTTCCTCTTCGCTTGAACAATTAGGCAATACAAATATTATGAGAGCTAATTCAAAGTCGCCGGGATAATTGGACACGCAAGCTCTTGATAGGAAGACAACTATAGTTTCGAATTGCGATTCTACTCGTTGCAATTAACAACATTGTAAATATGCTGCTATTGTAAATAAAATTACTAAAAAAATAGATTGGGAAACATAACGTATTATTGGGAGAAGTTACTAACATTGAAAATTTAATATTATTTTATATTACATTTTAATATATCAACATTTTATATTTATGGCATCATGGAACACCAGCTCCTAGAATTAAGAAAGGACTTTTTTTTTGTTTTTAAAAATACTTTTTTGTTTTTTAAAAAAAATAGAAGAAGCTATTTGTCAACCTGTTTTCAAAATTTATTTTTAAGAATTATTTTTTAAATGTATAGCTCAAAAACAGAATAATAGAAATAACTTTTAGTTAGTTTTTTAACTTTTTTTTTCTGAAAGTCAATTTTATAATTAAATGAAATATTTTTATTTACATTGATCCATAAATAATTTTTAAAAATATAAAAATAAAAATACATCTAAATACACCCTAAGTTGCTCATTTATCAAAATATAATAAGAAGAAGTAATATTAAGAATCTCAATATTATAGTAATATTAAATTTTTTTTCATATAACTAATTTTACGTGCAATTTGTGGCTATAAATATCAATTTCAAACCGAATAATGTTACATGCAATTTGTGATTATAAATATAATAATTAGTTTTTTATTTATAAATTTAATGATTATTATATTCCTCAAACCTTATAATCAGTAATTTTTTTGTTTTTGTTATAATTATCTATCATTCCATTTATTTATAATATTAAAAAAAATAAAAAATTGAAGTGAATTACTAAATTTTACCTTAATAATGTTAAATATATTTATTTTTAATTATATTCATTCTTTTTATTATTTATTTTAATACTAAGAGTGCAAAAAAATGTATAATTATAATAAAAATAAAAAATAATAATATTAATTATAAAATTTAAAAAAATCATAAATTATATACTTTCCTAAAACTAAATATTTGTTTGTTTAAAACCATACTCATAACTACCAGGCACCTTATTCATTAACAACCTTACAGCGGTGAATTTGGTGATGAATGAAGTAATGACCCTCATCAAATTTCATGGTACGGTTAGCCGCGAAATGGAAATTTTAGTAAATTTTTATTTATCATAAAAATTATAAGTGCATGTGTGTAGAATTTGTGTGTAATAAGCACACAAAATTTTTAAACTTTATTAATTGAAGTTGCATCAAAATATTCTTATTTAATTTATATAAAAGTTATGCTCTATAGTCCTTTTTCCTTTTTATTTGTTATTTTGAAAAAAAATTATTACTCTTTATTTGTCCTTTTAAGAAATCACAAATATATATATTATCTTTTATCTACTTTTATCATTAGTGGCTTCATAAATGCTCAAATCACTTTGAGTCAAGATTTTAAATAAATATCATCCTCTTATTTACAAATAGTATAAAATACTTTACACTAATAATAGATTAAATTTAAATAATTACGTAATTTCTTTATAATCATATTAAATAAATATTTTAGTTCATTACATGATTTTTTTATACATCATTTTTATATTATATACTTAATAAAAACTAAATTAAATACATGCAAAAAATGACATGATGATGTAATTTTTATTTAAAAAAGTATAAAATTTAATAGATTAATTAATTTGATGGAGATTAATTTTAGATTTTATATAATTTAAAAATTTACTTTCCAGGTTTAAAATTTGATGAAAATAAAAGCCAACCGTCCAAAATTAAAATTAAAAGAGGAATTTAACATTTTTCTCTGTTATTGTACGACCACAAGACAGGGCCGCAGACAATTTCATTTTCCATTTTAGTTTTGCTTCATCTTCTGTTGTTGGTACATCCCCCTTTCTCTCCGGGTGTCATCTTGCACCGTAGCCTCCACTTGCTTGGAAGTGTATATTTTATTTGTGGTGGTAAACTTTATATTGAGTTTATATTTTTATAACTTATAATTTAAATTGTCAAAATTGAAAAATTCATTATTAACTTTATTAACATTTTGACCAATGATAGGGCATGATTGGGGCATAGGGAGTTTTTATTCCTCCAAAATTTTTAAAATTATATATTAGCATTATATAGTTATATAAAAAAAAATTTAGATAAGTTATTTAGCTATCAAGTTTTTAGATAAAGGTTCTATTTATTTTGATGGAAAGTATTTTATTTATTTAATGTAAATATGAATAATTTGGGATTCATTATTATAAACTCATGTATTATTTAAAAAAAATATTATAAGTACCAAAAATAGATTTCAAAATTGAGTTGAGTTCTGAATTTATTATATCTATTAGATTGAGTTTTTATAGATTTCTCTTACAATATTTTATTTAATGATGGCCCTTCATTTCCATTCAAAATCTAATATCTTATTTTCAGTATATATAGTATTTTTTATTTTTTTAACCACAAATGCAAATAGTATGATAGTCCTTTATTAATATACATGTAAATACTCCTTTTGTTTCTTTTTACCTATTACAATTAATCAATTTTACATATATTAAAAATAATTTAATTTGTTTATTCTTAGTAGACTTTCCAAAACTAACCTTTAATCTTTTATTATACCCAAAATTGAAGTTAAAAATAAAAAAATATAATTGAATAAATATATTAATATATTCTAAGAGGGATAATGAAGCATTTATTAGTGAAATAGAAGCATAAAATTGAAAAAAGTATATTTAATACTTCATTAAAATTTTAAAGTAATAGATGAAAAGGAAGAAAAAATTCTTTTAAAATGCAATAGATAAAAAGGAACGGAGGAAAAAATACTTTCTAATATAACAAATAAAGGTCTTATTTAGTAATTAATTATTTAAATTAACAATTAATTAATTAAATTAGTTATTAACTAATAATTGATTTAAATAGTTGATAGCATTGGTTATTTATATAAATATGTTCAATAAAATCAACTTGTTATTATCAATTATTTATATGTAAAATGATATATAAAGATATTGTATATTTTATAATTTATATGAATAATCTTTTACTTGAATAATATTTTAGATTATAATATATTATTTTTCAAAAAATTATATCATTATAATTTATTATACTTATTTAATTTTTGTTTAAAGATGGATAATTATAATTTTCTTATTAAGAAATACTTGTAATATTTTAATAGATATATCAACTATTAAATTTATTTTGTTAGTATTTTTAATATTAAATTTAAAATTATATGTTTATCATTAAAAACATTGATAAATTACACATTTTAAGTATAAAAATATATCTTTCATAAATAATATCATCCTATTGTTAATATGTATTGTTCTTTAATTCAAAAGATATTATTCGAAAAAGGATTAATTTTTCAATAATTTTTCTATTATTTTCCATAAAGTAAAACATATATTCTCTTTTTTTATACAATTTAATAGAAAAGATATGCTTATATTCATATAATTTTTTATTATTATATAAATATTTTAATATAATGTATTATACTTATTTAATTTTTATTTAAAAATAAATAATTATAATTTATTATATATATTATATTTTTCTCTAAATAAATAAATATAATTTTGTATTTTTTATTTATTAAGGATGGAAGGGTAAAAAATTTCATAATTATAGGTAAGAATATCTTTTTTTATACTAAATGCAATTTAGTTATTTTAAAAAGCTACTGATCTCAGCTTTTTAAAAAGGCTGTTTAACGGGTTAATAAATTAACAAAACAACTATTTATCAAACACTGAAGTCAATTGTTGAATTTGTTAAACAGTTAAAGACACTCTAATTTGTTAGAAGTTAACGAAAAAACTGTTTTTCAGATATCTTCAAAGTCAAAAATTCTCAGTTGATTTTGACCACTTAAAAATATTTTCTATAGAAACACAAATAAAATTAGGACACATTTTTCATGTGATTTTTTTCTATCCGTTAAAGTCATCAAATTAAATCAAATCAAGATAAGCAGGGTTTTATGGCCAAACAATTTGGCCGGTGGATTGACATTCCAGAGTAGAACTGAATTTAAAAATTTATTATGCTAAATCTATCATTCAATGTTTATGATTTTATGAGATGTGACTGATACTGGAAATTGCTTAAAAGATTGGTCTGTTTCAAACATGTGGATGAAACCTGAATTCAGTTTCCCATTATCAACAATTTTATTACAGCATTTGATCTTTGACTTTGCTACTGCATCAACTAATTGAGTACAATTGCTTCCACACTGCATTCAAGTTTTTCTTAGCAATACTTATAAACTTGTTGGTCAATCAGCTTACGGCATGATTTTAAGCTACCATGATGTTGAGATTCCAAAAATTGCAGCCACTGCAAAATGAAATTGTGCTCACCGACTAGTTGTGATTTTAGACTGTAATTTAAAAACTATATTCCATGGAATAAGCTGGTGGAAAATGCACCCTTAAAATTTTAAGATGTAAAATAATGTAACTTTCACTATTCTAGATATTAGTAAATAGATGTTAGCCAAAACTAATGCAAGTGTCTATTTTTATTCAATAATATTTTTAAAATTATTTAAAAACTTAAGATAATAAATTATAAATATAACTAATATCTATTTAAATGCAGTGATATTTTTTAAGTTTTTAAAAAACTTAAAATGTTAGTTTTGTGCACAACCAACATTAAAATGTAAAGCTTTTGAAGATTGCTTGTCAATTGTATATATAACCGACATCTAAAGATATTGCAAAAAGTCTATTAAAAAAATATAAAACTTTAACACATTAGTTTTTAACTTAATTGATGCCTAAATATATGACATTTAAGATGTTATAGGAAATCCCAAAAATTTAACATGTTGATTTTACATATAACTATCATTTAAAGGCATTTTAAGCATCTCATTGGAGAAATGTAAAAAGTTTAAACATAGATTTTAGACATAACCGTCGCCTAATGGTATGACAACTATTAACTTACTTTGAAAAGGAAGATATGTAAGATGCCAATTCCTAAAATAATTAACATATAAGGTTATAAGAACGGTGATATTTTTTAAAAATATGAAAAAAAAATGTAGACTTCAATTCTTAAATAAATTAATGTATCTTTTTAACAAAACTTTAGACATTGATTTGTAAATTAACTAGCATTTAAATTCATGGGAATGTGGCATTTTTGAGAATATGAAGAGTTATTAAACGTTAATTCTTCATAAATAACTAATGTATTATCTCCTCGTGAGGCTTTAAATTTTAGTTCATAAAATAATCAATATTTAAAATCATGAAGTCAAGGATATTTTTATTCTATAAATAAAGAGAATTTTATTTTTTTCTATTATCACTCGTCCTTGCACTCTTATTTGTTTCTTTGCTTTGTCTTCATCTAACTTCTACTACAAAATCCTAAATCTCACTCTGTCATTTGCCACATATTAATGAATTATCAATATTTCTTTAACTAATATTGAATATGAAGCAAATGTCTAGGTCTTTAGTTCAAAATATAAGAGTTGCATTTTTTTTGCTTCTATTTGTCAAAATTTTTCCTTTTTCATTTCTTCACTTTTTTACTTAGGTTTTTTAATAGATTTTTGTTTGTCTTTTATTTGTCTAATATTTGACATTGTATCTAAATTTTAGATATCTAATTATGTATTTAATAAAATATTATAATAGAGTCTAAAGTTGACCGAACAATAATGAAGGATAAAAAAACATGAAAAAAAAAGTTTATAAAAATGATTGTTTTTTCATGATTTCAAAATAGCGAATTGAATTCAATTGTTTGCAGACGATAGATCTTAAAAAATTTACATAAAATAAAAAATGGTAGAAATAAATAACTTAGCACAAAATTATGGTTTTTCAATATTTTTAACTAAAACTACATATTTTTTTGCAAAATATCAAATTTAATCAATTTTTATTGTAAATATTTTAACATGAAAATAAAAAAATATATCATTAAAAATATTATTTGAATATTTTACATTAATTTTTTACTAAAAATAATATAAAATATAAAAAATATATTCTTTTCCAGAAAAGATGCTAGTAATTTGTAATAAATTAATATAAAATAAAAAAAACTTCTATTTTTAAATTTAAAAATTGACGTAATAACTTTTTTCACATTGATAATATAACTAATATCAAACTTAATATATAATGACATTTATATTAAGGATCGAGTGTATCACAGATGGGTTTGTATCCCATTTGCTGACTTGTTTGACACTCTTAGTTTAAACGTATGTTTTTTCAATGCATCAATGTTTAGAAGGAGACAATAAATCAAGTAGTTGACACATTTATGTGGCATGTGTTGGAAAATTTCTGAAAAATGAGTGATAGAATAAAAAAAAAAAGAAAAATTATACTTTATTCACTTGTAATTTTACCTTTTTTTACTTAATTCATTGTAGTTTGAAGTGTTATAATTTACTTATATGTACTTTTATTTGTTCATATAATATTCACTTAAACTATTTTTTGTCTCAAATTTAAACAAAAAGTTATGTGCACTATATGTCTTATTTACTTTTTCAAATTTTAACTTAATTTAATATTAAAATTAATTTTCCCCTTAAAAAATCTTATTTAATACTCTTTATTCAGTAATTATAAACTAAATTACAAAAAATAGGTTTTTAATAGAATTAATTTTTCAAGTAATTTTTTTCTTTGTGTTAAATTTTGAATAGAATATAGTTGAAGTTGATAAAGTTTTCAACGATTAAAAATGTAAGTAGATGAATTGTAACACTTAATACTACAAATGGATTAAGTGAAAAATAGAAAAAAAATGAATAAGTAAAATATAATTTTTCTAAAAAAATTGATTTGTTTGGGAAATATTCAATTTATATGTAGTAAAATTCTTTATTATTACTTATATTTAATTAACTTTGTTTGAGATTTTTTTTATTGAGGGATTACGTTATCCATTGAAATAAAAAAGATCTCTCACTCCTCTTATAATGCGCCACTCACATGACTTTTACTTTTATTATTTCAATACCATCTTCTCTGTCATTGCTGTTATCATCACTGCTATCATCTCCCCATTCCTTCCATTGCTATTTCCATAACCACTGTAATTAAAAAGTTCATCATAATTCAATTCTCTAAATATTAACCTAATAAGAAAGAGAATCACATACATCACAATTTCATTTTTTAAATGAACTAAATGGTTTAAAAAATAAATAATTTCCTTTCCTTTATTCTTCTTATTTGATTTAATTTCAAACTTTCATTTTTATATGTAGGTTGAACAAAATGCTCATTCAAAGAAGACTTCCATTAAAAGTGGGGAAAATCTAAGATACACCATTGATAAGGTGTGCATCCATGCACTATGAGATGTGTAGATAGGATTTATGTTGTATGGGAGTGAAAAATGAGAAATGGAATGAAGTAAGGCAAAGAAAATTTAGCATTTAACCTTAACAAAATATGTAATTACTAATTAAACTTTGGGTTAGAAAATATTTGTACTTGAGCCCAAATGATAAGCTTGGTAAGGAGGGTAAGAAATAAGAAATCTAGGTTTTATGCTAATGGTAATGTGACCAAAGAGGAAGATGAGGAACAAAAAGTTGACTAGAAGAGCAAGAAAGGGCCACAATAATAGAGGTTTATTTTCATTTGGAGTCAATATTGCATTATTGTGCAATATTAATGTAAGAAATGAGTTTTGAAATCTATTTCTTTGTTGATTTTCAACAAAACAAATTGTAACAAATGGATTGGATTATAGGTTATCTAATTTGAAGGCTTATTAATGGGTTATGTTTTTAATTATGTATCTTTATTTTATAATGTGATCATGTTTTGTACTACTTGTGGCTTTTGGCATGGCCTTATTTTCTATTCTAGTAGATGCATAATGAGGTTTTTGTCAAGATTTTAGGAGCATGCCCTTCAAAGATCTAAAGAAAGCAACAATAAAACCCAATTTTGCTGTGTGCACGCAATAAAGGAGATAGGTAAATGCTACAAGCTATTGCATTATTTTTCTTTAAGGTGAAGTAAGAAGAAAAGAACTAAGATTGAAGGTATTGTCTTTGTCTCAAATATGCTTTGTCGTCAAAATTTCTTATATGTGTTGCTTTTATATTTTGTATCCATTGCTAGCAAAATCGAGATCTTTTGTGCTATCAACACGAAGGACTTGAATTTTAGTTCCATGATATTTCCAACTCTTATTTGATCTTTCATTCTTTTCTTTTTATAGATTTCAATAACAAGAAGTTAGTTAAACATTAAATTTGAAGAGTGATACTCAAAAGCCTATATCCTTGCAACCGAATCATGAAGGAGACCAAAGTAATCAAAATTAGCTTGCTAAAGGTAACAATGGAATGTATGCTTCATTTTCTCAATTGATTTCGAGTATCCTATTGCCTAATGAAATATAATATGCCCAACTAGAATAGGTGTAGCAAATCATTTATTCTTTTTTCATGATTTTATCTATTAGGTTTGTTTTTCTTATATGTTAATTAGGAAAATGTTGGTTTAGGCTTTAATTGATGAATCAAACCACTAATGTTAGCTTTGCAAATTAAGGGAAAATGATAGACATATATATAGCTGCTAGTTCTTTTACAATTTTATCTTGATTTTCAACTTCTAATATTGGTTGTATAGATTGCAAGAATTTTATTGTCCTATTTTACACAAAGAAATCCAACTCTATTCACAATGCTTATCATTAACTAGAGTTTGTATTAATGAATTTTTTTAAAAAAATAATTAATTAAAATTGCTTTAAGTGCCTTCAAGCTATGTTAAACATAAATAACAAGCTAGCAATGGATGTTTATGACTTGTTAGAAGATGGAAAAGAAGACATTTTTAGCTATAGATGTCTCTTTGAGAAAGAAGTGGTTGTTGTGAAAACTTTTTACATGAAAGTGGTCTATCTATCTACATATAAGCTAAATATAAACCGTTTTATTATTATCTACACTTGTTATAGTCCTTATTTGTAGGTTTTAGACTTTCTTTTTACTTTACCATCTTATACTATTGAGAAACTACATCAAAAATGAACTTGTATAGGGTAATATATAAAACTCAATCATTTATAGAACAACTATGAAGCTTTTTCTCAATGTTTTTGGTCAATAGTGTTCATATATGAGCTCTAATAGCTTTTACTTATTTTGAAAATTTGCCGTACTTCATATAATCAATTGCTATTAGGAACAAAAAAAAATCTTTTTGTAATTCAAGAAACTTTAAATCAATTTGAATAATATAGTACAATCCACCCACCTTTTTTATTACACTTGTTATTAGATATAATTGGAGTCAAATTGAAGAAATTCTTCAATACATTTAGTGTACACATGTTTTGTACATTTATATTAAGGTTTAAGAAGAATATCATATACGAAGTATCTAATGGACTTTAAAGTAAGCCATCATCAATGATTATTAGTATCACAAACTTTAGTTACATCTACTAATATTATGAACTTAGAGGTATTGAATGTAGATGGAAGTTGATGCTAGTTTACTTAATATTATTGATTTGTTGTGAAGTTAACCTAAATATAAATAGTGAAAATTATCAAGCACAACAATTAGCAAGCCGAACAATGGCATTTCATTTTTTTTGTGTCAAACATACTAACACGTAATTTTACAAGTGCATTAAAAGTTCAATAATATCTTAGTAGGACAAGGTTTGCACAATATACAACTTTCTACAAAATATTACATTGACATATTTTAAATGCTTTGGCTAAAAACAATAATCAAATCAAGTGTAATAAACATGCTTTTTATATTCAATTGAAAAAAACAATATACTACTATGCAACTAAGAAAAACGCATTTCATAAGAACAACTATATGAACAATTATTTCTCCTTCTATAGCTAACTAGAAAGAACTTCCAATCCTTAATACTGTAGATCTAAACTAATAATTAATAATAGTAGAATATTGCTCTAATGAATAGGTTTATTATGTATAAAACAAAACAGAAATTAGAAATCAACATAAGGAACTGTCTAGGTTCATCAAACTTTTAGAAATTGGTTGCATAGAAATTTTAAGGTGGATGAGGACAATTTCACTGTTAATTGCATATATGAAAATATCATATTCTTATATTAACAAAAGATAACAAAAATCTAATTACAAATCAAGCATTAATAATTAAATAGACTCAATTTTTCTAAATGAACAAGGCTCGTTGTATATGAATAGGCTTTGTTACTATCTCTTAAGTTGTAATAGTACTGATTATCATTTGAGCAAACACTAGAACTAGTTCATAATTTAAGCTAGCATAAACCTATAACTATAAATGATAGAATACCATACCTTAGGAAATGACCAAAGGCATCCACTAATCTAGGAGAATGTTGCATCATGTTCTATTGTTTAGTCCAAATTCCAAATAAGTTATCTCATCCAATAATAAACTGCATAAACATCAAACTAAAATTTAAATCCATAAATATAATACCAATAAATTATTGATTAGCCTATCTCTAGCACTAAGCTAGTAGCATTTATTCATCAAGACGTATTACAAATGAAATAGCTTATACTAATACTCCAAATAAATTTTAAATTCATCATTTCTCTGTTCATATAATAGAACCCATGAGTATCCACAAAAAAATAACAATGGAAGATTCAACTAAATAAAAACATCAATACCATGAAAAACTTCAGAGTCACCAAAGATATAACCATTCAAAAATTAACGATACAAAATTTTCAAAATTCTTGTTTTAGCTTGAAATTGTGAGAATGGAACTAAAACAATATACGCTTAACATAATAATTCTTTAAATGCTCATGCTATGACATCCTTTATATGATTTCATGAGCAAACTTTCAAGTTCATCAAACTCAATCAATCATTTTGAATAACAATATATAGAGCATCATTAATTCAATTCTTATGTTTATTTATTTATTTTCTTATAAAATTTGCAAATTTAGCAAACTTGTTCATGGTATTAGCAATAGCAAGCCATGTCTATTAATTTAATTAATCTAAAATAAAATAGATAAACTAACAAAATTAATCTAAAATAAAATAGATAAACTAACAACCCATGAATTTTTGTGCTGTAACAAGTAACAACTTACAAGTAGCATAAAGGAATGATGAAGTTACATATGAATTCAGAAAAATAAAAAATAAGGATAACCAATACCATATGGAAAAAAACACAGAAAAAGATGGAAAGTGATGAAAGCCAAATAGGAAGAAGCGATCTACTTTAACCATTTATTTCATTTTTTTAGAAAAATTTCTCAAAAGCAGATTGATGAATTATCACTGCCTACTTAGACTTCGTGTAGATATTGAGTTTACTAAAATGATTTACTTATACTCTAAGAATCCTATTGAGATTCAAATATACGTGTATAAACTGAGCGGCTACAAAAAGTATGATAAAAAACACAAACCCTAAGCCTGAATGTGCATATCAAATAAGCTAGCTGGCAATAAATTTCATTAATACCAATTAGCAAAGCGTGATCAATCATTAATGTCTCTTGTATTCATAATTGTTCACTGCCATTGTCCCTAATTGCAAATCTTCATTTCGCTTGTAATGCCAACGTTAATGGCTTCTTCGACAGGCAATGTTGTATCTCGTCTCGATCCTTTGGTCTGCTACGCGAACCATTGCTTTGTAACGCAAGGATCTGAATTCACGTACTAGGATGGGCTATCAATTCAATCCAGTCCAAATGAAACATCTCACACTCAAACGCAAATAAATAAAATTTAGGGCTAATTCACAATTTCAAATACTTTGTCAATAGAAAGTTAAGTACAAGTCACTCAGATTGTGTGATTTCATTACAATCATTGATTTAATAATATATTGATGCACCATTATCTTGATAGTATATTATAAACACTCCCTTAAAAGTGGATATAACAAATAGATGTATATAAAATATTATTCTTGTTATTTCTTTTTAAGTGTGATTTTGGAGAAAAAAATATTTTTATTTATTTGTCATTTTAAAAAATTAAGATTGTATTTATTATGTTTTTTAAATATTACTCCTCTTATCTAAATAATTATTCAACAACTTTATTTATTAATTAATTTTTAATAAAAAAATATATTAATAAATTACAATTCATCTCTTCTAAAATTACAGCCATTTACTGATTTCTTAATTTTTATACATTAACTTTGCATGACATTTTAAAAAAATGAAGGGGGTAATATCGATATTTTCAACACTCTAAAACATAGCGTCCCATGTTGTGGTATGCTTAACGTTCGTTTATATTTCACAATTTACTATACTACGAAAGTCTTCAATCTCGTAGTTAAAGCTCTGGAATAATGCTATTAATTTTTAGATACACTTAAGCTAGGGGTATTAAATTAATTATTTACATTTAATTAATTATTAATATAAATTAATTTTGTACTATTATCTAATTAGAGGTATAAAACAAATTGAAGTTCATGGATTCTATGTGCTTTGACAAACTCAAATTATCTAAAATTTAATTTTTTTTTATGAGTAATACAGATCAATTCATAGATTGACAGGCACAAATTGAATTGAATTTCTTAAAATTTAATCTTTTTTTTTCATTGATAATACATATTAACTTATTTCAATTCGATTGGATCCGTACTTAGTCCATTCATTTAATTATTATATTAATAAAAAATTATTATAATTTTTTATTATAATTAAAAAATTTTAATTGTTGTTAACTTTTTGATGATGTGAGTCTCTTTCTTATTTATTAATAATATAAAATATTTTATATTGATAATAAATTAAATTTAAAATTTAAAATTAATTAATAAAAATTTATATTATTATATATAATAAAAATATGATATGAAATATTTTTATTTTTATTTTTAATTCACGTCTCATTTTTTCGATTAATATCATTGTGTTTGGTTACGAAGGATACATAAATCAAACATAAAACTATTGATATAAAAGTATCATAATTCAATAATTTACATAAAAATATATTAAATATTTATTTATGTTAGTTTTATTAGTTTACCTGAATTGAAGTTATCAATTATCACTACAGCAAAAAAGACTTTTAGCGGTGACATTTATCGTCGCTAAAAAGTTCTCGGTCGTCGCAAAAGAAAAAGTCATCGTTAAAAATATCGTCGGCATAGGTCCGTGCGTGAAAAGGTCATTAGCGACGACAAATTGTCGTCGCTAAAAGGCAAACCTTTTGCGACGAATTTGTCGTCGCAAAAAAAAATTTTAAAATTCAAAAAGATTTAAATTTTGATTTTTAGCGGCGACAATAGTCGTCGCTATAGACTAAAAGTCGTCGCTGAAAGTTCGACCTTCAGCGACGACAATTGTCGTCGCTGAAAGTTCGGCCTTTCAGTCGTCGCTAAAGGCTAAATTTTCAGCGACGACAATTGTCGTCACTGAAGGCAGAACTTTCAGCGACGACAATTGTCGTCACTGAAGGCGGAACTTTGTCGTCGCTGAAAGTTCGACCTTCAGCGACGACTTTTAGTCTATAGCGATGACTATTATCGCCGCTAAAAGTTTTTTGAATTTTTTTTTTTAAATTTAAAATCAAATTGTCATATTATTTCAAATGATATATTCTTTATTTTAATTAACTTGACTCGTTTAATAATTTTAAAAAAATTTAATTTAATATAAATTATACAATTATAATATATCAATAGTATTATTAATAATATCTAACAATTTGATCCAACATAAAAAATTAATACTCATAAAGCAATGGTAAAAATAATTTTTATATGAATAAACTAATATATATACATCATCTATGTAAATGTGCACATATAAAAAATATAAAGATACATAAACAAAATATACTATGGGGAAGTAGGGAGGTGCAAATATCACAGTGCACCATGATCGTCATCATCGTCGTCATCATCATCATCATCATCATTTTGACTACGAGGATGATGAAATGACGGTGGTGGCTGAGCGGTAGGTGGAGGCGCAAATCTACTCGGCCCAAGTGGTGTAGCAGCAGCAAATGGAGGCGGCGGTAAGACGATACCCTGCTGTCTGAGGAGCGAGGTCATCTCAGTAAGATAACTCCCAAACTGTTGCTGCATCTGCTACTGCTGCTGCATCATCTCCTGCTGATGTGTAATCTATTGCTGCTGCTGATCAAGCCACTGCTGCTGCTCCTGGATCAATCGTTGGCTCTGCTTAACCTGCTCCCGACTCTGGTGTAACTGCTCCTGCAACTCACCGACTTGAGATACGGACTGTGAGCTCGTCGCCGTACTAGAAGTCCCCATCGAACGACAAGTCTGACCAGCAAGTACACGCCCTACAGCCTTCCTGTACCCTCGACGAGTGCCAAGCACCTCATCGGCGATGGTAGCCTCATCTAACTGTACAGGAGTCGTAGGCAAGCTAGTGGATGATACACTAGACTGTACATGCTGAGTCATGAGCTCAGTCATCCTCGCCTTAAATTATTAAAAAAAAGTAATAAGAAATCTATCTTAGATATTATATTTGTAAAATTTTATTTAAAATATGAAATCCAAATAACTTACATGTTGCCCCTGAGGGATCGGATGCACCCACTCCCCCGACTTGTATGTGTGTCGGTCCCTAAAGTTATCGGGCACCGACTGCAACTCACTAGTATCTCTGTTTCTCTGTTCAATTTTTGTAACAGAAAGAAAGGATGAATGGTAGTAATGCTATTTAACAAATGGATATATTTAAAAAAGATACAAAAAATTTAAATTACCTTATCAAAGCGATGTGCAGCAATAGACTTTGACCCATGCCGGTCATTCACGACCTTCTGTGCTCTATTATTTGTATTTCTTGCAGATAACTCCTGCAGATTAAGAGAAAAAAGTTAAATTTTTATGTTCACAATTTACTAATTAAGAAATACTGACATAATATCATAAAATATCATACTTACCCTGTACTCGTCACTGTCAAAGAAGTCCACACACCTCTGCCATGTCTGCGGTGAGACAGATCGAGGTACACAACGTCGAGCTCGATCCAAGTCATACTCCTGGTATCGATCACCTCCATGCTCTAAGAAATGCTTATTCAACCTGTACTTCCAATCTCTGTACAGGTCGGCAGCAGTCCGCATCAAACCAGAGAGCGCTCTATCCCGATCACCCTCAGAGACGCCCTGGAACTCGAAATAGGACTGCATTAAAAGACATTTAATAAATTTATGAGTAATATATTTAGAAATTTCAATCTCAAAGACATTAATTCAAAAGGAAATGGATACTTACGCAAACCTCCTGCACAACTCTATCTCGAATCTCCTGAGGTACAGCCCACCATGACTTATAATAGGGCGGCACGTGGGTGCGGATCATGCTGCCAATATCACGAGGGAGATGACTGGCATTCTCACCAATCGCATGCCATGTACCAGTCGTATCAAACTGTATAGGCACCGGTCTGCCTCCACCCTTGCCTATCTTCTCATGCAGTCTTAGGGACCTATTCGGTCCCCTCTTTTTAGCAGGTGCTACTTCATTTAATAAAGAAAAATATTAACAAAATAAACATAATATTTAATCAAGCTTAGGTATGCACAATTAATAACAAATACCTGAGCCCTCACACTGAGACGGAATATGGGTGGGTCGCTCCGGTGGGTTGCCTCCAGCGTCACCTCCATGGTATCGTGCCTCGACATCCGCCATAACTAAAATAATACACATTATATAAGTAATTAAAAAGAACTTAATGTCCAGTTGAACGATGAAATGGTTCAACTTTTTACAATCACATTTATTATTTTAATAATCATGCTTACACACTTATGAGTTGTGGTTCGAATATGTTATTTTATCCCTAGTCAGAATCAGTGTCGATGAACCTAACAGACTCATGGTCATCAGATTCTCCTTCATTGTCAGATTGTGTGAGCTCCTCATCCATATAATCATCAATTATTTCGTCTTCAAGGCTCTCGTCATCATCGATGAAGGTGTCTTCTCCATGAGCACCAGGTCCAACATTTTTGTACGTTGGAATGATTGAAGGATTATTTCTTTCATTACCTAGATGTACTAGATCGAAATCTCCCAGATCAACTATGAGGTTGAAGCTGGACGAGTTACTATCCTGCAGAAATAACAGGTCTTGTGCATTATCTCCATCATTGGGTAGATCCCATATATCGCATGCACCATATTATGGACGACCCTCCAATTTGGTCCATTAAGGAGATCCTCAGTGTAAAACACTTGTTTCGCTTGAGTAGCAAGTATGTAAGGATCATCCTTGTACCATTGTCCATTGATGGAGATACTTGTGATATTCTTGTCAGTATAAAGTTTCTTCTTTATCGGATCAGTGTCATACCACTTGCATTTAAATAAAGTCACATTGTACTTATTTAAATAAGTCAACTCAATTATTTCTTCCAGTACACCATAAAATATGTTACCATCAATCCCCGGAACAGAAATGCCACTATTTTGTGTTTTATGCTTCTCATCTCGAGCTTTGGCTACAAAACGTACTCCATTCACAATACACGCAGAGTATACCATGTTAGTGAAACTAGGACCGGATGCTAATGATAGTAACTCTTCGGTGGCCTCTGGGGAACCGTTCCTATGTAAATAGTACATCTACAAAAGTAACAATTATTCCAAGAATTAAATTAAAATATCAACAAGAGAATTGAACAATATTCAAGATATCTGTTCAATGGATTTGGGAAGAAAAAAAATCCTTACCTTCGAGTAAAACCACGAGGGGAATTTGGTTCTCTGTAAGTTATCAATATCTTCAGCACCACTTCATTCGAGTTCCAAATGATGCTCACTGTAGAACATAACAATCTTAGTCTATTATAATCACAAAAGGGAGAACAACACAACTAAAGTTTAAGATACTCCCTGGAGATATTTTTCAATCTCAGTACAATTATTCAAGATGTACCATACTGCAATATCCCGATCCCTCCTATCGAAATGAGAAATAGTCTTCTTCCCTATCGGTCGACATTGGGACCGGAACACCGACAATGTCCTTCTTGTTTGACTAGGTGTTACATCTTGATTTCTATCAGAGCGGTTGAATCTAGTTTCCACTCCTTCCAAATACATGGAGAAAAACGTTAATGCCTCATCAACAATATATCCTTCTGCAATTGAACCCTCCGGTCGAGCACGATTCCGAACATAATCCTTTAACTTTTTTATATACCTCTCATATGGGTACATCCACCGAAAATGAACGGGTCCTCCTTCCAATGCTTCGTCTGGCAGATGCATTACTAAGTGAACCATTATGTCAAAAAATGCTGGGGGGTATATCCTCTCAAGCTTGCACAAAATTATGATAATGTCTTGTTTGGCTTGCAGAATATCCTTCCTGTTGAGAGTTCTAGCACATATTTGACTAAAGAAATTGCATAACTCGATAAGTGGATACGATAATTCCTTTGGCAAAAAAGCCCGGACACCTGGTCCTAACAGTCTTTGCATAATAACATGACAATCATGTGATTTCAACCCCTTTAACTTCAGGTCACGATCTGTGACATTCTTACTAAGACTCTCAGCAAAGCCATCTGGAAATTTCACATTCTTTATATACTGGCAAAATCGTTTCCGCTCCTCTTGGTTAAGCGTATATCCAGCATGTGGCTTGAAAAGTTGACCCCTTTGCTCATACAAATGCAAGTTAGGCCTTATCTTCATGTCTGCCAAATCTCATCTTGCATTGTCTGTATCCTTTGTTTTGTGCTCAATCTCTAATAATGTACCCAAGATGCTATCACATACATTTTTCTCAACATGCATGACATCAATATTATGCCTTGAGTTCAATGTTGGCCAATAAGGAAGATTAAAAAATATACTTCTCTTGCTCCAATTAAGTTTGTCGGCACCTCTCTTTCGCTTTACACCACCAAATTCAGCATGTTTTCCCGGAAGTCTCTGTGGAACTTTGGCCAACTGTTCCATGATAACATTATTAGTAAGAGGCCAAGGAGGGGGTCTCCTCTCCGACCTTCCGTTGAATTCCTTCCTATTTCTCCATGTGTGACTTCTTGGAAGCCAATGACGATGACCAATGTAAGCTATTTTTCCTCTAACTCGAATCGACGGAGTATCCGAATTACATGTAGGACATGCTTTGTATCCTTGCCCGCTCCACCCGGATAGACTACTTCGAGCAGGAAAATCATTAATAGTCCAGAGCAATGCTGCTCGCATATTGAACACCGTATTTGTATTTGCATCTCGAGTTTCAACTCCTCTCTCCCAGAGATCCCTCAACTCTTCTATGACCGGCTGTAAGAACACATCAATATCTTTACCTGGCAACTGCGGCCCTGGGATTAATAGGGTCAACATGAAGAAAGATTGGTTCATGCATATCCATGGTGGCAAGTTGTAAGTAGTTATAACCACTGGCCACATGCTATAAGATAGGTTCCTATCACCAAAAGGATTAAATCCATCTGCACTTAAACCCAACCTGACGTTTCGTGGGTCAGCGGAGAAATTAGGATACCTCTTATCGAACTCCTGCCAAGCTTTTCCATCCATGGGATGTCGTATTACCCCCTCTTCTTTTGATTTTCCAGTGTGATGCCATATCATATTTTTTGCAGTATGTCTCGACCGATACAGACGCTGTAGTCGAGGAGTTAAAGGAAAATATCGAACCACTTTTTGGGTCACCTTCTTTCCTTTTGTAGTTTTATTTACCCATCGACTCTCCCCACAAATTGGACAATTATCTTTGGAAGCATGATCTTTCCAAAAAAGTGCGCAATCATGTTTGCATACATGGATTGATTCATACCCCAACCCCAACTTGTTGAGCCATTTCCTTGCACCATAATACGATTTAGGCAAATTATTATCGTTTGGAAGTGCCTCTTTTAATAATCGAAGAAGAGCATCAAATGACTTGTTTGTCCACTTATGCAGAACCTTCAAATGCATAAGTTTCACTAAGAAGTTCAATGCTAAAAATGCTGTGCAACCTGGATACAACTCTGTTTCTACTTGCTCGAACAGGTTATCACAGTTACTATATTTTGTTCCAATGTCTTCGTCAGCCGCATTCTCACCCCTATACTCGTCATTGTGAAAATCAACTTCAGTTGCCTCAGGGCCAATGAAATCATGTATAATATCTGCCAGCTCATCTCTATTGTTAGGGGATATCTCACTAGTTCCTCTAGAAGTCGAAACATCTAATTCACCATGATGTACCCAATTTATGTATAATGAATGAAATCCATTATCTATAATGTGCGCCTCCAATGTCAGTAATGTCTGGAATATTAAATTCACACACTTTTTGCATGGACATCTTACCATACCCCGTTCGTCGGTAAAGTTTTTTGCTCTTTCAACAAATCTTACTGCACCATTCCAATACTCATCTGACAATCGATTTGGTAGGTGTATCCAACTTTTATCAACAGACATTGTATCACTGAACAGGAAGGAAATTGCTTTAGGTGAAATAAAGTATGTTGATTAATGTAGGACATTCACCCTAAATGCACCGTATCACTCTAATTTTGAAGGGTAGGATCCTATCCCATTCGAGATATTTCTATAGTTATTACTTTTTTCAATTTATCCACGCTCATCGATTGACTCGTGCAGAAATTTTGGCAGCATCTCCCTATGGTTCTCCAAGTGCCTAAACTATACACTTGTATAGTTTATACCCGGAGAACAGTTAGGATGCTAAGATATTTCCACAATATCAAACAAGAGCCAGATAAATTTTTAATAATAACTACATGATAATATCCCAAACTGTCCAACTTTTCAGGACAATTCAAGGGTTAACTGATGTTCGAAAAACAATCAACCCTTGAACGGGTCTAAACTTAACATTTAAATGTAAATGTAGTTCTAATTTAAATTATTGTAAAAATATATTTACAATAATTTAAATTAACGATACAACAATTTATAAGTATCGTTGTTTAAGTGTCAGTACTGTTATTTACGTAACCTACTTTACTATATTGATGAGGTACACAATTCAGCTTCTTTATAGAGATGTCTATACTATGAATATGAACTTTCTAGTTGTAAATTTAAGTAAGTTTGATTTTATAAGGTGTATATTATTTATAAGATGCACAATTCAACTTCTTTATTTAAGTAAATGTAGTTTTATCCAAGAGGGGTGTGATTTTTAGGTGAACTTCCTAATGTTTTGAAATTTTTAATTTTTATGAGACGTAAATATCATAAAAATTAAAATGCTAGGGTTTCATTTTTATGTAGTCTCTAGTTTAATTGAATTTTTCTTAGTATGTGAGGTAAATACTAGAATTTGAATTGTTAAGTTTCAATCTCAATTAAAAAATAGACTATATTACTGTAATCTCTTACTGAACCTAAGATAGATTTATATATTTATTATAATTATCTATCTTACATTATTTCATTGAATCTAATAAGTTTGAAGTTTCCTAAATTGCATCACAAATGGATACATTTTGTGAATGGACTTCCTAGTTGTAAATTTAAGTAAGTTTAGTTTTATAAGGTGTATATTATTTATAAGATGCACAAAGTCAGCTTCTTTATTTAAGTAAATGTAGTTTTATCCAAGAGGGGTGTAATTTTCATGCGAACTTCCTAGTATTTTGAAATTTTTTAATTTTATGAGATGTAAATATCATAATTTGAATTGTTATGGTTTCATTTTTATGTAATCTCTAATTTAATTGAATTGTTCTTAGTATGTGGGGTAAATAATAGAATTTGAATCGTTAAGTTTTAATCTCAATTAAAAAATAGACTACATTATTGTAATATCTTACTTTCTAAGATAGATTTATATATTTATTATAATTATCTATCTTACATTATTTTATTGAATCTAATAAGTTTGAAGTTTCCTAAATTGCATCACAAATTTTAGATTTTATGAATAAATTATCATAACTATTTTATCTTAATTAGTCTAAATGAACAATATACACATATATTGTATACTTCAAAATTACAAATTGAATGATGCATAATAATAACCAAATTTATATTTATAAAATTAATGCTAAGTTAAATTTACATAAATAAATTTAAAATTTACAACATACAAAATTAAATAATACAAAATTTCATATTAAATTAAACACACTATCAATTCAATTAATTCAAATTAAACATACTATCAATTCTATTTATTAAACCCTAAACTATTTGAGTAAATTAAGTATATTAGTACACACAAAAAATTATAATTTTTTATTTACGTACCTCAGTGGCAAAAATCTACTGATCAACTCTGAATACTCCTCGCAAACTACGCCAAGTACTAATAATAACTAATAAATTAAAAAATACAACATACAAAATTAATACATATTAACATATATAAAAAAATAAATATACTAAAATTAAAAAAAATTAAAATAGAGAGAAAGTTTAGAAACTTACCTGAGTTCCAGAAACTTCAAACGCACAAATGAGGAGGAGGAGGCGGCGCCGCGAATATATAGGCGCTGGCTTTCAGCGACGACATAAAAAATTCGGTCGTCGCTGAAGCTTTTAGCGACGACAGAGTTTTTCTTCAGCGACGACAAGTGGATCCTTCACCGGCGACAATGTCGTCGCTAAAGCCTGGATTTGTCGTCGCTGAAAACCGGAGGAATTTCAGCGACGACTAAGTCGTCGCTGATACATCAACCTTTAGCGACGACTACATCGTCGCTGAAAATTGGACACTTTCAGCGACGACATAGTCGTCGCTGAAGGGCGAAATTTTGACCGTAAATTTTTTAGTGCTTCAGCGACGACCGAGTCGTCGCTGATTGCTCCACCTTCAGCGACGACATTGTCGTCGCTGAAAGCCTTGTATTTTCAGCGACGACAATGTCGTCGCTGAAAGTGAATTTCTTCCCGCCCTTCCGCAAACTTTGCCGCCGAAATTTTTTTAGGCTTTTAGCGACGACTTTTGTCGTCGCTAAAAGCCTAATTCTTCCCACCCTAGTTTCGATTTCCCTCTAAAAAATTTTGCATTTTTTACCGACGACTCTGTCGTCGGAGATACTTTTAGCGACGACTGAAATTTTTTCGCCGCTAAAAGAGTCGTCGTTATTGCTGCTTTTTGTTGTAGTGTATTATAAGCAGCTGAAAAGTTAATCGTTGATAAAAAAAATGCTATAGATAATCGAATTTGGAATCTTTTATATCTATTAAATTTAATCTTATAAATTTCTTCATTCATCTTGTATTTAATAATTTTTTAATTTAAATTTCAAATTTTATTTTTAATTCATATAATAACATTAGTAATTATTAATGGTGTTGGGACAAAGAATGGACATTAATGGCATATGCAAAGAAGATGGAATAAAACTAGGGTTTTGCTAACCATAATTTTCAGACTATGCTAAATATCCTTTATTTATTGTTATTTTTAATTTTTAATAAAATTTTATGAAATAATATTAATTAAAAATAATTATAATATATTTAAAAGTTTTTATTTCTTTTTAAATGTTATTTTAAAAAAATTATTCCTATTTAACTCTCACTTTCAAAAATCAATATTACATTTATTATTTTCTTTCAACTATTATCCTTACTATTTAAATAAATATCCAATAACTTTATTTATCAGTAGAAGATATATTAGTAAATTATATTTTATTTCTCTTAAAATTAAAATAATTTATTATTTTCTTTAATCCTTAAACATTAATTTTAAATGACACTTTAAAAAAATGAAAGAAATAATATCTATAAAATTCTCTCAAAAATAAAAAATAATAATAAATAGATAATATTTATTAATTTTTATATATATCCCTTACGGTTAGCGTTAGCATTTTCTGTGAAAGCAAGGGTCGTAAAATAGCATGATGAAGACACGAGAAAGGGTTGCCAACCCACTTTTTCTCAATAGTGGGGGATATGGGAATTGCAAGTTGAATTGCAGACTTGCAGCCTCCATTTTTATTTTATTTTATTTGTCGCAAGCAATCACTTTGTGGTCCCATCACTTCCAAGCCTCTATTATTGCTTTGCATCAATCATGGGCTGCACAGTAGTCCTGCAAATTATTCGATCCCAATGGTCCTAATTTCTTTTTCAGCCACGTTCTATAGCAATAGTACAGCGTCCGTCTATTTTCTGTTTTTTTTTTTAAAAAATTTTTACTTTTAAAAATAAAATTTTTTGTTTGACAAATTATTTTTAAAGTCTTCTTTTAAAAATTATAATTCCATATGCATAACTTGAAAACAGAAATTAAAATAAATTTTTGATATTTTCTTAATTTATTTTGTATATCAATTTCATAGTTAAATAAAATTATTTATTTATTTACCTAAAAAATTATTTTTAAAATTTAAAAATATTTTTAAAAAAAATAAAAATACATAAATTTTTAGAGTTTGTTTCGATATAATCTTGAAAAGTGTGAATTTTATAAATATTTTAAAACTCCTAATATTTTATATATAGTTTATAATTTTTAATAATAATATAAGTTATGTAGTGTAATTTTTTACAGAAATTTTACTATATTTTTATAAAATATTATAGTATTTTTATAAATTTTATACAATACATACAGTAAAACTTGTATTACGAAAAATTTGGAAATTCTATAAAAAAAACATTGCAACGCTCTAACAAAATTAATTTTTTTAAAAAATTACAAATTTTATATTAAAAATTGTAGAGTTTATTTGAAGAGAGTACCGAACAACACTTTATTATGTTGTTGTTGAGATTTCTATCTCGCCGCTAAAATGAGAAAAAAATTCTTTTCTGAAAAGGAGAAATAATAATATAAATTTATGAAAAGAATACACTTCAAATATTTATAATAATTTTTAATATTTTATTTAATTAGCGTGCATCTTGATGTGTTAAAGTTAATTTGCTTACAATATCATTTATTAACATTTTATCCATTCATGCTTTTTTTTTTAATAATGGAAGAAGCACGCACAATGCACTAGATCTTCTTCATCTGATAATTTATGCACAATTTAAGCCCTAGCAGCGTAAGAGATGCAAATTAATTTCAAGCATATTTGTTATATTCTCAATTAATTGTTCTTAATTAAGGAATTAAAAAAACAACTAACCTTTAAGAGATTTAAGCGTGGAAAATTGCTCTGTTAATGGAATTGAGCATATGGATTTCAGTTCAACTCTTAAACATAATTATTTTTAATTTGTTGAAATCTCAAAGGAGATTATTTTTTGAAATCTGAAATAAAAATAGAGCTCCAAGTCTAAAAATATTTTAAACAAAATGCATTTTGAAATTGGGTTCATTTTGTACAAATTAATTTTACTTTAGGATCTTAATGATATTGAGTCAAATTTTAATAGTTAAGATATAAGTAGTTTTCTCATATGATTTTTTTTTAAGTCGAAAGTTAGTTTTCTTGTAATAAAAGTCAATAATACTCACTTATTGTTGAAAAATAAAGTATTATATATCACAACAAAAATTATCAAAATTCACTCAAATAACTATAGAAAATTATATTATGAGATAATAATTTTTAATGAAAAATTTTTTTCATAAATTGAAGAGTCCTAGGTCCAAAAAACTAAAATTACAAATGTACCATACAAGGGATAAGAACCCTAAAATATCACCAAGAACAAAAGACGTAAACCAACAGGAGCAAAATCAAGGACCTATAACCTTAGATCAAAATTGAGATTGAAGGACACTAGTCAATTTGCACACTTGTTGTTTTTCTTAAAAATATGCTGAATAATATCTTGCAAATCCTTGTGCAATAAAGCTTCACTTTGTTTCAAAAGAGACTTATGTTTAATTGGTTGCAAGGACTTTTTAGTAAAGAGATCTATCAAAAGTTTAGAATCTAATTTCAAAATAATTTGCCTATAACCATTCTCCTAAGCCAAATAGAAGTCATGATTAAGGCATCCTAAAGCTGAAATACAAAAGAAGAACAAATCCTAAAGTTTCAAGTAAATCTCATCAACCATCTACTCTTTTCTCTGTGAATAACACCACCACACCCTATTAAACCTGAGTTATTTTTAGAAGCATCATTGACATTAGTATCAATCTAATTCTCTAAAGGATTAGACTAAATCACATCAATTTGCCTTTTGTCATTCTTTAATGAATGTTGTAACTTTATACTATGAGCTTTCATCATATCTTTTGCATAATACCTAACAAAAATAATTGGATGCTTTAGACACTGAGTACTAGTGGAAAAAATAGTATCATTATGCCATTTCCTGTACCACCAAATAGTAAACCCCTATATGATAATCCAATCCACCATCTCATTATAGTTAAGATTTTTTAGCATATTCACTCTAAACCAATCCAAACCTTTAGTTTCAAAAAACATAGCTCATTAGTTTCTATTCAACAAATCAAACTAGAATTTTCTCAATTTGTGACGATCCCTAAGGATATGAAATAAGCTTTTTTCCACCTTATTGTAAATATGACATACTGCACCTCTTAACCACAGTTGGGATCTTTTAATGTTAGTTGAAAGTCTATCACGGCATTAAGACTAGATGAACATTTTAAATTTTTAAGGAAGATGAAACTTCTATATAAACTTCTAGATTTTGTTAGTTTCAATCATTATACCTTCTTGCCAAAAAAAAAAAAGTTAACTTCACATTGAAAATGCCACTCATAAACCTATTCCAGATTATTTCCTCTTGACCAAGCTCTCCATTAGAAAAAGGTAACATTGCAATTTGAAGGATGCATTCCATGGTAAGTACTGCTGAAGCTATTCAAGATCCCAGCCTCTATATTTTAGAATAAGCCTAGTAACTCTTGCTATTCTTATAGACTCAAGAATGACACCATTCACCTTCACTCCAAGGTTGAAGTCTTTTGCCTAATGATCATTCTAAAAGGAGATAGAACAATCATTGTCAACTTGCCATGAAATACCTTGAAGTAATTAAAGCTATACTTTGCATAAATGTTTCTATAAGAGTTTGATTGTATCATGTCAACACAAGTAGTTTAGATTAGTTCTTTTGATATTTACCTTTTAGAGAAAGAAAAAAAAACTATAAGGATTCTCCTTACCAAAAATTAACCTCCAGCCTAACTTTATAAGAAAACCCCTGTTTATAAGCTTTAATAAGTGTTTTAAAACTCAAATCGGATCAATCAATTCAATCGATCTTACCGAGAACTAAACCTTAATCTGGTGCGATTAATGGTAAAAACCCAAGAGTCTAGTTGAGTTGTTTTAGAGTTTGACCATATCGTGTCAACAGAAGTAGTCCAGATATAGTTCTTTTGATATTTACCTTTTAGAAAAGAACTTTAAAGATTCTTCTTACTAAAAATCAACCTCTAGCCTAACTTTATAAGAAAAGCCTTTACAAGTCTTAAGCACAAGACTTCTCCTTTATTATAAGTTGTCTTACCACTAGCACCAACTTACTTTTTTGTTATTTATAAGGCTTTTATTATTTATAATGCATACTATGATTTGTTTTCCAAATATTACCTCATTTACATTTTTTATAAATAATATATATTAAATATTTATATCTTATTCTATGTATAATTAAATCATTATTATTTAGTAAATGTTTAATTTAAATTTTTTATTATATTTAAATGAAACATAATTTTAATATTAAAAAATAATATTAAAATTGTGTTAAGTGATTGTAATTGTAGTAAAATTAATATTTATTTTATTTTCTTTCAAAGATGTATTTGTAAAATTTAAATGAATTTAATTTTTATATGTATATATAATATATAATTCATATATTAAAATATATATTAACTTATTCAACCAATCGATTCAAATGGTTGAACTGGTCTAACCTCGACCTGTTTATCTTGTTAGATTAATGGTCGGGCCAAGTTTAAAAACATTGCTTTAAATTAAGAAAACCCAAACCGCTTTAAGTTCTTCATTAATAAATAGCTTACCAAGATATTGTGTGTGACCTTTTTTCATTATTATCATGACCCCCAAAATACTCTTTTGAATTCTCTCGTTCTCCTTAAAAGTGATGGATTGCATTATAAATTTGGGATGGCTTTAAGCACAAATTGAGCCAAAACGACTATGCCAACCATTGATAAACAATTCTATTTCCATTTAAATATAACTTATCTTGGATTTTTTTTCATAAGATGAGAATAGATATACAGATTAACTTATTTATGGATAATAAGAACCCCCAAAATAAGAGCCTAAATCATCATAAGTTAAGAAGCCATATTTCGCCAAGATAGCTTCCCTCATGTTATTCTTTATATTTCTAGAAAATAAAATGTTAAATTTAGCCTATCCACTTTTTATCTTTAACATTCTGATAAAGTTATTTAGAAAATCCATAATTGTATCAACTTGTTGAATAGATGCCTCACAAAAGAGTAAGAGGTCATTAACTAACATTAAATGAAAAGCGCTAATCCTAACCCTACCATCTTCTAAAGGCCTCCATAATTCAATATCCATGGCTTCACTAATGATATGAGAGAGTTTATTTATACACAAGATAAATAGGTATGAAGAAAAAGGATCACTTTGATAATATCCCTTAGTAAGATTGAATTCACCTATTTTGCTTCTATTCTAGAGAACATTGAAAGAAGTAAAAGTAATGCATTACATAATAAGGCAAACTATGCTTAAATCCATATTAATATACTCTAACACTTCCTTATTAACTCCTAATTCAATCGATCATAGGCCTTTTGGAGATTAACTTTAATAGCAAAGAAACTTATTCTTCCTCTTATTTTCACATTAAATAAAACATCTCCTATGTTATAATAATATTGTTCTGAATACATCTATAACATCTACCAAAAGCAAAATTTGCTTAATAAAAGTGAAATAAGATGAAGCAAAAAATGCTTTAGGTGATTAATAATAATTTTCATAGGATGGAATTAATTAATGAATTTCAATTTTTCCAATTTAGGGATAGTAAAGATAAAAGTATTATTCATTTCTTGAAGATCCCCTCTTTGGAAAAGCTATTTAACAAAATCAAATTCTACTTACCTAACAATTTGCCAATTCTTTTAACAAAAAATTGCAAGAAAACTATCATTACCAAGAGTTTAAAGACCACTAATGGCAAATAGTGCTTTCATAACCTCTTTAAAAAATGTCTCCTTCAAAAGAGATTGATTCTAATCAACGGTTAACAAGGGATAGGTTATAGGTATGGCCATAAAAATTTTGTCCTCAAGATCATTCATAAACAAATTCTTGTAAAAACTGTAAATAAGTTCTTATAGGTTAGTTTTGTTCTCAATCTAGACACCATTTGGTTCTATAATATCTTGATCCCTATTTTTTTTCTACCTTATAATTATTTTAATATGATAATACCTAGAATTCTTATCCCCTTGTGTTACCTAAGTAGTTTTAGATGTCTAGTGCCATAGAATTTTTCATTGCATAGAAGTGTGGTCAAGTTTAGATTGCAAACATTCTTCTAATCCTTACAAATAAAGAATAAAATGGTGTTCCATCACCTTTTGATCCGCAATTATCCTCGTAAGGATGCCTTTTTTTCTTTTCCTAATAAGACCAAAAACATGTTCATTTTAGTCCTTTAAAGTAAGAACTAAAACTTTTAAATTCTTTACTAAATTAGAACTTGCTCTCCATTCAATTATTAAGAATTGTTGAAATTGATCATGAGTTAGCCAAGTTACTTGAAAGGGTGTTGCTTTTTGTCTCCTTAGGATCCATAGCTATTTATAAGAATCAAGTGATGATTAAAATGAAACTTTGGGAGAGTTTTAAAAAACATCTGCAAATCTAATTCTCTAATCCATGTTGCATAAAGCTCAATCCAACTTTTTAAAAAGTTAATCATGGACAGGAAGCTTTAGGCCTTCCCATGTAAATCTACTACCTTGCATCTTCGCATGAAGTAGGTTGCAAGTGTTAATTCTATCATTAAATAGATTTGCTCTGTACTAATTAAAAGGAGCATTTCTTTTCCTTTTTATTGGATCTTGGATGCCATTAGCATCACCTAGAATAATCCAAGCAAAAGAAACATTACTACTTATATGAAGACAATGCTTCTATAAAATAATTTTCATATCTAAAGTAGTGTTAACATACACAAAGGTTGCAAACTAGCTCTTACCATGATCTCAGATAACTTTCATATAAATATATTAAAAATTTTACTCTACCACATCTAAAAACACCTTATTACTTTTCCAAGCAACTAATAAACCACTAAAAAAACCTTCCTCTTTCATAACATGCTAGTTATTAAAGCCAATTACTTTAAAAATATTCTTCCCCAATTGGAATTCAATTTTTTTCTCTAAAATACTAAAACTATCAAATTATCAAAATTTAATAGTGTATTAACACTATCTACAAAATCTTTTTTCCTAGCACCCCGACAATTCCACACTAATATTTTTCTTATCATAATAACAATAAGATAATATAAGGGGAATGTATAAAACAATACCTAGGCAATATCCTTTTCTTCCATCTACATATTATCAATGGGATTATGAACGTTTACATTACACGTAGCTCAATTATATACATGTTACATCCTTCCTTTATTAGGCGATTTAACCTTCATTCGTACCTCTAGAACTTGCTATTGTAGCCTATCCTATCCACATGTCCATGAGTTGATTTTATTTGCATGGGAGTTTTAAATATGTGAGACACTTGTGAACTTATAATCTTAAGTCTTTGATTTTATTTCCTCTCTAATTCCCTTACTTTAGCATCACATTTAAGAGCAATCAATGCATATGTTTTAGAACTTTCTTATGCCACCTAGTTCTTAACTTTTTAAAGGGGCATCAGTAATTGACCATTAATTTAACCCTTGGCTGCACTTAAAAATTGAATAAAAGCACTAGATAGGCACTTTATTCCTTTCCTCCCTCCTAATATGTCTTTTTTGCTAACTAATCGAATCTTTATAACCATAACCCTTCATTATTTTGAAATGAAACAAGCCCATCTTTATGTCAAACATATCATTATCTAAAATTATAAATCTCGATCTTGCATCATTCATAAGCCTTTGCTCCTAGATAATAATATTGATATCATGATAGCATCTTGTCTTTTTCTATCCTCTTTTATTACATTAAGCAATCATCCATTCCCACAATTTGTTATTCGAAAGATCATGACCTAACTCTTCTTGATTCTTCCTATTAGGATCAAGATTAGCATTAAAAAATTCCTCTACGATAATTTTCTCAAGACAATGTTCTAAAAGATTACTATACTTCCCATACTAGAAATAAATTATATGCAAGCTCTCATATTTTATCATATACTATTTCGCTTAAAACTTAAATTTTGCTAAAAATTCCTTAAGAAGATCAACCTCCATGCAAATTCATCCATATTTTCACTGCATTACTCCCTTATTGTTTCATCTACCCTCAAAGTTTTACTAATCCATTGCCTAGCAAGGTGAGGAGTTTTCTATTGAAATAATGAATAGGAAGATTTGGAACATCAATCCAAACCATAACCTTATCTATTGTATCTTTAATTGGATCAAAGGACAAAACCCAAGTACAAACCATCAAATAGTGATGAAAAAGCAACCAAGGACCACTCATAAAGGCCATATTGTAATTAGATGATGCATTAAATTTAACTAGATAATAATCATCTATCAAATCAATTATGTCTTATATCTCATCCCACTCTTATAGTTAATTTAGCTTCTTCTCCAACATCTTGAATCTTATTTTCCTCCCCAATAACTTAATAATTAAAGTCTACTTCCATGACTTATTTAATGTCTCTTTTTCTTTTTCAAAAATTATAATATTAAGGCATAGTTTACCATTATTGATACCTTCCTCCCTTCTAAAGCCACTAAAATCTTCATCTTTATCTTCATCCATCTTCTTCTCTTTCTCCATTATTCCATACATTTCAATGAAATAAGCTTTTCCCCTTAACAATGTTTCTTTAGAAGAACGGATTTGATTCTCACCCTCCACATTATCTTCATGTAAAACTTCATCATCATTAGAAACTAGTTTACATCCTAACCCTAAGAATGAATCATTTTCTTATTTAATCTTTTTTGCACTTCTTCTAAGAAAAACAATCTCCTTAGATAATTGTTCAACATGAGGATTTAAAGGTTCCCCCATACAAATCCTAGCAAAGCTTTATTTCAAATTAAATTGTCAATTCTAGGATTACAATACAGAAAATTTTTAAAATGAGAGTAAATGTTATAGGATCAAGTCTAGGAAATAAAAACTCAATAATAAATTACTAATGAGTACAACATATTTCTAAAAGTTCTAAAGAATAATCAATATAAAACTCTTTCAATGAATGAAATCTTAACTAAATAGATACAGTAATTTTCATTAATTTTTGTGTGAAATTTAGCTAGTAGAGATGAAGAAAAGCAAGATATAAATATGCACTACATTCCTAAAATACCATGAATTTATGCAAATTTACATCAATTAGATAACTAAACATTTCATAAAATTGGTTAAATTGTGGGCAATCTTTTCTCTTTCTTTGAATGGCACACTAGGGGCAACAATTTTTTTAATGATATAGAAGTAACAATTTTTTATACGATATAAACTTTTTATACAAGTTTAGATTTTAAATGAGTTGATTCATTTAATATGAATAATGAATGGATGGAGTTAGAATTGTAAATAAATTATCATGCTAATTTATTCAAGAATTTATATTAAAATATTAAAAATATTATTTAAAAAATAATTAATAATTAAATTAAAAATAATTATATATAATAAAAAATATAAAATTTATATTTTAATAAAATGATAGTAAAAATTTTAAAAATATTTTATCAATGATTAATTATATTTTTTATAAAAAATAAATAAATAATTAAATTTAATAAATAAGTTTATAATATAAATTTTATTAATGGAAAGTATAAAATGGACAAAATGAATTAACTCATCTTGATACATTCAATAAATAAAATGATCCAATATTACACGATTATTATTTGAGTTAGGTTGAAATTGAATTTATTTAAATTATTACTATTTTTTCAATATGATACAAATCTAATACATAATAGCACACCCGAAGACCCGCGGTTTCCCCCCTTAATTTCCCCCTTAATTTCCGATTAGCATGGTACGGAACTTTTGCTGCTCTCACGGATCTTTTAGCCTTCCTCCTAAAGTCCAATGTTTATATATATTAAAAGACTAAAAACCACTTCCGGTTTATATCATATTATTTTTCTATCAATTCATCTTTTAAAGAGTGTGAATATCACTTTACTCCTCAACTAATGAATCAATATAATATTTTAATTCTCTATTAATAAATATTAAAAAAATCAAATTATTAATTTACCATTATTATTATTTTTTATCATTCCTTATTTTTTATTATTCTATTTCTACACTTTCCAATGATGAATAATAGATGATTTAATTTTTTTTATCTCTTTATTAAAAAATATAAATTTTGCCATATTTTTATAATTTTTCTTTTACTCTCAATATATAATTTTTTTATAATTTTTCTCCAATTTGAATATAAAAAATAAATTTTCTTTATGTTTTTATGATGTTTGCTATATTTTTAAGATTTCTTTAATTTTAAAAAATATGGCAAGAGTTATAATTTTTTTAAATGGAGAGATAAAAAGAATATTAATTCTAAATTAAAGATTGTTCATCATTTGAGAGCGAGGAGATAAAATAACAAAAGAGATGTAAAACAATAATAATAATAATAATAATAATAATAAATTATTAATTCCATCAATTTTTTACCATTCCTTTTAATAAGTAAATTATAATATTATATTAAATTATTAATCGGAATGATTCTTACATCTTTTCAGAAATGAAATTGAAGAATGAAAGAATTGTTTACTTTTATTTTTATCCTTTTTCTCCTTTCGAATGAGGCTCTCCTTTCCCATTAGAGGCCACCCTATTTTTCCATTTTTTTTTTCTGTGACAATGGAACAGAAAGTGACTTCATCCAAGGATTCTTTGATTGGGCAATCTCTGGACTTTATCAGAAGGCCTTTTCTGAAGATGAAGCTCCTCTAAATTTAAAAATAACCTGCCATCGCAATATTGTGCATAATATTACAATTTTAAATTAAAATTTCGTTTGTTTCATAGAAAATAATATTTATATATAAATTAATAAAAAAATTATATATTATTTATATTAATAATTAAAAAAATAATTAAAATTTTAAAAATAAAAAAATAAATTATTTATATTTAATATTAAATAAATAAAATATTTTTTATATTATTATTTTTATAATTACATTTTATAAAAATATTTTTTGACGAAATAAACAAAACCTAAACCACATTTATAATTTTTTATAATTATAAACTGTTAGATTATATATTTTTGTACTTTATCCATATCGCAACACAATCATAACCACAATTGCAACTAGAACTTAAATCCTGAGCTCCGGTAATGGATTCCTTGTCAGAAGATAAGGAGGATGGCGAACCTCTGCAAGGTCACGAGGTAAAAGGGAACTTATCGAGAGAAGTCAAAGACCAAATCAAATAAAAGTGAAAAACATTGCTCATTGCGAAGGTCTTCGGAAGACTGATAGCTTTAGCTATTCTGACTAGAAACTAGGGTTGGGCATAAAAAATTTAAATACAAGATGACCGAATTAAACCGAAATTAGGCGGCTAAAAATAATTTAGAATTTAGACTCAGTTTCTAACACGTCAAATTTTTTGAAAAAAAAATTATTTATAATTATAAGACATTTGAAATTTCTTAATCATTTCTAATTAAACTTACTCGGAATATTCTTTTTTTAATTTAAAAATTTTATATATTTTATTTTTATTATTTTATTATCTTTTAGGGATATCAAATAAATATTATATAATATAATTGCAGATATAATAATAATTATAATATAATTTTATATCATATTATTTTTCTATCAATTCTTATATTATAAAACCACTTCCGGTATATGTCATATTATTTTTCTATCAATTCATCTTTTAAAGAGCGTGAATATTACTTTTATCCTCAACTAATGAATCAATACAATATTTTAATTCCCTATTAAAATAAATATTAAAAAATCAAATTAATAATTTACCATTATTAGTTTTATCATTCCTTATTTTTTTTCTATTATTCTATTTCTACACTTTCCAATGATGAATACTAGATGATTTAATGTTTTTTTATCTCTTTATTAAAAATTATAAATTTTGCCATATTTTTATAATTTTTCTTTTACTCTTCGTATATAAGTTTTCTTTCAATTTTTCTCTAATTTGAATATAAAAATAAATTTTATTTACGTTTTTATGAAGTTCGCCATATTTTTAAGATTTCTTTAATTTTAAAAAATATGGCCAGAGTTATAATTTTTAAATGGAAAGATAAAAAGAATATTAATATTAAATTAAAGATTATTCATCATTTGAAAGTGAATAAATAAAATATCAAAGAAAGTAAAGAGGTGTAAAACAAAAATAATAATAAATTATTAATTCCATCAATTTTTTACCATTTCTTTTAATAAAAAACTATAATATTATATTAAATTATTAGTCGGAAATTAAAATAATACTTACATCTTTTCAGAAATGAAATTGAAGAATGAAAGAACTGTTTAGTTTTATTTTTATCCTTTCTATTTAAGAACAACAATATGAACGCGCGTGGACCTAATTAATATCAAAACCCTATTAAGTCTCTCTTTTCGAATAACAAACCCACTAATAAGTGAACTCATCGAAAGAAGTCAAAGACCAAATCAAATAAAGGTGAAAAGCATTGCTCATTGCGAAGGTCTTTGGAAAGACTGATAGCTTTAGCTGTCCTGACTAGAAAGTAGGGTTGGGCACAACAAATTTGAACCGTACAAAGTGACCGAATTAAATCGAAATTAGCCGGCTAAAAATAATTTAGAATTTAGAGTCAGTTTTTGAAGTGTCAATTTTTTTGAAAAAAAATTATTTATAATTATAAGACATTTGAAATTTCTTAATCATTTCTAATTAAACTTACTTGGAATATTCTTTTTCTATAATTTAAAAATTTTCTATATTCTATTTTTTTTGTTATTATATTATCTTTTAGTGATATCAAATAAATATTATATAATATAATTGTAGATTTGATAATAATTATAATTTTATAATGATTGCAAGTTAACTTTTATTTTAATATTATATTTCTACGTTAATAATTGATATAAATATTATATAGGCATGTAATATTTAGACTATGTGATGAATATGAAAATTTTAAATCTATAAACTATATGTAATATTTCCATATTGATAATTTGATAATCATATATAATAATTGTTAACAATGTTCTAATATAAAATAGTCAAATTCTTATATTATAAAAAAATACAAGATTTAAATATGAATAAGTTAAATGACTAATAAAATTAATTTAAACAAATATCAATATATTTAAGCAGATGCTAACTACTTTAGAACACTACAAATCAACTTTAGAAGTTAAAGTCGATCCTAATATTTAAATTGGTTAAAGTTGAATTGTTGAAATGAGATGCCTCTTCAATTTTATGGAAGCAAATTGATAGAATGATCAAATGAGAGGCCTCTTCATACATGATATATGGCCTCTCAAGGAGAGATTTGTCTTGACAATTAATATCTTTCAAATTCTTTAAATTGATGACTTGAATGCAATTATACAAGCTAATAATTATAAATTTTATAATTAAATGCAATATTAATAATAGATGTGTAATCATGTGCTTTTATCATTGTTATATCATGCTACCGTCCAATTTTCAACTTAATTATTCTTTATTGTTATTATCTTTTTTTATAATTATACGGATAATAATCTATTTAATATACATATAAAATTGAATGTTCGAATTCACAATGTAAGGAAAATAAAATTACTAAGATAACATCAGATGCTATTGTATCATTGAGGATGACAACATTATCTTTTTCTTTTAAAACTAGTGTTTTTATTTTTTGTTTTTCATTATTTCTTTTTAATTCTAGTCCTCAAATTTAGATTCAATTCTATCATAAAATAAAATTTACTATAAATATTAAATTAATATATGTTTATACCAATAAAAAGATACTATTTAGATATATAAATATGAAAATATCGATTTATACTTACATAATATTTATTCAAGTTAAAATAAATATATTAAATATAAAAAAATACATACTTTATTAACTGTATTCTATTTTTAGGCACAAATGTTTAAAAGAGAAAATGACTTGCATTAGAAAAAGAGTTGGGAAATTTATAATCACCAACACCAACAATACTAGTGCTAACTACGTAAGTTGATGAAACTTCAAGTAATTCATGTACAACAGTACAAGTTCTAGATTTATGATGTTGTCTGTGATTGATTTGAAAAGTATAAAAACTAATCGATTAAAAGAGACTTCGCACTTTAATTATACAGTGATGTTTAATATTATTTTTAAAATTTTATTACTTTCATATCATGAATTTAAATCTTTAATTTATATATATACTAAATACATTATTACTCGTATAATTTAAAAAAAGAGAGAGAGAGAAATTTTGATATGTTCAACGATTCGAATTTGTATCTGTGTAATATTGATGGGATTGGAATCATCAACCGATTCATATGATAGGCTTGTTTTTTAAAATAATTCTTATCCACTGTTACCATTCTCTTAAATACAAATTTGAGAGTATATTTATCGTATTTATTTTAACATTACTTAAATGTAAATTTACTTTTGTATTTATTTATTTAAATAGCATTTTTATAATTATATATGGTGTAATTTAATATTTATAATAAATTTTATTTTATTTTTCAATTTAAACTAAATTAAAGAATAAAAAGAAATAAAAATAATATAAAAATAAATAATAATAGCACTAATTTTAAAAGAAAAAAAATAATGAGAATGACAAGTCGTTAGATTGAGAAAATAGCAACCTTGTTTAAATCATTTAATCAGCTCAGCTGTTGAGGACCTTTTTGAGTGCCTTGCTTTCGCGGAAATATTATCTTCCGTGATATATGGCCTTTCAGGGAGAGCTTTCTCTTGACAATTAATGTCTTTCAAACTATTTATAACTTAAATGATTCCATCAATTAATTATAAGATAATTTTAAAAGATGTTTAAAGCACTAATTTATTAAAAAATTATTATTTAATAAATTCTATAAGGTAGCTTATATCTTATCATTTTTTTAAATTTATCCAACTTTTTTTAATTAATTGATGCCCATGCTTATAATTAAATTTTAGATAATATGTAAATAAAAATAAGTAAGTAAATAAATATATAATATCATAAAATATAATTAATTATATCTTAAGTAATTATATTATTTTTAAATAATAAATAAAATTGATAATATATTTATTAATATTAACATATCCTTTTCTATTATTTTATATTTATCAACTAGTTCAATAATTAATTTTACTAAATATTTTTAATACAATCAATTAGATTATCAATTTTAGGTTATATCAGTTTTTTAGCTCTTTCCAATAAAGAGAGCCATAATCAAACCCAATAAAAAATGGAATAAATAATTAATACATGTTTTAATATTCTAATGGGAATAAAATTTAAAATTTAATGAGGACATTTAAATAATATATAATAACATGTGACATTCTAAGTCCACACTGAAATAGACATGGCCTGTCCACAATTTTAAAAGATGTTGAATTCATTGCTATTTCAAAAATATCTAAAGAACTATGGTGAATGCATTTTAATGGTTGAAGTACAATTCATTTTAACATGAATCCAACTTTTTTGTACAAGATCAAAGCACATCCAAATAAGATATTAATAGATGGGAGAAGCACAGGAAATAATGCAGTTTGAGGCATGAAAAATATCCATAATAAATAAATTTAAATTCTATCTTTTTTATTTTATCATTTTTAAAGAGATAAAAAATATTTTTTTATTCTGAAACTCATTACCTTTATATTGGAATCCATAATTTTAAATAAAAAAATTATGTATCTATCTCTTTTTGAAATTTATCACATACATTTCCAAACTAATCACGTTTGTTGATTCGAACATTGTTGTTTGAGTAAGAGACAAGTTTATGACTGTCTCAGATTATCCAAGGACTATGGAGACATCTTGATTAAAATCTTAAAGTGCTCTTAATCTGCTGCTAATTTGCAAAATGGAATACGAGGTTGGAAGCTTTGTGAATGTACAAAGCAAAATGGCTAGAGATTTCTGAACTCAAGAAGGTCATGATTTGCTTGAAAATCGATTAGAAAAAATTGTAGTATATTCATGTAGAAAAATCCTTATTTAAAAAAAAATTGAGAGTGAAACCCGAGATGATAGGAGTTGGAATCATGTCGAAATCGACCACCTCACTTTATTTGTTTTTATTATTTATTTTTCAATCTCTTTCCTTTCAATTAATGCCAAGTTAGTTTGACTAACATTTGACTTGATAAAATGTTCGATATGATAATATCTACTTACCCCGCAGCAATGGATGAGGACTCAGTCTGATTTTGTGAATTTAAAAGTAATACCGGTGGAGAAAATATCTTGTGGTTATTTGCAAATAGGTCGTGGCCTGTTTATTATAGCGTGCGAGAAAGACTCTGAGTACAATTGATATTAATATTTGATTTTGGAAGAATTGATTATACATGATTTTATTATTGGTTAACATCATTATTTGATAATAGTAAATGGAGATAGACTTAGCGTATGAAATTTTAATTTTATATTATTAAATTGTTTACAATTCTACATAAATTTGATGATGAAAAATATATTTTTTTATAGTACATATGAATAATATAGTATATAAAAAAATTCTATCACATTAATTGATAAAGTTATATAAAAAAGTATGATACTCTAATTGAAATAATTAACATTATAATATATATTACTTTTTATTAAGTGTAATTATTGATATTATGTAATAATTATGTAGACATTTTTTATAGATTTAACACTTGCAAAAAAAATTATGTTGATAAGTAAAATAAGATAAAAAAAAATTGATATCTAATTTATTTGTGAACCATTTTATATGTTTAAATTTAGGTAAAATGACAAATTATCTGTATAAAGTTGTATAAATTAACTCAAATAGATTGATATTTATTACAAATTCAAACTCAAATTCGAATATTATAAGTTTGATGATAAATTTTAACTTCACAACATATTACTTAAATAAAGTCGTGTAAATTTATTTGAATTCCTTTTCGAGCAAGGCTCAATTTTGAATTCCACTTATTCATTCAAATTTAATGTTGTTTAATTTGATTCAATTCATTTACACCATCAACTATAATATCACCTTTGACTGCCCATACATTCAAAAGTGGACCAACTTTCAAATATTTTATTAATTTAATTACAATTTTGCTCCTATGATATATTGAGTTTGGCTCTTTATAGGATATTTTATTTTGATCCCTTTGATATATACAAATTCAATTGGATTAGGTCTAGACTATGTCTAAACTGATAACGAACAAATTTTCCTTCGAAAGATTACCAACTTGGATCCTCTTTAAAGTTCCATGTGCCACATAGGATTTTCAATCTTCAACTTTGAACAAGTAACTAATGTGGACCAAATACCATTCACACATTAGAACCAAAATATTTTATTATATTTAAAGAAACCAAATGCAATTAATTTATATTTTAGAAAAGCGAAATTTATAATTAAGCTTAATTTATTATATAGTCATGTTATTTAGTCAGTTATCACAATTACAATTTGCACTAGAAATCTGTTCATACCCAAGTTGTGTCGAATTAAAATATTACATGCATCATTAATCATGTATCCTCTAACTTCATATTAATTAATATGATGTTAAATTACTTTGTTTTTTAAATTAGAAATATTTATATGTTGGCAAAGCCAATCAACATAAGTAGCCACTTAGTATTTGACAGACGATTTCTGTTATTTCCATAACGGAACCCCAATCTGTCGGCTAGCTAACTGCAAAAACAACATAAACAGCATCAAATTATGTTGATTTCAAAGGACAATAGAGTGATAAACCAACTGCCTAACAATTTAACAACTTATATGCAATATGTTTTCATTCCAAGTTCCTATGGACACATTCAACACCGTATGTTGTTTCATACCAAATTCCACCTTATCAAAACTAGTAGCTCTGCAAAAATTCCCCAATGGCATTACTAACTGACTGTGAAACCAGTGCCAATATAAGGGAAGAATTCAATTCCCTGTCAATCCAGAATTTCTACTATCCTATGACTTCTGCAAAAACCATGTTATGGTGAAAAGCCTATATGATTCAGTTATTCTCTGTACAATTCAATCAACTTTGTCTCTAAATGACTAAAGGGGCAACAGTAGACATGAAGCACCTTTTGCCAACCGCACTTTTCTGTACTTCTTTCCATCCTCGACCTTCCTTATAAATCTCAACCTGTCATTAGATTATTCAAATGTAGTAATGAAGCCAGTCCAATTGAAACACCAAAGCAAATATTACTGTCAATACATGCACTCACCATATCCACTATGTTATCATCGGCATCCCCTGCGTTCCCATCAGCCTTAAGTCCACCAACTATACAAATGGATTCCTTGACTACGGCAGCAGCAGAAAATCCCCGAGATTGAATCATCGGTTCCCCCATCATCCATGCCCCAATACGAGGATCATACACTTCAACACTTGGAACCATTGTTTTTGCATCATAGCCACCCAGAGCATACCTAGAAAGTAAATATAAACATGAGATTGACACGTCTTGCGGTGGAAGTTACAGAAGGAAAGCCTGGAGCTAGAATATCAGAACTTTATACACCAATTTAACTGTGAACTGACCATTTAATTCTTTTCTAAATGTTTTGATTTTTAGCCTCATGAAAAATGACTGTAATGTTCTAGGGAAAAAATAGTCTAATTTTATAAATTACTTAGGCCAACTTGGAAAGAGAAATAGTTGCTCTGTGTGACATAAACCTAATTCTTATCTTATTCGGTTTGATTATTCAAAACCATCCAGCATATTCAAGTGACACATTAGTTACAATGATGTAAACTTGTGCAAGGCATCCTTAATAATCATGGACACCTACGCAAGTCACCCTTTCATCATCAATAAGATGAGAATTGAAGGTAATAGGGGAGACAAAAGAAAGTAGAACTTACAACTTGTCATTGAGAGCAACTAATGAGTGGCAACCCCGTTTTGTATTCATATCTGCTATCTTGGTCCAAGAATGTTCCCTGGGGTCAAATCTTTCAGCAGACCTGAAGTTATGCGCAAAAATCAATCAAATTAACACAGACACACCAAAATACATCAACTCAAGATCATCAGTTGCTTAGACGCTGCTTAAACCTTTTGAAGTTTCCAATAGACACCAAAAACCTCTACTGTATGTTTCCTTTCCATGGAATTTGCGGATGAAGGTTTTTTCTTATATAACAAAATGAGAATGTTTGGCCCTTAATCATAAACAAAGGCTACTTCATTAAGCTTTTACTATTTCATGGGCCATTGTGTCCTTGATCAAAAAGTAAACGTGGCAGAGGAGCACAAAGTGCCAATGCATTGTCACATTTTTATAGCTAGTTTTTTTACTAGCATTTTCAGGAGAATGAATTGTGGCTAATATGATGTAGGTATATGCATATTAGCATATCATTCAGTCTATTTATTATAAAAATAAACTAGATAAAATATGTAAACACTCAATTAACTGCAAGGTGGTTAAATACAACAAACAGTAAGATTTACCCATAAATTCCAGCATAACTGTACATATAATCACTATTACAAGCCATTTAATTGTCCAAAGACAGATCCAAATGCATGTTTTAGTATCAGTCATTTGCCAGGAACACTCTATCACGATGCAGACACAAATTTATTGTAAGAGGTCTATTTATACAAGTTATTATCATATCAATGACTTGAAAGATTGTAGCTTGAATCAAATTAAAACTAAAATCATACTGCAAATAGTCATTTCCATCAAAGCCACCAGTAGCATAGATCACACCATTGAGTTCCACAGCTGCAAGAGCAAATCTCTGAAATATAAAATGCAAATTCATCACTAAGTCATTTAATTAATTATACTGTAATATAAGAGCAGCCCTGGTGGCTTAATATTTGAAGTCATAATCTATACGAGTGCCAATAGATAAAAGTATACACCGGATTGCACAGTTAAGCATCATCATACCTCTCACTTAATCACTTCAATGTCTATCATTGATAGCACCACAAAATCTCACAACACTAATAATTTCAGTTATTTTACCTTGTGTATCATTGAGCGTGTAAAGATCCACCGTCCAACATCTACGTCAAGCATCTCAACATCTGAAAAGCTTTCAATTCCATTGCCACCACCAATAGCAAATATTTTATTGTTTAAGGGAGCTCCAGCCAAGCTTCCTTTCTTTTGATTCAATGGTGGACACGATGTCCACTGATTGGTAGTTGGATTATATGATTCAACTGCATAGAGATAAGAAATTTTTTTTATTTAAAAAAAAAAAAGGGAAGGGCTTCATGCCATTAGAGGAATCTACACAATATTATACTGTAATGTTATAATTACTCAACATATCTTTTGAAAAATGAATTGCAGATATCTAATGAACATAAATAGTTAAAAATTTTATTTTTCTTTAAAGTGAATAAATTATTTTTGATATATAATATAACATCTTTAGAGAACATTAGATTGATATTAGTGCAATGCATGTGTAATGTCAGTATGACTGCTACTATAGCTAGAATAGCTTTAAAAGTTGAGGATTTCATACCTGTGTCATACCATTCAGAACCACTTCCACCACCAAGGACATAGATATCCCCATTCAACCGCACAGCTGAAGCATATGAGCGAGCTGACCTAATAGGCCCAAGAGATTTGATCACATTCAAAGAAGGGCAGTATAACTCCACTGTATCTACCAATGATTTTCCATTAAAGCCTCCTATTAAGAAAAAGGATTCTTTGGGGTCTAAATGTAGCTCACCAGATGGCTGGATAGCCATCTTCTCAACATGGACTACAGAAAGATTACAAGCAGATTCTAACTTCAAACAACGATCTTTTAGATGTTGAATTTCCATTTCTGCCTGAATCTGGAATGATTAAAAAGAGTCCAAAATGATATGGAAAAGTGTTACGGGCTATATTGCAAACGATATGGGAATATAGAAAACAAGATGATTCTGAGTTTCAATGCCAATGGGGTAAATTCCATATTACACATGAGTAGTTAATCTATTCAGATATAACTCCATATTCAACTTGTCATACAACAGGTTCAATCTTCCCTCCCACACATTCTCATACTGCCATAGTCTATTTTTTCCTTTTATCACACCATTTGTTAATACTTCATTATAAATTAACAAAATTCATTATGTTTTCTTCTAAGATTTAGTCAAATCAACATTGCTAATGTATATTCTTTTTGCTATAAGAACATAGTGGATATGCTAAGTTAAAATTTGAAACCAGGGAAGAGTAAAAACTAGAATTCAAGTATGCAATCTACAATTCACAGAAACAATTCTATCTGAATAAATTCAATATGCCAAAAGTCTTCTTTTATTTATTTTTTTTTTGCCCCTCTTTCAAACTGGAGATTCTTGTATTCTGCAGCAACCTATAGCCTCTTTCATAAAGCTGCAACATAAATACGTGAAGACTTCCACATATTGTGCTACCCATACCAACAATCAAAGAGCTCTCCTATGAGTGACATGTAAAGCATATAATGGGTCCCACCTTTTCTTATTGTGTGTGGTTCAAACCATGCCATGTGTAGTGCTATGCATAACACTGTTTACAATGTACATATAGAAGTCTTCACAATATATTTGTCTTCAACTTTTCGCCAAAATATTTTCCCCTTTACTAATTTCTTTTCAAGAATGACAGAACAAACTCAAGGTAGGAAAGAATCAAGTCATCAAGATTTTTCTCTCAATTTACAAGTCAATGTCAATTAAAATTTCTAGTAATGCTGCATTCTACTGTCACTATAGAGAGATTCAATAAAGCAAATAGCATTCAGTGAGACTTATCCAAGCAACTGCTAATGCAGACTTCAAGCAGCAGAATTTCACATTTAATATGGTGATAACTAAAGATGCTTAACAAGAACCTTGGATGAGAAAGATTGTTCCATACTCTTCAGTTTAACAAGAAGTCTTATACAATTGAAATGCTTGCCAGAAATAAACATACATTTTAGAGATAAAATCATAAAAATAAGTAATGAAATATAGCAAACATTGGCATATAAGTCATAATAAAGAGTACCAGCTTGTGCTCCAGATTACTATATTTCTCGGTTAGTGTAGCCTTGAAAGCTTTCAGTTCTGTGACCTCTTGCATCAACTACAAATTGTTAATTGCCAAGAGCATTGATTTAACAGATTATCATACATGGAAGAGGGAAAAAGGGGGCGCAAAAAAAAGATAGAGAGAGAGAACAGATATCTCCTCTGGACAATTTAAACCAAAATGAAAACCCTCAACATCCTCAGTTACCTGGGCTATGGTGGACTGATACTCAAATGAACCAAAACCCATTTCCTTATTCCCTGCTAAACTGGTTGATGCATCTGTATAACTGTTGTCTTTAGAGCACATATTATTACTCAGGTCAGCCATGTCTTTTACATTATCCAAGAAAGAAAGGTCTTGGTTTTCAGAACGAAGAGCCAATTGTTTTAGTTTCATGACTATAAGGTTTCTCTCATCCTGTTCTACTTCCTTCACACCTGTTTGAGAATCCAATTGCTGGATGTCTCCATCTAAGGATGAAAGAATTTCAGTGGAATCTGACTTCCTACTTGAGTGAGTAGAATGTTCTATCTCTGAATCAGGTGCCCTATCCACTTCACCTTCTCCAGGATTTCTGTTTGACAGAAGAGAATGAGATACAGTTCTCCATTTCACAGTATTCCATTGAGTAGAAGTACCAGGAGCAATTGCTAAAGATGCCATTAAAGACATCAACTTGCTTGCTTGTCCATGGTCTAGCTCAAACCAGAAATGGTCGCTCTTGTGGTTATGGCTCTTTCTGTAGTAGTTGTCAGATATTACTTGTCTAAATTTTTCTTCAGACAGAGGCTGGCACTGGAGCCGGACACGAATTTGCACCTTTAAAGATATGAAGTTATTAATGCAAGGACTTTTCCTAAATCCTCATCAGTGATTTCCTCATAAACATATAAATACGTGCTTATTAGGTCAATGTCCAGCAATACCTGGGCAGGATACTGTGTTCTCTCTGAACCATCAGCAGTCCATGCATAAGGGTCTATATACAATGCCCCTTTGCTGGCAGCCTCAAAAATTCCATGAAGTTTCCGTTCACTGTAATTGAACAGAAAGAGAGGCAACCCAGGCTCAATATTCTTCACATAGGAGAAATGTTGAGCTGGTAAGCCTGTTAAAACAAATATAAATAATCCCATGAGTTGGAGAAACACAAGACCCTAACCTCACTATAAGTGAAGTTGAAGCATAACACGTGAGAACTTCATTGGAAAAACAGATTTTGTGACATTGATCATGAACAATATCAAGCAATAAAGAAGGGTTTGTACAGGCAAAAAACAATTTCAATCTTCAAATGCTAAATATCACTGTTGCATTTGTGTTATCACACTCCCAGTGACAACTAATTTGAAAGCTAAGAGAAGAGTAATCAAATCTAAAAGACTGACCAAAGAGTTGTTTAGATAGGCATTCCTTCATTGTAAGGTTCTTGCAGCCAAATATGACACCACCAAGTTGATGTTTCTCCAAATTTCTGCCAACTAAGGAACTGACCGCTGAGTTTGTATTAAAAGGTAGGGTCCCACTGAAATTGAAAATTTGTGGTTTTTGTTCTTTCCCCATCCTTGCACAAGAGGAGGAAACTTAATTAACCATCTATAGCAAAGTGAAAGCAACTAGAAAGGTAAATTAGCATAATACTGGTAATACATTTCATATGACAGACAATCTAGAGTTAATAAGTGCTAGCCGGCAATAAACCAGAATATAGTTGAGTGACCAAGTGAATAAAAACCACAGCATAGAAGGAACTCCAAAGCAGTAAGCTATTCCAAACGATTTTGCTCCATTTTATTAAATACCCTAACAACACGTCAGAATATGATGTTGGTCCATCAAAATGACTTCATTTCTTCTCCTCCCTCCCCACCCTCTTCCCACCAAAAAAGAAAAAAAATGAATGGAAAATATAAATTACTATTGTACCGAAATGCTTCTTCACCTCTCGTAGAAAGATGGATAAATTCACAAACAGTTCATACAATTGTGAGTGTGGAAGTTTAATACTCAAAATACAGGCATTGATGAAGAATTATCTAACATATGCACAAAAGAAACACCTCAGTTGCTTGAAGTTGACAATAAATTTCCAAAAATGTGACATTTGATCATTCAGGTCTACAGAACTCTAGCTTTAAAGCCAAGAAGAGCAAATATAATTTACCATATAAATTTAATAATAAACAACAATAATCAAATCAACCGCAAGCAGAGGATATCGGAAACTTAAACAAAGCTCTTAAGGAATCCCTCCGCCCCCCCCCCCCCCCCACGCCCCAGTTCCCCCAAAGGAAAAAGAGAAGGATAAAGAAATATGGTTTCAAGCTCTGTCAAGAAGTATTAGTTTCAACCCTTAAACAGCACACCGTATAACAATACTCAGAAAAACAAAACAAGCAATGAAAATGCACGAAGAGAAGTTTGTGGGGGAACTGAGTAAAAGTGATCCTCGACAATAGATCGATTCATAAGACCCAGAAAATCAGCAAAGATACAACGGCAGATAGAAAGTAAAAGAAGCAATATTCAGAACGCTATACTAACGTTCTAAATCATCATCATTGCATTTCATAGACTTCGTAATCCTCCACGAGGGTATAACTCTGATATTTAGCAAGTCATTGTTAAGAACAAGATACAAAAGCCAATAAAACACCTCAAACTGGAATCAAAGATTTCATCGAAACTACTGAGACGAGTACTAGAAAGAAAAACCCAATTCGATAAATAAAAGTGACGAAATGGGTCTACATTAACCCCCAAAACCCATAAACTGGGAAACTATCAAAAACACAAAACCAGACGTCCATTGTTCATATGATCATTGATAAAAATGCAAACTCTGCATTCTCTCGTCCTAAACTTTCTAGGAAAATCATCAGAAGAGCAAGAAAGGAGAGAGAAAAAGGATGAGAGAGAGTACTCCAAGCGTTGTCAGACAGTGGTAAGGCGTGGGAGAGAAGGACTCAGAGGCGCCAAAGGGAGGAGAAATTTATAGTGCATATAATAAATAAAGAAATGCTTTAATTACAATCATTGCTGCCTCCCCTTCTTTCCATAAATATTAAGATATTTTGAATCAAAACATTAAGACCCGTCCGATGCTCTTTCATTCGTTAAGTGTTAGATAAAAAATGAAAAATTGTGATATGCTTTTAATTGCATAGGCATGATCTTTGCTTCACCTAATTAAAAAGGATTCTATTGTCATTTTTTATGTTTAATTTTGGGTGAGTTCCTTGGTACATAAATTAAAAAGTCTATCATTTTAAATAGTAATTTTAGTTCACTTAATTAGTATTAAGTGACTAAATTACTACCTTAAGTAGTAATCATATACTGTTAGTTATATCTTATAAAGAAAATGTTATATTTAGTGTACTTATTATCTAAGATAATAGTTCAATAACTCATTACTAACTAAATAAACTAAAGTTTTTATGTAAGGTACGGTACATAAATTTTTGAGTCTTTGTTCCATAAACTTATCCTTTATTTTGAGAAATCATAATTATTAATTTTTTTATTTTTAAGATATTGAAATCATAAAAGCTTTGATAATAGATTTTTTTATTAAATGAATTAAAAATATTACATATAAAAGTATTTTGCAAAAATATCTTACCAATCCACATTTTTTAGGCCACGTAATTTGACTAATTTTTAAATCTAGCTCCAATCTAAATTATTTATGAATTTAAATTTACCTTATTATTAGCATAATTTTTTTATACAATTTAAATTCATGTGGAGCATGTTACAAAGAAAGTTCGATAGTAAAGACCTACATTATTTCGTTTTAACAACTATTTGGTGCATTTATTGGGAAGAATATTTATTTAATTTGATATAAACCGATAAAATAACAATAATATTTTTCTCCCATTTATTTTTAATTTTGAACTATGCCATTTTGAAACAATGTGAGAAGTTATAAGCAAATGCACAGATTATGAAACATGGTTAATTTTTTTTTATCTCAGTAATATTGTTTAATTTAATTATAATCGTGTCTTATTTCTTATTTATTTCATTGTAAGGAATTAAATTTGATTAAATCACAATGTAAAATAATTTTATACTATCAATCATTTATATTACCATATCATTATAAAAATCTTAAAAACTTTGTTAGTATTGATAAAAAGTTTTAGTTGCTTTATTTTTAACAATATATCATCTCTTTATTCATTAATAATATAAAAGTTTTCACATCAATAGATTAAACTACCATAATCAATCTTCAAATCAATGATCAAAAAATTAATATAAGCAATGATTTAACTCCTTAGTGCAAGAGTTTGGACATTTCTCTTTTGGCAATAAATAAATTAATAAACGCTAGTCATTTAGATCAAGATAGATAGACCACAGCCCACGGCAGGTTCATCAAAAGGAGGCTCGAGAAAAAACTTATTGATCAAAACAAGCCCTAAAGTTGGCCCATCAAAAGAATGACTAACAATAAATCATTAAGCGTTGATTAACAAGCTTCAATGGCACAGGAATTGACCATATGGTTGGAGGCGTATGTAACCAACTTGACCAAGCGGTTATGGCTGGTAAAGTGCTAAGTTGGCATAAATTGAATCTCCAAAGTTCTTTCACTGTATAATGATCTGTTAAAATGATTAGTTTTCACCTTTCAGAAATCTTATATAAAGAAATAAGTACTTTTTCACAAGAATTTTGAATTCTTTTTATTTACAACCTTATTTTCTATCTTTTTCCTAAGGACACTACAAACTTTGTTATCGAAGGATTCATTTGATATACATTTTTTTCTAAAATTAATTTCATTTTATTTTAATAGAAATAATTTCAATTTATTTATAAATGAATTTAATTATTTAGCAACTCTGTTAAAAATAATGATTTCAATTTATTTCTAAATAAATTATTTTATTTGTAATATATTAAAAAATTTCATAAAATTAATTAGAAAGTAAATTTTGATAGTATTATAATAAATACAATTTAAAGAAAGGGTAAATTATTTATATAATATATTTTTTAGATCAAATAAAATAAATCTAATGAAATTTCTGAAAAATTGAATGAATTTTATAATGATAAAAATATAATTAAAATAAAAATTATAAATAAAATAAATTTTCTATTTACTTAAAGCCAAACATCATATTATATTAAGAAGAAATTTATTTAAAAATAAAATAAAATCATGTATTTTTTATTCTGTCAAACAAAGGCAAAGAATCTTAAGTGACAATTATTATAAGATATTTTTTGCAAATAATTAACCTCTAACATTGATTGGACTACTTATCTTGCTGACACTTTTAGTTGTGCACAACTTACCTTCCCTTTGAATGACCATTATTTTAGCAAATGATCATTACCCAAATAACATAGAATGAGTTGAAAACTATAAAAATGGGAAATGTGAATTTTTTTTCTTGAAAAAATTGTTACTCCAACATTCTTATCAATCATACCCCACCCAAGCACACCCTGTTATATTGTACGCAATTTAAAATTTTCATTGCAATACAACTAAAATTTGTTATATTGAATTTAAATTTATAAATAATTTAATATTTAAATTTTATTTTAAATAATTTAATGTAGTACATCTTATAAGAAATTTTCGTTGGTAATGTGTATTTAGCCTCGGAATTCATATATTTGATTTCTTACCATATAAAAAGTAACAACTGTTTCTCTTTCGTAAATGCATTCACTGTAACGAGGAAGTTACCCAAAAAAAAAAAAAAAAGGAAAAAGGATTGAGATTTGTCATTGATGTTTTCTTAGCAGTACGGAGTACTGCCAAAAAAAGGAAGGGGATTAAAGACTTTTCTTAACAGTGCGGAGTACTACCATCAGCTACAAAACATAATTTATGCATGACAATAAAATCAAACAAATATGAAACGCGGAGACAGCAACAAACAATTGGGATTTTTTTTTCAAAAAATAAAATATTGGGCTCGTGTTAAAAATAGGTACATTTTTTTAAAAAAAATGTATATGTATATATATTGCGTTCGTATATCTTGTTAAATTAGATAGACATAATAACCAATATTTTAGTGATATAATAATATCCTGATATTATTTTAAAATTTTTATTTTTTATTATGCTTAGAGTTCTAACTGAAAATTTATATATGTATATTAAGTGAATAAATATCATTACTATTAAAAAAGAAAGAAAGATAGACAAAATAATACTTATCTGGTGGTTCAAACTGAAATTTTCATTAAGAAAAATGTTCATAAAAATTTGTGTTTATTTTTTTTTTTCTAATAGGCCACTAAGAAAACTACAATGAAAATCAAATATACAAATCCAAAATAAAAGGTAAAGCACAAATCATCAAATCCCTCGTTTCTCACTCTTCTAATTTGGTCTGATTAAATAACAATAATAATAATAAAATTAGTAACGGGGTTGTGTTTACCGTTTCACATGGTGCTCATGGATAGCACGTGCTTGCCATTAGCTTCCGATAAGCAATTGACAAAGTTCTAGTGCCTTCAATTATTCATCATTTATGCATGGTGTAGTCGACAACACAACATATATATATATATATATATATATATATATATATATATATATATATAGGTAGGATTTAAATTTAATTTATAGTGATCATGAATTAATTTTATTATATTATTAAGAAATAGTTAAAATTTCCTAATATTATTGATAAAAAAAATGTTAACGGCAGCCTTCAAAATTATTACTCTAATTAATTAAATTAAATACTTCATTTTTAATTTTAGTAATATAATTAATAATAGAATTATATTTAATATTTTATTTTTATTTTAATAAAATATTTAATATATTATCATTTATTATATTAATAAAAATAGAAACAAAACATTTAATTTGGTTAATTGAGAATAAGTAATTAATACTTAACAACTGTCCGAACTACTATTAGTATTTGCCATTTTTAAATAGTGTTAATGTATATTATTGATATGGACAATTCTAACATGCCTGACTAAAAGTCTAGGTATTAATATCTTGATTTTATGATAGAATAAAAATTATTAAATTTTAATAATATAAAAATAGAAGATTAAGATTCATGATTAAGATATTTATTTAATAGTTAAAAATTAATGACATAACTATTATATTTTAAATCATAAATCTTCTTTTAATTTTAAATTCATCAATAATATAAAATAAGTAATTTCAGCAAATTATCTATATTAACTAGTATGTATATTTTTACATATTTTCACTATATAATAATTATAATTTGATAATTATTAACTCAAGCTTATTTATAATACATTATAATTTATAAAACTTTTAAAATTGAAATGCTTTCAAAAAATTACTACATAATCATTTTGAAAATATAAAATATAGTTAACAAATTAAAAATCTATACTTTTACTCTATAAAGCTAATTTTTTATTTCATCTTCTCTTTTTCTTAAATAATCTCCCTCACTTACTTCTTATACATTTGTACATAAAAAAAATTTTTAAAATACTTTTAGTAATAAAACTTAGTACTTAGTATTATTTTCAATCAAAAATACAATATCCATTAATACTTTTTAAAGAAGTAATATTTATACATATTTTTTGTATGTCACTAAAATTAAGTTCTCTAAGCATATTTAAAATATGTTAATTAAGTTTTATTTAAAAATTAAAATGTTTTACATACAATTATAAAAATGTAATATGTATATTTCTTTTTACTTTTCTTATCTAATAAATTATATTAAACACAAGCTTTTACAACATACATACTATCATTTTCAAATAAAATATTTATTTTATTAATTTAATTTATTGTTATTAATGATTTTTATATAAGATACAATAAAAAAATAAATGTCACAAAACTGAGTCTTTTTTTTTCGGATAATGTGTGAAATTGTGAAGAAAATAGATACTAACACTAAGAAAAAAAATACAACTAATAATCTAATGTATTAAATTTGAAAATGGAATATTTATATTAGGTTAAAGTTATGATAAAATATCATCTATATCTTTTAGTCTTGAATTTTTAAGTAGAACATATTTGAATATACATACATAGGTAGGTAAGTATATGTACAAGTATATTGTTTCTTTACTAACAATTTCCTGGTATTTTTCAATTTTATATACAAATCTAAATAATTTAAAAGAACAAAGAGTGAGAAATGCTACATTATATTAAAAATAAGAATAACATGATTTCTATTAAAAAATTGATTAGTTAAAATAAAAAAAATTTAAAATTATTGGGACATTATTCATTAATGTCCAAATATAATTTTATTGTATTGTATATAACAATATTTTCTTCAACAAAATTTATGGCAAGTAAAAACTTTATTGCTAAAAAAATAATGTTTTTAGTAAAATGATCAAAATAAATATTTGAGAATATAATATATAATATTTCTTAATTTTTTGAATAAATAATAATTTTTTCAAACACCAGGTTTTATATATATTTACTACATTATAAGTGAGTGATTTTAAATAGTAAAAACAATTTTTTATGCAATATTTAAGTAATGAACAATAATTTTTATTTAAGTTTTAGTAATAATCAATATGTTATTCTATTTAGTAAAGTAATAATTTTATTATATCTTTTTAAGGTTAAGTACATATATAAATTTTAGAAATACATGTGTGGGTGAAGCAAAAAGAGAGGGAGACAGAAAAAAAATAATTGAAGCAAGAGCTTTTTAAATTTATATAAAGAAACAAAATATTTGGCTGAGCTTATTTTTTATTAAACAATTAATTTCTAAAAAAAAAAGAGAAATGTGGCTAAAATAAAATCAAAGCAAATTAAGAACTTATTTAAAATGTTTTATAAAGAAATAATTAATTTGAAAGCCTCTTCTATACTAGTAATGTATCATTATTTTATTGACTTACCAGATAAATTATTAGTACCTATGATTATAATTTAAATATACAAGAACTATTCTTTTAATATTAAGATTCTTTCATAAAATAATAATGGCCTTTATTTTTCTTTTAGGAAATGCAGACTCCTAAAAGAATAGGTAACCGTATGGGGAAGCTTAACTTCTTAAAAAAGTTAAGTATTTCTTTTGTTACATTATCTTTTTTTTAAATATCAAAATAAATGAATTAAAATTAAAATTACAAATCTTAATACATTAAAAGCAATCCAATGGAAATACTTCATCTCCTAGGACATCCAGCTCCTCCATAGCATCATTCAAAAAAATAATAAAATATTAATGGTTTTTTAAATTATTTTTGTGTTTTCTGGTCAAAGATTTTCTTACAAGAAAAACGTTAGAATCTACATAAATTGCAGAGAAGAAATTCATTGAGGAAAGCGTCGTACAAGAATTGCATTAAGCTGAACATATTATTTGATTCGATTTTATTAGCATGAATATTTTCATAACTCAACCTTAATCTCAATTACGAGTTCACTATACTAGGCAGGGCAATTTAAAGATGAATTAAAACTTATCAAAAATATCAATAAGGCAGTGGTTTAAAATCGAAGGTGTTGCATTCATTTTTAACAGATAAGGTTGTTCACAGCGGAGATTGATTGTCTGCGTTGGTAATCAGATTGTGCGGAAAATTACTTGTAGCAAAATCTCATAGTGTTAAGTACTAAAGCACTCTAATGCTTAAAAAAAGTGGAGATCTTAGAGAGAGAAAAAGTAAGATACGAAGAGAAATTAAAAGTTCAAAATCTCTTTAAAAATATAGGATGGTTCAAAGGTACCTATTCTAAAAATATGAGTACCATAAAGTTGGTCACATCTAAATCGTTGACATAGAAAGAAAAAATCACAGTCCTTCATAAAAAATAACTATACTCTTTTAAGCAATAAGAGAGTCCAAAGAAAAAGAAGAATATACCCTTCCTATTTTACGGAACAGTTGCATTGGAATTGGAACATTAATTTTATAACCATACCTTACAAGGCGAAGAAATACCACCTTTCAAATTGAAAAGATCCATACTTCCTAATATAATTAAAAACTAGTGGAAAAACACTATCATCCGAGTTAAAATGCATAAAGAAAAGCTATAAAAAAAGCTAGATAAGTTGTTCAATATCCCACAAATGGTGGATAAGTTGGTATTGTTGGGCATAGCAGATTATGGTTGGTGTGTGGCCATGCCATCCCCTGTAAACACCACCTGATTTGGTTTCCCCATCTTGTTATCCAGAGCCAATTTACAGAGTGCTTGATGCCTATCAATGTTCTTGACAGGCTTAGCCAGTGACAACCTAGCACCTTCCTCCGTTTTGTACACAAAAAAGGCAAAGCCTTTCAAATTTCTACTTCTTTTGTCAAACCCAAGAGGCCCTTCTTCAATTTCCCTAAAGGCAAGGAAGAAACCTAACAACCTTACCAATAAGATATCAAATCCCACATTCCCTACAAAAATATTTCTTCCAAAAGCATCCCTTGCCCTAGCAGATGTCACATTAGCACCCTGACCACCCAATACACTCGCCACTACTAATTGAGTCATAGTCATTCTTCTATCAATTTTCTTGCTCGACTCCTTTAGAGTGAGAATAGCACCATCAACGTGCTAGAGAGTAACAAAGTCGTAACCATTAGACTTGTCATTGACTTATCAAAGATAACAATGGCTTCATCAATCTCTCCAAAAGAGAACACACTGCGAAGAGTTTTTATGGTGGTTTCTCCAACAAGCCCACAAATGAAGAGTTTTCTAAGACTGGAATCACAGTAGCAACGATGCGAATATCTTCCAAGACATTCGAGTGGTGAATTGCCGCCCTCTGAAAAAGCTCAAGGAGTTTTTCCTGCAAAAGGGTTAAAGAATTTTACGGATGTCTTTAGCAGAAAAGGTGCTGAGGACGGTGGTAGGTAGCAGTAAAGAAACTGTGTTGCCATTCTCTTCTTTAGTTTTGCATTTCTTTGAGAAATCCATGGTTGAAACACTTCGATTTGGGTACCAGGGATTGTCATTCGAGAAGAAAAGATTTCAAATTTCCTTTTTCAGGTAATAGTTAAGACAATCTTTATTTTATTGAAGGATAAATGAGAGAAGTTAAAATTCATTTTGTTAAAAATAAAAAAAAGACCAGAAGCAATAGGTTGTCCTTCCACGTGTAAGCTTCAGATGAAATTTTAGCTTAAAGTATACAATGAATACCTTAAGAAAGAGTACCCAAGAAACTCCCATTATAATGATCATTTGGAAGGCCCTAAAAGGATAGGCTACTCATTTTAATTAAGGATAGATAGGTTATTCACGTAAGCTTTGGCAACCCACACTTAAGAAGGAAGGTGAATTGGATGTTTTTAAAATTTTTACTATTTTTTAAATCCCTTTGAAAAACCTTTAATGTGAAAAGTTATGAAAATGATTTTAATTCAAACGATTCCAAAAAAAATTTATAAAGATATTTACACTCAAGATATGATAATTTAAAAAATTGTTACAAAATAATTCATTTAAATATTCATAAATAAATCATTAAAAAATAAATTTAAGATAATGAAGAGGTTTGCATATAATATATAATAATTTAAGTGCATTGTAACTCGTTCAACTATACATAGCCAAATTATCAAGAAGTAAATACATAGATATATACCTTTTTTATGTATTCAATCATCCAATCATCAACATAAGTATTGAAACAAAATATATCTAACAAACAACAATAACAACAACAAAAACAAAGCATGTACAATAAGAAAAATAGCACATGTAGTTTTACTAATTTAAAATTAGTTTTGTAAAATTTTTATAGTCAATTTTCATTTGGAAACAATAAACAAATAATTATACAATGTAATGTTCAAGTTTAAGATAATAAAAAATAATGATTCAACAATTTTAGTAAGGAAAAAATAGAGTATAGTACAGAAAATAAAGAAATAAAGATAAAAAGATTAAACACAAAGATTTATAATAATTCCTCCCTGAATATCCTCTCCAAGGTATATATTTACTCTCCAAACTTTTTAAGCTAGTGTTTTAATCCAGTATCCCTTCAAGTTTTAATCAGACACTTGAAAAGGCTTTTTTACAAATCCTTACTCTTCTCTGAACAAATTCTCTCTTTATAAGGGATAACTTACCCTTTCAAAGAATTTCTAAATGATACCTTACTTTTTACAATTTGAAAATGATATATGATAAATAACAATTCAAAAAAACTCCCTTATAGAGTGAATGAAATAAATGAAACTCCTAGAATAGAGAAATTTTAGAAAGAAGAACTCAAATCACGATTTATATATAAGAAGAAGTAAAATGATGTTAAAAGATGAAGTTCGGGCTTTCTCTCTATTATATTTGATGTTTCTTAACTTTTATAAGAAGTTCATGGGGGCATTATCATTGTTTGGGATAGTTGGGAATGTAAAATAATAGTTTATAATCGTTATATATGCACTAGAATAGTTAGAATTGATTATCAATTGGTTAATCAATTTTGATGAAACTTTTCACTTCTACCTGTCCAAAATTGATTGATTAATTGATTTTCAAAAACAAAATTACAAACTCAATTTTAAAAAGTCATAATTTCTTTATTTTAAGTTCATTTTAAGCAAATGACCTATCATTGAAAAGATATTTGAGTATACTTTCACATGAAACTAGTTTCATGCTCATGTCTTATATAATTTTTGAGATATGATTAAAATAATAAGCAAAGATAAGAAAAAATAGATTGTAAAAATTTAATTTTGAGACTTGAATTGTAAAATCTATAATAGAAAGCTCTTTAAATTTATTTTAATATAAAAATAATTTCATGCTTATATCATTTATAATTTTTGAGATATAGTAAAAAAAAAGCAAATGTCAAAAAAGATTGAAATGTAAAAAATTAATTTCTAAATTCAAATTAAGCAAATGATATATCATTAGAAAGATATTTGAGTCTGCTTTTATATGGAATTATGCTCATATCTTATGTAATTTTTGAGATAAGATTAAAACAATGAGCAAAAGTTAGAAAAAATGGATTGTAAAAATTTGAGACTCGAATTATAAAATCTATAATGGAAAGCTCTTTGAGTCTATTTTCATATAAAAATAATTTCATGTTTATATCATTTGTAATTTTTAAGATATGGTTAAAAAAAAAGCAAAGGTTAGAAAAAACTGGAATATAAAAAATTAATTTCTAGATTCAAATTAATGAAATCATAATTCTTTCATATATTGATCATTTTAAGCAAATAACATGTCCATGGAAAGTTATTTTAGTCTATTTTTACATGAAAAAAGTTTGACAATACAAATTTTAAGTATTTTATGAGATATGATCAAAAGAGTGATCAAATGTCAAAATTAAAAATGCAAAATACTTATATCTCATTTGTTTTTAAAGTGTCCTATAGGTTATTTTGTAAAAACATAATTGTAGCCTATCTTTTAAAATTTTTTTAATCAAGCTAAGATTTTTAAAAATATGATTGAGCTTCATGTCATGCTTATATCATTTATAATTTTTGAGATATGGTTAAAAAAATAAGCAAAGGTTAGAAAAGACTAGAATGTAAAAAATTAATTTTTAGATTCAAATTGGAAAATTTATAATTCTTTCATATACCAATCATTTTAAGCAAATGATATATCTATGAAAAGTTATTTTAGTCTATTTTTATATGGAAAAAGTTTGACAATACAAATTTTAAGTATTTTATGAGATATGATCAAAAGAGTGACCAAATGTCAAAATTGAAAACACAAAATACTTATATCTCATTTGTTTTTAAAGTGTCTTATAGGCTATTTTGTAAAAACATAATTGTAGCCTATCTTTTTAAAAGTTTTTTATCAAGCTAAGATTTTTAAAAATATGATTAATTTTTATATCATGAAAAAACTCTATTTTACAAGAAAGTCTAATCCTAGAATAAAAAACTATACCAATAAAATCCTTAGGTTTTTCTTAATACTTCTAAGCTTTCAAATTTTGAATTTTATGATTTTTCAATACTTGAATCACATCTTCTTTCTTACTTTTCTTCCTTGGTCTTGATTTTAGCATAATATGATCATCCATGTCTTTACTTTGATGCTAATTTTTCTTCATTTTGGACTTTCTCCTATAATAGATATAAACTATGTAAACCATATAGTTAGTTCAATCTAATATGTTAACATATTGATATGTAAGATTCATATATAAAATAAATTAGCATGAGGACATGCATAATCATTATATCATGTATCTTGATTGATTGTATACTTAATAATGCTTGTATAAGATATAACTCTTTTAGCATATAATCAAGCATTGCTATTACAACCATAATGTAGCATGTTTATTGAAGATTTTGTAATATTTTGGTATAAAAACATATAATACTATTGTAACATTTATTTATTATCATCAAAACTCATCATATAAAACTTAGGACTAACAATTCCTTCATGAAGGAATTTTCTAGATACAATTTTTTATTAACTCAAATGTATCAATCTTAATAATTTAGTCAAGTTAGTCTTTACATGCCAATGATCATGTGATTGTCTCAAGTGTTCTCCTAAGGTCTCATAAAAAGATGATTTATTCCTAAGTAGACCACTTATGGGTCATTCTTTACTTAATAGGCTAACCATTAATTAGTTAGCCTGCCACGATGCCACAAATTATGATTTGTCTTTGGCAATCTCTATTAGCTTAGTTGGCTCAATAGTCTTGTAATTATCTAAAAGTAAATGGATCTAAGTCATGACCTTAATCCAATTAGGACTACTTGGAACCCATTATTTGATTTTCACTAGCTTAATCATATTTATTCATTACTATCCTAGTTATTTAGCTATAATCACAATAAAATAGAGAAGTAATCTTGCAAAAGATGAGGTATTCCATTCATCATTTAAAAAAATAATGTTTACAAAATAAGAGAAAATTATGTTTGCTTATATTCCTTTCAAATTGAGGATAAGCTAATTAAACTAGCTTTAAAGCATTTAATGTATAAATCCTCTGCCTAATGCCTATATAGAATAAAGCCCTTTAAAATAATTCTATATATAAATGCCTATGCTATTAAAATCATTCTAAAGGAGTTTCTAATGAGGCTAGCTCTAAGAAGTTAGTGGTAGAGGCATGACCTATGTATTTACAAAACAAACATGGAAGAGTGAGTTCGAAACTTAATGAGTATAAGTAAATATAAACAATATATGAACTTATCAATCAGATTATCATCTTGTAAAATTTATCACATAAAATTCACAAATTGATTAACTCAATCTTAAGTAGCTATAAAAGGGTCAATCATAGTCATATCATTACAATTACATCATGTTAGGAGAATGCTTATAAATAAAAGTGATGAATCAATTCTAGGACCAATTTTGGAAAAGAAAATCAATTCTAGAACCAATTTATGCATGAAGATTTTCATCTAAATACGGTGAAATGATTCTAGAATCAATTCATGTATGAATGTCTAGCATATTCTGTGAAAATTCACTATTCACTAAACATTAAATACATTTTTAACTCAATTATTACTCATCAAAACATCATCCATTCATTAATATACATATTTAATATTTCAAGCATTCTTTAACATTAAATTCAATCCAAACTTCATAAACTAACGTATTTCAACAAAATTATACAAAACTCAATACAAAGACAAACTAACATAATTTTAACAAGATCAATATATTTAAGCTAGAAAATTCATACACTTAGAATGGAGGATGGAAGGAGGTTAGATTTAATATTTCTTAATCCTAATCATATTAAAATTAAGAATTATTTAGTTAAGGTTCCAAATTTCCATTTGAAACTAAAGTGGCCCCTATTCTCTTCAAAGTAAAAGATGGTGAAGAGAAATATCCATCTTGATAGTATTCTTATCTTGATTAGATTAGGAATTTGATGTTTTGTTACCTTGATTTGATGATGAAAGGATGAGAAGGAAGAAGAAGAAAGGATAAGAGGTGAGGGGTTTAAGTGATTTAGGAAAATGAAAGGGAAAAGATGAAAAGTAGTCATAAAATGAGGAATAGTAGGTGAGGAAATTTTTAGAAATATTCCTTAAATCTTTTTTATACTCACATAATTACTTGCAAAACCTTATATTTTGTTATTCTATTTATTTTTCCTCATCCATTTCTCCCAAAATTCACATTCTATAACTTTCTAAAACATTAAATATCACTTTTCTTTATAATTTATTCATAATAATTCACCAAAAAAATTTTCACATATGTATACGAATTCCATTTCAAATAAGAGCATAATGGTTATTTTAGTTATTCTCATATTAAAATAAATCTCAAATTATTATATTTTAAAGAAAGTGTAACAAAACTCTTTTATTCAAAAGAATTCATCCTCAAATTCTTGAAGCATTTATTATCTTAACAATATTATAGAAATAAAAGGAAATTAAATTTGTCACTTACTAAATAAGTGAGCATATCTTTGCTACATACCCAATTCTAATTCCATTTACTTTTTTCATTCCTTAGCATTCCCAATAATCCTTTATGGATGGAACTTTCTTTGATTTTTCCTTTTGTAGTTAATAGTCTAAGATTTCAACGAGTTGTTCCTTGTTTATTAACTTAGGGTCTAGTTGTAGTGGTTTATCCCTAATCATATAAGACTTATCTAATAGATATTTTTAAAGCATCAATATGAGGAAAATAGGATGAATAACTTCCAAACTATCTAATAACTTTAAATGATGAGGTACAGCTCTAACATGCCTATTAATTAGGAATAATTCAATGAAGTGAGGTGCTAATTTATCTTTCTTCCTGAATCACATCATACCTTTCATAAGTGAAACTTTTAGAAATACCATATCCCTTACTTAGAACTTTAGTTCTCTCTTTCTCTTATCCATATAAGACTTTTGCTAGTCTTGAGTTATCTTAAGTTAATCTTAAATAACTTGAACTTTTTCTAAAGTGTTAGTTTTTAAGTCTAGTTCTAAAAGTTTTGCCTCTCTTAATTTGAACCATTATACCAAAGAGCAATGCTTTTTTACCATAAAATGATTCATATGGTGTCATATGAATACTAAATTAATAACTATTGTTATATATGAGTTTGATTAATGGCAAATACTTTTCTTAAATTCCTTTTTTATTTCAATGTGCATATTCTGAGTATATTTTCTAGAATTTGAATGGCCTACTTAGATTATTTTCAATTTAGTGATGGAAGTCTTTAATGCTTGCTAAAAGGATAGCTAAAAATAAGAAGTAAGCTAAGTACCATGGTTTAACACAAAAGTGATAAAAATTCTATGCAATGCCATAATCATATAAAAATATAACTATGTATATCGAGATGCTATAAAGGTGGTTTTAACAAATAAGAAATGGATTGATTTCTTACAATTGTGCATTTTAAGCCATTATAAGAAATTATTAAAACTCCACAGAATGACACAATCATATTAAGATACAACTGTGCATATTGAACTATTATAAATGTGGTTTTAACAACTAAGAAATAGACCAATGTTATTAATCTATTTATAATGATGTAGATTAAATCTTGTCTCTTTTGGGTTCTATGCAAACTAATCAAGAAATCCATTGTGATGCTTTCCTATTTCCATTTTAATATTGAAAATGGTTGATGCATTCCAGTTGAGCATTGATGTTTATCTTTCACTGGTTAGCAAGTTAAACATTTCACCATATAATCCAACACATTCTTTTTCATTCTTTTCCATAAAAAAAAAATCCTTTAGGCCATAGTACATCTTTGTTGCACCAAGATGTATAATATATGATAAGATGTGAGCTTGGTGCATTAATTCATTCCTTTCACTTAAAGAAGCCAAAATCCTTCTTCATCAACACCCTATCCTATTCTTATCAACAGTCAAATTAAGCTCTGCTCCCTTAGTTGTCTATTTCATAAATTTGCAAAAATTAAATCATTCTTCTAAGCATCTTTAATCTTTCCATAAGAATAATGATTAGATTGCTATATGTGTTAAGATTACTCTTTAACCTATTAATAATGCCTCTATTACTTTGCTTGCAAAATTCCTACTGAAAGTATTTGCTACTACATTAACCTTGTCAAGATGATACAAAATTGAGTAATCATATTCCTTGATGAGCTCCATCTATCTTCTCTACCTTAGATTATAATTTTTCTACCTAAAAATATATTTTAACCTTTTGTGATTCATATAAATACTTTAAGCTTTTATGATGTATATAAATTTCAATAGTTTCCCCATATAAATAATGCTATAAGATCTAGGGCTATCAACAAGCAAGTTAGATCAGGTTCACACATGTTTTGACTCACCGTAGACTACCTTATAAAACCTATATTGAAATACAAGCCCATTTGTAATGGTTTGGGTCTGGTTTGTAAAAGTCTTGGACTAGCTCGTCTTGCAGATGGATAGAAATATAGAAATTTTGGATTCGTTTATATTAGCTTGGATCTAGTCTGCGAAAGCCTGTGAACTAGCCTATTTTTGCATAATAGCAAAGTCGGTAGTGGTAACCTATATTTTGCACAATTTTATTCTTTGTTAGGCTTGTAACTTGTTTTTGCATAGGGTGTTATTAACAAATTCACTTAAAAATGAAATCAAATCAACTAAAAGGAGATTTCTATCTTTCCCACCTTAAATTAGTAAATTTAAAATTACAATCCTAATATCATAATATTTAATACAATTAATTGTTTGTTCTATGTATAACACATTATACTTATAATAAAATAAAATCCACTTGTAAGTTCTAATGCAATTGCTTTCAAAGTTAAATGTTTGCCTATTTGATAATCAAAATTCATTTCTAAGCCATCCTAACTTGTGTAGGTAGTAGGGTAACAAACTATGCAAACTTTTTGAGAATATAATTCATGAACAAATTATTTCTTCTTCTTCTAGGCTTCTACAATCTATATAGTTTACTAAATGAAACCATAAATGCATCATATTTTATAATTTTTTTATAATATATAAAACAAAATAGAATTATTTAATTAAAAAATAATATAATTGTTATAATAGTATGATACATACAAGTATATAAAATAAAAAAGGAAATTTGGTGAGAAACATTCACCAATAGCACTCCTAGTCTCCAACCTACTAGCTAACAATAACAAGCAATCAAGATTCAAATTAACTATTACCAAAAGTTAAGACAGGGTAGCCAAGAGCCAACAACCAAAATGGTAAAATACATAAATTTTTTTATTAATTAGTATAACTAGTAGTGATAACTAATTAAACAAAAATTAATACCAAAACTAAAGAAATTCATAGCAAAAATAAAAAATAATTGAAAATAAAGTAAAAAATCTAAAAATAATGAATTTATTTATTGTATTCAACATAAAAACAATAGAAATTAAATTTAAAGTAAATTTACAATAATATTAATCAACTTATTCACTTACTAAAAAAATCAGTGGAAGACCTCTATCTATGGTATGGATCCTTATCCTCAATTATCATTATTATCAACTTCTAACTTATCGTCTAGATCAATTGTTACATTTATGTTTGAATCCTTAGTTAAGACATTTTGGCTTTTATCATCATCTTCCAAATCTATAATTGAAAGTTTAATTATTAATGAACTTCAAAGATTAAAATAACAAAGGTTGGAAAATTTATAAATTAACTAGGAGTTAAATTAAAAGGATTATCAGTTAGAATGAAACTATAAAGCCAACTATGAGTGCAAATCAAAACTTGAAATTTCTTTGGAAGGAGATAACTTTTAGAGTAGTTTAGCATATGCCTTCTAATACTGAATGCTAATTCGAATGCCATTGTGGTAATTAGCACACTTAACATATCACAAGCCATGATGGCTAAATATAGAAATATACTCTTAAGCACCTTTCACCAATTTAGAACATCCAAATCTTCATAATGAGCAAATTTAAGCTTTGGCTCTTCCAACTAAATCTCTAATTGAGATTTTCCAGTTCTTGTAATAATTTAAGAATTAAAAGCATTGAAATTCTAGTAAAAAAATTCATACAATTAGAAAACAAAAATAATCAAGACACAATAAATTGTACAAAAGTATTGAATCATATCTATAGGTAAGAAATTAAAATTGAAAGTGGAAAAACTTGCAATAAAAAGTTTGTTTAGTCTATTGCTTGTACTTAAACTTCCAAAGGATGACATAGAAGTAATACTAAAAGATTGGGTTCCTTGGGAGCTTGAAGGTGAATGCTTTAGATATGCCTCATAAAGTTGAAAGCTTTTATTTCATGATTCTAGTTTTTGCTTCACAAGTTCTAGGATCAACAATATATAATAAAATAACAAAGAAAGCTTAATTCTTAGATTAAAGACAATTGTCATAGCAAGTAAAACATTATACTGACTCTAGTATTTATCAAATTTAGCTTTCATGCTAGTAGCCATCTCTTTTATGGTTTCATCTTCATTTTTAAAATTATCCAATACAAGGTATTCAAAATTCCTTACTTGAATATAAGTTTGTAGTTGGATAGCTTAAACTAGATATCAAATTTATCATCTCATAGAAAAGTTCCAAAAATTTACACATCTTTTCACCCTTTGCCCACTCCACACTAGATGGACAATGCTTATAGTTCTTGTTAACAACCCGGATAAATGCTTGTTTATATTTTAAAGTACTATCAAGTATAAGAAAAGCAGAATTCCATCTAGTAGGCATATCTAAGCTTAATTTTATAACCCTATTAATTGATAAATTTTGGATAACCTTCTAAAAGCCTCTGATTCTTGCCTCTAAAACCTTAACATGCTTGATACTTCTTTAATTTTAATAATAGCACTAGAGGCCATTTTTACCCCATCTTGAATAAGATTTAAAATGTGTACAGAATATCTCACATGAAAGAATTCTCCATCACATAACATGTTTTCTTCTAAATAAAGTTATTCTTTCAAATAAGATTATATGTTATCATTTGTAAATGCATTATCCAAAGTTAAAGTAAAAATCTTCTTATCCATCCTTTATTCATATAAAAGTTCCATTATTTTTCTTGATAATTCATATCCTGTGTATAGAAGTGGTATGCCACAGAAAGCTAGGATTTTACTACTTAACTTCCAATTAAGATCCACATAATGAGCATTTAAATAAATGTAATGTTCTTGAGTTCTTGAATGTAAGAAGTCCATAAGTTAGAAGTAAAATGCACTTTACCTAAAATTTTTATGAATTCATCTTTCACCTTATCTTTTTCATTTAAATAAAGCTTTCACACATCATTGGCATTTGTATTTCTAGAAATTATTTTCACATTAGGGTTTAAATATTTCAGGAGATCCCTAATTCTATCATATTTAACAAAAGGCAAAAGGAGATCATGTTTTATGATCGCTAATACTATTTTATTCTTAAAAATTTGTTGAACAATTTTTCTACTTCTTGGTTTACTAAGATTATCCAATAAAATTTCTAACATCTTAGTTTACTTTAACTTTCCAAGTTTTTAACATCTTTAAACATGAGGGGTAAGGCTTAAGGTACCGGTTTAGGTTCCACTATTTCAACCCTTACATTTACCCTAATATTTACCATCTTCACACATTGCTACATTATCATAACAAGTCCATACTTCTAATGTTGTTTTCTTTCTTTTATGACCTTTATTATTTTCAATTTTTTTAGGTTAATTTTTAGAAGAATGAGCATTTCCATCAACAATATTAATGTTTTTAATTTCATTATTGTTCCCCTCAATGTCAACATGCACATTACCTTTATTATGATATTCCTTTCCAATATTTTGATATACAGATTATGATTCTATTATTTAGGACTACTATAAACTGCATATTGACACACAAGTGTAGATTTAACTTATCCTTATATTAATATAAACAATAGCATAAACAAAAAATTAAAAAATATTTTAAAAGGATCATTAAGTGAATAACAAATTAACACTAAAACATATATAATAAGCAACAAACTACAATATCATATTCATTATTGAAGTCAATATTCTCAAAATTTAAAATAAAAGTAATAGATGTGAAACATAATTGTCCATAGTCTCAATCATGCCAAAGTTCCATCCTTATGATTTTAATTCAGTTATTTCCTTTTTAATTTAAAATAAATATGAAAATTTAACATTTTATTAAAATATTGAAAGATATTTGAATCAAAACTTAGATAAGAAGCCATGAAGAAGAAGAAATAGGATAAGAAGTTAAAAAGGTAATATTAAGAATTTCTATTAAGTTTTTTTTCTTTCTTCTTTTTTAACTTGATCACTTATTTTTGTATTAAATTTGGAATTAGTTAAAAAAAGAAGCAATAATTTCAATACAAAGAAATAATCTTTTAAAAGATAAAAATTTCTATAGAATTACTCTTCAATTTTCATCATATAATAGAAAATTTTAACTTAAAGTACCTATAAAATATTATAATTTATCTCATATTGTCATATTAATACACTAAGATAGCACAAGTTATAATATAGATATAAAGGTGTGTGAGTTGAACAAGTAACCGTTCTATTGGCAAAAAGTCATTTGCTACTGCAATCAAGGAAAATTATAATCATGTGTATATGATAGGTTGGTGAATAGTGTATTTGGCAACTTTAAAATTAAAGCTATATGTACCAAAAAAATAAAGAAAAAATCATCTATCTAAACCTAAAAAGCGTGGTTGTTATTTTGAAGCAATTGATTTTATTCTCATGGAATAAAGAATACTAAAGAAATTATTACTATTGACACATTAAAAGTGATGGCTATGCAAGTTTAACATACCAGAGGTGTTAGTGAAGCTTGAGATTAACGGTTCTCAATACTAATAAGAGTGTGCACTCAATTGAGATTGCACCTCTATTGAACTTACATTGCACCCGAAGTTCTATCTTTGTTATAGATAAAGGTAGGAGTATAAATACACCATGAAAATTAATTAGCTAACAATAAACATTTAGCTAATTTTTGAATAAAATCATAAGCAACATAAATAGCATTATTTCTTGGTTATCTTCATATTAATTTTATGCACCAGTAAAAATGAATTCTAGTAATAACTTTATAGAAAGATTTATAGGTAGCCACATCCATGGAAGCACCGAAGCAAAATTTAAATAAATATCAATAACCATAAAGGCATAAATGAAACTAGTGAACCACAAGCACAATTTAAACAAAAATTAAAAAATGACAAATTTAGTTGAAAATTCATACTTGAGAAGTGCAAAGTCGTGTTAAAGGTTGGAATCAGCTCAGCCTATTCAAAAATAGGGAATTTAAATGCCTGAAGCTCCACAACTCTAGGCCCTATCACCTCACTATTATCACCAAAGTCAAACACTAGAAGCTTAGTAAGGACTGTGATCGCAATTTCCAATCACCTTGACTGGGTCTTGATACCTTAGCCTTTTCGAGTTCATAATTCAAATAGTAACCTCAACAACATTACAACACAGTAGTAGCAGTTAGCAAATGATTATTGATGAAAGATTAATTTAATTGAAAGAGAAGTAAAGTTGAGAGTTGAAACCCTAACAAACTAGTAAAAGGGAGAAAAAACTTAGAGAAACAAGTGAAAAAAATTATGATTTTTTTAATTTTGAAATAGGAAATAGTATGATAGTGATAAAGGAAAGCACTAGAAACTTTGATATTTTAGGAGGGTTTTTATTGGGTTAGCTCAGTTGGGGTTGTTAATTATTTTAGTGTCTTTTTTATTTTGGGTTAATGTCTAGGTCGAGTTGCATTTAGGATAGCTTGGGTTAAAGTTTTGAATCCATTATGCCTTTTTTTCCAAAGTGGCTAGCCCACTAATCGACTAGTATCCATACATGATAAACCCATTTAGATCATGGTTAGTATGAACTAGCCCATTTGACTTGTAATAAAAAATGAACTCAAATCCAATGGTCCATATCGATGCAGATTAATGAAGTGAGATAGATCAATCTATTGGTCAAAGCCTATTTAATAGCCCTAACTAGATCCTTAAAGTAAAGATTATTATTACCATTTTCAAATCCTAAACAGGATAATTTTACTCATATTTCTTTAATTGCCAAGAAGCATATGTTATCACCTTATCATGTTGCACAAGAACACACCCAAACCATAACTTTTGACACATCATAGTACACTATATATCTTCAAATGCTCAAAAGTAATTCTAATACTAGTACAAATTTCAAACATGTTTTTAACTTTTGGAAGTTACTCTTGCATGCAATTAATCACTCAAATTTCGCTCCCTTTTCATGGTTTAGTTAATAGAGCTGAAATCTTGGAAAAGTCTTTAATGAAGATTTAGTAGTATCCTACCAACCTAAGGAAACTATAAATTTTTGTAATTGTTAAAGGCCTTGGCTAATTCTTCAAGACTTCAACCTTTCAAGGATATACTTGAACTCTTTCCTAAAATACCATATGCCTTAAGAATTTGACACTATTTATCTAGAATTTGCATTTAAATAATTTTGCATACAACTGATACTCCTATAAGGTTTGCAAAACTACTTGAAGATGTTGAATATATTCTCTTTCACTTTCTAAATATACCTAGATATCATTATAAAAATAATGAAGAATTTATCTAAATAAAGCCCAAGCACATGATTCATAAAATCTAAAAAAGTAATTAGGGCATTAGTTAGTTCAAAGGACAAAATTAGGTACTTGAAATAGCCATATCAAGTTCTAAAAGCAATTTTAAAGATGTCTTTCTTGTAAATATTTAACTAACAATACCTCATATGTAAGTTTATCTTGGAAAAATATTTAACTCCTTGAAGTTCATCGAAGAGGTCATCAATATTAGAGAAAGGATATTGTTCTTAATTATGACTTTGTTAAACTGATGATATTCTATGCACAACTGCATTGTCCCATCTTTCTTTTTTACAAATAACACTAAAGCTCCCTAAGGTGGAGAGCTTGGATGAATAAAACCTTTATCTATCAAATCTTACAATTACTCTTTCAACTTATGTAATTTTGTTGAGGCCATTTACTATGATGGTATAGAAACAAATTTTATTCTAGGCAATAAGCTAATGTGAAATTCTACCTTATGATCTGGTGGTAATCCAAGCAACTCTTTTGGAAAACCATGATTATAGAATAACTGATTAACATTATGTGTTTTGGGGATTACACATCATAAATTAACTGATAGTTAATCGAGCATTGTTAAATATGTCATTTTAAAGTTAGTTGTGAATTTGTCATAAAATATAATAATTATATCAATTTTTATATAGAAAAAATTGTTCTTTTAATTTCCTATTATTATAAGAAATAATATTAAACTTCATTTAGTTCCAAACAACTGACATTAAATTTCTATAATATCATATTGTTTTATTTTAATAGCTAACGTGGTATGTCTCACCCCCTAGATAAATTAGCTTATCCCTTTGTTTCTTGTTTTCTCATCCTAAATTCTAACCTTATCCTCATGTTCCTTGCTACCTTGTTATCCCTATTTCCTCTATATTCCTAATAAAAAATAGAAACTTAAATCTCCTATGACTTTACAAAATCTCAATTTCAACAATTTTAAAAGACAAATTGAATAACAAAATATTGAAAATAATGAAAAGTTATATACAATACCCCAATTAGAAATGGGTACTTCATGAAATCTATGTTGATATTTATTGTTCAATATGTAAGAGATATATTTCCTAAAAAGACCTTTTAAATACAATACCTACATATACAATGAGCATTCATAAAAAATTAATGCATGATATTATACATTTTCATATAAATAAATAGTAAAAGTATCACAAAATATCAAAAAAAGATAAATGAAATCAAATTTCTTATATGTATAAACCTCTAACAAGTACATGAAAATGATAAAATATGGTTGATTATGAAAAAGAAATTAAATTATAAGAATAAACATAAAGAACTTAATAAATCCTAACTTTTATATTTTATATTTTTCTAAGAATGTTTGTCCACACATATTTAGCAATGGACTAAGAGAGCTTTAATCTTAAAAAATAACTAGTAAGCAAACACAGAAATGAATATAAACATTTTAAAGTTAGAAGGAGAATATACCTCTTTAAAAAGAGAATCATTTTAAGAATGAAAATTTTTTGGAATGAAATTTACAAATAGTGTTGTGCTTTATAATTGTTATATTTTCAACTCACGTCATCCTTTAACTTTTTAATTTTCAATTCATGCTTGCTATCAAAGTTTCCATGTCAGTCAATACAAAAATTAACTTCTAAATTTATATTAGATCTCAATTGAATAAAAAATACTATCATATTTAATTCAATAACATCATTCCATTAAATAATGTTTAATATTGGTACTAAATACAAAACAATGTCATTATATTAAATATATATATATTTCCTTTACTTTTGCAACATTTCCATTAAGTAAGATTTAATGTCAATTGCTAAACAAGAATTAATGTCATGATATTTCTTCATAAGCACTCCAAAACAATTCAATAATCTTTTTAAAATTATTCTAGAATGACTAGATACACATTATAGATATTAGACTAGAAGCAAATAACAATTTAGGTATTCATTATACATATGCACGCACAAATACTAAAAGTAGTTGTGTAGCATACAACAGACCATGTGCTAGTAATTTAATATGCAATTAGCATAAAAAATTCTAACAACTATTGATGGTCGATGAATAGACAACCATGCCTTCCCGTTATTAAAAATAAAAAAGCCTAAGTTTGCATCATCATAATGTTATCCTCTCTAATAGCATATCTACACCAACTATAATTAAAATTTGCAATTTAAACTAGATATTATTAATTTGATCATTTTCTTATAAAATAATAATATATTTAATGACGTATTTAAAAATAATTTAGCCCTTAACTCAATAAACCTAAAATTAAATTTTATTTTTTTAATTTTCAATTTAAAATAAATGTTAATTTGATCATTTTTAATAAAATAATAGTAAATTTAAAGACATATTGCTTGTGAATGAAAATTTTTTAAGTACTATATGTGAAATAAATACATGTCAATTGAGAGAATTTTGAAAAAAAATTATATTTCATGTATTATTTCTCTTCATTTTATCTACTTCATCATATGATTTTCTTATTCTTTTTTATTCATTCATGATATTTAAAATGTGTACACTAATATTTGTAAGTAATATAAATATATTATATTATATTTTTTATTATTAAAATATTTTAAATAAGTTAAGAATTTTAACTAATTTAATGTATATCCTATTTTTTATTGCTTTACACTTCACATATTATATTTCATCTTCATATTTGCTTTCTTGCATGTTTTTCCCCTTTTTTTATATGCACTTCAATTGTTATTAATAAATGTACAAATAAGTCAAGTCGAGTCGAGCCGAACATCTACATGTTTAAGTTTAAGCTTGGTAATATTAAATGAGCTCGAACTTATTGAGTCTAAAATAGTTGAGCTCTAGTTTGAATTTGATTCAAACATGAGTTTAATCAAACTTATTCATGTTGATGTATATATCCTAAAACTAATCATATGGATCATTGTAAATTTGAATTGTATTATTTTAAAAGTAATTTCAATTATCATGTTTATACATATATATTCTATATAGTATATTTAATTATGATAATAACCCTAGAATAATTGTATTCTTAAATGTCCCTTGTCATATATTATTGTGGATTAAGTTGAATTGATATGTTAAGACTAGCATGTGTGGTTACTTATATGAGATATTAAGTCTACACTATGAGTATAAGTTAAAGAACTTGTGTACTGGACTGATCCACCCTAAGAATACTACATGAATCATTATATAAGTATTATGAGTGATTCTTAATATTCATCATTAATATGGTCCTTTGACTTGAGATCGCTAAAGTTCCCTACATATAAGTTTCACATTTTGATACTGTTCTATGTCACTTATGGTTGAGTAAATGCAAAGGCAGTTATTAGATGTGTCACATATTATACAGAGGGATTTGTATGATCAAGATGGAATTTATTCCTCCTATATAATAGGAGTGACATCTGTAGACTCCTTGATTAAGTAAGACTGAGAAAAACACATGGCTATATTCAAATGGATTAATATAAGATGTTAATTACATTTCCTTTAATCAATTTACTTAGGAATTAAGAAACCTTTAAATTAGGCTATGCGAGAATGACACGGTCCACGTTTTGTACTTAATCTAGATGTTTAAGACAAAAAGGTCATAGATGATGATCACATATATAGATTCAATCAAATCACTTATTTTCTTATTACTTGAGTAACAATGATGTATTGCAAAACATTGTTCATTATTTATGATCATTAATATGATTTATGATCATTGCTAATATAATGAGAGCGTGTAGGATCACACACTTAAAACTTAGCAAATTTGGAATTAATTGGCTAAATTTTTTGGGCATAATATATAGGAATTTCATGTTATAATTATAAGACTCAATTATAAACCTATAATTATACATAGAATAAAGCTCAATCAATTAGGATTTTTATGCATATATTTAAATAGGCATGTTGGGTGTTAAAAATTATTATTATTCACGCATCCCAATACATAGAAAAACCTAGCAACCCTCCTTAACCATAACCCAAAAAGATGTAGCTAGCACTACAAGGCAAAGGAGGAAATTTCCAATTAGTGATTGTGGGACATTTACTAGTGATTTGATGGTTCGTGTAGAAGGTAATGACAAAATCCTTGTCTTGATCTAATTGTTTTGCATGGATCCTCAGTTGGCATTGGTTAATATTCCATTACATTATTTGACTCTTGATCCTAACAATTTGAACTTAAACGAGTTCTACATTCCCTACTCCAAATTTCTTATCGAGGCTAAGTATTTGAACTCAAACTTGAGCTTAGGTTATATTTTATTCTAAACAAGCTTAAACGAGTCCATAAAAGTTCAATATATTTATATTATATATAATATAAAAATAAGAATATATTTTATATTAAATTTGTTTAGGCTTGCGAATAATTCGAGTTAAATAATAAAAAGTTCAAATTCAACTCATTTAATAAACGAGTCAAGCTTGTTTGAGCTTGACTCATTAAAATTTAAGTTTAAACTAATTTTTTTACGAATTGATCTCAAATTACTCATGAATACTTTAACTCATCTGCATTTCTAGTTATTAATATAATATGATATATTTTATTTTTAACTCATTTAAATATTTTAAATAAATTGACAACTTGATATAAAAATTAGCAATAAATTAAATAATTATATATTTTACTTTTAAAAATAATATTTAAGGACTTTTAAATTTTATTTATTTAAATTTTGTTATATTCTATAATAATTATTAAGTATTATATTTTAAATTAAAAAGAGTTTATTATTCATAAACTATTTTTCCTCATTTCATCTACTTTATTATATATTTTTCTTCTTTTTTATATTCACTTCTATTATTAAAAATTCAAATGTAATATATTGAATAATATAGATACAATATGATTTATTTTATTTTTATAATAACATTATTTTTAATAAGTTAAATATTTTTTTTATTTTTATTTTTATTTTTAAATTTTATAACTCATATACTAATATTACTAAATAGCATAAATATAATATTATATATTTTATTTTTAAATTTTTATAAATATTTAGAATAAATTTAGATTCTAGAATAAAATTATTACTTGAATTAATTAATTACTTATTATTTTCTTAGTAATAATATTTCAAGTTTAAAATTAAATTTATTTATTTAAATTTTATCATTATTTTTTTAACATCCATTTTTAATTGCTATGTCTCTATGTTAGATAAAAAATATATCAATTAAAATTTTATTAAGACTTTATGCTTCAAGTACTATTCCATTTGTTTTTTCTTTAATTTTTTTATCTATATTATTTACAACTCAAACATTGCTAAGTGATATAAATTTAATACGATGTAACTTTTTATGATAAAAATATTTTAAATATGTTAAATGTTATTTAATTATATTAATTTATTTTCTTATATATATCTTATTTTTAATCTACTTATTTTATAACTTAGACAATGTTTTTCATTTTTTTGGCTCCGTTTTATCTTATCTTTTTTTTCTTTGGCCTTGTTTCATGTTTTTTTTTTTCCATTTTTCAGATATCTAGTTATATTATATTAATATCATTGAGTAATATAAATATAATATTATATATTTTAATTTTATAAATATTTTGAATAAATTAAAATTTTAGTATAAAAATTATTAAATGGGTCATTTAATTGCATATTATATTTTTAATAATAAATTTTTATATTAAATTCAATTTTTTATTATATTTTTATTATAAAATATTTTAATTAAGTTAAAATTTCATTTAATTAATTAGTTTATTTCATATTCTATTTTTTTTATTACTTTGTTCCTCACATATTTTTTTCTTCATCTATTTATTTGCTTTACTATATGTTTTTCTCTTTTTTTTTCCTATGTAATCTTGTTATTTACAGTTTAAACGTAGATATTACTATGTAGCATGATATAATATAATATATTTTATACTTAGCTTATGTAAATATTTTTAGAAAATTAAAACTTTAGTATTAAAATTATTGACAAAATCAATCAATTGTATATTTTGCTTTATTGAATAATATTTAAAAAATAAAATAAAATTTATTTATTTAAACTTTTTTATCTTTTTAATAATTTTCAAGTATTATATTTTAAATTAAAAATTATATCAATGGAGATTTCAACAAGGATTTCTAGTGTACATACTAATTTTTTCTCATTTAATATACTTTATTATATATTTTTTATATTCACTCCTATTATTTAAAGTTTAAATACAATATGTTGAATAATATAAATATAATATAATTTATTATCTTTTTATTATAAAATTTTTTAATAAGTCATCTATTTTTATAACCAATTAATTTATTATTCATTTTATTTTTAACTTTTATTATTTTATATTACACAGATTATTTCTCTTCTTTTAATTTGTTTTATTACATATTATTACCTTTATTATGTTTATTCATATTATTTACAACTTAAATATTAAAATTATTAAATAGTATAAATATAATATAATATATTTTATTTCTATTATAATATATTTTAAATTTTTATGTAAAAATAGAATAATATTAATAATTTATTATTTATTTTGTAGTAAGAATTATTAGAATTGTGTTTGAAGAAATAAGTTGATATTAAGCTAAAAGAATGATATTATTTGTTAGGTATCAAAATCATATTTTTAAATAAAAATTATATTCTTATTCTCTTCTTCATAAAGTTATGGAATGAGTTTTTATTTTATTCTTGTTCTCTTTTTCATTTTTATTTTCATCATTGTATCAAATATGAAATGAATATTTTTTCCTTTCACTTTTATTTTTTATTATTACTATTTATATAATTAAGTTACATAAATTTAAAATAATAAAGAACACTTAATTTATATTTTTTATTTTTATAATTTCAGTAATATATTTTAATAGATAAATAAATTATTATATTTGTTAAAAATTTGTTTATTTTTAGTATAAAACTTATTAATTGAGTCATTAAATTGCATATTATATTTTTAACAATAAATTTTAATATTAAATTCAAGTTTTTTATATTTTTTATTATAAATTATTTGAAATAAGTTAAAATTTTATTTATTTAATTAATTTATTATATATTTTATTTTTTATTATTTTTCTCCTCACATATTTTTCTCATCTTTTTATTTGCTCCACTACATTTTTTTCCTTTTTTTATGTGTACTCCTATTATTTATGGTTTAAAAACCGATATTATTAAGCATATAAATATAATATAATATGATATATTTTATGATTAATTTATATAAATATTTCAAAAAAATAAAATTTAATATCAAAATTATTAACAAAATTAACTATTTACTTATTTAATTTTTAATATAACATTTAAAAATTAAATTAAATTTTATCTATTCAAATTTATTTTTTGATAATATTTTTTAATTATTATATTTTAAATTAAAATATATTATTTAAGATTTTAATAAGCATTTTCCATCCGCACACTATTTTCCTCATTTCATCTACTTTATTATATGTTTTCCTTCTTTTTTTTCATATTTGTTTCTTTTATTTTAAGTTCAAATACAATATATTAAATAATATAGATATAATACTATTTATTTTATTTTTATTATAAAATTTTTAATTATTCATGCAATTTATATAATTGAATTTATTTACTATATATCCCATCTTAATTCTTATTTCTTTATAGTATATAGATTATTTCTCTTCTTTAAATATGTTTTATTACATATTTTGTCTTTTTTATGTTCATTTATATTATTTACAACTCAAACATTAAGCTTGCTAAATAGTATTGATATAACATGATATATTTTGTATTTATTATAAAATATTTAAAATAAGTTATTTGAAAATAGAGTAATATTAACAATTTGTTGTTTAATCTGCAATAAGAATTATTAGAATTACATTCAAAGAACTTAGTTTATATTGATTTGAAAAATACTGTTATTCATTTGATATCAAAATTATATTTTTATTAAAAATATTATTATCATTAAATATTCAATTCTGCATAAAGTTATGGAAAGATTTTTTGTTTTGTACTTATTCTCTTTCTTATTCTTTATTTCATCATGGCATCAAATATGGCATAAATATTCTTTCTTTTTATCATTATTTTTTATTATATATTTATAAAGTTAAATTAAATATAATAAGATTTTAAATAATAAAACACCTAATTTATATTTTTAAAATTTTATTTTTATACATTAAATAATATATTTTAATACATAAATGAACTATTATATTTTTAAAAAAATTATTTTTTTATTAAATATCAAGCCATGCATAGCATTGGCTTGAAAATTAGTATATATATCAAACTAGAATTCAAAACAATATATATATATATATATATATATATAGGCATAAATTAAATTTAAATCTTATAAGAATTTCGATATCATTTTACACACTAATCTATTTTGTTTTTAATTGAACTTACTTTAATTATAATAGATAGCATTAAAATTCTTATTTACATTATGACATTTTTATTATACAATTACATAGATACAAATAATAATGGATTGAATGTAAATAAAATATATAAAAAAGGGGATTATCTATTACAAAAATCAATTATACTATTTTATTTATTTTCATATTAGTACATAAACATATACAATGAAAAGATTACTATTTATAATGAATGACATACTTTTTATTTACAATAAATATACATGGCATCCCTGCATAAATTAAAAGAACAAATAGTTGTCCTATGCTTGTAATTCATTTATATTGCTTAATGGCTTCTAAAGTGCTTGATTCCATTAAATTTGTGTTTATTGACATTGAAATACTTAATTGCTTCATTTACTATCAGCTGCTAATTATTTCCATGTTTCAATGTGAGAATGGACATGTTACTTGCTCTTTATTCTATCTTAAACTTGGTAAAAAATTGTCCTAATTGTTCCATTCTAATTAGTGCTATTTGATGCAAGGTTATTGAAAAGGTTCTAAAATCTCTCAAAATTTCATGCATAAATGCAAAATATGATTGTGCAAAAATTGTAAGTTATAGTAAGATTTTCAAGCATTAAAACTCACGCTTCTGTGAACTATGTTTTTGCCATCTTCTAAGTTGTGGCTTTGTTACTTCATCAAAAGAACTATCACTCCACTTTATTAGTGAATATGCAAAATTTGTGATAAGTATTTGTTGTCTCTAGTTACAATTGCATTATATTAATAAAAACAACTTTAATTGTTAATAAATAAATTAAGGTTCATGTATGTAGTATACCGACAAAGTATTAACCTAATAGTCATGCATTATAAGTAAAAGCAATACAAATAAGAAGCAATGATTAAATAAATGTACAAATTATGCAAATAATGAATGAATATTACATAAATTTGTAGAAAAAAGAGAAGCAAGTTGACTAAGACATCTCCACTATCATTAAGTCCTTACTGAGCTTTCCTTTAGGATAGAGTGTGCTTCAACTAAGGTTGGAAACTCTAAAATAGCCTTAACTTTAAGGCATTTAGGAAGGTGGTGTTAGGGGAATCTTGATTAAAATTACCTTACATAGTTGCAAGTAAACCATGAGAATTTAGGCTAGCAAAGTGTTAAAGGTAGTAAAGATGCAAAGAAAAGTAAAATAGTGTGTTCAATTTGGCAAAATAAAGCCTTTTGGCTATTAATATAGATGGATTTATAATTGTGTGGTCTTGCAATGATTAATTGCATGTTACCATCATAGATCATAACTTTTTGGAATGGGTGGTTACCATGTGTTAGAATGGCTTAGAAAATGACCCTCAAATTGTAGAGTAACTATTCATGATAGGAAGGTCGTCCCCTCAATTTTAGAATAACTACTAATGATCCTTACTCCTTTAATGACTTTTTGCCATATTTGATAAAAATTTATGTCAACTTACCTTTCTTTTTAACTAATCAATGGTCAATCCTCTAAATATGCCTTGTGGAATATTCACCAAATACTAAGATTTGCAACTTAACTAGGAACTTCTTTTTTAATGAAAAGAAAATATATCATTGGTTTTTTTCAAATAAGTAGGAAAAGCCCTATTTATAAGTCAAAAGCTAATTATTAAATGTTGATTATTAATTTAAAACTACTATTATAAGCTTGGTCATATGTATGGTTGCAATACCTTAAAACCTCAATAAAGTATTGAATTGATATGTAAACTATTGAGAAACTATCATGATAATTGAAATGGACTTAGACAATGTTTATCATAAGAAAAGGACATTGTAAATTCCTTACTTTCATAAATGTCATTCATTTAGTTAGCTTCAGTTTTATTCACTTAGATTTCATTATAAATGGCATTCATTTAGTCATATTCAATTTCATTCATTTAGATTTTTTTTCATTATTGCTATTCATTTAGTTGTCTTCAATTTTAGTCTTTCAAACTTGTTTGTAAATTGCATTCATTTACATATCTTCAATTTTGTAAGAAATGTCATCATATTAAATATCAGTTAATCTTAAAATCAACATTTTTATATTTGCCATTCCATAAATAAAAGCCTTTTGATTATCTACAAGATTTTGTTATGTAAATATCTAATACAATAAGAAAGTTATATTCATTTCAATATATCTTCTCTTTGTTAATTTATGTAATAATATGTCTTCTTTTTATTAATTTATGTAATTTAAATATCGATTATATAACTTTAACATAGAAACAACTAATAGATGAGTAAAGATAAATAGAATCTATAAATTTATACACAATAACTATTCTAAATCATTAATAAACACAACTACATATATGCACAAATACATAAAAATAACAACAAAATCATTATTTATCAAAATCTTCATGCTCAATGGAAACTCCAATTTGTTACTCAAAGTTTTCCTATCTATACATTCTAGTGATATGAAAATAGGGTAAGAATATAGAAGAACCAAGTATCAAATCATCATTTACCAACTCTTTCATTTCATTTTTACTTCATTTCAATTAAGAGACTATACAATAGGAGAACCAAATGTTAAGGTTCTCTAATTGTACACTCTTTTGATAAAAGTGGATTAAGTGAATAGTAAAAACATTATGTATCAAACTCATTATAATTGATGCAAATTCTAATTTACTACTTATTTTTCTCCACCTTAGTCATAAGAGTATATTGGATACTATAGTAATGAAAGTGGTCAATTGCCAAATAAATATTAAAAGAATATTGGAGAATAAGATGCCAAAAATATTTATATGGAAAGAGGGAGTTAAAGTGAAAATTTATAAAAGATAATAAACATCAATTATTAAATAAAATTAACATCCTATACATCTGTGATTTTCAACAAGATTGTTATAATGCCTTTTAGATGATAATTATTAACTAAAACTAACATCTTGTGCATTTGTTATTTCTAATGTGACTTTCCATGTGCCTTTAAACAATGGTTAATAACTAAAAATGACATCTTATCCATTAAAACTAAATTATTTTATCTCAAAGATACTTTTGAAATGTCTTTTTGATAATGTTTAAGTAAAAAATTGATGCTTTAAGTTATTGTGCAAGGTTTAGACATTGGTTATTTTATAACTGACATAGTAAGTTTCCCACCAACAACATACATGTTAGTTATATTCTTGTTCGTCATCTTAAATTTTATATAATTTTTAAAATTCCATTGTATTGAAATAAACATTAATGCTAATGTAAATATACATCTATCAATTAACATAAATTAATATTTTTGTAGTAGTACACTTTAAAAATCTCTCTCACAATAAGAACATTATTAACATTAGGAATTGGTTAATTTAAATCCCAAAACAATATTAAATAGATGGTGCCTCCATTTCTAATGAGCTTTTAAGCTTTGATGTCTTAGATAATGCTAATAGTTTTTGGCAACTGATATCTTTAAAACACAATAGACAAAGAATCTTTTTATAGAAGAGATGACAAATTTATTAAAATAGCTCACATATATATGATATTTGAATAACCAATCCATTTCTAAAATCACATTATAATCACTCATATCAAGCAAGACTATGATGTGATTTTAAGGAATTGATTGATTATTTAAAGAGATAGATTAGTTATCCAAATAAATGAATGAGTAGCTATAATGGAAATTTTTGAGATAATCTTTTACTCTATGCCATATCTTTCCACATTTGAAACACTTTACTTTAAAATGGTTACAAAGACCATTATGGCAAAAATAGCATTACTAGCATCATAAACTATTATATCTACTACTACTTTGCAATGAAGAGCAATTTTGTTATTAGCTTAATGAAAAGTTAGAATGGCTTATTTACTTTCCAAAGTCTGCTTTTTGTAGAAAATCGACCATGTACATTATAATGTGGAGTTGGTCCTATAGTGGAACCACTTCTACCATGCCCATGTGTAGGTTAAGAAGGTATCACCTTAGAAGATTGTACTTGGATCCATCCTTTAAGTCGACTTCTCCTTTTGCTTCCTTTTTAAGCTTTTCTTTCTCTTCTTTCTTTAGATCTTAGTTCAAACCTTAATGTTTAATCCATAACTTCTTAGTAAGTAGTGTTTTTGTCAATATGAATCTTCTCATAATATTAATCTTGCAAACTTTACATGAATCTTTCCATTTTGACACTCTTTGTGGAAATCAAATAAGGAGCATATCTAGATAACTTAATGAACTAAGCATTATATTTAGTAACAAATAAGGTTTCTTGCTTAAGATATTCAAACTTTTAAACTTTACTTTGCTTCAGGCTAGAAGGTAAGAAGCGATTGATGAAAAGTTTATAGAAAACTACCTAAATTAGAGGCTTTAAGTGTTAATCTTGGTTTGCTATGGTATTGGTGAAAGAATCTAATTAATAACCCACTAACTCAATCAATAGAGAGGTGGAGTTTTGCACCATATTGCCAAGCTATTCAATCTTCTCTAAGAAATGATGAGAATTTAACTCTAAATCAAGACTAAAGTACCTTAATAGGTTTAACCTAAGAAATTCATATATAACTTTGAATCTATTTTCATTTCTCTTTGTACAAAAGGTACACTTCTTCTTTTGTTCTCTTTTGCAATCATGATTTTTATTACAATCACTATAATTTTACTTTTAATCCCCTTAATCCTTGTCATGATTAGGTCCTCTATGTTGAATAAGGGCCCTACCAATTTACTCTAGAACTTGATGCATGAAAGTTGCAACCCTCAAAGGAAGTTATTAATCACTCATTTCCTTTTTAACATTTATACTGCTATTTGATTGAGTGCTTATAGAAGAATCCTTATTTGTATTCCTTATTTTCCTATTTCATAAAAATTTCAAATAATTAAGAAATTATTCAACATAATTTATCAAACATTACATATCATACGTAATCTTCATCCTACATTAATGGCATTATAGGGTCCATCAAAATAGTACTACTAATATATGAATGCACATATACAATTGTTACAATTTGGTTCAATACTTATCATGGTAGCATACAAACATAATCTAAGGGCCTTATACCATTAAAAACTTAGACCATGCTTTGATATCTACTTTATCATGGCCTTAACACAAGTGTGACAGGCGTGAAAACCATTATTTAGTTTCCACCAGTTTAATCCCATTCATTCCTTACAATTGTGGTTATTTAACTACTAATCATAGTAAAATAAATTAGCAATCTTGGAAAATATAAGATATTCCATTCATCATTAAAAAAATAATGCTTACAAAGGAGAAAGTTAGGCTTGCTTATGTTCCTCTCAAATTAAGGATAAGCGAATCTGACTAACTTTGAAAGATTTAGTTCATAAAGCCTCTATTTAATGCCTATACAGAATAAAACCTTAAAAACAATTCTATCTACAAATGTCTACATTACCAAAATCATTTTGAAGGAGATCTAATAGGATTAACTCTAAGAAAATGGTGGTAGAGGCTTTACTTGTGTATTTACAAAACAAATATGGAGGGATAACTCTAGAGTTTAATGAATAATCATTTTAGTATAGGTAATCATAAATAATATATTAACTTATCAACTAGGCTATCTTTTTTGTAAAACTTATAACATAAAATATATAAATTGATTAAGTCAATCTTAAGTAGTTATAAGAGACTCAATCATAGTCATATCATCATAATTACACCACATTAGGAGAGCTAATGATATTTAAATTCTAATATCATAACACAATACTCAATAATTAGTAATAAAAAACTTAATTTCCTTATAACTTCTAAGTGAGCCTTATATATCTCCCTGGAGCAAAAAAGCATTCTCAAGTGAAAGTATATCTATTTTAAGAATTCTTTTACTTAATTTTCATATACTTTACTTATTTTATACACTAGGATGATATGTTGTGAAACCATAAGATTGAATATATGTAGCTATGTATCTTAATATAAATGAGTATAGAGAACTTGTGATCTTAGTTACTCCTTATTATGCTAAAGATTATGGTGTATAATGGTGCTTTTGGAGCACTATTTTTTTCTTATTAATTACTATCGATTAGCCTTTTGTAAATAATGCGATAAAGGCATTATACAGATTAATGCTTGGTTGTGATGAATGTATGATTTAATTAAGATTATGATTGTGATTATTCTTAGCTTGTGACCATGTATGAGAAGTGTATAACCACTATTTGATAGTTGGGTGTGCTTGCATTGAGATGTGAATGTGTTTGAAGTTATGATACTGTGAATGAAGATGATTGTGATGATAAATTGATTACCTCATATTATGGTTAAATTGAGAATATGATAATATAAGATGTAAAATTTATATGATCATGTTATTGTTATGTATCTAGTATTAATATGATAAAAATGGCTTGGGGCCAAATATGAGAAATGTGATTTAGCAATTTTATTGAAGTTAAGTTAAAAATATTATCAACTAAATGCATAGTTTCATAAAATGATATGAATAGAATATTTTTATAGCATAAAGTTTTAATAATCTAGTTATCCAATACTAGATTTAGAAAAAGAGATCCCATTTTATTATCTTATTTTAATTACCTAATGTAAAACTAATAAAATAAGAATTTGATGCTATAGAATGTTAGATTAGTATCTTTATAGCAAATTAATATCATAAAAATCTAATGTTTTTTGTGTTCAAAGTTTGATTCAAGTAAAACCTTAAAATAGGATACATGATTTTTTTTAATAGAGTTGAAATTATTAAGAACTGAGTATTTACTTCTATAATATAATATGATTTAGACCTTCTTAAAGTATAAAACTTTAATATTTTGATTATTTTACATTTGACACAAAAAGTTCTCATTTATAAAATCTCCAAATTTCTTTATGATAATTTTGAGAATATAAGAAAATGATATAAGATGATAGAGTGGTATGAATAAAGTTTATTTCAAGCATCACACTTTATATTTTATTCATATAAGCTCAATACCAAAAATCACTATGTAAAGGCATTTTTTAATTTTAAAAGTTAACGTTGGAAAAATGTAAGAAGTCAATGAACTAAAGCATTATTATATTATGATTTAAGCTAGGAATTAGAATGTTTGGAAATAAAATAAGTAATGCTCTTATGTTTATAATTTATAATTATAAGTGGTGAAATAGGAAAGGAGTGAAGGATAATCATGACTGTCTTGAAATGTCTAAGAGTGGATAGACATCATTAGGTGAGTACATATCATCCCCAAATAAATATTCTAATACTATTTTTTTCAAATGTCATGTTTATAATATTACTTATATATGATACGAACCATATACACATTCAACTATGGACCGTTAACAATATAATTATGGGTTATTATTAAATCACTTTTGTGGCCATGCATAAGTGACATGAAAATGGTGTCTATAATAAGGTAATAATTATTTATCTAGGTGGATGTCTTTTGACTATGTTTAGAAGGCATGGTAGTATTATTATTAGCTATTGATTAATTATGATTAGATTGTAATAGTAAGTGATATAATTTTAGGTTGTGATTAAATTTATATTGTTATGGTATGTTGGAAAATGTAATATGAATTGTTTTATGATGTGATCAAATCTTTGTAACCATGCAAGAAAGCATAGTGATGTTGTTATATACATTTCTATATTTTGATTTTGATCCATGAAGATGAATTAATTATTTACTTCATATAAAAATTAAATTGAAATTATGATATATGGAGCTTAAGCTCTAGTGTGGAAATAATAACATAAATTATGTCATGAGTGGCATTGAAATTATGAAATATAATGGGAGTATGTTGTGATTACCTGACAGAAAATTTCTAGTAAAAAGCTTATAAAAGGTATAAAATAGACCTTAAAAAGATAAGAATGGAAAGCTTATGAAATCTATAAAGTAGAACTGGTAGTCAAAAGATAAATGCATATGTATTTATTATAAACCATCATATATTGTGATGTGATATTGAAATCTATTTGTCTTCAAATACTTTTATTTGATGTGATTGTGATGATTGAGCCTTATTACTATTTAGAAATTCAATGATTACTAAGAATGGGTTGTATGCAAAATTGTAATTGTATTATGTAAATCAAATAGTTAAGATTATTATGAATTGTGATATGAAATAGTGAAGTTAAGCTGCATATAGGTAAATATGTCAGCTCAAGAATTGGTATCATGTATTACAAAATCTAAAAATTAGGTTTATAGTTGTTTTTTATTTTTTTAATACTTACTTAGCATATGATTGCTTTATGTATTTGATTTAAGCATGGTTGTGGTAGATACATACTTATTAAGTTCTCATAACTCATTCCTTTTTATTTTTAATGATTACATCTTGAAATAAATGCATTTGAACTTTATTGCATTATAAAGAATAAAAAAAACACCTTGTTAGGGAATTGATAGTTGGATTAGGAGATTGGGTTATTTGTGTAAATAAATATGATGGATTGTATCTTCTATAAGTACTTTGTGTTACTATCAAATCCATAAAATTCACAAATTGTATAATTTAAGGCATGTGGTCTTTCACAAGCATCTAAAAACAAAGGTGGTTGTCTATTTTTCTATAAAAAGTTATAATAAAAGTTAAGTCACCATAAAAATAAGGAGATTTTTTGTAGGTAAAATTATTCTAAACAATGTTAAGGTTTGTAGAAACTAGGTAGTAAGATCCACATTAGTAATGATCAGGTTCAAATCATAATGCTTGTTAAGAAGGGAGAAATCCATTGATATTCTAATTCCTAATATGGTTAATTATATGCATTACATTGTAAATGTATGTAAAAGTTTGGTTCCATTTCTATGACTAATGAACTGTGTTTTATAACACTTAAGGCGTCATTAGATATGAAGATTTTATGGGGTTAGAAATAGAATCAGAAAACTAATCTTTTACTAATGTTTAGTTCACATATAATAAAATCTGATACCTTTACTTACTTCTAATATATTCCTTTGTTTGATTCATTTTTTTCCATAAGGTTTCACATTATGTTACCTAGTGGAAAACACTACTATTATTACTATCAGCATCACTACCACCACTATCATTGTTGCCACTACTGCCATTACCATTACTACCATGGCTACTATTGTTGCACTATTGTTAATGCCATTACCATTGCATTTGCTATTATTGCTACTACCATCATCGTTACTATCGCTGCAACACCATCATTATAATTGTTGTACCACCATCAACATTTTCAACACCACTTCCACCTTATTGTTATTTTTATCATTGCACCACCACTATCATCACATTGCCACCACCCTTATCACCATCGCCACTAACACTATTACTACTATCAGTACCACTGTCATCATTTATTCCTTAATTAATGAACCAAATAATAAGAAGGGAATTCATAAATAGTATGATTCCATCCTTGAGTAAACCAAACAATTTCAAAGAATAACAATTTCTTTCTTTTATTTGATTTCATTATGTTTTCATTCCTTTAAATTGAACCAAACACCATCTTAGAATGAAGTCATGATATAATACCACTGGAGCAACCATCTTGATGGTTATATTATTTTTTAACTTAAATAATAATGCATTTTTAATAGATAAATAGTATTTTTGGACTTGAATATTATCATTACTCATTAAAATTTATATTCCTATTTCATATTTAGTTCAAGGTTTTTATAAATCCATGAATTTCATTCTAAGAAAAAATAAAAAGATATTATTTTCAAGAAAATATTGTTTAATCCAAAACCCCTCCTAATAGGTTTAGAAGAAAAAAAGAAAAGAAAAGTTATATTACTTTATTAAGTTTTTAACTTTTTTACTTTACTCATGTTTTTACATTTTTTAAGGAGTATAATAATTGCTAATTTCATTAGACTTATATATATACATATATGTGTGTGTGGGGTATATGATTATATTTATTTTTTATAATATTTATTAATGAGTTAAACCAATGAACAAATATAAAATAAAAGTGATTGTTAACTTATGTTGCATTTTCACATGCATTATATAATATTGTAAGAATTAGTTAAAAATGATTCCATTTTACATTCATTACATAATAATTATAATATAATATATAAATTTTATCTAATTTTAATTTTATAATAAACCAAATAGAAGCTGATGCATTGCATGAACCTCTCTTACTAATAAGATTTATACAAATCATATTTTCATTTTAATTAAAATTTGAATTTAAAATACAAATAAAATAAGATTGATACAAGTGTATTTTATTTTTCATAAAAATATATCCTATATGTTGATATGAATTCTATATAACAACAGTTGCAACAACTTTTATATTCAATGACATTTAAAAAGGTGTCATCAAAAGTTTAGCAATTATCTACACAATTATGAAATCATCTATCTTCCATTTTTTTTCTCTTTTTCTCGTCAAGAAAATCGAAAGTTTCATAAACCATGCATTAATAATGCATTACTCTTTTATTGTTGAGAGTTCTAGTTTACTTGTATCTCAATATCATATGAAATAAAAAGGGTAGTATATTAAAATAGATTAATTTATGAAAATTTAATCTTTTTACTACGTCTTATTTTATTAAAGATGTAAAGTTTGGTAACCATCTTCTCATCTAAAATTATTCTTTACAACAAAAATCCATTGAAATAAATAATTGAAATACAAAGGTATGAGTAGTACAAAACTTACGGAGTCCTTTACCTTTATCAAATTCAAGATACAATTTAATAAAATAAATTCTCCATTCCAAATATTTAAGAAATTAAAATTAGTAAATTTGTGACGTTTGGTAACCATCTTCTCATCTAAAATTATTCTTTACAATGAAATCCAGTAAAATAAATAATCGAAATTGTAAATGTATAAGTAGTACAAAACTTACGGAGTCCTTTACTTTAATCAATTTTAAGATACAATTTAAGAAAACAATTTTTCCATTTCAAATATTTAGGAAATTAAAATTAGTAGAACAAATAAATCCCTCCATTTTTTACCACCATTAAGTAATGGTTTGTACATTAATAAAGTCATAAACTCCAATTGTGCACCTAAATTTTCTTATCTATCTAGTCAATTCTTATACACTAAAATTAAAATAAAATTATAAAAAACAACAATTAATGATATTATTTTTTTTAAAAAAAATCTTATTCTATGTCAAGTTCTCTTCTACCACAATGACCCCAGTGATATCCCGAATCCTCCTACTCATGTGTATATTCTTTCCATATACATCCTTTTTCATACATTTGTAGGCCTTCTTATAATTGTATTCTTCTTATATTTTTAAATAAGGCATTCCCACCAATTTTTCTTACGAGATCCATGCTGATTTTTCGTAACAATGTCAGTGCAAATATAACTTATGACTCAAAAAATTTGTGATCGTAAGATTCCATCTTATGCGATGAAATAACCTCGTTCAAAAAAAAAAATATATTGACATGTTATTCACCCTTTCACATTATTGGATGAGACACTAAACAATAATTGAAAAATAAAAATAAGTAAATTAAAATAAAAATAAAAATAAAATACTCCCATAATTGTCTCTCCATAAAAATTCATAATATGTTCAACATTTATTGGTAGATAACCGTCACGAATATTCTTTATTATAAATTTAAATTATTACTATAAAATTGCTAATAAATATCAATGGATAGATGTTAACTATTATCATCATCAATGTCTATTTTGATGTGATAATATTCTTAAAATTACATAAAAAATTTAAGGTGACAAACATTAATTAAGTGAAAATAAAAAATTATATATGAGTAAAATATAATATTTCCTTTTTTTTATATAATTTGAATTCATTTGGAAAGCAGTATAAAAAAAATGGGTCTTAGCATAAGTATATATTATCTTGTTTTAACAAATATTTGGTGTATCTATTGGATATAATATTTAATTCCATCAAGTTATTTTATCCAATTAATATCTAATAAAATTATTATCTCTTGCTAAACATAATATATGTCAATAAAATAATAGTAAAAAATTTCTCTCATTTATTTTTATTTTTTATCAATGATATTTTGAGATAAAATGAAAAGTTAACTGTGAATGCACTAGCCAGTAAAATATGGCTATTTTTTAATTTTTAATAATATTTTTTAATTTAATTATAATCATGTCTTATCTCTTTTCTTATATTTATTTCATTTTAAGGAATTAAATTTGATTAAATAACAGTAAAAAGCAGTCTTAAACTATTAGTTATATCATATCATTACAAAAATTCTTTAAAAATCTGTTAATATTGATAAAATGTATAGTTACTTTATTTTTTTATTCATTGATAATATAGAGATTTTCACATTAATAATAGATTAAATTATAACACTAAACGTTCCGATCAGTAATAAAAAGAATTAATATATACTAAGTTCATATTAATTACCACTGGTTTGAATCCATGGTGCAAAAGTTTCGACTTTTCTCTTTTGGCACTAAAAAAATAACATAAAATGAGTTGAAAATTATAAAAATAAAAAAATCTTTAATTTTATTCCCTAAAATATTGTTACTCCAACAAACTTATCACTCACCATCCAAGCACACCCTTTTTATAGTGTACCCCAACTAAAATTTTCACTGCAATATTAGAATAAATAAAAAATGTTCCACTAAATTTAAGTTTATACATAATTTAATATTTAAAATTTTATTTTAAATAACTAAAAGATGTTACACTAAATGAGATTTTTTTATTTTTATTAGGGATTAAGTACCATGGCAGATAGGTCAAGATGGAAGATGTTGAAGGTTACGCAGACGTGATAGAAAAAGCATAATCTTAAAATCCTTGTTTTTTCACATTAAATTCTTTATATTTATTTAATTAATTTTTAAATTTATACAAAATATTTGATTGTCTTATTAGGTGGATAACTTCAATAAGTTGTCACAACGTAAATGACGTAATTGACTAACAAAGTATTTGATTAATTATATCTATTACATTGTAAATGTACATAAAGGTTTAGTTCCGCTTCTACTATTAATATAACTCTATTTTTTAATACTAAGGTTACATCTGGTTTGAAGATTTTTATAGGATTGGAAACCAAATCATAAAATTGATTCTCATATTAAGTATATGATTCACGTATAATAAAATATGATACCTTTACTTATCTTTAACAAATTGTTCTATTTAATATCCTTCATTTCCTTAACATTTCAGATTATGTTACCTAATAGAAATAGAAAACACTCATCCTTTACTCTACCACCATAATTGCTATTGTTGTCATAGGCACTACTACCACAACCATCTTCTCCATAGCTACCATTGCTACACTACCAACACCATTGGCAATGTCATTGCTACTACCACCGATGCAATTGCCACCACCATTAGTATTGCTATTGCACCACCCTACCAACATTACTGTTTTATCATTATTGTTGTTATTACCATTATTTTTATCATTGAAATTTTCACTATTACTACCATTATTATTGTCGTCACACTACCATTAGCAACACCATTGACGTTACTATTGTTGCCACTACCACTAACCTTGTTACCATCGCCGCCACGACAAATGCTATCATTCACTGCAGAAATGTTTCAGATTTAGGGTAGTTGTTTGCGACAATCCGAACTATCGTAAATATCCGCCTCAAATTTTACCTTTTAATCGCATCAAATATAAAACTTTTAGTTGACTAATAAATGCAGTGTTGCTAGTGCTCGATTAATAAAAGGGTCTAGAGTTCGAGTCCTTCCTAGCAAATTTGAATTTCATTAACTCTTTTTACCTGATTGTTTATAAATTCCTAGCCTTTTTCTTCCCCTCTCATTCAATATCAACATCGTAACCCTCTTCTTCCTTTCTCACTCAACATCATGGCACTCTCTTTATGCTAGGTCTAGCCACCAGCAGTTCGTTTGATCTCTAAACCATATTCAATAAAGTTGTACTACTGCAACCTACCTCGTTGCACTAAGCAGCAAGCCCTTATTCGATGCTTGTTAGTGATTGGTTTGGAGTCCTTTAATCTTTGCTACAACTTTGTTCTTCCATGATAAGTTTCTATAGTCTTTTCCTCTTCCTTTCGTCCTATTTTATTCATGTGCAGTAGCCAGTTCTTAATGCATATTTAGTGCTACCATTGTTATATATTGCTTTGAAAAGAAACTAAAATTGAGAATTTTAGAACATAGAAAACTTGACTTATATTTTTTTTAAATAGTTTAATAATCAAGGGTTGTAGAAAGTAGAAATTTTATAGTTGATTAGCTACCACGACTGTGTTTCGGTAATGTTTATAGCCATTAAATTATTGGATTTAGTTGATCACCTCCATCAATAAGGCTTCTTTTTATCTATTTTTTTAAGGCACTTGCTAGTCAATTATCAATGTACTCACCAGTTTAGTTGGATGCCAAGTTACATTTAATACACCCAGTTGCAAGTTTTATTGCCTCATTCTAATTTAGTTTCATTTCAGTATAATGGAAGGTAAAAATTCTTTAAAAGATTTTCCTCTGAAGTCAAAATACTAGACCCAAGTATTAAAGACATTGCTTTTCTCTTGCCCCCTGTAATTCTTTTTCAGGGAACTATTGATTATTCCATATCATCAAATTACAGGTTAGTATAAGAAAATTGTTATTCCTTAACATTTAGAACATCAATAAATTCATCTAATACATTGAAGAAAATTACTATAATTCATGGTAATATCAATTACTAGCTATATCACTCTTATTCTAAAGTTTAATGATGAGCTTCAAGTTATTATCATATTAAAAGCTACTTGTACCATTATAGATTGGTATATGTATTTTTTATGTGTGGGCAAAACATGATGAAGGAATGGAATAAGTTAATCTAGTAAAAAAGTTAAAATTTGAAATTTACTAGACTAAGTTTTTAGGTTTCATATCAAAAAGTTAGTAGCTTTTGTCTTGCACCTTTAAATATTTGTAAGTATTAGTTATTTGCAATAAATGGTTTGCTAATGCACTTGGAAAGGTAGTGTTGAAAATTAAGTTGGTTCTATACGATGGCAAATCCCATACTGATTTGTTTCTTCAAGTAAGTGATAATTGTAGAATTCTTCTATCTGTGATTTTTAGTATTTGCTAACTTGATAATTGACAATAATGGTGTGTAAAAGCTAAACATCTCTTGATGAATTTAGCTTCAAATTTCTCTTGTAGTATGTAGTTTGTAAATGAAAGAGCATAATATATTCTATAAAATGACAAATGCATGGACTGGTACAAGCTAAATTAATTTCTTAAGCTTATAGTTAATCGTGTCCTTTAAATATTACTTAGGTTAATTTGTGGTTTAATGATTGCAGTGATGATACTCATGCTTTGAATAAGCTCCAGGATCATATCATTCTTGAGGGATCCATATAATTTTTTCCTCTTAATATATATTTAATATTATATAGTGTTTGATTTGGCATTAGCATCCAGAGTACTTATCTCATTGTTGTATCTGTAGATTGAGACCTTGGTGGCATAATTTGATATTTGTTTTATTGGTAAATGTTACATTAGTTATAAAAAGGAATTTCTTAATGAATAATATTACTAAAAATTTGGTTATTAATAGAGCCCAATGGCATTATGCAATCCATGTAATCAAGCTCACTTAGTGGGATAAGTTTTGTTGTTGTTGTTAAATGTTGCATGTTATGATGCTTTTTTCTTGTATTATGGCTTTCTTTGTAAACTACTTGGTATTTCTAAACACAACTCTTACCTCGGCACTTACATAAATAATTTGTGGTAATTTGAAGGTCAATATTGTTTTCGTTTCCTCTGTTTGGAAGTGAAAGAAATGAAACAAGTCCAATCTTCTATGATCATTTACATGTGTTTCTATTAACTTTATTGATAACTCGACACTTAAATGTTAACATGAGATATAATTCTACCTTATTTTTTATCTTTATATTTGATTTGAAAAGGAGAGATAAACAAATCATAAATGTGAATTTACAAATTGCAAAAATTATGAAATTATGGGTCGACTATATATGTTCATCCTTTACAAAAAACTATTTGATGTCACTAACATTCCTAATTGCAACAAGAGATGGCATGAAGTATATTTTCACTCAAATCATGTCTATTTATTTGATTAATTATTTACCATGAATTGATTTTATAACTTTTGTAGAATACCTTTTTGCTTTTCTTGACTAGCCATTTGTTTTGTACTTCTAGACAGCTGGTGATAGAGGGCAATTGTTTGGCTTTATTACTGCTAAAGGAATAAATTACATGGTATGTATAGAGATTATATATTGTATTTTTATTTGTTTTCTTTTCTATTTTTTTTAGGTCTAATATTTTTCTTTTTTCATGACAATCCATTTTTGTAATATATTTATGACATTCTTGTTAATTGAACATCAATATCATTTTTCCTTTACTTCCAAACCTTATAATGCCATTAAATAATGTTTCTACATAGAGTTTAAATTGTACGTAAGCTTACGATTGCTCTTTTACTATAGTTCTTGATAGATATGAAGGCATTGTTGTGTGCTAATATTAGGCAATTTTTATTTTCATAAGGATTCATAATTTATATATTTCGGTCTGCTTAGTGCTTTTGGAGAAATATAGATGCCAAGAAATTTATGATAAGTTTGTTTCAGGAATTGTGTAGGCATATGCTAGGGTATGGTGGAATTGGTAGATTTAAGGAATAGGTTAAACTTGTAAATGGGTGTGTATGCTGCACAATTAACATTGTTTAGGTACTAGAGCAACTTGTACAAAGACAAGGAAGGTAATATTAAAATGAAAGGATGTATAAGGTTTAGAGTCAATCTGGAACCACTTAACTATTTGCTTTCACTGAACCTAATTTTGTGCAATAAACTAGTGCAGTAAGGAGTAGCAACAATTATGGATTTTATGCTTGATTACATGATATTCCAATAAATGAAGTTTCTTTCTATACACAACCTCTAGAAATGCATTGCATTTTCTCTACAGAGGAATAAGACTCATAATAGTAGCTATTCATGCAGATACTATCGAATGATCAACTTGGCCATGCATGCACCTTTGATTTCTTTAAGATTTTTAAAACATAATATTTCAGAAGTTTGATATAATTAACTGTCAATATAAATAAAACTACACTTCTTCAATATATGATAATTTTATTTCTCTTATCTGATCTGTTATTTGCACTAATAATTACTGTAGGACGATGCATTTGATGCCAAGAATATTGATATTGTTTTAGACCTAGGCTTTAAAGTCAAGAATTCAGATGATAGAAAAGAAAGCAACAAGAAGAATATGTGCAATCAGTAACAAGTTAATTATGTAATCCTTACATCTAAAGTGTTATTGTGAATATTTCATGCATGTGCTCATAATGGGTTACATTATAGATTGAGATGTGTTCATAACCTGTTAGATTTGTCCTAGTTTGTTATATGAAATCATTTAAATTAATTTTTTGTGCGTTGATTTTAAAAAAATGTAGCCATATTGAGCTTGGTTATCATGTGAGTTTGTGAGTTTTTGGTATGAATGTCACCATAAGCACTAATTTTCCAATTTGTTAGGTTTTAAAAATATACAATTATATATATATGATTTTGGGTGTTAATTTTATAATTTGTATAAATTTTTAAGTGCTAGATAATTTTAAAAATTCAATTTTTTTATAAAAATTAGTAGTCTTTTCCACAGAGAAGTTTAAGGGAAATTTAATTTTGTTTAAATGTTCAAAACTTTGAGGCGACAACATCCGTGGGAAATTTTTTTATAAAATTTTGCAAAATTTCATGCAGCTAAAAATCAGCTGGAAGATTGCAGGAAAGATTCGCCGCGAACACCACAGGAAACTGTTTTCCACGACTCCGTGACCCACATATTACTAAGCCGTGGGAAAATCAAAATCCGCGGAAAAAGCCAATTCCCTGATTAATGAATCAAATAATAAGAAAGAAATTTAAAAATAGTATGATCTCATTTTTTGAGTAGATCAAACAATTTTAAAAAAAAATAATTTTCTTATCTTTACCCTGTGATTACATTTCGTTAAATTGAATCAAACGTCACCCAAAATTTTTAGCACTAAATTTTTAATGTTAAAATTGATAATACTAAACTTCTTATATATATATATATACACACACACACACACCTAAGTTTAAGGAAAAAAAAAGATGAGAACAAACTAATAACACCACACATGACATGCCGCTTCTCTATTAAAGGAAAAAAAAAATACTTACTAGCACTATTTATCATGCCATTTTCAATACTATAACTTAAATGTTGCCAATTAAAAATGTGTTGTCCATTTATCCCAGTAATCAAATATGAACTGTCTTGGCTTTCGCTTATGTCACTTGACTTAAAATTATTAACTTTTTTCTATAATGTTTATGAATTCTTAATTAATAATTTATTATTTCTATTTAGGTATACTAATTTGACTCCCATACCAATCAATTACTAATAATTTGCTTTCTATACAAAATGATTCTTAAAAAAAAAAATATTTCTTAGATCAGCCTGATTTGTGAAGAATATATTAAGCTACACAATAATTATTTTATAAAGCTACTATTTTGTGACTGCTTTATTTGTGAAGAATATTAGCTCATATCAACTACTTATTTTAGTGAACTATTGAACAAACGTTGACAAATTTTCATAAATTTAATCTTCCAATTTCTATCATAACATTTCATAACAGTTCATTTTTTAAAAATTTTATATATTTATTTATCTATCTATTACATATTTTTTATTAAAATATATCAAATAAATGAATAAACTAATCTTTAAATGTCAAACTAATTAATATTATAAATATAAAAATTTTACTTTTCTTTTCATCTGAATATTAAATAAATTACAAATTTTTTAGACATTTTAAAAATAAAATTATACATAAATTACAATTACATTAAGTAAAAGTGTAAAAGAAGAATTTTAAAAATATTACAATTTTTTATAATTACAGAGACAAAAGGTGTGTACAGAAATCTTTTCTTATTAAAAAAAATGAAGAAACAATTACTTTTTCAATATTAAAGTTTTGATTTGATAATTTTTTTAAAATTTGATTAAACCTTCCATTAAAATTACATGGCTGGAATTATTTTTTAGATGAATTTGATGGGAAAAAAATAGCGATAATTAGTTGTTATTGTTTGTTTCAAAATCATTTTGGCAATATTTTGGAATACGCAATATGTGAAAAATGTAATATACAAGAAATTAATTAATGACATGATGATATATATATATAATTTTTTTATTAATAGAAATTATTGAATTTTATATAGAAAGTTGTCGGAAATAAAAATCATTACTTGAGAGGGAGTGGATTTAAAAATTATTAATTGTAAATTGGTAACAAAACTATTGTCAACGAAAATTGTTAATAATTTTGTTGTTAACAGAAATATTAATTATGTACAGATATATATTGGAATGCTAGGAATATTTCTCTCACTTTCAAACTAAACTAATATATTATAGAAATTTTTATTCAACCAATTCAATACTCACTCTCAAACTCAATTTTTTATCTTTAAAATTATCCAACTTAAATAAATTATTTCTAAATTAATAATTTCAAAATCAATTATATTTTATTATAATTTACTCAATCTTGAATTGTTGGTAGCAACTAAAAATGTATTAAATATGTGATTTTTAAATTTATGATTATTATTTTAAATTTTAAATAATTTTCAAAGGTTTAATATTATTTTCTTCAAAAAAGGAAAAAGTTCGTGGACTCAGTCCACAAGTCTGTGAACTTTAGGACAATGACTTCCAATTAGAGAATCCACAATTTTTGTGAACCGAGCTCAATCTAATCTATATTTGGTTAGTTCACGGATGAATCAAACATATTTGTTTAATATTTATATTTATCAAGTATATCAGATATTGCTAATGACATTATAAAAAAAAAATTAAAGTCATGTTGTATATTACTTTTCCCATTTCCTATTAACTAACATTTTAGAAAGAATTTTTTTCCTACCTGTCATTTTTTAAAATTAAGAATACATTTATTGTCATATTTTTAAATATTATTCCTATTATTTTGATAAATGTTCAACAAATTTATAAGAGTGCTTGACAAACAATTTTTTCATTATCTTTTAGCTAATTTGAGTACTTTTAATTGTTTAATCATGTCAGTTAATTAATTTGGGTGTATGGAAAATAATTGTTTTAGTTAATTTAGTAGCCCTTAAATAACTATTTTGAAAAAAAGTTAAGAATAATAATTAATTTACCTTTAATATAAGAAAGATATTTTTCTCCATAGTTATAAATTTTTTACATTTCCATCCTTGACAAATGAAAAAATAATAAATTATATTTATTTATTTCTTAAAAATTATAATACATATAATAAATTATAATAATTTATTTTTAAATAAAAACTAAATAAATATAATAAATCATATTAAAAATTTTGCATAATAATAAAAAAATTATATGAATATAGTCGTATCTTTTCTATTAAATTATATAAAAAGAAGAGAATAAATATTTTATTTCATAATAAATAATAGAAATTTTATTGATAAAATTATTAATTTTTTGTCAAATAATATCTTTTGAATTAAAAAAATAATACACATTACAAAAAATAGAACAATATTACTTGTGAAAAATATGTTTTTATACTTAAAATATATAATTCATCAATATTTTAAATGATAAACATATGAATTTCAAATTCAATATTAGAATAGTTACAAAGTAAATATTAATAATTACTACATCTGTCATTATATTTCTAATAATAAATAATATATTGTAACAAAAAATATTATTTAAATAAATGAATACTTAAGTAAATAATAAAATATACGCATATTTTTATATATCATTTTATATACAAATAATTAATAATAAATAACTAATATTTTTATGTAAATGGCTACTACTATTAATCAGTTAAATTAGCTAATATAATAAGCTATCAGTTGATAGGTAATTTAATCAATTAACCATTAATATAATCATTTAATTACTAAACAAGGCTTATAAATTGATTAAATTTAATAAATGATAGTAAATTAATTGTTAAATTTCAATTCTTTTTTCCAAAATTTGAGGATTTTTATCATTAATTTTTACGCATTAAAGAGGAACTAGGTAGCCATATGTGTATCGTACGAATAAATATTTATTTCAACGGTATAATATGACATTATGATTACATGTTAATTATTTACAAAGAAGATTAGAAAAAGGATAGATTAATATATAACTGACAATTTTAAGAAAAAAAAGGTCATCTCTTCATTTATTTTGCTCAATATTCAACTAGATAATTATTTTTAAATTTATTTTATCAAAAACTTAATTTTAAATTTAAACATCACATTAATTACATGCCATTTTTAAAACAATTTTTATCATTAATAGTAATATTTAATAGCATAATTTACAATAAGAATAGATTTTTTTATAATGGTAATATATTTTTTATTTATTATGTTATAATATAAAATAAACTTTTAAAAATAGTAATTTTATGTTACGGATGAATATTTATTTTAATAATATAATATTATAATTATATATTAATTATTTATAAATAAGATTAAATAAAGAATTGATTAATATATATCCAAAAACTCTAAGAAAAAAGAACTCATTTAACCAGCTTTAAGATATTTAAAATTGAAGATATATAATAAAATAAAAATTAAAAAAACTTAAGAGAGAAAAAATTTATCTTTCCATTCATTTTTCTCAACATTCAAATAGATAATTAATTTTAAATTTAAAAAATTAATTTCAAATTCAAACATCATATTAATTGAATACCATTTTTCAAGATTATTACTATTATCATTAATATTAATAATATTAATATTTAATGACATAATTTACGATATGAATAATTATTTTACTAGTAATATATGCTTTATTTATCATATTACAACATAAAATAAAATTTTGAAAATAATTATAAATAACTCATTAAAATTCATAAATTATGACACTATATCAAATAAAAATGAACTATTGAGATATTTAGTGACAGATGTTATCTAACACACAATTAAAGCTTCCTTTGATAGGGGTGCAAATTGGATTATCCATTTGTATATGAGAGCAAAAAGAGATTTTATCAAATAAAGATGAAGAAAAAAATGCATTCTAGATAAAAGTTTGCAAAATTTAAATTAGATGTGAAATAAGATGAAAATAAGGAGAAAATTTTTTAATTAAATCAAATAAAGATAAAAAATAGAAAATTTTAAAATAAAATCATATGAAAATAGAGATAAAATGATTTTTAAATTTTAAAATAGGAAATGCAACATTTGTTGATATCAATATTTTCATTTAAATCTCATATAATAAAAAATAATCTATTTATATATATTATTAACTGTAAATTTGTAAAAAAATTTCAAAATCAATAATCCATAAGTTCACGTTGTAATTCCCTTCCTTCCATAATTCTCTTCAAAATTATGTTTTACAATGTGAAATAAAAAAAAACTTATTTAATAAAATAAACTATATAAAAAAAGGTAGTTTTTGTAGTTTTACATGTCAAGAATCTAGTAAACTAATGAGAACTGGTTAAGTTATAATTTTTTTTTAAAAATAAAAATTTAATAAAATAAAGTACTTATAACAAAAATAAAATTAACAACTAAACTATAATAACAATAATATAAAAAAGAAGTGAAAAAAAAAATTTACATGATAAGAACTTTAGATCAAGTACTTGTAAAAGGTTGAAAGTAATAAAAGGATATTTACAATTATTGAAGATGAAAATTCCATATCAAAGAAAATGATGACTTCAAAATAAGTGAAGGTGGAGAGAAAAAAGAAGTACATCATAAATGCAATATAAGAAGATTTTTATAAGAACGAAATTAATATATTGTGAATTCTAATGATAGATAGAGATTTAAATTTAAATTTTAATTAGAAAATGGCTTAACATTTATTACTAATTATTATAGCTAACAAATGTAAAGAAAATATTTTTTTATTTCAAATTTTATTTTTCAAGTGAAATTGGTAGCTTGGTTTTGGGTGAGAAAACAAATTTCCCTCCTACTTATATGTCATTAATTTATATTTTATAATACATTTAATTAAATGGAATAAAATCGAATTGAAATATGAATGGGAATGAAAATAGAATAAAATGACTATTACATAATTATATTTGGTATGATAAGTAATGAAATGGATATTTCATTTTATTTTATATTTGGTATAATAGAATTTAATAGAATAGAATGAAAAAAAAAGTTATTGATGACAATAATACCTTCAAATTAAAAATAAAAAAATGTAAAATTTAGTACATATTTAAATGAAAAATAATATTTTTTTATTTATTTATAATTTTTATATGTAAATATATAGATAATTTACATTAAATTAATTAATATATATTAAATTATTAAAATAATTTAATTTAATATTATATCATATTCAATTAAAAAATATTAATAAGTACGTTATATTTATTTATACTGTAATTGTAATGTCGTTTAAAAAATTATACATTATTAAAAAAAATGTGAATGAATTGATGTTTATTTTATATTGATTAATACTGTATGTTGTTAAAAAATCAAATATTATATAATTGACAAAGAAGTTTGAAATATTTTTTAATTTAAAATATTTTCACACTTATAATGAAAGTAATAAAAAAATTTTAAAAATGTGCAATGCTCCAACTACATCATCATATAAAAAAGAATAATTTTAGAATTTTGAAAATTTAACAAGAACAATATTGTCAAAAGTGCAATCCAAAAATAAGGGAATGGAGTATTTCATTACTTTTTTTATGAAATGAATATTAAATCATTTGAAATAATAGTCATTTAAGAAATGAGGATTCTTATTTTATAATATCTATTAAATATACTTTTGAATCATTCTCTTTCTTATTTTCATTCCATCTAATTAAACGCATTCTCAAAAATGAAAGAACTTTTAGGTTAGTATTAGATTGAAATAATATTTTATTTTAGGAGGATTCTGTTATACCCTATTTATATTTCTGTATTGCAATACCCAATTTTATAACTAATAAAATAACACCATTTATTTGAAGATTTAGTCCGACATGGATTTCAATTACTTAGTGAAGGGTTTAATTGAAAAATTAAAAGATAGCAATTTTAATATCAATTTTAAAAGTATTTGTGTAGTTTTTAAGTCGATTAAAATAAAAATAAAATAACTACTCCTTTTTTGTTCTAATCAATATGCCTTCTTCCCTTTCTTCTTCAACTCAACTTACCCTTTTATGTCACTGTGAATTTATTAATTGTACTATAGAATAATTAAAAAAATATTGAATTATCAGTAATTGGTTAGTTCAATAGTTGCACGTTGATTTTTAAATGTTTCCAAATTTAAAGAGTCTTGAATTTAATAATTGAACTTTAGATTCATCAAGTAATTAAAAGTAAATATATATAAGCTGTATTTATTGCGAAACTAATCAAACATATGATATTATAGGAAAAAAAATATTGCATTACTTTTCCTTGAGATGTAACTAATGATTAACTCCATACAATCATCCACTTTTAAAGTAAAATGATTGCATAACCATAATATTTCCCCAAATTTAATGCATTTAATCATGGAAATTCAAAGACAACAAAGCTTAAGTTTCAATTTCTTTAGATAAATTTAGATTCATTAAATATGTGGACAGTATTCATTGCCAGACTAATTGGACATATGATATTATGAGATTAGTTCAAAAATTCCTTTCTTGGAAATAAAGAGGGCAAGAAAACAAAAATACATCATCAATAAGTCGAGTGGTAATAGTTATTCAAAGAATGTAATACGGGATATTTGTATTAATCATCATATTAACATGTAATTAGCATCGGGATATTTGTATTAAGCATCATATTAACATGTAATTAGCATAATACAACACAAAGGGCATTTTGGTGATTAAAATATTGATGAAATTCGATGGTTAAACTTAAAATTACAATCTAAATTATTGATTATACAAATAACAACTTAAAATTACATTTACAACACACACACACACACATTCAATTCATATTCAATTCAAATTTAATGATCCTAATTCTGCTATTTCATCGATGATTGCTGCAGTAGCATAGAATTTGTCGTTATTTTGAATTCTTATTTAAAAAGGCCTGTATAATTTTTGAAAGGAAACGGACAATAAAACATTAGCCTCAAGCCCTAATATAGGTTACAATCCCTGCTCCGTCTGTTGTCATTACATAGATGAGAGGTTTAGAGCATTTTTATCGTTGGAAAAATAGATGTTTTAATTCTTCTAGCTCCATTAAATTTATAATTTCTTCTTTATAATTTTAATTTATATAATTAATTTTTATTTTTTAAGTAGTGTTAAATCTGATCAACCAAATTTTATATTTCATCTTATGTATCAATTAAATTTTATATTGGCATTTTATATTTACTTAATCATTCAAGTTTATTTATTCCCATCAACATCATTTTTCTTCCCTTTTTTAATGGCATTTTATCTTTGCTTAAAATGGAAAAAAATTTATGGTTTAGTCATCCAAATATTTGGAAAGGGGGGAAATTCCTTCCTATCTATATCATTCAAAAAGAGATTACAATAGTAGAACAAGGAAAAATTTTGTATATTAATACTAAAAACTCAATACTACTCCCATACAAATGCAATCAATTGTATTAGAAAATAGATGATTTTTTGTTAAATTAAATTGCTAAATTTAAAAATTAATACACTTAACAACATTTGTATCAAAGTAGTACTAAAAGTTTATTCACAAAGAAAAATTTCTAGTACTGCATTAGCAATGAAAAATGTAGCACCTGAAGTTTGCTCCAGAAGAAGACAAAAAATTAGTATAATTAAGCATAAGAAAAAAAAACTGAAGGTAAGATAATATAAGAATTCAAATTATAAATTTAACAAAATTATAAGAATTCAAATTTCTATTTAACCCATTCTTTTTAAAATTGAAGGTAAGATAATGTATTAGATCCTCAAAAGAGGCCAATATAATATAGGAAAAATAATATTTTACTCGCATGAAGTTTGATCGTTATTTACTTTATTTGTGCTTTTAAAAATTACACGTTATTTGTTTGTAATTTGAACTATTAGCACTTTACCCATTTTTATTTTATTATTTTCCATTCAGAAAAAATTAGTGGATATTAAAATGACGTTGTTTTGAGTATCATTCTCTCCGCAATTAATGACAGAAAAGCAAAAGTTTATAAGTTTAATTTGCTTTATTTTCTATCATTGTTATAAGATAAAATTTTTACTTTTAATTCAATTTTAAGTTTCATGGTTCACCAGCCTCAAGGTTTGAATTCCTCCGGCTCTCTTAGACCAAACATAGTGCTATCGTGCTCTGTTTGGTGCTCTCTGAGGTTTTACTGTTTCATCCTTCTCCAGAAGTGGCCATGTCTGTCCATGCAGATCTTATCAACCTCAATCTCTCTGAATCCACCGAAAAGATTACTGCTGAGTACATATGGTCAGCTTTCATTTATTTCATTCTTTCTATATAGTTTTACGCGACATAGAATAAAGAACCCTGTTTTTCTTTTTCTAGGAAGACGTCGCGGTTGTTGTTTGTGATATATTCATTGACCAAAAGTATTACTTCGAAAATGTGATTTCTTTGTTGATTTCTTCCCCCTTAAGATTCTGGGTATGTTCAACTAGCTTTTCCATTTTAAGATTCTGGGGATATTCAACTGGTCTTTTTTTTTTTTTTTGGGAACTTTGATATCTTGCACAATTTTACTTAGGTGGAGACTGGAGACTTCGACTGCACTTTGGCAGAATTGCTACAAGTAGCACAGAATGGACACCATTCATCTGGGAAGATAAAAATATGAACGATTATATTAATGACCGACAATCCTTACAACCGATAGTAAAATAAATTGCCCTTAGGCACACAAAAGATAATATATTTACCTCCCTTCCTCAGGTAAATTAAGCTTATTTCTCATTCTTATCAGCTTCTCTTTCTAAGTTCAGGATTCATGGGGCTGTCTTGCTTTGACAGGTCTCATGTCGTTAATGACTTTGGCCGCACATTCTCTTGTTTCTTACTAAGTATCAAGTGCTTTAGCTTGCTGGAATTGATGCTTAATTTGGATTTTGAGTTTTGAATTTTAATTTTCATCAATGCAAGTTTCATGGTTGATGGGGGTGTTTTCTTCGCGACAAAGTTGCTTAGAAGACATGTTCCTTAGTTTTTCTATATTTCTCAGGAACAGTAAAAAGGCGAATGGTTTGTGATAGGTTTTGATTCTATTTCTATGTTTGACTGATGATATGTGAAAAAATGACTGTTGGAAAGAGAGGGTGGTGGTCGGAAGAGGTGGGGGCTCTGGTGGGGCTTGCATTAAATTAATTATAAAGTTGAAAGTTAATTAATAATCTAAATTTTCTAAGATTAATTATAAAAATTTTACAAGTCTTTACTCATAAATTATAAATTAAAAAAATTAAAACACCATAAATTATAAGTTAAAAATAGTTAAAAACTCAAAATACCTCATATTTAACTTTACTTTTTTAACCTAGAAGTCTGGATAGCACCAACTAACTATTTCGCATTCGTTTTTCCTTATTTTTTTAATAATATTTTTGCCTTATAAATTTTGTAATGATACTTATCATGAATTGTATTACGTGGTACAATTTTTTTTAATCATAATTACGTGGTACAAAAGTTTAACTATTATACAAGTTGTGATTCATAGCTAATAAGGTTTATAATTGATAATTGATAGTTAATAAATTAATTAATAGATGATAAATTAATTTATAATTAATAATTGATAGTTGATAAATTATTAATTATGTAATAAATATTTTTTAAAATTAATTATTGAACTAATTAAAATTATAAAATAATATAAAAGAATATATTAATAGAAATAATTATATAAATTAAAATAGTTCATGTTTATTTAAAAATTAAATTATATTAAAACAATTAAAATGTTCAAAATAAAAATATAATATCTAGTATTATATTAATTATATTTTATAAACTTTTATATTTATTTACTTATATAATTTTTATTTAATTATTATTTATAAAAAAATTATAATTACTTAAAATATAATTAATTATATTTTATGACATTATATTTATTTATATATATTTTTATATATTTATAGTTTAAAATTAGGATATAATTATATTAAAATTAAAAAATATTTAAATTTACATTATGATGGGTATGGATTGTAAATTAATACAAAAATATATTTAAAAATTTTTGAAAAGATAATAATTTATAAGTTATAAAGTATTCAAACTATTTTATTAAATTAGATCTTACTTTTTATAACAAGCTAATAAGTAAAAAAATTTTAAAAGTAAATTTATAATTTATTAATTAAATCAATAAATTATAAATTAATTTATTTATTATGTAAAATAGATCCTAAATTAGACAATACTTACCATGAATTGTTAATTGTAGAATACTAATAATTATGTTAAGCTACATGTGAATTTTTTCATACATTGAGTATCTAATGAATTGCATTAAATTTTATATTTTTGGAATAAAAAAATTCAATTAATGGTTCGCAATTCACCGTTAAAGTCAATTTATGCATTCATTAAGTTTTATTCAATACGTGGTAAAATTGACTTACACAATTTAATAAAAATTGTCATTCGGTGAATATTCTAGATTTTGCTTCCCTGCTGATCAAACATAAAATGCTATAGTGCTATACTGTTCCGATTAGGAAGCATTAACCAATTAGCCAATTCTGCAGTTGCTAAGTAACTGGAAGGCACGTTCGAGAAGGAAAAAATGACGAGGAAAAATTGACAACTGGGAGATTTTCAACAAGCAATATTAAAAAATATTAGTGTAATTAACCAACAATTTCCAACCGTAAATAATAATTTATTTAGTGCAGCTCACAGTGCCCCCAACAAAATCCTTTATCTGGCAACAATTCCCCAAGTATGCCGGAAGGATTCAAATTACAAGGGCAGAGCATGACTAGGAATGTACTGCTCTATGCTATAATTCTTCTGAAAGTTTTGCTCTATACTATAATTTTAACCTAATGTTTTTCAAATTAAAAATTAACTCCATACTATAATTCTCAAATTAAATTCCAATATGGATATTGGTTTGCGATAGGTTTTGATTCTATGTTTGATAGATGATATGTGAGAGAAAATGACAGTGGAAAGACAGGGTGGTGGTCAGAAGTCGTGGGGGGCCTGGTGGGGTTTGCGTGGAGAATGACGTGGTGGGGTGTTGGAACTTTAAATGTGACTCAATCATGCTCTCGGTGATTTAGATTAAGGTCAAGAATTTCTCTAAGCCTGTGTTTGCAACGGGCGTTTAGAGGAGGGGCCGTAATGGGGGGAGGGGGTGAAATTAAAGGTGAAAAGGCAAATTTCACCTATTTGAGTGTGAGGTGAAAACTGAGGGGGTGCAAATTGGAGTGAAAAAATATGTGGGGCTCAGGCGTAATATTCTCCCCTAAGTGTGAGATGAAAGCAGGTGAAAAAGGCTTATTTTGCCAAACATTTCCCGAGCGCTACCCTTCTGAAGCAGAAACCATCTCTTCCCCTACCCAGCTACAACCGCGTTGGACGACTGATCAAGCACGAGCAAAGCCACCACAAACCTCCCCCCAGTGGATTGGGTGTGTCGAAGATCAAGTATGTCGAAAATAGGCCTATTAATCGGTTTTGATTTATTGTTCCTATTCTTTTCTGGTTGATGGAAGTACGCCGAATGTGGTGGAGATGCTGTCATCGATAGTTGTCTGTCGTTGGATTAGGAAGGGTAGGAGGCCGTTATCTCGATCGATCTCGTCTGATTGGTGGCTACGGTGACGATGGAGGAGGAGGGATCTGGAATCCTCTCCAACCGGGTCAGTCAGATTCGATCTGGAGCTAACTTGGTACTTGAGTTGGTTAGGTTACCCGACTCGCCTCCTACACAGTTTTTTTTTTTAATTTTCACATATGAATTTTTTTGATGTTTTCTGGTTTAATGGCATGTTGGGAATAATATTGTGTAGAATGGTTGAATTTTGATTATTTAAGATATGTTCAACTAGACTTTTTTTTATGTTTTCTAGTTCAGTAGAATGGATTATTTAATATTGTTTGCTGGGAATAATATTGTGTAGAATGGATTATTTAAGATAATTTTGATATTTTCTTGTTGGATATTTTTTGATGTTTTCCAGTTCGGTAGACTTTCACTGCCATATTTTTTTGAAGCCAAGCTAATTGAATTCATAAATGTAATATATGTGACTCTCATTATCAATATTAGCAAAAACAGTTAACGAATTTTATTTACCAAATGAATTAGACATAACCTACAGTAGCTACTTGATGGATAGATTTTCAATCGTTAAATTTTAAAATATAATAAGCAATTCTGTACACATTGAGACTAAAATGAAATTTATTTGATATATTAATAACAAAAATTTTATTCATATAATCAGATACTTATCTAGTGTTATATCAATAAAATAATTAAAAAAAATAATTTATTATTGTTAAAATATTTAAATTATTATTATCTGCTTAGTATCATCTTTAGTATTGTAATTACTAACAATTATAAAAGTTATTTGTTAATAACAGTGAGGACTTAAATTTTACAAAATTTATAATATGTTATTCCTTCCATTTCATTCTTAATAAATAACCTTTCTAACTTTCTTCTCATTATTAAAGTATCCGACAGACTATATTATTGAATTCAATAAAAATATATTTTTATTTTTATTTTATGGTATTTAGTTTTAACTTCTCTTAAATGTTTTCCTCTTGGATGATAAAATTCACTATTCTGTAGTTATTATTACCTATTAAAGGAAAGCAAATCATTCATAATTTGTTAACTTTTTCTTTTTTTACTTTGAAAAAACATAATAGTATGATAATAAAAAAATAACATTCTTTTAAATAAGAAGAAGATGTTTTCATCATCTATGACATATTTATTATTGAATAGCTATGATATTTTTTCATCTTACAAAATATTTTGTCAAATAAAATAAATTATTACAAAATTTACTATTGTTGGAGTAAACTTTACAATGACATAGAAATAATTATAATATCTAATAAGTTCATCATCTATGGAAGGCTCTCGTTAAGATCTAACATGTATAATATTCATGATTTTCTAAATATTAGAATTTCAATATACATACTTTATTATATTATTGACACCTAAATATTTAAGTCTTTATGTTATGTTCTTTTCACACAGGTCACTAATTCCATAGGCTACTATTTCCAGCACTCAATTGTAGTCCTCCGAAATTAGCAAAAAAGATTCCTGTCCAGTTATATTCACCATAAATGCAATCTCTTTCCTTTACCATATAGGAGGTACATTTTCATCTGTGGTATTGTTATTTCTCTACATGTGTTTCTGGATATGTGTTTGACTACTATTTCTCTATCATTCTATTTTTGCTTGATCTTGTTGTTTGTTGAATGTCTATTAAATACTTAAACATCACTTGCATATCATTGGTTATTACAAATGTCATTAGATGTATGTCATTATTGAAGCTCAATTTTTGACAAGACCTAATATATATAACTTGGTTGTCATAATTACCATCACATTTATGTGTTTAATAGTTATTTTGTGCAAGTGATCATGAAAGATAACGGGGATGATATATACGAGGAGTTAGTGGAAATAAACAAGTTAATTAATGTTGACATGATAGAAAAGTGGGAACGATTATGTTAAATGTGTATTATTCAAATGGTTTGTTATACTGTTCATTGAATGCATCTATTACAACTGGAAGCGAATTCTATACACCATCCTATTAGTGATGACACTGGTTTAAGGGACCAAATGCGTCAACAACTATTACAAAACCTAGTCGAGGCTAATAAATGCTGTAATTTAGTGCGCATGAGTCTCCATACTTTCTACTGACTGTGTGAAAAGTTAAGAGCAAAGGGTAGAGTGAGAGATTCAACGTATTCAATAGTTGAGGAGCAAGTTGCGCAATTTCTGCATATATTGTCACATAATATGAAGAATAGGACTATGTCATTCTTTTTCCATCGATCTGGAGAAACAATTAATTGTCACTTTCATAATGTCTTGCGAGTTATTGTACAACTTGGAGATGAGTACTTGTGCAACCTTTTGAATTAGAGGTTCTTCCACAGATATTAAATAATAGTATATTTTATCCTTATTTCAAGGTAATGTAGTTATTCGTATATGTTAATTTATTTAATATCGTGTATTGTTTAATTTACACAGCTTTTATATAATCCTTATTTCAAATATTGAAAAATACAAGATTATATTAGAGTTATAGATGGAACTCATATACGAGTCAAGGTACCAAGAGAGGATGCTCCTCGCTTTCGAGGAAGAAAAGATTACCCAACACAAAATATGTTAGCTGTTTGTTCCTTTGATATGAAATTCATATATATTTTGTCTGGATGGGAAGGAACTGCATCTGATTCTAACATTCTCAAACATACGTTAAATAAAAGAGGGGATAGATTGAAAATACCCAGAGGTATGATAAATGTGTACTCTGTCATCCACTTAAAAAATAGGATAGTAATCATTACATTGACATTGTGACATATATTTACATGATTTTTATATATCCTAGGCAAATTCTACCTAGGAGATGCAGGTTATCCTCTGAAAAGTGGACTTCTAACCCTATATAGAGGTGTTCATTATCACTTAAAAGAGTACACAACACGTGGTCCACATAATGCAAAAGAAATTTTTAACCATTGTCATGCTTCACTGAGAAATGTGATTAAAAGAATATTTGGAGTCCTCAAAAAGAGATTTCCTATCATAGCTAGTGGAACAAAATCACATTATTCTTTTGAAACGATGACATATATTACCATTGCATGTTGTGTGCTACATAACTTTGTGATGGATGAAGATCTTGATCCACGGTTGATGGATGAAATGGACTATGAGCTATTGCATGGTAACAGTGAAGATATTGGGGACCGGGAAGCACAAAATACTAAGGAAGATTATAGGGAAAGATACCTTTTGAGGGAACGTATAACCACTCATATGTGGACTGATTATGAATAAAGCTTGTTATAAATAGAGTTTTCTTTTATCTTAAGCATTGTGTAGGACTTAAAACTAATAAAATGTTTCAGTTATGATAAATGTAAATGTTATGGTTATGTATGTAAGTTGCTTGTGTTATGAAATTTACTTCCATGAATGTGTTATGATCATTGTGACATAAATGCCTTTGTAATCTAAATTGCATATTATTGTTATGCAAAATTTGCATAATTTGTGATATAAAATTGATTACCATGTATGTGATATACATTTGAGGGTTTTCTGTATTGATTCATAATACTTGATTGTTTATTAATTTGCAGATAAAGAATGTTGAAGAATAGGAAATTCGATGGTACGGGAGAGGGTTCATCTAGGGACACACTGAGATAGACACTAGATATGAATGCATTGTTGTTGGATGCATTGTTAGAAGAAGTGCATAAAGGGAATCAACTTGATGGGACATTCACTACCATGGCATATGCCATCGTAGTGGCCGAGCTGAAGCAGTCAATTGGTCCATACTTTCAAAAGCATCACATCAAGAATAGGATAAAAACATTGAAAGAGCACTTCAATGAGTATTATGACTTATTCCATAGGTGGAGCAGAATTGCATGGAATCCAATAACAAGAATGTTTAAAGCTGAGCAGGAAGTGTGGAATGACATTTGTGCAGTAATGTATCAAGTATCCTAAGTATTACATATGACTCTAAGTAATATCTATGTCATTCCATGTTGGAAATAGATCCATCAATTGCTTATATTACATACAATGTGATGATGTGTGGTTGAAGGTACCATATGACATTTACAATTAACTGTATTAGGACACTATATCTTATAAATCAAATTCAAAGTTTATCTCATGATGTAAATTTTTTCAGGAAAAGCTAAATGCTTAGAAATGGAAAAGCACTCCTATCCATAACTATGACAAGTTACTAGAGCTCTTTGCTAAAGATAGGGCTATAGGTGTACATGCTGAGACTTCAAAGGACAAAGTTTTGAGATGGCAGAGAGAAGACCTGGACCATAATGATAGTTTTAGATAGATGCTTGATTCTGATTTGCAGTAGGGAGATGAGGCCCTCACTTTCACACAGCATGCGAGTGCATTCACTCCTGAGGGTGCTCTCTCCACCCAATCTCAAGAGTATGCTTCTTCAAATCAATCACAAGGAACTTCATCTTTAAGGGGTTCTAAGCAGAAAAGCACTTATGGCTGATGTGGTCGAAATGGGATATGAAAGAGTAAACCTGGGAATGAACAATTTTACTGCTGTAATGAGAAAGGTGGTCGACAAGCATGTCCACATAGCTGAAAAGCAGGTTGAAATAGCTAAAAAAAGTTTATCAATCCTTGAGAGGAGTAAACCTCGTCATTACAACGAGGCCAAGGTATGGGAATAGTTGGAGAATGTAGGAGTACCCCAAGAATATCTTGTGAAGTGTTATGACTTCCTATGTGATAATGAGGGGGCTAAGAAGAAATTCTTTGGTGCACCACCATATGCATGACTACAAATACTATACCAACTGATGGCAAATGCAGGAGGTAGTTGAGACACAGTATATCGAACCAAATGATGCTTTATTGGTGAAATATTAGCTAGTAATGTAGTTTAATATTATTGTATTGTAGGTTTGTTAGTTGTTGAACAATTTGTATGGATTTTACCTTTGTGTTTGCTTGGATATTCCATAGGTTTTATGCAAGTATTGTGGTTTTATTTGTTGTTTTTACAATATTTATGAAATGATCCATATTAACTTCATTTTTTATGTATTGTAGGTATTTTTGCTTTATTAGTGCATGAAGATGTAGCTGCTTTGGATCAATCTGTACTACAACTTGTGTCTTATTCATGGCATCACTGGAGTGAAATGGTTGTTTATGCCTTTTCATATCATTATTGCTAATTGCAACATGTAGTGAATGGAAAATTGATATGGTTCTACCATTTCTATTAGATGTAACAGTTCATGTATTAATGTTAACTCAATTCACATGAGATTGCATATGTAATTTTAAGTTATAATTCTATGACAAGTATACTTCATCATATATCAGGATGCATTAATGTGCCTTGTAGGACATCTGTATAAAGATGGTTTGTATGATAGGTTTTTAAATTTACATATGTTGCTAGGGAATTGTAATTGGCAAAGTTGACAGGGTTCCAGATATTTAATTATTTTTCAATTTTCTCACTCATTTCCTAATCTTCTCAAACTTCACCATAAGTTTTTTAAAATTATAACTACTTCACCATAAGATTTTTTTTTTAAATTATAGTGCGAATTTTTTAAAATTCACTAATTATATGAAATTTAAAGTTATAAATATAAATATGTAAACAAATAAGAAAAAAAGTTTAACATAATTTTCCTTATTCGTATATTATTTTTTTATTTAATTTTATTAAATGATATTATAACTACCTCATCATAATATAACAAAAGAATATTTTAATCATTTTACTCATTCACATTTTCTTCTGCTTCTATTTTCATCCATTCCAAACAAAGAAAATTCATTTCACTCATATTTACTTTCCCTCTCATTTTCACTCATTCCAAACACCACAAGGTAAATTCTTTTTACCTCTAATTTCTTTCTCCTCCATTTCTTTTCACCCCCAATTACTCATCCTTCTATTTTCATCTCCATCCAAACATACCATTAAGGGTCCGTTTAATTTAAGAGAAAATAAAAATTTTGAAAAATATTTTTTAAGAAAATATATTCCAAAAAAATAAAATAATTTTTTATTGTTTGGTGCATAAAAAAATTATTTTCTAATGTTTGGTGTGTAAGGAAAAATTAATTTTTCTAATAATTTTTTAAATTTATTCAATTTTATGAAAATAATTTTGTAATAAACATATACTCATAAGGAAACATATTTTATATTTGCTTACATTAAATATGAAGGTAACTATTTACATTTTCATCAATAAAAAAGGTCACATTCTAAAAAGTAACATTAAAAATATTTTTCTAAAAAAATTATAGCATATTTTTATCAATATAATTTTATGATCAAAATTATTAATTTTGAGAATTAGAAAAAAGTGACACTCATATCTTATACAATTTTATAAAAAATAAAGATTTTATATTCAAAATAAAAAAATTATAAAAAATTGCATGACTTTTTAACATTGTATTGAAAATAATATATTTTTATAATATTATTATTCGTAATATAAAAATGAGGTAGACATATAAAATTATCACTTGTTATTAAAGCTAATTAAAAAAGGATTAAAATAATATCAAGTTGCTGGAACAATCACAAACAAAGTGGACAGGCAAAGATAGGTGGCTTCGCGCATGGGAGACAAAAGCAACCGCGTGGGAAAATAAATTCTGTTTTTTAAATTAAGAAGTTGCTTTCTGAAAATTTAATGTAATTTTTTGGTTGGTTGAATTTTAATTTCTTATTGACCACTTTTTTTGGATGTCACATAAGAAAATTAGAAAACAAATTTTCAAAAACTGTCTTTCCCAACAAACAGAACCTAAGGTTATTTTTTTTCCGCAGATAACATCGTATACCAAAACGGCAAACGAGAACAAACAGCAACAAAGTTATGCAACTACAATCAAAGAAAATAAACACAAAAAACCAACAGAAGACAGGAAAGAAAAAATAGGGAACGAGTTAAGGGGATTCAAAAGGAAAATGATTGAAAAGCAGAAAGTGAAGTTCGGAGGAATAGATTATTGGGATACTTGGGAGCTGGGAAAGTGTCGGGTTGCTTTTCCAATTTTCAAAATTTGGCCCCAACCACAAATTATATTATCCAACCATAATCTTTCTATTGCATTTCCTCCTAACCAAATCAGCGCTGTCCAAAAAACTTGTTATTGGTAGCATCATTGGCTAGTTTTCCATCGTAGCCCAAACCTTTTACTTATATTGATGAAGAAGATGATTTAAAAAAAAAAAAGATACAAGAGTTCAAAATAATGTTAATTTTATTTTCGTTAATTTTACGGTTCAAATCATATATGGATAATATATAATATTTATAATCACAAGTAGACAAAATAAAAAAGAGTGAAATTTTACATGAATAAAATGTAATTTTTCCATGTAAGAAGCCTTTAATGAGATTGGCAAGGAAATCTATTAGCAAGATGTGTGTAGATCTCCCAAGGAAACCAGTGGTTACAATAACTACTTGATGTTTTTTTTTTAAAAATGATTCATAATTTCAAATCACTACAATTAGTTATGCTGTTGAAGATGCAGTAATCATGATTTTTTTCTGTGAATTGATTTATGCTTCAATGGCAAACAACTTTTCATGGCCAAATCCTTTTTCCTCGTAATCATAATCATTACTTAAGGAGTAATCATCTGTTTGAAAGTATTACAAAATTTTATGAAATTTAATATAAAAATTATAATTTTTTACATAAAATTCCAGCTTGTTTTATAGAAAAATAATTTTTGTGCAAATATAGAAAAACTTATGATTATAGAGAATGTCTTCTTGTGAAAAAATGTAAAAAAAAAAAAAGAATCTATATATTCTTGAGGGAAAGTTATTTTTCCAACTATCATATCTGTTAGAATATTAAAATTTTGTTCTTATCTTAGCGTATATTTTTATTAATTACGGTTCTGCTCCCAAGGTTATTTTTTGTAATTACATTTCTATTTCCCTTATATCAATCTGGGAGCGTGAATACCTTCTTGACGCTCCTATTTTCTCCACGTCAACAACAACGTTATGTGTTATTTTATTGATAATAAAATACTTTAATCTCTTCTAAAATTTGTTTAAATTACACATAATTCTCGCATACTTTCAAAAGATACATATTATTTCATTTTTAATAAAACCATCAAGAATATTCTTCAAATGTATCATGTTTTAATTTCGGTACATTAAAACTATGAAACGAGAATTACACTGTTTGTTTATTCAAATTATAGTCCAACTCCACTTCCACCTCCTACTTTTTTCTTTTTCCCCATCTTGTGCATGTCACTTTTGACAGAACTTTTAGGGTAGTATGAATGTTAGCTTTGGTCATTTCAAAATGGCATAGCACTCACCCAACATGTTCTCTGGATAATCTACGAACATATAAATGAAGTATTAGCATAATTTCCTTTTTCATCAATTTTACGAACATATCCTTTGTCTGATCTTCAATGTATTTCTGATTGAGAAAGTATCAAGTTTCTAATGTGATGATCCACAAGTCTGTATTATATTTATTGTAAGAAACTAATTAGTTTCCTACTTTTTATGTATTTTTTTTACCTTATTTTGTGGTGATTAGCGATGCTTTTCTCAGTTTGGTATTTAATTGGGGAAAGATTTCAGTATATTACTAATAGAGTAGTATATTAGTATACTATTTAATCTAACCACACATTAGATTTATTTTTTTTTTCAAGATCAGGTTTACTTTTTCTCAAAGCCAAATCTCACGCATCATGCAATAATATATCAATAATTAAATTTAATAATATATTATTATATCACTCTATCAATAATGTGTTAAATTTTCACATTCTATTATGAAAGACAAGATTTTAAAGCCGAGGGGATTATAATTGTTGAGCAAGTACAACAAATGTACACAAATAAAAAATATTATATGTACAAAAAATGAAACATATAATTGAGTTTTGAAAATTTTATATTTATTAGATTGAGTTTTATAAATTTACTTTATTATTTTATATTTAATGATAACTCTTAATTTATATTTAAAATTTAATTTTAAATTTTATTTTAAATGAATATAAATTGCTAATTCATAAAATGTCTACAAATATTTAGACCGATAGCCAAAAAAAAAAGCTTGAAATTTTGTAGAATATAGAGAGAGCTTCGTTAGGAGCCTTAGTCATTAAAATTACACATTCTACTTTAAATCAAATTTTTATTATCATTTCATTTTTTTTCAATTACACATTTTAATTATTGATATGTTATTGCATGTTATGTGATAATATATTTTGATAGTATATTAGTATACTATTATTATATCAATGATGTATTAAATTTTCATGTTCTATTTTAAAGGACGAGATTTTAAAGTCAAAGAGGATTATAATTGTTAAGCAAGTACAACAAATGTACACAAACAAAAAATATAATATATAAAAAAAATGGGATATATAATTGAGTTTTGAAACTTTTATATTTGTTAGATTCAATTTTACAAATTTACTTTACCACTTTATATTTAATGAAAATCCTTCATTTACATTCAAAATTTAATTTTAAATTTTATTTTCAATGCATATAAATTGCTACTTCACAAAATGTCTATAGACATTTAGACCAATGGCAAAAAAAAATTGCTTGAAATTTTGTAGAATATAAATAGAGATTCACTAGGAGTTTTAATCATTAAAATTAGACATTCTTCTTGGAATCAAACTTTTATTATCATTTCATTTTTTTTAATTACACACACAGATAATCTGACAAAATGAATGCAACTTCTTCATCATTCTCTAGTGAGATATTTTAATAAAAATTTAAATTATCAGTTGAACTAAAATTTTTATAAGAAAATTTGTTGGGAAAGTGATAAGAGAAACCAAAATTTTCTACAATTTTGTTAGCTAATTTTTAGTGCTACATTAGCACAATATTATTGAGTATATTATTTTCTTAACTTAGTAATTTAATTTCCTAAAAAATAATTATTTTTTGCAAAAAGAAGCATATTTTCTATTAAATCAGATTATGAAGTTAAAAAAAATATATTTAATAATATTTGTATAAAAGTAATATTGAGTTTTTAGTAGTAATGTAGTACTAAATTTTTTTTCCTACTTAGAGTTGTTAAAAATGAAAAAATAACAATTTTTTAAACTTTCCCAAAACAATTTGCAAAGAAAGTGAATGGATATCTTTGGTATTAAGTGATTAAATTTGGTACTTCACAACTCCTCAGCAGAAAAAAAGAATTACGTTGGTTTAAAAAAGAAAGAAGGCCTGTATAATTTATACAAATTTTAAGAAAGTTCAAAATAATTTATTCTTTTATTAACCACAAAAATGGTATAAGATTTCTTTTCTTTTTATATAAGTAAATGGAGCTTTTCCAAAGAAGATATCTCCTTGTAAAATAAATGGACCCAGTGGTAAAAAAATTACAACTTTATAATATTTAAGCTACATCAAAATATTTTCAAATATTTTCCTAATTTTATATGAAAGTGTTTATGGTGAATTTTCATTTCGATATGAAATAAAAAATACACTTGATTCAAAGAACAATCTGGGACTTGAATCGTGTCCTTAAAAGGATTTTAGTTTGATAGGTTTATGTGTCAATCGAATTAAGAAAAACAGCAAAAGGAATGTAAAGAAAAGAGCAGATAAATGCAAGAAATAAATCAACTCAAAAATAAATTAGAACTGAAATAAAAAATGGTAGAATTACATACTCAGTCTTCTCTGTTTGCTAATTATCACGACAGTAGGCGTGTAAGAGATTTGTGAGCAAATGAAATCCAACCCCTGTACATTATTCAAAAGTCTTATTTATATATTTCAAATACTAACGGCTAATTCCTAAGAATCTAACAAGTGTACATCACATAAAATTGCTAAAAACTTATTAAAACTACTTCTAATAATTGCCACCAATTTTCGAAATCAAATCGAAAACTATCAAACTTCAATATCTTTAACAATCTTCAATCAGCTCTTAAAATCAAGGCATTCCTCAATTTTCGAAATCGAATCGAAACTACTTTAATGATCAAACTTCAATCTTCATAGCTTTCTTTTCGAATTGAAATGAAATGGACATCTTTTTTGAAATCATATTGATTACTACTGTTGATACAGCACACACTTTAAAGGATAAAATAAATAAAATTGCTAAAAAATATAGATTTAATTTATCGAATGCCTTGAAATAAAGGACCTTGAAACTGGATGTATAACTTATCGACCCATAAAAATTGACACAAGAACCAAGTTTCAAAAATTTTATCCTTCATTTCCCCTTTTGCGAAATGCTCCTTTTGGACTAGCAAAACCTTTACCTTGTCCAAAATGGTTTAACCCATTTAATTTTTCTTTGGCAAACATATTACCTAAGTAAAAATAAAAATTGGAAAAAGTTGAAAAAGTCAAATACAATGTTTCGAATTATCCTTTTGATCTGCATCCACATCAAAGAACTTACCTGTTAGATAAAGGGATTCCATGTAACTTTTTCTTTTGAATTCGATTTGCTTTATCTCCCCACTTGTTCTAACCAAATCTTTATAATAGTGACTAAAAGAACTAAAGTCTTCAAAGAACCTTATGAAAGTGAATACTGGGAAAAAGAAGGTCCCAAAAAGAAAGGAAAAAGACTTACTGTTTCCTTCAAGCCCACAAAAAAAGTAAGCATATTTTTTTAATGAATATTTTCTCAACAAACAATAACTTACCTTTCTTTCCTCTTTTTAGGCTTCAAAGAAAATAGAATCGAAGGATTCTAACACTTCATAATCTCCCACAGCAACATATTAAACAAGCAAAGATGTTGCTTCGAAGAAAATAAAGGTATATTACCGAAACCTTATCTTGTCCTTTTAATACTGGTCTATTGGGTCTAAATTTGTTTCTTTATTAGCTCAAAAAGAAATCTCCACCAAGACAAAGTGGAAGAAAAAGAGCTTCATAAAAATCATATTCGAATCCAAAAGCATCTGAGGTATATCTTCTCTCTTTTTTTCTTTCTTTATATATATATATATATATATAATATCAGATTGTAGCTTTGGATTCTAGTTCAGAACCTGAAAATGATTCTTTGAAGAAGAAAGCAAAAGTCTCTGAAGAAATAGAGAATGTTTTGAATCTGAACCCCTAACTTAAAAAAGTCATTTAAGATGCTATACCAGGGTCTGATAAGTTTAAGGGGGTTAATCCTGATGAATAATCTCCACGAACATTTTCTGCGTTATCTCCCATATCAAAGGAATAAAATCTCGAAGAAAAAAGGACAAAGTTGATGGTGAATTCTTAAGACTTAAATCAGAATATGTTGCCTGAAGATGCCTATTCGAATAAAGAACAACACAAGACTTCAAGTGCATCTGATTCTTCTCTTTCAAAACAAACTGAAGCATTTGAAGTCTTAATGGGTGAAGCAACTTTTGATACACAGACTTTCACTACCATGGATATTGAACTCCTAAATAAATTCATCGAAGATGATCCCCTAGCAGCAATGGATCAGTTGATCGTGGGGACTATCTCTCTGTCCTCGAAAACTCAACAATCCATAACTCATACGAAGTCAACAGAATTCACTAGCCTAGAACTAGACCAATTGCTCACCAATTTGAAAAATATAGCAATTAAAGAAAACTTCCTCAACAAACTTTCTGACCAAGACTTCATATTAAATTTGCAAGCTTTACTTTCAAAAATTAACGATCATCTGGCTAGATCAAATGTTCCTTAGGTTGCCCATATCACAAAGTTTTCGAACTGGTTGGCACAATTCGAAAGCAACATGAAGATCACACTGGAGATAAACAAATCATTGATTGAAACTGAAGATCTTCGAAAAACTCAAGTGGAGAAATTAAAATTTTTCAATTCAAATATAATGAAGGTAAAAAACTCAATCAAGGCTGGAACTTAAAAAATGGTTGAAGTTGATGCTCGAATCCAGAACCTTGAAAAGTTGCTCGAAGAGGCCAGAAAGGAAAAAAGCTTGCTTAAAGATTGTTGCCGTAATTGTGCAAAAGTAAAATCCGACATTACTTTGCAAATCAAAGACATGAATTATCACGTTAAAGATTGTCGAATCAAAATAGAAAAGCTGAAAGCCTCGAAACATTCTCATGCTCAAATCGAAATAATTTTGAAGATGGAGTTCAGCAAAATTCGAGATTACTTTTTGTGAAAAGCTTCTTTTATTTTCATTTGAACATTATGCACTTCAACTTTCGAACTTCTTTTAGATAGTTATTTTGACTTCATGAATTGTTAGTCTATAAATTTTTAAATATTTGCCATTTATTGACATTATTTGATTAGTCGTAGCTAGATCTCGAATCGAATAGGCATTATTAGTAAACACCTTCTCAATTTCGAATGGTCATTCCCAATTTGGAGCCCATTTCCTGAATTTCTTCGATTTTCTTTCTATTGGTAATATAATCTTCCATACCAAGTCACTAACATTAAAAAAATTTTATTTAACTTTCTTATCATAAAATTGAGAAATTTTTTCCTTTTGTTGAATAATGTTTTCCAAGGCTAACAACCTTTCTTCATCTAAATCATTTAACTCATCAAACATTAAATTCTAATAATGGTAGACCGATAACTCATTCTATTTTTGTAGTCTAATAGACTATAAATTAATTTCTATAGGCAAAACAGCATCATGGCCATAAACTAGCCTATAAGGAGTTATTCTAGTAGCCTCTTTAGGAGAATTTCTGAGTTGTTCCGGTAGCCTCTTTAGGAGAATTTTTATATGCTCACAAAATTCGACTAAGTGTTTCGTGCCAATTCTTGGGCTTCTACCCAACATGCTTTTTAATTAAAGTAATAATTATTTTATTGGCCGCCTCAACTTAACCATTAGCCTGTGCATAATATGGAGTTGAATTAATCAATTTCATATCTCTCGATTCGGCATATTGAATCACCTTTTTCTCAGTAAAAATTGTACCTTGATCAGTTGTCAAAGTCTCAAGTACACTAAATCGAAATACAATATGTTCTTCGATAAAATCTATTATATCCCTCTAATTAACATCCTTCAAAGGAATAACTTCGACCTATTTCGTAAAATAATCAATTGCCACTAAAATATACCTATGGCCTTTTAAAGACACTGGATGAATCTAGCCAATTAAATCTAAAGCCCATCCTCTAAATAGCTATGGCTTTATAATCAAATGCAAATCACTTATTGGCACATGTTGAATATTTCTATGTTTCTGGCATTGTTCACATGATCTTGCATATTCATGGCAATCTTTTATCATTGAAGGCCAATAAACTCTTTATCTTTTCAACACCCATTTCATCTTTTCACCGGCTTGGTGTGCATCACAAATCCCTTCATGAACTTCAACTAAAGCTATAAAAGCTTCAGTTTCACCCAAACACCTTAGTAAGTTTCCATCCACGGATTTCTTATAAAGTTTGTCACCAAGGATCCCATAGTGCAAAGCTTTATACTTCATCTTTCAATCTATAATCAAACTGGGGTTTTCTAAATATTTGATAATTGGTTTTCTCTAATCATCATCTAAAAGGAAACTTATGTCAAGTATTTTGAACTCTTTTGCAGCATACTTATTTCTTATTTCAATTAATTTGTCCAAAGTTTCATTTGAAACTTTATAACTCAATGTTATTTGTGCCAATTTATTTGCCTCACAATTTTGCAATCTTAGGATATGTTCAATGGTGAATTCATTAAATTCCTATAATGGTTCCATAACTCGAGTAAAATACCTTACTAAATTTTCACTTATGCATTTGTATTCTCGAGTAATTTGCTTAACTACCAATTGAGAATTACCATGAATAATTATATTTCTTGCTTAAACTAACCTTAATGTTTCAAGTCCAATAAGAAGAGCTTCATATTCTGCTTCATTATTTGAATAAGGCATTTTTATTTCGAACATTAACTTTGTGGAAAACCCTTCAAGGGAAATAATCAAAATTCTCATTCCTGTTCCATTTCAATGCCTAGAACCATCGATATATAATTTCCAAGATTTTAATCCCATAAAATTTTCATCAATTTCATTAATCTCTTCTGAAGAATGGTCAACCAAGAAATCAGCAACCACTTGATCTTTCATGGATTTCAAGGGCATATATTTTAAAGAATATTCAGTCAAAGCTATAGCCCATTTACCAACTCTGCTATGAAGTATAGGTTTAAATAACATATGCTTTATTATATCATAATGAGAAATTACAATCACATTAAAAGGTTTGATGTAATGTTTTAGCTTAGTACATGAGAAATACAAGCAAAGACATAATTTCTCAATAGCACAATACCTACTTTTAGCATCATTTAATACCCTACTTAGATAATAAATAGCTCTTTCAATGCCATTTTCATCTTCTTGAGCTAACATACTACCTATAGTATATTTAGAAGCAGAAATATGTAACTTTAAAGGTCTTCCTTTTTTAGGAGAGGTCATGATAGGAGGATTCATCAAATAATGCTTAATATTTTCAAATGCTTTTTGGTGTACATCGTCCCATCGAAATTCTTCTTGCTTTTTCAACTTTAACAAAGGTAAGAAGATCTTTGTTCTGCTAGATAGATTTGAAATAAACCTCCTCAAAAAGTTAATCTTGCCCAGCAAAGATTGTAATTGCTTTTTATTTGAGGGTGGCGAAGCTTCCAAAATAGCCTTCGCTTTATTTTGATCAACTTCAATCCTTTTTTTCTAAATTAAGAATCTAAGAAACTTTCCTGCAAAAACACTACAAGCACATTTAATTGGATTCATTTTTAAACCATGTTTTCTCATCTTCTCGAAAACTTATCTTAAATGGTCTATATGATTATTTTTTATTTTTAACTTGATAACAATATCATCTATATAAACTTGCATAAATTTTTCAATCAAGTCATGAAAATTTGTATTCATGGCCCGCTAATATGTTACACCAGCATTCTTAAGGTCAAAAGGTATCACTATCCATTCATAAGTGTCGATTGCACCAGGACATCGAAAAATAGTTTTCAAAATGTCCTTTTCGATAATGAATATCTAATTATAACCAAAATATCCATCCAGTAAACTCAATATTTTATTTTCGGTTGCTGAATCAATTAACATATCAGCAACTGGCATAGGATATTCATCTTTAGAAGTTGCCACATTTAAATTTCAAAAATCTATACAAACACTTAAAGTTCTATTCTTTTTAATTATAGGGACTATATTAGAAATCCAGTCAACGTACCTGGTTGTTCGAATAAACTTCACCCTTAGTAATCTCTTAATTTCTTTTTTGATTTTCAAAATAATTTTTAGGGCAAACCGCCTTGGTGGCTTCTTTATTGGCTTCCTTCCTGGATAAATTAGCAGTCTATGCTCTACTAAGCTTTGATCCAGCTTAAATATCTCATCATAGTCCCAAGCAAAATAGTCTTTGAACTCCTTCAACAACTCAATTATCCCTTCCTTCAAGGCTTGATGTATATATTTACTAATATAGGTAGGTCTTAACTTTGTTCCATCACTAAGATCTATTTCTTCAAGAAGATCTTGAGCCTCCATCTTCTTTATTTCATGAGATAAAGACATCTCGAGCCCAAATGGTGAGTCGTCAAAAATACAATCAAGCCTTTCAATATCTTTTTCTTGAACATCAACCCTTACGAATTGATCCTGAATAACATCTTTCAAACTTTCTTTAACTTCACAAATCAATTCCTCTTTATGCTCAAAAGATTCTAGAACTAAATCGGCCTTCATGGCTATTTCAAATCTTTGTTCGGCCACGTAGGTTGAAATTCGAGCTAGATAGCTTGAAATATTCATATTAACTTTGACTCTTTGAAGGGCGCCTCCAAGTTAGCCTGTGGTTTTTCATACTTCAAGATAAACCTAACTTCAAGTTGAATATACATAGTAGCAGGAACTTTAGATCTTGTTAGATGCTCCATGCTATCCATCTTATAAGGTCCAATATAGGAAAGACATTTATCGAATTCACATTAGTTTCAACTTGAAAGGAAGAATCTTTAGTTTCTACTACTTCCAAATTTCCTTTTACATCTTGTATAAACATCTTCTGATGTAAAGTCGAAAGTACTGCCCTTACACCATGAATCCATTCTCTACCCAGAAGCAAATTATAGTTAGCTTTTGAAAAAATAACAATGAAAATAGTAGGTTGAATGACTGACCCAATCTGAACATTCAAAGCTAGCAGTCCTTCTGACTTTGAAGTTTTATCATTGAAATCAGTAATTACCATGTTATGAGGAAGTAGATCTTTATGTATCTTGTCCAGCTTCTTTATTATTGCCTTTGGCATCAGATTAATTGTAGCACCACCATCAACCAACACCTTGTGAACAATTTTACCATCAACCTTAACCTTGATGAAGAGAGGTTTTAAATGATTTTTCATCTTCTCTGTTGGCCTGTCGAATATTGCAAAATTCTCTTTAGGAAGGATTCGAGCTATATAAGTAACCAATGTAGGTTCCTTCATAGCCTCATTTCCTTCGAAGTCTTCTTTGTCAAAATCTTCATTTTGACCTTGATTATACTCCTTCACACACTCAGCCGATAGGATAGAAACCACACCATAAATATCTTCTAAATCATTAGTGAATTTGGATTCGAAGGAGCTTGTAATCATACTATTTTCATTTTCAGGTGCGATCTCCTTCTATTTCATGTTCTGCAAAATAGGATTCCTCTACAAAATATGATGGTAAGATCTTTTGTTCTAAGTTCCCTGCTCCACAGCTTGCACATTTTCACAAGAAACTTTTCTAAACCTTTGTGCCCTTTTTAGTTATAGGGGCATTTCTATAGAATGGTACTTTGAAAGGCCAGGAACATGCTCTGGAAACTTAGGCCTCCAGTATTGATAGACATTTCCTAATTTAGCCCCTTACCAATTCTCAGTCTTATTCATTCCCTTTATCCACTTATTTAAGGGTACATTCAAAGGAGGCACAAAGCTTTTGCCTTTGGCAGGCATAGTTTTGAATTTCGATTTTGAGCTAGAGGCCTAATCTTTGTTCAACTTGTGAGTTGCTTCATATTGCTTCTTGAACTCAAACTCTTCGAACATCTTTACGGTAGACTTATCAAAGATTGCACTACATCTTAGGCAAAAAGTTACTTAATTGTCAGAATCTTTTTTCCTCATCAAAAATTCCAACAAAGACTCTCTGGCTTTAGGATAAATATTCCTCACTTCTTTTCCATATTCTTCTATAGTAGATTCAACATCATCCTAAATATCCTCAATATGGACATTCACCATGTTGATTTCAAAAGGTTCAATATAATTAACCAAGACCTTTAATGGATCAAAGTTAATTTTCATGGCAGGCTTTGAATTCTCTTCGAATTTCAGTCTGCCTTTTTTAATTGCTTTTTGAATCATATCCCTGAAACATACACAATGGTTAGTCTAATGGCTATAAACATGATGATATTTATAATATACTTAACGAGTCCATTAAATTACCTTGGTTTCACCCCTAAAGAATTGTTCATGAAAACTCCTTTCTAATTGATTCCAAGTATGAATCGAATTAGGTAGTAGAGTAGAAACCAAGTAAAAGCATCTTTAGTCAATGAACTTGGAAAATATTTCATTTTTAGATTTTCATTATTGATAAGATCATTATATTCAATTTGATATCGAGCAATATGCTCAATTGTGGATCCATCGATTTCACCGGTAAACCTTGCTAAACTTAGGGATTTTCCAATCCTTAGGCATTTCAGTTTGCAAAATAATCTCAGGAAACACTAAGATAAAATATAGGTTATTCGCATAACCAACATTAAAACCATGTTAATTTAGCACTCGTTCCACTACATTGACTATATTTTGATGCCCTTTACAACATTGTGCCTAACTTGATTCAAAATATTATTAAGGTTTTGGTTCCTATTTACTAGAACCACATTATTATTAGGGACATTAGGATCTGCTGCTAAGTTTCGATTTCAAATTAGGTTCACAGGTACTGCATTCCCGTGTCCAAGATTAGCAAGTGATTCCTACATCACATTATCATGCGTAACATTTGCAGGCGTTGCATCAGCTTGCCTTGCATTTGCAAATACTGCATTTGGAGGCCTTGCATTCCCACTTGATTGATAGTAGGGTTTGCAGGGGCACCAAGGATATTCGTGATTTAACCCATTTGTCTTGCCAATAATAAATTAGTATTGGTTGTCATAGGATTAATAACACTCGTCAATTGGTGAGACAACATATTCACCATCTTATGGTTACTCTCATCCATTTGTTGACGTATGGAATGAAGTGCAGCACTTGTAAAGGATGTCAAAGGAATAGACTCCCTAGACATGCTTTACTATCTAGTTGGCATGTTCCTTAACATGCTAAATTGAGACATATCATTTATATTTGCATTCAAATTTAAATGTCTCGAAGGTCCTACCGGAGAAATCATCGAAATGATCGGATCTGGAACCACCAGCAAAACAGTCCTTATGGTCTGTGTAACCGTTTTGGGAATAAATCCTTGAGGTAAACCATATAAAGGATTATGAATATCAACATTCAAATTCTTAAGATTCTCCTCTGGATCCAATGGGATTTGGCTAATTTGAAATGTTATAGGATGATCTTGTGGAACTCCCGTAACCGTCGGTCTAGACATAGAAGGATTAGGAACATTACTTTGATTTGACTCAAAATCATTATTCCCATTAATTCCTTCATTATTCCTAGCATTCGAATTATTACAAGAACCTCGTCTATTTGAACCACTATTAGCCATGTTTAAATTTTTTCCATTATGCAAAATCATGCATAGGAATAGAAATCATTCAATTTGACACTATTATCTTTAAACTTGTCCCATTGGGTGTGCTAATTTATTTATGGTGAATTTTCGTTTCGATATGAAATTGAAAATACACTTAATTCAAAGAACAATCTGGGACTTGAATCATGTCCTTAAAGGGATCTTAGTTTAATAGGTTTATGTATCAATCGAATTAAGAAAAACAGCAAAAGGAATGTAAAGAAAAAAGCAGATAAATGCAAAAAATAAATTAGAATTGAAATAAAAAATGGTGCAATTACATACTTAGTCTTTTCTATTTGCCAATTACCATGACAATAGGCGTGCTAAGCGTATAAGAGATTTGTGAGCAAATAAAATCCAACCTCTGTACATTATTCAGAAGTCTTATTTATATATTTCTAATGCTAACGGCTAATTCCTAAGAATCTAACAAGTGTACATCACATAAAATTACTAAAAATTGCTAAAAACTTATTAAAATTATTTCTAATAACTGCCACCAATTTTCAAAATCAAATCGAAAACTACTAGACTTCAATATCTTCAACAATCTTCAATCAGCTCTCGAAATCAAAGCATTCATCAGTTTTCGAAATCGAATTGAAACCACTCCAACGATCAAACTTTAATCTTCATAACTTTCTTTTTGAATTGAAATCGAATGGACATCTTTTTCGAAATCATATCGATTACCACATCAGTAGCCCTCTTCGACATCCTTTCAAATTGTTCGATTTATTTGTTGTGCAACTTGAATTGACACACTCAAACTGCCCTTTCAAACTAAATTCAAAATATCAACTACAACCTCAACTACTCAAAATTTCTTTATTTTTGAATCAAAATCGAAAATATGACTTAGCATATGTTATGACTTAAAAAAATATAAATGATAATTCTTCTCAAAATTTATAAGAATACGTTTAAATCAGTTCTCGTCGCGTAGCATGGTCCAAGCGAGATCCCCATTCATAACTTGTAAGATGTTTTCATTTTTTATAAAAATAAAGCAGCTTTTTTTTGGGGGGGGGGATCGGGCGGTTATTTTTTGCCCGAATTTCAATGCGGAAGTAAGTTTTCTCCGCATCTATCTTTTTATTTATAATATTTAAATTTAAAATCTTAACGTAAAAAATACCAAAACCTTTTACCATTCGGACGAATAAAATGAAACAGCTTTTGTTGGCCGCGTAGGAAGGGGATTAATAATAATTTTGCCCGCTATAGCAAGCATTACAAATTTAAGACAATACCAAGGTGCCACGTGGTCTCAGACAGTGAGGTGGGAAAGATTTGATATTCCAGCTGGTTCAACAACCTCTCGAGCAAAGTAAACAAGTAAATTGGAAAACGACAACAAGTTCAACGGTTCATGTCAATATTTTTCCGAATATGAAATTGACTAAAAGTAGTGGTTAAAATGAATTTTCATTCCTCTAAAATCATAATGACATAAGAGAGAGAGAGCACCCCCAAAGATTGTCAATCAATTTGAAGAAAATAATATTTTCCCCTCGTTAGATTTAGAATTCATTTATTTTCACCAAAAAAAATTTATAATATAATTTTATTTATTTAATATTAAATATAAAAAATTTAAAAAATAATTTTTCAATTTTAAAGAAAGAATGTGCTTACCTCCAATACTATAATTTTGAGTATTAAATGATATATCACTTCTTTATAAATATATATACAAATAATATTTTTATAAAAAATATTTTTTAAGGAAATAAACAGGTTCTTAATTTAGTAAAAAATAAATTCATTTGTAATTTTATACAATTTTGTATAAATTGAATTTTATATTTTATCCATATTATACATATAAATAAGGTGATAAGCTTGATGTAAATTTTGAAAATAATAATCTGCCCGGAAATATTTTTAGTGTTATATTAATATTAAAAATTTATGTTATTACTATATAAATATTGTTAATTACATTAATTTCTTAATTTAGCAATTTAATTTTGATAAAAATTATGTATTTTTAAAAATATTAATTATTTTTTAAATTATTAAATTAAAAAAATAATATACTTAATAATATTTATATAAAAATAATACTGGGTCGCCGATGTTAACATGAGACTAAAAGTTTTTTTTCGTTTTTTTTTCAAGTCATATCTCTATATTCTGGCATTTTTTACGGACATCCTAGAAACCTCTTTGAATCCACAAATTCGTAATTTTATATTCACATGAGCGAGATTTCGATTTTCACACTAGAAAGTTGTAAAAATGAACATAATCAGCTGAATTTTTATCTTAATCATACAAGAAGGAAGTTATCACCTTGTGTGATAAGGAAATTTAATTACAAAAGTGGAGGAGGAAATTGAACCTTTAATTTTTTTTCGGTAAAATACACTTTGATATTATATTATACACTATTTTTTCTTAGTCTTTTACTAATTTTTATAAAAAAGGCAGATGGAAATAAAATTAAGAGAAAGGTAAGAAGCAAAAAGTAATATTTTTTTATTTGATTATAAAGTGTGGGGTTAATCAGAATAATTTTTTTAACATATATGAACGAAAATGAATAAAAAATTAATTTATTATAATTTTTCTTGATTTTATTTAACTTTAAAATTAATTTCTTAATTTAAAGAATAAATTTATCATTTAATTAATTTAATTTTTTTTTATCAAAATAAGCAAAGTAAATATTTCTTTTCTCTAATTTTCTTTTCTTTGCATCTAAAGAAGAAAGGAGAAAACTCTTTTTTAAAGGGCACAAACTTAAATGGTTAGATAATAAGTATTAAATTTAAGTTTTGTAAAAGTTAAGAGAATTATTTTTAAGTTTGTAAAGTATGAAGAAGCAAAATTCAATTACTCTAAAATTAAAGAAAATATTTTATATTTTTTCTTTTATTATATAATAAGCCAACAAGAAATTGGAGGGGGAAGGGGAGGAACCCGACCAAAGGAGTGATAGGCAATTATTCTGATAATATCAAGTAATCGACCAGAAATACACCATAAATAAAGTAGAAGAAGAGAAGCCACACCTCTTCTGCAATATTTACCTCTCAAAAGTATAACCTCTTCAAAAGAAGAACAAGAAACTGAACATCAATACAATCAATCAATAATGCATAACATAAACATTGTACTCAACAATGGCATCTCTAGTTTTGAGCGAGACCCAATTAGTTGAAACTTCGCAGTATCCTCTTGCAAATCTGAAAAGCCCGCTTCCTCCGATCACAGGCATTTCTCTAACCTTATCGAAGATCGAATTCCTCCCCAACACTGTAATTGTGCTTCCATTGTATTTTCCTTCAGTGAAAGCAAAATTCATAGCCATCAAAAGGCCAACTTCACTCTGCGAAGCAGAGGCGTAAAACCCTTGCGCTCTTCCCACCAATTTGGAGCTGAGTTCCGGGCCCAAGGTTAGAGGATTATCGATCATATTCACCAGACCGAAGGCGGTGGTTGTGTTCTGCGGCGGCTTCACGACGGCGATTGAGGTGGGATTGCGGCCGCTGACCACGTCGTGCCAGTAGAACTTGAAGTGGCTGAGCTTCTGTTTCTTCAGACCCAGCATTTTCCGATCTATTGGTCGGACGAAATCGGCGTCTTCTGCTTTGGTTGAAGAAGGCATCGGAGAGGAGAGGAGGAGGAAGAAGATGAAGACAAAGAATTGAGTGGCCATGGTGGGAGGAATTGAAGTGATGCTACTCTTTACCAGAAGAATTGAGAAGAGGAAGATGAAAGTTTAGTGCGGAGGAAAGATGGGGGGCGATTGGTGGATTTAATAAGCAGACAAAATGGGAGTGGGTCGAATCATTTTGTTATTTTATTATGGCTCCGCACTTAGTGCATACTTTCTGGAAAGAAAGTCGAATGATTAGAAACAGACAGGATGCTTGAAAAACAACCATCCTTCATTTGTTATTTTATTATCGCTCACCCGCTCTTAAATATATTATAAAAATCGGATTGATAATGTGAATTGAAACAAGAATGATTCGAGATGTAATGGTTCGATCCTAATTGAATTAGACTTGAACTAAAATTATAATATAAATTAGAAATTTTATTTTATAATAATTAAAAATAATTAAATTATCATAAAATTATATATATATATTACAAAGACTGAATGGATAAATTTGTTTTTAAAAAATTAAATTGACATTAAATTAATCCTTATTTCTACTATCATATCAATTTAATGTCGTTTCATTACCATTTATTTTTTCAAGTGAAATTTATTTATTCTCAATTTAATTAGGTTGTCTTACGTATACTTACGTGAATTTATTTATATGAAAATAAAAATTCCCATTCAAAAGTAAAACAGCAAGAAAAATTGTATTTGAAAATACAAATTCCTATTTAAAATATTTTGAAAATAAAAAATTTTCATTTAAAACAAAATTTCTAATAAAAACTCCGTCTAAAAGAAATTTTCTAATTTCTATTACTAAAAGTAGGGGGAAAAAGTCATTTGAAGTAAAATCTTTAATCTATTTTCATCTTAATTATGATTGAATGAGAATAAAGCCCTGTAAAGATGATAAAAAATTTCAACATATGTCTATTACTTTTGATAATGCAACTACAAGTTATGAAATACCATATCAATTAATAGGGTGCTTCACAATTTATTGTTGTGGAGATCACTTTTAGAAGTTACGTCTTCGCTTTTAGTTTAATTGATAGGAAAATTTTCAAATATTGAAAGACTCTTGTTTTTTGTATTTCTCATTTATAAATGATGAAAAATTTGAGACTATTTGTTGTTTAATTGATAATTTTTAGTTGAACTTTAATTTGATTGTTCAAATTGTAATTCATATTAGCATTGGTGCTTTTTTTTTTTGTTGGTATTATTTCCTGCCACTATCATAATTTAAGACATCTTATTTAGAATTTTAAATTTTCTAAGTTAATTTATTTTATTATAAGGACTTAAAATGTAATTCACTTTGACTAAATACTTATTTTACTTTCTGATAAATTTGTGCATTGTTTGGCTTATTAATTGATTTTTCCAAACAAATATCATCATTAGATGTTCAAGATTTGGTTTTTTCTCTAAGAACAATATAATATTTTCTCTTAATAATTAATTTTTTAACTCAATTCAATATTTTATATTTTTAATTGGTTCTTGATTAATTTTAACAGATTTAACTACAACTCAAATTTATTAATGGAAATACTAGGACTAGTTTGATATCAAAATAATAAGTAAGACTAATTTGATATGGAAACAATAAATACTAGGAAATACTAGGACTGATGCCATCATAGTTTTTCAAGACTAATTCAATGTCAATCTAATGGTAATATTAATGCTTAGACTAATTTGATATCAAATTAAATTGAAGTAAATAAAGTTAGTATCTTAATAAAAATTGGGACTAATTTAATATTAATCTAATCTTTTACATATGAATCTGCCCATTTATTTAAATATGAATATATTTCAAACATTATCAAATAATTTTTTTATAAATATTATTAGATAATCTCAAATACTATATTTCTACGTTCTAAAAGGTAAAATAAATTATTACAATAATTGATAAAAAATTAAGAAAATAAATAACTACAAATTTAAAAGTTAGTGTGATAATTTAAACTTCTCATGTTATGATCCCATTAATTTTTTTAATTGATGATTGTGATTGTGATTATTTATTTTACTATTTAAAATTTAAATCACTTTATTGGAATATTGACGGACTCGGGTGAGCAAAACAGCAAAATACACAGACACTGCCCAAACTCTTTTTATTTTATTACATACAACCCATATTTTAGGGGCATTTGTGACACCGTTTAAGAAGCATATATGGTGTTAAGAATATAAAATTTGTATATTTTTAGGAATTTATATTTAAAAGTTTACAATGAATTGAGAATTAAAACTAAATAAAGGAATATAAATTTAAAAAAATTATACTCGTAATGAATCTTCAAATTTAAGTTTAACATAAAATTTCTCAAGCTTCCGTTGGCGTTGTAAAAGTTTAAATGCTAAATAGGAGGAAGTTGAAGAAAATTTGTTATATTTTGAACATAAATATACTCTCATGCAAAATATAGCTCTTTAAATTTGACACGAGGAAGGTGCTCGGACTTAAGTTCTGGCTATTTTTTAAAAAATATATATGTTTAAAAAAATCTCATTATTATATATTTCCATAATTTAGGATTAAAAATTAATATTTAAAAATATAATAATGAAAAATAATTATTATTTTTTAAAAAAATTATCTTATACTATATTTTTTAATTTTATTTTTTAATTTTATTCTTTAATTTTAATATTAAATATATAAATTTTTTTATTATCATAATATTTTATAACTATAATCTTGCAAAAGATAAATATTTTTCGACAAATAGCGCCTCAACTCTTCTTTCTAGTGAAATTTAAATTGTTATGAAATAGGCATAGGGAAAGAATTTGAACCCGAAACCTCTGATCAAGAAGGCCCTGGAATTTTGTAAAGGACTAGTTCACGTTGTTCTGACAAACACTGCACGCTGCTGCCTAATTCTTATAGAATAGTTTCTCAAGAAAACCAACCTATCTATTTTTATTAAAAATAAACACAGTAATCACTTCCTTGTTTATTAAAACACTAATTATTTCATCCTTCATTTGTAAACATAATAATTATTATATCCGTCAAATTAAATATTTAATATTATTAATTTCTTATTTTTATATTTATTATAAATTATTCATCCTTCCATTCAATTTATGAAATTTGAATGATAAATATTTATAACAAATATAAAAATAAATGTTTAATAAAGTTATGAAATTTAAGGATGTAATAATTATTATATTTATAAGTGAGAGATTAAACATTGTGTTAATCATTGAGTTATCTAAATTTCATAACTAATATTTGTGCTCCTTTTGATTTTTATTCTTGTTATAATTTTTTACTCTCTCCTTCATTTATAATGTTAAAATAAACAGTGAAAGGAAAAAAATAATATGTGGGAAGAATTGGAAAGGAAGAGTTTAGTAATTTACTCCAACAATTTTAATTAATTTTAAAATTTTAAATAAATGGAAAGAATGATAATTAAAACAAAAAAAAAAGTAAAGGTTGTCGGTGCTGAATATAAAATTTAGAAAATATAATAGTTAGTAACCCTATAAATAAATAGAGATGATCATAATTTGGGCCTTGGGCTTAAGGACCGAGCAGTTTACATAAAATCATGTATTATTATGGGTGTCAAATTCAAATTCGTGGATTAGTTCATGAATTTTGATAGACTCGATCATCCAAAATTAGGCTTGTTTGATTCACAAGTAGTACAAATTAATTCATAGACCAATTTTTTAGATATGTAATGGAATTTATAAAAGTAATTTAAATGACTTTGTTTTTATAAAAATATATTCTAGTGAAATAGTAAAATATCAACTGAGCATATAACTATTAATTAAGTTAAATGAAATAATTTTTTATTGTAAAAAATAATAAATTATAATTATTGTATGAGTTATCTAAAATATATTTATAATATATCTTTCTTTATTTTGGGTCGGGCTGGCTTAGTTCTATGTTGTGTTGGCTCGAACCTAGATGTATATAAAAATTGGCGTGAAGGAAAAATCTAAATATTATTTGGGATTATTTTTCGGTGTTGTAGCCTTAATTTTTTTGACTTGGGAGGGTCGGGCCTAACGAGCTGCTTAATCCATACTTAAATCTATAAATGAGAAATTAAATATTATAATTATTGTTTTCAATTTATCATGCAACTCATATAAAACATTTATGAATATGAAATTATTTAGCACCTACTTATATACTTAAAAATTGATGTAAAATATATTAATAATTTATTAATTCGGTGAAAAGCATATTAACTTTAAACAAATTTTATTTGTCAATACACTTAAATTCAAATTTCAAAAATGATAGTTATTAGGAGAAAAGAAATCTATTAATGTTCTTGATGATTTACCAAAAATTTTGATGTGAAATATATTCTTTAAAACGCATAAAAATTAATTACTTAATTACATACTTATTTTCACTTAACTTCATGAAAACATCATGTATATTAAATTAAATGATGAGTTTTATAAAAAAAATGAATTTTTAACCTTGAATAATCTCGTTTTATTTTATTTTTATAAATTTAATGTATATTAGTGGTATGTCGAATTTTTATAAAAACTCTTGGAATAATGTAAATATACTTTTAATTGACACTTATATAAAACGAAAGAGTAGTTAGAGTTCCTCTATCATTGTTAACATTTGCTAAAAGTGGAAGTAAACCTACCATTATCGGAACGAGATTTTAAGTGGACAAGCTTCCTTCATCATGAGTTGTACGCACCCACCAAACGTTTCAAGAGCTCAAATTAAAATAATAATAAGAACATATAATCTGAACATATAATTAGTGATGATCATTTCTAATATTTGATGTTCATATAAATTCGAGTTTCACACATCAATCTATTTAAGAATTTATATTATAATTTTAAAAATATTATTTAAAGTATATATAATAAAACTATAGAATTTTATATTAATAAAATAATAAAAATTAAAATAATATTTGATTAATAATTAAAAATATTTTTATAAAAATAATAAGTAATTAAATTTAATAAATAATTTTATAATATATTTTTAATTAAAATTATCGAATGAATTGAATAAATAATTTATTTTAATATATTTAATAAATGAATTGATCTACAAATTACCACTGATACCCGTGATTACAACTTCTTTATTGAAATGACAATTTCCCTTCTGCCATTAACTTGAAAAATTACTTAGATTTCAATTGATTGGATGAAAGAAGTCTTTCATCAAATATAATTAAAAAATATTAAAATAAAAAATATTTTATTTATAAAATAAAAAAATGAAGGAATTGTAGAAAATAATTTCTTTTATTTTTAAAAAAAATAATTTTTTCCAGTATTACAATTTTAAGTATAATTTTTTAATCATTATTACAAGTAATATATTATTCCTTCGTTAATATATACAAATCCTAGAAGGATAATGTTACAAGGGTAATATATTGTCCTTTTAAAATTTTAACGTAAGTAACTAAAAATTAAAAATATAAATTTTAATACATTATTTGATTCGAAATTTAATGTCTTCGTATACATTCTTAGGAATCATATTTCTTGAAATATGATATTCCTATATTTGATTTAATATAAATATTAGTGATATTATTTTCTCAAATTTTTAGATATATTATATTTGGTTCATACTTTATATTTTTAAAAATTTTATTAATTTTTCAAAAATAACATTATATATTTTTTATTATAAATTCCAATAAATCATAATTTCAATTAAACTTATATAAATACAAATATTTTATCACTTAATAAATTAATAATTTAAATCATTTTCATTTGAAATATGATAAACGATTTAATAGATAAAATATTAAAATTATTAAGAATATAAAATTTTAATATAATTAATTAATTTGTACCCTAAAATAATCTAAATAAATTCAATAAAATTTCACTTAATAGTTTCATCTTGAACAACCACAAGATTTCTTAATATTTCATAAGTAGGATCAACCAATTTTTGTCTACAATAATACAACCTGCATTAGTATAATTTTTGATAAAATTGTGACTTCACCATGAGCAAAAAATTAACTAAACATTCTACAAACACCTTGCAAGCTTACAATTTTTACCTTCTCTGAATCACTTTCATATTCCAAAACTCAAATCATTGAAGTAATAATCTCAACTCTAATAAAAATCCTTTTATATTATTAACTTAAATTATTAAATTAATTAAATAAGTTAACTTATCTTGATAAATTTAATAAAAGAGTTGATATGATATGATATATTATTATTTAATTCAGATTTATATTAAGCTTATTCAAAGTGTTACCATCATTGGACATGACACAAATTTGATGTGTGAATACAAATTGCTACTCTTAATAAGAATACAAAAGTTAAATTAAACTTTTATCATTCAACTTATATGGAAATTTTTTTAAATTTTCTTTCATATAAAAATTACGACTTTATAAAATAATATATAAAACATGATTTAAAAAAATTATAGAAGTACATAAATGTTTGCACTTTTATGGGTTTTGCAAAAAATAATTAATATTATTTTGAAGTGAAATGTAATATTATAAAAAATGCTTTCTGGATATGAAATTAATATGTATGTATAATATTATAAAAAGCATTTTTATAAAAAAAAATTAATATGTATGTATAAAAAAATTTGTCAATATTAATTTTTTATTTCACTTTTACGGATTGTGGATACGAACCAAATTGCAGTGATGATCTCCTAGAGCTTCTGGATTATCAAATATAATTAAGCATTACTCATAAATTTCCAATGAAAAGGATGCACAGAAATGCCGCCAAGTTTGTCTCTCTCTTACGGTAGCTTTTCTCTTTTGATCTGAATGATGTGAAAATCCGTGAATGTGAAGATGACGCTTTTTAAAATCAACGCTGAGCTTGGTATAGCAAAGAGAAGGGGCTTACAATCCTGAAACCGCTATATATGATGGGAGGGAGCTTGTGATCTTCTCGTGAAGTTCAAAGGGAAACTAGCTACGAAAGTCGATTTAGACAAAATATGAAATCTTGTTTGACTATATACCTAATATGTAATAATCTAGTTATAATATAGTTATAGACAGCCAATTTGATGACTAAGTAAAGTGATTTAGATGATGTTGCAGACCTGGTCCATCCATATAAGGTTACTTGTTGCTCCAAAAAAAGCTAAACGCACATTTAAATCTTGGATTGTTTTTCGTGTAACAGCAAAAGAGAAGTTAGAACTTAACCAAAGACTTCCATTTGTGGAGTTGCATTGGGGATTTGGTGTGTGCTCACGAGATATCTGCTCATTTCCCTTTTTCCTTCAGTCGCTAATTAAACTCCAGAACCCAAGCTACTTTTGGGTTTTTCGGTTCAGAATTCAGCCGAGTGGAAAGTTCGATTCTGATTTCACGCACTGCATATGATGGCTAGCATTGCAAAATTTTAAAAACCACATAATCAAAAAGATAAGTGATATTACATAGATTGGCTTATGATTTTAAGAAAGTGAATGTAACTAACGCCAGAAAACTTCATTTTTTTAATAGTAGCAAAAATTATTAAATTATTAGACATGCATATATAAAATCATAATATGTTAAAGAAAATTAAACTTTCAAATCAAATTATATATCACTTGAATTAAAAATTTTTCAATACAACAAGTGAGTTGAAATAATCCAAGTGTATGAAGTGAATAAATTGGATACTATCATTTCAATGTATTACTATCATTGGATACCACACAAACACGATATGTGAATACAATTTGCTACAAACTCGATATGGGAAAACGAATTGCCACTTTTAATAAGAATAAAAAAGTTAAATTAAACTTATATAATTTAACTTACATAAAAAAATTTTAAATTTTCTTTCATATAAAAATTATAACTTTTTATAAAATAATATATAAAACATAATTTAAAAGATTATATAAGTACATATGTTTTTGCACTTTGACAAGTTTTGCAAAAAAAAATTAATATTATTAATTTTTTTTGTTTAAAGTTGTAATTCTACATAAAAATAAAAAATTATTAAAGAATTTTTCATACAATTTTAAATAGTGGAATTTTGACTTTTTATATATTTATTGCATATAAAATTTAAATAAATTAATATTATTTTATAAAAATTTTGAGTTTTAATATGAGAAAATTACTTTTATAATTTGTATATTACTTTTTTAATAAAAATCTCATAAAATAATACAAAATTAATACCAACAAATTAATATAGAGCTCTCAAGAATTTTTTTTCCTTTCATTGACTTCATTTTTTTAACAAAAATAGATAATAGATGTCAAGAATTAAAAACTTATTACCACATTATAGAACATGCAACAAAATCTAATTTGCATTATAGAAACTTTCCAATAAAAGATGAGGGTAAATTTATCTTTTTATATGGCATCAATATTTTCATCTCATGAGATTCTAAGAGTAATGAGAATCTAGGATATTTACCCCCCTTATAAGAATATTTAAAATAAAAGTTGAGTTTTAAAATATTTTTGAAAATATTATATTCTTGAATAAATTTTTTAAAATTTTAAACTAAATATAAGAATGTAATATTTGCATAAAATATTTTTAAAAATGTCAAAAATATTTCCACACCCCTTAAAAGGTAATCCAATAGTATAAACACTTAATTTCTTAAAATGCGGAAATTTTTATAACTATGCATATATATATATATATATATCATATTTTCCTACTAAAAATGCTTCCAAGGAAATAAACAAAGCCTTAAATTATCCTTTATTTGGATCCAGCCGAATTTCGATTCAGACATAGTTTTAAATTAATATTGCACACTGCAGTTATGAATTTTTAAAATTTTTTTAAACGAAAGAGTGATTAAATTATAGAATGTATATATGTAAAAATTAGGGATGAAATCCTTGATATAATAAAAGATACAAAATTCCTAAAAAAATATCAAATGCGGTTTGAGTTACAATCGATACTATTGTGTATTATTGCAGCTGCTGGAATGCACTATCTTTATAGAAAATAAGAAAAATTTAACATTTTGCTTATAAATAAGTTTTATCATATATAATATAATATTATAATATATTAAAAAATTAATAATAATAAATAATATAAATTATTTATTATTATATAATTTTAATTATATATGATTTGAATAAAAGAAAATTTTAGAGCCACGGTGGAGAGTGAAACCTTGTTTAGGGGTTAAACATAATTTAATTTTATTTTGTGGTAGGATAAGAAATTAGCACTGTGAATAAGGTCGAGTCAAACAAAAAATCTTCTAACTCAAATTTAATAAAAATAAATGAATTTAAGTTGAAGTTAGTTAAGTTTGTAAAATTCAAGTTCAAGCTTGATAATTACCCGAGTCTAACAAAATTTAAATGAATTTTGATATATTTAATCATCTGAGTACCCTAGATTTAATATTAAATGAAACCAAATATTTATACTGTATGTCAAAAATCACAAAACATTACAAATTGATAAATACGTTTAACATTTTTAATAAAAGATTATAATAATATACAATAAAAGTTATATGAATAGTTAAAAAATAAAATGTATATTTTCTTTTTTTAATAAAATTCTATGTTATTAAAAAAATTAATATATCTGAAAATAAATTAAACTAGTGAGTAGTAGAAATAAGCAAAAAAATGAGAATCTTTTTTTTAGATGTGCATACAAAATATATAAATAATTTTAAATGGTAGAATTAATTTATCAAAATAGATGATTTATTATTAGAGTATTAAGATATGTAGAGATTGTTTGGATATATTTTTGTATTTATATTTTCAGAAACTTTTTTTGAAATTATTTTTGAAATTATTTTTAGATTTAAGAAAAATTAAGAATATAGAGTATTGGGATGGGTAAATAAGATAATATCTTATTTAATTACAAAACTAAAATTAACAATAAAAAGAACAAGTTAAGAAAGCATCTTAATTTTTTTTCTATTTTTAAGTTATACCTTTAAAATCATAATTTTTAAAAGTAAATTTTGAAAATAGTTTATTAAACAGAAATTTTTATTTTTAAAAATAAAAATATAAAATTATTTTTAATACTAGTAAACAAATAAATCCATAAACTTTGATAATTTAATTTTGTATTAATAATATAAATTAAAATACAAAATCACTATACAATCTATGATTTCATCTGTGAAACTTTCGTTAACTCCTTCAAATATCAAGCCTCGCGCTATAAGTCATCCAAAAAAAATCTACCCCAAACTTTTTATCTTTAAAATTTTGTGGATGTACAAAATAATTTATTTTGAAATCTAAATATATATATACGGAAAACTAACGCATAACTAATAGAGGTTTACAACGCTTAGTTATATACAATTTTCATATATTTAATGGTTAATTGATTTTAATAATAAGAAGAAATATAATAATAAACTTTTCTTCCATGCTATCTTTCTTTGCTTTTTTTTAGATGATCATTTATTTTCACTTTCTGCAACTATTTTTATACTTATTTTATTTTTTTGAAAGGGCCAAATTAATTATACACTTTGCAAAAAAAAAAATGCATATAATCAAAATATTTTTAAAAAATTTTGGGGGTGATGGTAACTAATACAAGAATATGCCCTTAGCCAAATGCCTATAAACGGCATTTTTATTTGGGAAAAAATCAGGCCAATGTCATTTATTATAATTTATTGTGGTGAGATACCCCAAGCCTAATTTTTTTATTTAAGTGTACCCGCATATGAAAATTTACCACGATGCTGAGAAGAAAAAATAATATACTTACAGTGCATCTCAAAAAGACTAAAAATACTAAAATAAAAATCTCTTTTCTCACATATTAAAATTGAAAAAATTTTAATTTTATACAAATAAAAAATTACTAAAACTTATGAGAATTAAAATTGGAGAATTTTTATTTTTATAAAAATTAAATTAATATAAAATTTTAATTATAAATAAAATTAATAAAAATTTAATCTTTTAGAAATTAAAATAAATTTTTAGTTAATATAAAAATAAAAATAAATAAGAACTTAGAGGTATAAAATTTTACATAGAATTATAGAATAGTCTCCATTTTATATATATTTTTTAAAAAAATGATAATCCTAAATGAATTACTGTTTAGAGAATAAATAGTAACATACTATTATTTAATAATTTGATTATTAATTAGGCTTGACTCACCTATTTATTTAGGATTTTTAGTTAGTGTTATTGTTTGGAGACGAAATAGTAATATCCTCTTATTTAACAATTTAGTTATTAATGAGACTTAATTTATCTATTTATTTTGAGTTTTTAGTTTGTATTACTATTTTGAAACTAAATAGTAACATACTATTATTTAACAATTTAGTTGTTAATTAAACTTGATTTATCTATTTATTTGAAGTTTTTTATTATTGTTACTATTTAGAGATGAAATAATAACATTCTTTTCTTTAGCAATTTGGTTGTTAATGAGACTTGATTTATCTATTTATTTTAAGTTTTTAGCTGGTGTTATTATTTTAAAACAAAACAATAATATATTACTGTTTGAAAAATAAATAGTAACATGTTATTATTTAGTAACATATCTTGAATTTTTTGTTGGTGTTACTATTTTGAAATCAAATAATAACATACTCTTATTTGTCAATTTGATTATTAATTAAACTTGATTTATCTATTTATTTATGAATTTTTAGTTAATATTACTATCTGAAAATAAAATAGTAATGTCCTTTTCTTTAGTAGTTTAATTATTAATAAAACTTAATTTACTTATTTATTTTAAATTTTTTGTTAATGTTATTGTTTTGAAATCAAATAGTAACGTGTTATTGTCTGAAGAACAAATAGTAACATATTATTATTTGATAACTTGGTTAGTAATTATACTTGATTTACCCAATTATTTTGAAAATTTTTATTGATATTACTGTTTGGAGATGAAATAATAATATCATCTTCTTTAACAGTTTGGTTGTTAATGAGAATTAATTTACTCATTTATCTTGAATTTTTAGTTAGTATTACTATTTTAAAATTAAATAGTAATATATTACTATTTAGAGAACAAATAGTAACATAATATTATTTAACAATTTAGTTATTAATTAAACTTAATTAACTCATTTATTTTGAAATTTTTCATCAATGTTATTATTTAAAGATGAAACATAACATTATCTTCTTTGATTGTTTGGATATTAATAAGACTTGATTTACCCATTTATCTTAAGTTTTTGGTTAGTGTTATTATTTTAAAATTAAATAATAATATGTTATTGTTTAAAGATCAAATAGTAACATACTCTTATTTGACAATTTAATTGTTAATTAGACTTGATTTTTCTATTTATTTAGGATTTTTAGTTAATATTACTACTTGAAAATGAAATAGTAATATCTCATTCTTTGGTAGTTTAATTATTAATGAAATTTAATTTATCTATTTATTTTAAATTTTTCATTAGCATTATTATTTTGAAACTAAACAGTAATATGTTATTGTCCGAAAAATAAATAATAATATCTTATTATTTGATAATTTTTATTATTAATTAGACTTGACTTACCGATTTACTTAAAATTTTTTGTTAGTGTTATTATTTGAAAATTTGAAAATAAAATAATAACACATCCTCTTCTTTGGTATTTTGATTGTTAATGAGACTTGATTTACCCATTTATTTTAGATTTTTGGGTGATGTTACTATTTTGAAACTAAATAGTAACATATTCTTTCTTGACAATTTAGTTATTAATTAGACTTGATTTATTCATCTATTTTGAGTTTTCAATTAGTGTTACTATTTAGAGATAAAATAGTAATCCTTTTCTTTGATAATTTAGTTATTAATGAGACTTGATTTACCCATTTATTTTGATTTTTTTTTCTTGGTATTACTATTCTAAAACCAAACAGTAACATGGAGAACAAACAGCAATATGCTATTATTTGGTAATTTCGTTGCTAATTAGACTTGATTTATCCATTTATTTTAAATTTTTTATTAGTGTTACTATTTTAAAATTAAATAGTAACATGTTATTATCTGGTCTTTAAATAGTAAAATGTCTTGAAACTAAATAGTAATGTATTACTATTTAGAAAATAAATAGTAACATATTTTTATTTAGTAATTTAGTTATTAATTAAACTTAATTTATCTATTTATTTGATATTTTCAGTCGATATTACTATTTGGAGATAAAATAGTAACATGTTACTATTTAGAAAGTAAATAATAATATGCTATTATTTGACAGCTTGATTGTTAATTAGATTTAATTTATTCATTTACTTATAATTTTTAGTTGATGTTATTATTTGGAAACGAAATAGTAACATACTCTTCTTTGAAATTTAGTTGTTAATGAGACTTAATTTATCCATTTATTTTAAATTTTTTTATCGATATTACTATCTCTATTTCAACATATTACTATTTAGTCTATAAATAGTAATAGGTTATTCTTTAATAGTTTTATTATCAAGAAAATTATTATGACATTACTAAATATTAAAAGAATTAGGAAACTAAAGTTCAATGTGGATTTCAAATGAATATGAATTAAGAAAAATAAAGTCAAAGTTGATAAAATGAAAATAAAATTAAAAAATTCATTGAAAAAGGCCTTTTACAAGTAGATCTCAAAAATTATATAAAATCAACACATAATTTGCCCCAATTAGACAACGAAGTGCAAAGTTATAATTATTCAAAGTTTTAAATTCAATTTACACATTTTTTATTGAGTAGACCCCATTAAAATCAAATTTTCTTATTTTTTGTTGAAATATTATAAAAAAAATGAAAATGAGTGATCATTTACAAAAATTAGTTCACTAATTATGGAGTTATGCCTTTCCAAAGTTTTTTATTCATGACTGTTCTTTCATGGTAAAAAAGGGTATCTTAAGAATATAATAGTAATAATTTATAAAATCGACATCTATTTGAAATAAATATTAGCATTAATACTTCTTTGAAAGGAAGTTCAGGATGAGACACTACAATATAATTTACCGTTTTTATTTTTGTGACATTCACCATCATAGTAAGTACAATGCAATGAAAATCACAATTATAATTTAAAATTTTATAATTAGGTAGCTAGTTTAAAATGTGTTTGGAAATATTTTTCACTTTTTTAAAAAATTATTTACAAAGGTTATTTTTAAATTTTTTATTTTCAAATTTTTTTCAAAATTCAATAAAAACAAATAATAAAATGTGATCAGTGTTACAAATAAGATAAAATTTTATTAATTACAAAGTTAGCATCAAGAATAAAAAAAGTTAAGAAAATATTTAAAAGTTATTTTTTCACTTTTAAGTTATAAATTAATATTATAATTTTTAAAAATAAATTATAAAATAATCAATTAAAATAAATTTTTATTTTTTAAAAATAAAGAAATAGAAATTTTTATTTTCAAAAATAATTAAAAAAAAGTAGACCCTTTCCTTTGCAGGAAATACTAACACTTATGGTACCAAAATAGCTTCCTATCATTAAGGGTGCTTAGTAAACGAATTAGATTAAATTGGGCCAAATTTCGTGTTAGTCCAATATGTTTAAGCACATACTTTAATTAAGCATATTTTGAGTGGTTATATGTAGTAATTTTTTTGTTTTAATTTTTATATTTTACTTCATTTTATTTGATATTTTTATATTTATTATTTTATTTTCATGAATTTTATTATTTATTTTTATTTTTGTTATAATTAATTGTTTGTCCAGTTTTTAACAATTAAATTGTATTTTATATTGAATTGTGATGTAAAAATAATTAATAGCTTACATTTTTTTAAATATAAATACTATTTAAATTATTAAATATAACAAATTTTAAAAATACTTTAAACATATTTATATCTACAAACTAACCTAATTATTTTTTGCCCGTAGCCTACTTGACTAACTAAAAAAAATGAATTTAATTTTTATTAATTCAATCTAAATAAAATTTATATACCAATCCATTTGGTCCATGATCATAAAGCCACTAGGCACCTTACTTTCTCTATCGTGTAACATGATCGTGTAACATGTTAAGAGATATAAAATAGAAGAAAATAATATAAATAAAATTTTGCATATCAAGCACTCATATATTTTCAAAAGGGTAAGTATCTGACTTTTAATCTATTCTTGCATAAAGTTTACACTATCAAAAAATTTCTAGACAAAAGATTTGAAGATAATGATGAGTTTATATGATCAATGGAAGCTATGATGAAGCAAAATTTCAATAAATATTAGGGAAACTGTAATTTATTGATGTTTATTATTATTATCCTAGACCCAAAGTGTAAGATGAGGATAATTGAATCTTGTTTTCCAACTATTCATCCACTAAATGAAACTTAATTGATTGTCCTAAAAGTTTAGGACACATTATATAAGTTATATACTGAATATGTTACTTTATAAAATTCTAAAGCTAATAAACTTAGTTCTTCAAGTAGCTCTAATTCTTCTACTAGTGAAACCATGCTATCCACTCATTCTTCTAGTTGCTTAAGATTTAATCAATTTCTTTGATAAGTTAAAAATGTTCAACCACAAAAATTTAAAATTCACATTTATTTAGAAAAAGATGTCTACATTTATGAAGTTAATGGGACTTAATTTGATGCATTGAGTTAGTGGAAGGCTAATGACTTGAAGTATTGTATTCTTTCTAAAATTGCTCATGACATCCTTGCCATACCAATTACTAAAATTGCCTCAAAGTCCACTTTTACTACTAGAACTGGAGTTATTGACAAGTATCATGCCTTTTTTGTAGGGGTAATTGGTGTAGAAGAAAGAAAATTCAAAGGAAATTGCATTTCCAATCCTTTAGATTAAAGTTCATATCCTCGTAGTTGTTAGTATTTTTAATTCATTTGTAAATGAAGTATATTGTTTTTAGCTTTATTTGTTTATTACTATGTGATGATTTCCACTTTGTAATTTTAAGAGCTAATTTCAAGTATTGAGATTACATGAAAAAGTTTTAGTGCTTGGAACAATTAGTTTTCTTGTTTTATTTCAACTAAGTGTCATTTTGTAGTGCTTATTAATTAGTGTTATATAGTTGTTGGATTTTTTTGGAGGTGTTTTATGATGAACTTGATGGTTGTAAAAACATTTTACATTGGTATTAAAAACTCTAGTATTTGATTTATTTTTTAAAGATAAGTTTTTATATTGTATGATGAACAATCAAAATATGATATATATTATTACATTTTGAATAGTCCAAATTTATTACTATTATATCATGAGAAGCATACACTGGAGTTGTGGAAGCTTGTACCAAGTTGAGTTCACTCAAAGAAAAGTATAGTGCCTCAAACCAAGTAAAAAAAATTAGGTTTGCATCTCACCATTATTCTTTGTGTTACCTTATAATTGTTATGCAATATTAAGGCCAACAACGAAAAATCTATCTTGCTTTTCTTCTTAAATCCTATCTTTGACAATTGAATGTATGCTTGAAGGTTTCCAATTATAAATGCTATTATAAGAACATTAATATCCTCATACATATTGTTTTTAATGTTCTTTTTTTGGTTTTATTCCAGCAAGGATGTCTAAATAGTGATTAAGACTATGGCTGCTTAAGGAAAGAAGCTCGCATTTTGCATAAGAGATGATATTCCATTGCTAGCATTGTCACAGAAGCTCCACATGCTTTATGGTCATTTTAAGCAACAGTTTGCTCAAATAAACCAAAGTTCTTTCTTAGGATTCATCATAAAGCTAGTATTTTAATTTCCTACATTGGCTTTATTCATTATGGCATTTATCTAAATCACAATATCATAGTAAATATCTATATTTGATATTTTAAAGTAGTTTAATTTGTAAAATTCTTGAGTTAAATTTAGTTTAATTTACTTATAGTACTCATTTTTAGCCTCTTTTATTAAGCTAGTGTTAAAGTAGGTAGCATTTGAAAAAAAAAAGGAAAAAAAATTATTTGAATTGTTATAGACTCATATAAGCTTAATTTGGAGTAAGAAAGTTAGGGCTCGTTTAAGCTTGTATTTGAATCAAGCTCAAGCTCAAGCATGAATTTTTAAGGCTTAATGAGCTCGAGCTTCAGTTCATGCTTATTTAATATTACTAAGATTGAACTCAAACTCAAACTTGTAGATGTTTGGCTTACTTAGCTTGTTTGTACCTTTAGAAGGATGAGAAGATTAAAGTTTTGAAAGCTTAAAAACATAAAAAAAAAATTAAGGATTTCATTAGTATAATTTTTCCTTTTTGGCTTAGACTTTATTGTTAAATATAGTTTTTTACGATGTAGAGATCAAATATATTTTTAGAGTCTTATCTTGATTAAAATATATTAAAAGGATAGTTTACAACTATGTTTATATAAGATAGCTTATAAGACATTTCAAAAACTAATGAGATATAAGTTTTTTGTCTTTCCAATTTTGATCTTTAGTCATTTTTTTAATTATATCTCATAAACAACTTATGAATGTGAAAAGTTTTTCATATGAAAATAAACTTAAAGAGATTTCTTGATGTAGGTAATTAGTTTAAAATCATGAATTTTCAAGTTGAATCTAAAAGTCAGTTTTCATCGTTTTTACTATATCTAAAAAATAATAGAAGATATGAGAATAAAAACAATTTAATTTGAAAAATAAACTTAAATATCTTTCAAACGATAGGTTATTTGCTCAAAAAAATTAATATTTGAAAATCAATACCAATTTGCAATAAAGAAAAAATTGCATATAATGAAAAGATTTTAAAAAAAATTTAGTGGTGTCATGGCCTATAACCAATACAAAAATCCGACATTAGCCAAAATGCTTGTAAATCACATTTTTATTTTTGTGATGTTCATTATCACAATAAGTACAATGCATAAAAAAAGACAATAATAATTTAAAATTTTATAATTAAGCAGTTAGTTTAAAGTTTATTTGGAAATATTTTTAAAACTTTTTAAAAAACTATTTACAAAGGTTATTGTTAAATTATTTTATTTTCAAAAATTATTTTAGAATTAATAAAAAATAAAAATAAAATATGATCGATGTTACAAATGAAAAAAGTTTTATTTAATTATAAAATTAAAATTAAAACAAAAAATTAAGAAAATACTTAAAAGTTATTTTCTTTACTTTTAAGTTACATATTTATAATTACAATTTTTAAAAATAAATTATGAAAATAATCACTTAATAGAAATTTTTATTTTTTAAAAATTAAGAAAATAGAAAAGTTTATTTTTAAAAATAACTAAAAAGAAGTAAACCCTTTCCTTTGTAGAAAGTACTAACAATTATGGTGCCAAAGTAACTTTCTATCAAGGACACTTAGCAAACGAATTGGATTAAATTGAGCTAACTTTCATATTGACCAAATGTATTTAAACCCATACTTGTATTAAGCTTATTTTGAGTGGTTCAATCATTTTTAAAATGAGTCAGATTAGAACAATATGTGCAATATTTTTTTATTTTTATTTTTATATTTTACTTCATATTATTTTATATATTTAGATTTATTATTTATTTTTATATTTAATTTTATGTTTATTAATTTTATTATTTATTTTTATTTTTGTTATGTTTAACTATTTTCAATAACTAAGTTTAGTTTTTAATAATTGAATTGTATTTTGTATTGAATTGTGATGTAAAAATAATTGGTAGCTTACATTCTTTTTTTTAATATAAATATTATTTGAATTATTAAATATAAAAATTAAAATAATACTCTAAACCTATTTAGGTCTACAAACTAGCCTAATCATTTTTGGCCCATAACCCACTTGACTAACTTTAAAAAAAATGAAATCAATTTTTTTAATTTAATTTACAAAAAATTTATATATCAATCCATTTAGTTCATGATTATAAAGCCATTAAGGACCTTACTTCCTCCATCATGTAACATATTAAAAAATATAAAATAGGAAAAAATAATATAGATAAAATCTAACACATGAAGCACCCATATATTTTCATGGAGTAAGTATTTGATTTCTAATCTATTCTTGCATGATATTTTCACTATCACAAAAAATGTTAGACAAAAGATTTGAAAATGATAATGAGTTTGTATGATCAATGGCAGCTAGAATGAAGCATAAATTTGATAAATATTAGTAGAAGTGTAATTTATTTATGTTTATTTCTACTATCGTAGATCCAAAATAAGGGTAATTGAATTTTATCTTCCAACTATTTGTCCACCAAATGAAGCTCAATTAAATGTCTTAAAAGTTTAGGACATCTTATATGAGTTGTATGTTGAATATGTTATTTTACAAAATTCTGAAGCTAATGAGCTTTGTTTTTCAAGAAGCTTTAATTCTTCTACTAGTGGAACCATGGTATCCATTCATTTTTCTGATTGGTCAAGATTTAATCAATTTCTTCGAGAAGTTGAAAATGTTGAACCATAAAAATCTAAACTTGATATTTATTTAGAAGAAGGTGTCTACATTTATGAAATTGATGGGACTAAATTTGATGCATTAAGTTAGTGGAAGGTTAATGACTTGAAGTGCTATATTCTTTCTAAAATGGCTTATGATATCCTTGCCAAACCAATTACTATAGTTGCCTCAGAGTTTACTTTTAAGGTCGGAACTAGAGTTATTGATAAGTGTCATGCCAAATTGGTAGCTAAAATAATGCAAGTTCTTCCTTATGCGAGAGATTAGTCTAGACAACATTATATAGAGAAGAAAAAGCCCAATGCAAGTATATTGTAGTCTCAATTTTGAATTTTAATTTTTTATTTTTGTGAATTTTCTTTAGATGGTTCATATTATTCTTATTATGTGATATTTTTACTTTATAAAAGAAAGAAAATTCAAAGGAAATTACACTTCCAATCCCTTAAATTCAAGTTCATATCCTTGTAGTAGTTGGTATTTTTAATTTATTTGTTCTTGAAGTATATTGTTTTTAGCTTTATTTGTTTGTTACTATGTGATGATTTCTACTTTGTAATTTTAGGAGCTAATTTCAGGCATTGAGATTGCTTGAAGAAGTTACAATACTTGGAATAATTAGTTTTCTAGTACATGTTTGTTTTATTTCAACTAAATGTCATTTTCTAGTACTTATTAATTAGTGTTATGTAGTTGTTGGCTTCTTTTAGAGGTGTTTTGGATGAACCGGATGGTTGTAAGGACATCTTATATTAGTATTAAAAACTTTGGTAGTTAGTTTATTTTTAAAAGATAAGTTTTTATATTGTATGATGAATAACTAAAATATGCTATCTATTATTGCATTTTGAATAGTCCAAATTTATTGCTATTATATCATGAAAAATATACACTGGAGTTGTAGAAGCTTGTACCAAGTTAAGTTCACTTAAAGAAAAGCATAATACCTCAAACCAAGTACAAAAATTAGGTTTGCATCTCACTATTGTTCTTTGTCTTATCCTATAATTGTTATGCAATATTGAGGTCAACAATGAAAAACCTATCTTACTTTTCTTCTTAGATCCTATCTTTCACAATTGAATGTATGCTTGAAGGTTTCCAATTATAAATATTATTATAAGAACACTAATATCCTTATATCTATTTCCTTTAATGTTCTCTTTTTAGTTTTTATTTTAGTAAGGATGTCTAAATGGTGATTGAGACTTTCACTGCTTAAGGAAAAAAGCCTACATTTTGCATGGGAGATGATATTATATTGCCAGTATTGTCACAAAAGCCCCTCATGCTTTATGGTTATTTTAAGCAACAATTTGCTTAGGTAAGCCAAAGTGTTTTCCTCAAATTTGTCATGAAGTTAATAATTTAATTACCTATGTTAGCTTTGTTCATTAGGGCATTTATCTAAATCACAATATCATGGTGAATATTTGTATTTGATATTATGAAGTAGTTTGATGGAATGGAAAGTTGTAGTTCTTTAAAGTATAAAATTCTTGAATTAAATGTAGTTTAACTTGCTTAAAATACTCATTTTTATCCTCCTTCATTTGAAAAAGAAAAAAGTAAAAATTATTTAAATTATGACATGCTCATATAAGTTTGATTAGGCTTGTTTAAGTTTATTTAAACTTGAATACAACTAAAGCTTGAGGTCGAGCTCAAGCTCGAACTCAAATGTTAAGGCTCAACTTGAATTTTGAAGTAAAAAAGTTAGGACTTGTTTAAACTTGAATAAGTTTGATTAAGTTTGGGTGTGACTTGAGCTCGAGCTTAAGTTTAAATTTTTTAAGCTTGATGACCTTATTTAATATTACTAAGCTCAAGTTCAAATGTGCAAAAGTTTGGCTCAGCATGGCTTGTTTGCACCCCTAGAAGTATAAGAAGATTAAAGTTTTGAAAGCTTGAAAATATTAAGAAAAGCTTAAGAATTTCATTGGTATAATTTTAACTTTTAGGCTTAAACTTTCTTGTTAACTATAGTTTTTATGACATAAAGATCGAACATGTTTTTAGAATCTAATCTTAATCAAAATATTTTAACAAGATAGGCCACAACTATGTTTTTATATGACAGCCTATGTGACATTTCAAAAACTAATGAGATATATAAGTCTTTGGTCTTTTCAATTTTAACCTTTAGTTATTCTTTTGATTATATCTCACAAATAACTTATGAGTGTGAAACTTTTTTCATACAAAAATAAACTTAAAGAGATTTCCTAGGATAAGTAATTTGCTTAAAATAATCAATATATGAATGAGTCATGAATTTTCAAGTTGAGTCTAAAAATTAACTTTTAGCATTCAAGGTTTTTTTTTTTTTTTACCTTTACTTATTATTCTTACCATATCTTAGAAACAATAAAAGATATAAGCATAAAATTAGTTTCATTTGAACACAAACTCAAATAGTTGTCCAATGATAGGTCATTTGTTCAAAATCAACTTAAAATAGAAGAGTTATAATTTTTTAAAGTTGATATTAAGTTGTATTGGTCTAATAATTGACTGTTGCATGTAATAGTCAATTGTTAGCCATAGCTTCATTGTATAATTGGCTGAACAAGGCTAACAATTAACTGTTAGCCTCTAAATGGCCTTCAATGCCAAAATTATGTAAGTACCAATAAAAATGACTAGTTTTCATTCTTAAGTATTCCAAATAATTATAAATCACTTTGAGCTTCTTATACAATATATGTAGAGTACAAAATCTATTATTTAACATCATTTACTTTTTTTCATCAAAATCATGATTTGATCTCTTTATTTTGAAGTTCTTCTACTCTAAGTATTTCATTTATTTCATCCACTTCATGAGGGAGGTTGTATGAGTTATTTTTCATCTTATACCATTATCTAATTATAAAGAATGAGTTATTCCTTAGAAATTCTTTGAGAGAGTGAAGTATCCATTATAAGAAAAAAAATATTTGCTCAAAAAAGAGTAAAGATTTATATAAAAAAAACTTCTTGAAATATCCAGTTCAAACTTGAAGAAATAGCAAATTGAAATACCATTTTGAAGAGTGGATGTGCACCTTAAAGATAATATTCAAGAGGGAACCACAATGAGTCATTATGTTTGATCTTTCTATCATTTCTTTCATTATATTTAATACCATGCTATGTTTTTATTGATCAAATTTATTAGTTATATTATGCTTCAATGTTTGTCTTAATGATTGGATGACTGAATGGTTGAAAGAAAAAAATTCTCTTTGCATAAATTTCTTAATGATTTGTTTATGCTCAATTAAATGAGATAATTTGCACAAATTCATTAAATTGATATATCTTGAGTGCAAATATCTTCATAAAATTTTCTTTAAGTTTGCTTAAATTAAAATTTTTCTCATGAATTTTCAAAATCAAAAAATTTTCAAAGAAAATTTTAAAAATAGTAAAAATTTTTAAAAAATCCAATTTATCCCCTCTTAAATGTAGACTACCTTGACCTACACTTCCTCACATTTGCCTTCAGTTTGTTGCGGTACCGTTCTTATTCTCCTCATTCCTTCAGCCATCATGAATAAATGAATTAAAAAAGGAGTCTTGAAAATAATATATTTATTAAGATTGAAAACCATGCGTAATCTAAATTCTAAAGTGCAAGGTTTTCAAAAGAATCATTTTAATTGAATTAGAGCAGTCCTTTTTGGAATTTGTAATTAATTACATTAAATTTGGCCGTTTTCGTCATTTTATAGCGAAGTGGCTAGATAATAATGTAATAATTGGGTGAACTAAATGGCAAAGATGGATCTTATGTTTATAATTTTTATTAGGTTAAAATATACGTAATTCCTGTATTATACCTTACTTAAAAAAATTTTCTTCATGAAAAAAATTTCTTCATGCTTTAAAATGTGCAAATAAACATTTAAATATTTCTTCATGCTTTAAAATGTGCAAATAAACATTTAAATTATATATATTATGTAAAAATCTCCGCTCTGTTATCTCTCTTTCCAAATTTTCACGGTAAAAGATCTTTTTATTATTATTCTTTTTATTGTTTTAATTATATAAAAAAATAACTTTTTAATATCTATTTTATTTCAAAAATATATTTTAAAATAAAAATTTAAAGTAATAATTCTTACTTTTAAAATTAATATTTAAATATTATAAAATATAAAATATTAATAAAAATCACTAACTTCTACTTTTTTATTTAGCATATTATTAATTTAATAATAGTAAAATAATAAAACGTATTTAAATAAACATGACTTAAAATTGTAGGCATGATCATAATTTTTTATTCTTATTAAACATCGTGAAAGAAAAACTAATTATTAAGATACAATCAATATATTTGCTAATTTCTATTGCCCTGTTAGGGAAGCTTTTAACTTCAAATGAAACGTAATGCGATGAAGATGGTTGAGACAATGATGGATAGCTTCTAAAAGGCAAGTTGGTCGGTGATTTGGGAGAAAGAACATTATAAGAAAGCATAAGAGAGTCCTAGTTTTAGTTGAAACCTCATATGTTGTTAATATTCTCATTCTCAATTTCATTTAAAAAAAACCATTATTTTTCGGATAATGGGTGAAAAATTATGAATAATTTAATTAAATAATTGATAATAAATTAATATTTTATTAATATTTAAATATTAATTCTAGAAATAAAATTAAAAATAAATTTTTGACATAATTGATTTTAAAAAATTAATTTTTAAGCGATCAAATACATTAAAAAGATAATAGTGGAATGACGGTCTTTTGACTTTGTCAAGGAAAAGAAATGATAAGGGAAGAGAACTTTTTACGCAACATGTACAGTTTAAATACCTATTCGTACTTTTTAAAATATCTTTTTTTCTTTGGCAGATGAGGTAAAACAAAAACGGATTATGTGTATCTTAGCCCTTTTTATTAATTAAATGAGTAAAATTAGTGCTACATTTAATTATAATAAATTTATAGTTATTCTATTATAGTAATGAAATTTATATTTATTTTATAATAATAATAACAATAATAACGAAATATTAGCATTAAATTTAATTATACATGAAAAAGTAATGATATTTTTTTGGTTATTTTGCAATATATTTAGAATTTAGAATTTAGAATTATGAGGTACCAAAACAACTTACTTTGTAAGATTAGTAGGTCATTTCAAAAAATTAATTATTAATTAACTTATTAATATATCTATTGAACAAATAATGGATTAATACAGTAAATTGAATGTAAGTGGGAGTTTGTCTCTCGTATGATGTTAAAGTATTTCTCTCTCAATTTTTTAATGATTTCAATTAAATTAAATTAAATATATTACTACATTTGAGGGAAAATAAAATAAATAGTAATATATTTAATTAAATTGTATGCATTATATTGCATACAATACTTTCAATATCATTAAATTGCATAAATTATAATTACATAAAAATAAATTTATCAAGAACCTAAATCTAACTAAAGTCAACTGCAAAGACTTTGAAGTAATTTTTGGGAAGTAATTTTTGGGAAGTAATTTTTGGAAATATACTTCTTTTTTATATCAATCTGCAAATTCCCCGGGGGTCACATGTATCTCTACAGGAACTTGGCTTCGGTTTACGAATCATGCAGCTCGACACTTACCGTTACATTGCTCTTCTCTCCGGCCGCCATCGTTGAACTTTTTGTGGGGCCTCAGCTATAATTACACTTCTTCAGCGAACCTCCATCTCTGCTTTCTGCTCTAAGCCACAGCCTCTGTCTTAGTTGCAATCTCGAGTTCTTGGTTTGTCTTGCACGGTAGAGCGTCATGAATTCTAAGTTTACTTTGTGAACCCACACCCCTATTTCGTCATCATCCATTGATCATTCTTCGTCTTGTATTTGTAGAGTTGATCTGCTGATTGGTTTGGAAAATATGTTTTTTTGTGTTGATGTTATGGTTTTCAGTTGTCTACGACGTGTTTGATACGTGGCCCAGGTAAGGTCTACGTGGCCCAGGTAAGGTCTACGTGGCCCAGGTAAGGTCTATGCTTGTAATTGATTGCTATGACATTTTTTGTATTGCCCAACTGTTTTATATTTGTTCTCTGTAGTTACCTAATCAAAATACGTCAAATTTTAAAAACAAGAAATTATCAGAAAAGGGTGTACTTACCAATATATTTGGGGAGTGATTTATCAGAGATGATCTGCGCCACTGCAGATATTTGGGGTTAGAAATATAATGCATTCATTTAAGGTCTCCAGTTGAAAAATTGACCAGGAGACATTTTACTAAGTACAAGAGGGATTATTAATCCATATTTAGTGCATGTGAATTCATGCTGGCTCGTTGCATTATATCTGATTCCCCGGTTTCAATGTAATAGTGGGAGTCCACGATTTGCCTGGGGCCCAAGGTAATATCATGCCCCAGCGCTGCCATGCATTTATGAAATTGTAGTGCACCGTAAATACAACACCAATTGAAATTTGGGGTTTCAATTTTTCAGCTTTCTCGTGAAACTGCGGGTTGAATTCTTAACACTGGGCATAATTCATAAACTAAACAATATTGATTAAAAAACGAGGAGTTCATTCTTCACTTTCAAACAAAATTGATTTCTTCCATTAATAAAGTATCCTTTTTATGTTCACTGAAAAAGAGATCATTTTGAGCATACCACACTACTGGATGAGTGTGGCTCTTATACTTTTCTGGTCGTTTATATTAGTAAGCAAGGATGTTTTAAGTGCTCTTGCAGCACATTATCATACTTTTATACTTCTATCAGATATTTTTATGCTCAGGAACTTGTGACTGTTATAGTTGCACATTTATTAGAAATAATAATGATAATATTTGGATTTCAAAGAGAGATTGTTCTCAGAGACGTGACTTTACGTCAAATTCCCTGTTTAGACTCTTAAAAACTAAGCATTAATTGTTGGCCTTCGTTCCAAGTGCCCATCTAGTTTCTTGTTGTTCCTGCTTTGCTTGGCTGAGAAGGCAATTTGTATAGTCAACATTCAAGTACACAAAAACGTCTATACATAGTATAATTGAGGTGTCAGAATGATTATTTTTCCAGCTTATCATATCCTGAAACATTGCAAGATATGATCTCGATCAACTAATCTGAGACAATCGTAAGATGCCTTTCACTTTCAATATGCTTGAAAAATGTTATATGAAACAAAAATTTTAACTTTTACCTAATCTTGTTACGATACTTTACTATTGTACGGGTTATATGGCTACAAGATCCTTCATGTATATGGTGGGTATAATGAAAACAAATCCAATTTTATCGCAGAACAGAGATGGTAGTCTTCTGCAGTGCTCTCCCTAGTTTAATAGTAATATGACATTGGGTTTAATTTCTTAGCTCTTACCAAGCTTTATGCCATTCCTCAACGTGTTAGCCAAATTATGACTTATTTCTGAACATAGCTTGTCGAGGTAGATAGACTTTGGAGAGTTTATTAAAATTGTAAAATAACACTGATGAAAATATGGTCATTGTTATCATCATTATTATTATTTTGGTAGATTGCATTTCCCTGCATACTACTACTGAAGAATTACAAATTCCATTTTGTGTCCTAAAGGTACAAGAAGATCTAAATTCCAAAGAAACATATAAAATACGTTTGCCATTATGAGATGTCCAGCCTTCAAATTCCATTAAGGCTTGAAATACTGAATTGGATATAATAGAGCAAATACGAGGAATAAAGGTTGTTTCCAAAATTGCTAAATTTCCAATCCCAGAATTTCAAGTTATATATGGTCAACTCTGTATGCTTGATGTTTGAAATCTATATTAGCAAGAAAAATAAATAAAAATTTACTAAAATCAATTTATGGTCAAATAGTACAAAAAATGAAGCAGCTGTGGGGGCTATAATCACAGTGATTATTATTTCATTCTGTCTGCAATGAATACAACTTCAGCAGCAATTTTCTATTATAGACAAACAGGCAAAAGAATTTACAATGCTAATATTTCTGCATTTTGTGCAGATTTGGGATGTGTTGACAGATATTGAAGTAATCAATGTAGTTGCTTCCGCAGTAAGGAGGTCCACTGCAGCCAAAATGTCAGTCAAGCATGCCGTTAATTAGAACCTGGACGTATAAATATTCCAAAGCTGAGATTGATTATTGTGCAGTCATATGTTGTTCCTGAATGAAGATTAGCCTGTTTTATCTATTCAGTTTCTAATCTGGCAATGATAGACAGCTAAGGAAGCTTCTGTATCCTCAGGTCTCCTTAAATCCACTAGGTTTGAAGATACTGAAAGCTTTGATGGCAGGAGTATATATAGCAGTCATTGCAAGGATGGGAAGCTCCTAAAGGGCCAATTGTGTAACAAATGCCTAACAATGGTCTGACAATAATGCGAGTAGAATGAAGTCACCTCATTACCTGGAAGGTGTTGCTTTTCCTTACTAACTCAGCCAGCCAATGGTACTCTTCATAACCTAGAGATGCATTTTGAGTGGATGAAATCGCCGTGATATGTTATTAATTAATGATAACTTGGAACCCAACTTGTGATATCTGGTCGAGAGTTCAATATATTAACTCCTTTAATTTGGTTCTTACTGGTTTTTATTTTTCAGTAAGGCCTCAAACATCTCCTTCAACTTTTTGAATACAAAACTGAGCATGGCAGGATACGTGCCAATTTGGACAACTATATGCTTTTATATATCAAATATGATTTGAGAGTAGTTCGAGTCATTATAACTTATGATTCAACTTGAAAATTCATTGAACGCATCACTCAAGATTCAATTTGAAAATTGACTGAGTTTGCCAATCAAATGAATTTTGAATATGTCTTTGAAAGCTTGCATGTGTACGCATTTTATTTTTCTTTTATGTAGTTGATATTTTATCTCGTTCTATCATACATGTACTATTCGTGTATCATTCTCAACCATCTGATGATGTATGGAAACAATGGACTTTGCCTTTGATAGATGATTGACATGCTAAAGCTGTCTTGTAATATGTGTTACAATATTTTAAAAACTAAACCGGTCAATAAACCAAAACAAAGAATAATTTAAGGTTTAATGATCATGATTAAATCATGGTTCAATCAGAAAGAATAGTTTAAGGTTTAATGACCCAACCATGATTGAATCGTGGTTTAATTAGAAATTTAAATGTAATATATAATATATGTAAAAATGTTTAATTTAAAAATATCACAATTTATATTGAATGTCATATATAATTATATATTATATAATTGAATATTTGATTTTTATAATATATAAAAACTTTTAAATTGAATACTCTTTATCATTATTTGTAGAAAAAATTTCATAATTTTTTATTTGAATTTCAATTAAAATTAAAATAACAAATAGAGTAATTATAATAAAAATGAATGTGAGTCCTTCTAAATCCTATTTTATTCATTACTATGTTAAGAAAAATTAAAAACAATTGCAAGGTTGAATGTCTTAAATCCCATCTAAAGACCTTCAATCTTTTTAATTCTAAAGCAAGTCCCACATCAGATAAGATAATGTGAGATTGGATCTTTCTTTAGTATAAAACAATAATAGTAGGAAGGGAGCATGCTAGTTGTAAGCTGCATAAAGTCCAATAGTTGGCATATGATGACTAATTTATTGACTAGGTGATTTAATTGTTAACAATTTTTTAATATTACGATTTTATTTGTTTCAACTCAACGGATAAGTACAATTAAAACCATCAAAATGATGTTGTTTTGATGGGCTATTAGCAAAAAAAACTAATATTTCATAATTTGCTTAAACCGTTCGAACTGTTACCAGTTCAAATGATTTAAATGGTTTGATCTGATTTATCGATTTTTGTATTGATTTTTTACTTAACGGTTTTATGAATGAACTGGATTGATCAAGTGATCAATTCGCTAGTTTTCCTATTAGACTGGTTTCAACATTGGTGTGTTGAATACAAACCGTGCAAAATGTCTAGAATTTATAAAGCCCACCCTTATTTTAATTGGGTTTAGTTTAGTTTTTCACTTACTTGAAGTGTAGAAGTGTGTTATTTGTGTTCCTATTCCTTATTCCGAAGTTAAGGTGTTCTGCTTGGACACAATTCTAACGGGGGAAGTGATGATAGTACTAAATCCATGTGATTTGTTAAATTTATAATAAATTAATGTTAAATTATCTTTTAATATAATTAAGTGAAAACTATCAAACGTGAATGATCTAATCATTTTCGAATTAGTATTAAAGGATTTTCTTACATTAATTTCAAAAATTTCTTTTCAAATTAATACTAAAAAATTGTTTTACATCAATTTAATTTAACACTAAAAGATTGAGTGAATATCAAATTAGCATTGTAATTTTTTACATTAATATTAAATTGATGTAAAAAAAAATTCAGTGCTAATTTAATATCCACTACAAGTAGTGATTCGGTAAAAAAAAAATTTAACTAATTTCTTGTGCCTTAGCGATTTACAATTCTTTAAATTATCTCCTTTTTTAATTAATTAAACCAAATAAAACTCCACTTTTATTTGAAAGAACGAAAGCATGCAGCAATATAGAAAGTCAGTATTCATAGTCGCGCATCTTCAAATTTTCAATCGCCTAATTAATAAAAAGTAGTGATTTGGACAGCTATGTTCTTGTGTGCAAGTTTGGGAGGTAAAGTCATCAAATAAGCTTGGAACCCAAGATGGAAGCTAATTACCATCCTAATCGAATGAAATAAAATCCCTTCTATTAATTGCAAACTTAACTCTTTTCGATGAAATCATAGCTAACTGCACGTAACGAAGCATAAACTCAATAGAAAACATCCTATACGTTGAACTTACTTCGACCAAACGCAAATAATCAATCTTAAACAACAGAGCATGCTACCGATTAGTACACTAAGGTCTATGAATTAATTCTAGACCAAGAATAACTGAATATTTCAACGACTTCATTAAGAAACACTCAGTATGTACTGAATATTTTCGAACCCTAAACGTTAATATTTTCAAAACTGCATGAAGGGATGATCCAGAAGCATGTCGGCTGTCCATCTTTGGCTGGGATCCTTCAAGAAACACTTCATCAAGAAATCTCTGCAGACCTCACTCACCCCATGTGGTATCTTCGGTGCCTCTTGCAGACAGGCAAGCATAAACATCAAAAGATCATCATCAACCATCCACCATACAGGTACACCAGTAAGCATCTCGATCACTATGCAACCAACGGACCATATATCCAGCGCTGCTTCAATCCACCCAAATGCGACTGATTCCGGCGACATATAATTGGGAGTTCCTCTGAAGTGATACCTCCATTGGTGGGGGTAGATTATCTCCTCTTTTGTCCTCGACAATCCAAAATCTGCAATCTTTGCCTGGTAAAAAGTTTCTCGTGAAGAATTCTGAGTGTTTGGGAAAAACAGCAGTATATTTCCCGGTTTGAGATCACAATGAACAAGTCCTTTTTTATGAATGCAAGAAAGTCCCTTCAGAATCATCCCAGTATAGACCCTAGCTTCTTCCTCCTTCAATGGCTGCTTCCTAATGAGATCGTTGAGAGTCCCATGAGCTGCAAATTCCAACAGCAGGTTATGGACAGAACGGCCTCCCTCGTACGTGATTTGGCTTCCGTAACATTCAAGAATTTCCGGACAGCCAGAAAGAGACTTAAGGATGGCTTCTTCTTTCTGCAAATAAGGCGACATCTCAGGAGTTGAAGATTTTATGGCGAAGGGTTTGGCGTAGTCTCGTTGAGGAGCAGCTGATATTGCGAGAAAAACTGCTCCATAAGTTCCCACACCCAAGAGCTTTTGTCTCAAGAACCCCACCATTCTTTCTTTTCTTGCTGATAGTGTTACTGTAATATGATGTTATTATTGATGGTGTTACCTATTTATAGGGATTCATGAACTAGTGTTGATATATTTCAAAAAGTAAAACATTGGCTATCTAATCTTATAATGTATTGGTAAAAAAATATTGATTATCTAATTTTATGAAATTTATATATGTTAAAAATGTAAATTTATAATGCATGCATCCTCCGCAAGACTTTTGGGAAATTTTGAAAGGTTGCACAAATATAGCACACGCTTTTAAATAGAAAGAAGATAATTATTAATTTTATTATTTATTTTCTAATTTTATGAAATTTATATATGTTAAAAATATAAATTTATAATTTTATAATTTGAAAAATTAATTATAAATCTTTTTTATTGTATGGGATTAAAAATGAATATTAAAATTGAGCATACAACAAGTTGTTCTCGCTACTTTCAAAATTCGAAGGCTTAATTTTATAAAGTATCTATTTTCATTATTAAATTATTTTTTTAATCTTATGTTTTGTTTTATTTAATTTATTTATTTTATAATTTAAAAAAATAATACATCCGTAGAAACACTCACTTGAGAAGTCCAGTTCCGAGTACTAAAGCTAACCTTAGCCGAAATAGTAGTCAATACAGGATTCGCATCCTCCTCATTTTTTTTGTCAATTTATTATTAATTTTAGAGAAATCAAAATATAAATTTTACTTTGAGATTCGTTACCTTTTTTTTATTAAACTCATAATTTTAAATAAAAAATAATTATATCTACTTCTTTCTAAAATGTATTTGGTACATTTTTAAAGATATACATTAAATACAATTCCGTCATATATGATGCGGAGGATTTATTCCCAATTTCCCTTGTGGTGAGTTTATTCTTTGATTTTCAATGGGAGCATCGAATCTGAAATATTCGATGACAGTCGCCCATCAGTTAATACTCATTATCTTAGGGAAAAAAAATTCTTGTTCTCATGATTAAATCAAGCTAAATGAATAATGTTATTGACCAAATAATAAGAGATCAAACTTAATTTATTGAAATATTTTACATTATTAGTAAATAAAAAATATGTCATTAAAAAATAATAATAATTAATACCGAAATCTATAATAATATGGTAAACTGCCAATTTCAAAAAGTTAACTACGTTAATTTCAACTGAAAAAAGGTATCATTCTTTTCAAATTCAAAAAGTTTTATCCGTCATTTGTTATAAAATAAAAATTTATTTGATGTATGACTCCATTTATTTTTCAGAAGATGGTTTCTATACAAAAATTACATATTTTTATATATTTGCGGAGGATTATTATATACTTTTATATTTTATGATTAAAAAAGGTTTTATTTAAAATTAAATTTAATATTAGAAATGATTAAAAATAAATTTTAATATTAGAAATAAATTTTAAATTTCTTTCTTAAAATGATGTTTGATTTTGAGTAAAAATTATTTATTTCATTTATTTTAATTTTAATTTAATTATATTTGTATTATTATGAAATCCATTCAATTTAATAAGGATATTACTAGGATTTATTTCATTTGGCCTAAATAGTATATTATTTACCATCAAAAATTTATTTTTTAATTAAATTCTATGTATTTTTTAATACATTATAAATAAAATATTTAACCATAAATAAATTAAAATTATTATTTCTATAAAATTTTTAAATAATATAATTTATTTATAAGTGAATTGAAATTATTTTTATTAAAGTGAAATAAAATTAATTCTAAAAAATATCTTAGAAAAAAACATTAAAATTCATGCAACGTGGGGATGATTTGGTGTCTTACGCAGAATGATTAAAAGCCAAAAAAGAGAGCATGGGAAATGGCTTATTATGTCATATAATATGCACCAACCGAACAGGCGTAAAAGGTTTGTGGTTCTTGTGTAGTAAAGGCGCATAGGCTAGGAGAAAGACAGCATATTGTCTGAAAGTGGTGAGGTTGACTGCCTTTGTTGGCGAACCAGCCAACAACGATGCCACCCTTGCATCTTCCTTTACTGATTTAGACTGTCACTTCGCTCCAAAAGCAATCCCAATTGTTATAAGAAACTATAGGCTACATTCCAAGAAAAGAAGCTTGTGAACCAACATGGAATTTAGTTCTGAATTTTCCTCTTCATACATGGAGATAGCTCAGAGTTCGTTTCCCGTTAGAATGTTTTAAAATTGGTTTCATTTTACTTCAATATAAATGAATTTTATTACTTAATAATTATGTTAAAAATAATAATTTTAATTTATTTATAATTAATTTTTTATTTGAAAACATATTAAAAAATTATGGGATTATATTCATGAATTTTTTTAATATTATGTATATATTTTAATATAATTTATTATACTTATATAATTTTTATTTCAAAATTAATAATTATATTACAATTTAATATATATATATCAGATTTTTCTTTGAGAAATAAATTATTATAATTTAGATGTATCAACGACAAAAGCACAGAAAATTGTATAATTATAGGCAAGAATATTTTTTATACTAAATACAAATCAACTATCTAAGAAAACACTATTCTTAATTTTTTTTAAAATAACTAATTGACGGTTAATAAGATAGCTAAAATAACAATTTGTCAAACATTTAAATTAAATAATTGACTGAATCAAATAGCTGAAAATACATAGATCAACTAAAAGTTAATTTAAAAACAGTTTGCCAAATACCTTATATTCCACTAGAGTTAGTACAAATTTAATGACTGCCGTTTAGCTAGTGCCTCAACCATAATTCTTAAAATCTGATAGGACATTAAATTAGATAAAAGTTTGATTTAAGGATAATTAGTATAATAAGTGAATCATCGATTTAATTACTTATAATATAAAATATAAAAAAAAAATAAAAATATACATTTAATTAATAAAATAATAAGTTTATGTTATAGTTCATTAAAATATAATTAGAGGAGAGAAAGAATTCAGGATTTCATAAAATTTCATAATCGAATAAATTATAATTTTTTTAAAAACTAACAGTTTAATATAGTATAATAATTCAATAAGTTAGCTAAAAGCCATTGGTTAAACAAATTTTTTACTGATTCACATGTAAAATTAATTTGATAGTATAATCTAAATCAAATTAACTATTAATTCACATACTACCTTAAACGTGGGATAGTACGTATATAAAGTCTGTAAATTTTACGGAACTCAATTTCTTTGTAAAATTCGTAATATTTACATAAAGTATATAATTTTTTATAAGATCTTATAATAATTCTTAAAATTTTTGTGCCGTAATCATTATTATTTCACATTATAAGATTTACAAAAAAATTTATAAGATCTTATATAAGTTTTATCTAAATAATTGTTTCTTATAACTAATATTATTATGAGAAAAAATGATACAATTTATATAATATACTAGAATCCAAGCCCGCGCTACGCACAGGCCAGCATTTAATTAAAAATTAATGAAGTTTTAAAAAATGTAATAAATTAAATATATATTAAAATATTTTATTTAATTTATAAATAAAAATAAATTTTAAAAATTTAAATTATATATGTTTTTTCTTATTGCTTTAATTATCTTGCTATGTATCTAATATAATTATAATAGTTAAAAATAATGATAAAAACAAAATTTATATGTATTTGATATGATGGAATTAGAATAAGAATAAATAAAAAAGAATAAGAACGAAATAAAATAATGTATTTAATAAAAAATATAATTTTGGAACATTATAAATAACAATACTATTTTTTAATTAAATATTAATTAAATTCTAGTTTTACTATTTATTAACATTAGATAAATGGTTAATTGTTAATATTACTTTATTTTCACTTCGATGAATAGAATTAGTATAGTTAAACCTACGTAGCATTCACTTTTTAATTTTTCTAGAGAATTTTTTTCCACCTACACATTGCATAATTAATGAGTTTTTGTTTAAAATGAGTTATAGTTATTGGTTTATTTTTTATATTAAAAAATCTACTATCTATCTTTAAAATTTTATTTAAATCTATAAAATGAATTGAAGTTAAATATATAAGTAAATTTTGTACTACCACTTATTCATATATTATTATGTTGTGAGAAAATGTCTTTTTTCTACCTTTTATCAAAAATTTTAGTTACCTTTTTTCTTAATAACATAACATCTTCATATTCACTAATAATATAAATGATTTTCAAATCATAGTAAATCAAATTAATTTAGTTATACATGACACTATTTAATCAATTAAGGCAGTTTCATTTTTCAAGCATTTTTATATTAATGTGTTTTGATATTATTTTTTTGAATTTTACATTCAAAAAAATTTTAATTCAAAAGTAATAAATATAAGCTATTACATTGATGAATTCACTTCCCTCCTTAATAAAAATAAATTCTAAAATAATTATTAGAAAATTTGAGGTAGTTGGCAAGGATTCCCCGCTATATATACGAGATTTACTTCAGGCCTTCACGTGCGGGATTAACTATGAGATAAGGACGCAACTGAGTTAATGGATTCATACATCAGTAAAAAGTAATTTGTTAAGAATTTTACATTTTAAATAAACTTATAATATAAGTAGTTACGTGTATTTTAGTCAAAATTTTAAGTTTTAATCTGTACGCTGTAAAAAAAGAAATTGACAAAAGTATCATCTTTCAACTTAGTCATATTGATATTATTTGATAAGGAAAATAAATGTTTTTTCAAATCAGTACGAAATTTGTGTCTTATTGCATGTTCTTATATTTTATAATAAAATAAAAATAATATAATTATAATGAAAATATAAATAAATTAATAATTAATAATAAAAGTGCCGACACTTTTAGCAATAGCACATGATATTATCTTCGGAACTCCATTTTTTTCCTTGTGTTCTGGGTTAATAATCAGAATTTTGTGAGTTTGTTAAATAATTTATTGCTCCTATTATAATAAAAAAAATAATAAATGTTTACAAGAGGACTTAATTTAATACTTCAAAGGTTTATTTTTTTTATGATAGTAAGTTTATTTTGATATAGAAATTATGATTGTCGATTATAAATTAAATAATTAATAATTGATTATTGTATTTTGGAAAGTTTCCAATAATCAATTAAGGAAAGCTGTGGAAATTTTCGGTGGCTTTTTTTTTTTGTCGTACACTGTGATGAATTTGGATTTGGATTTATGTGTTTTTTGACATAGTCATACGTAAGCAAATACCTGTTTACGGCCTGCAGCGAGAAATATAAGTAAAATATAAGTAATTTGTTAAGAATTTTACGTTTTAAATAAACTTATGTCTCTCGAGCTAACTCTATCTCTGCATATCCTCTGAGCAGCAAAATAACATCATCCATTACATTCCTGAGTTGCCGTTGAGTTTTGCGTCCCTCATCCAACCTTTTCCTCAATGATAATAATTTGAATAAAAATGTCAGCTTGAAGCCTTGCATTTGAAGTTGTCGCAAGCCAACAACTAACATAAAAGTATTATGAGTTTAATTAGTTGGCATATAAATAATGAAATTATTAGTAAATTACTCAACACATTTTAATTTTATTTTTATTTATAAATTAATTTTCTTGGTCTATTTTGTAAAATAACTGAAAATCTAAATAGAATAAATATCCTGGTTACATGATTAGTACCTCACTACAAGAAAGAATGTCATTTGGGGCAGCATTTGCCATGGATTACCCACGGATTTTCAGTTTCCCATGGATTTTCACACAATGAAGCAAACCGTCGAAAATGTAGACGTAGGAAAGTTGTTCTCGGGGAACTTTCCCACGGTGATTTGCTACGGATTTTCCCATCGTTTACACACGGAATTTGAAGTGGATATTTCCCGTGGTTCACACACAAAATTTGCCACGATTTTTCCCACGGTTATTTGATTTTATATTATAATTTTTAAAAATGAAAATGCATTAAAAATCACACTTTTTCATGGGAAATCCATGGGAAGTTTTTCACACGGTTCATTGCTGCATTAAATCCACAGGAAATTACCAAATTTTAAGTTTCTTCTATAGGGAATCATTGTTTTCATAATTTGTTACTATGTGATATTAGTGGGAAAAGGCTAAAGTTAAAAAAAAATTAAAAATTAATAAAATAAAATTATAGTTGTCATTCTTAGATAAGTCATTTGAATGCAACAATTCTTATATAGATTCTGGATCCAAATTTCATTAACAAAGCTAATAACATTAAATTTTGAATAATATAACAATTAATAACTATCTTCACCTAAATTATCATCTATGTTATGATGCTACTCATTGTTACTCTCTCATGTGCTGCTATATAGGATTTGTGAGATCATGAGAAGGTGGTGGAGGTGTTGGAATGGGAGTCGATAATGTCAAATCGGTGCAATCACATAGATACTTGAGAACTAACTCATATTGACTTAGTGTAGCAATTCTATTTTCCACCTCTTGTTGCACTCTATTTTCTACATCCTGCTACCATGGTAGTTGTAAACTACTACTACTCTTACTATCCATAGCATTACATGCTTGTAATCCTAACCCATGAATCCTGCCATTATTACTGCCTCCAACTGTGTTCATCTTTCAAGGGCCATAAATTTACAATCACTACAATAGGTTACAACATTGCACTTCAAGATGATTCTTATGCTAGAAAAACCACACTATGACATGGAAGTACCCTCAAAATGATCAATAATAACATTATAAACAAGATGAGCAATTGTTGATTTACCCATTCTACCAATCCCATGAATTCCAACCATGATGACTTCTCCACTAGATTTAAGTTTAAGAACTGAGATTATCTTTCTTACTCTAGACTCCAATACTACTAGATAATCGACAACATGTAAAAGAATTTGATTAGTTCTTTTATAACATTTTTTATTAATTTACTCTAGACTCCAATAAACTTTCAAGACCTTCCTAGACATTATCGGCTCACCCCTTGAAATTCCAACTGAACTCATTCCCCTTATGCAAAATACCAGTAAATCCTTTTTTTTTTTACCCCGTGAAATTTGGGTTTTATCACTTTTTTTCATAAAATATTTTTTATTATTTTATCTTTATAAAGTATCAATTTATCCGATTTTATTGTTTTAAGACTGCTCATAAAAAAATTGATTTATTCAATTTAATAATGAAATTGGATAAACCATACGAAAAACATTAATATAAATATTTCATCAAATTGAAACTGACACAAAAATTCAATTTTATATGGACAAAAAAATGAATTTACTTCGCAAAATGCACCTCTCATCCTCTTTCACTCATAATTTCTCACGGTAGAGACGTGGTCATGCACACTGCAACGTGAGAGAGTGTAAGTATATAACTATTCTACCGATTGTTGCAGATTAAAGCTTTGTTTGTTTTTATAAAGTATTTTTTATTAGAAAATATTATTTGTACATATATCGAAGAAAGAGTGACATATTATTTATATATGTAGCCTAAAAAAATAATATCTAAAGTTATAATAATAAAGAAAAATAAATTCTTATTAAAAAAATAAGAAATTTGTTTTTACCAAATTCTTTATATTTAATATTAAATAAGTAAAACACTCTCTCCTATTTTAACTATATTTTATCAAAAATGTTTTTCATTAAAACAAAGTCTAGGTATGATTTTGATCCTAGTTAACAACGAAGTTGTAAATTTACAATTTTTGAGGAAAAATAGAATAGAATCATAAAATTTTAAGTTGACAAAAATTGTTCTATTTATTTAATATTAAATATAAGGAGTGTAGTGAAAAATATCTTTTATTTAAAAAAATTATTTACTCATATTAATATAGTTTTAAGTATCATAATTTTTTAATTAAGATATACATGCAATATGTCATTTCTTTATTTATTTATATACAAATCAACAAATTTTATTATTTTAAAACTGATATACAAATTTTTGGTAATAAAAAATTATTAATTTATTAAAATTGAATTTGTGAATAATTTTTTCAAATAAGTCTAATTTTAAATAAACAATTTTTTTATTGACATAAGAGAATAGTCCACCAACGAGGAATTTTAATTATTTGCTTTATCTTTATATATTAATTAAATTTTCTTTGCTTTATCTTCATATATTAATTAAATTAATAATTTCATCCTTGTAATTATAAAACAATAACAAAATTATCCTTAAATTATATAAAATTTCAATTTTGTATGTAAACAATATTATATATATATATATATATATATAATTTCATCCCTCTATATAATAATTTAAAAATAAAATTATCTATATAAATTGTTATTTAAGAATAAAATTATAACTTTATATAATGTAAAAATTATTTTACCTATATTTTAAATTTTCAAAAATAAAATTATTAATTTGGTCTGATACATTTGAACTTAGCTTTGTCCAAACTTAACTACTTCTTCTTTACTTAAATCCAAAGAGGGGTAATCTCCAATTCCTAGTCCGCCAATTTTGCCATAAAAAATGCGGATTATCTCTTTGCTATGAATTTGGGAAGGATACCAATAATAGAAGTATAAAATTTAACATAAAAAAGTATAAAAAAATCAATAGTTTTTAATTAACACTTATAATTCAATTAAATAGTTAATTTTTTTTCCATCTAGGTATTTTCAATTTTTTTTGGCATGAGACTAATTCTTATTCAGAATGAGAATAATAAATAATAAACACTCTTCATCAATAATACTTTTAAAGATTAAATTCAAAACCCTTGAATCTAAAATGTCAAGAGACTTTGCTTACTGCTACTAGACCAAACAATTGTTAATATTTTTTAATATTTATATTTTGTTAATATTAATAAGGATTTTTATTTAATAACAAATAGTTACATGTATTAAATATTTTAGATATTAAGAATTTTCAAAATTAAAATAATTATGTGATGTATTAAAATTACTAATTATTGATAAATGGACATATCTTTAAATATTTTAGATAATATAAATAAATGAAATTTAAAACTTTTCCGGGTTTGTCAATAACATTTTTTTTTCTTGCCAAACTTTTTTTTTGTCAAAAAGCCTTATTCATCAGTCCACCTAAAATATTGCGGCTAGTTTGCAATTATCGTCTTATAAGATTTCAATTTGTACATTGAACTGACTGCCAAATTGCCAATTGCTTCAGATGACTGGAACTATGGCACCACTAGCCGAATTTATTTCCTTTCCAGCCTTATAAAACTTGTGACTTTTAAAGTGCTACGTATCCAAGGTTTATTAACCCGTTTTGCAGGATGAATGTCTCGACCCTTTGAAATTCCAAAAACTAGAGGAAATTCCATATGAATCTCATTCCTTTCTTGAAAAATATTAATCAAGCAAAATTTTACAAAATAGATTTGAAGGAAGATAGATAATTTTTTTTTTTTTGAAGAATATAAATCTCAATAAAAAAAAGTAGCGAGAATTTTAGTTGAAACAGTTTTAATTCAACTGTGAATGTTATGTTAAATAATTAACGGAATTGCTTACAGGTTCATTAGTTTCTTATGTCTACAGTTTCCTTCAATTGGACCGAATTTTTTTGGAGATAAAATTATTAATTTCATTTATAAAATTATAAAATGCTAATAAAATATTTTTTAAATGATGTAAAATTATAATTATTTTCTTAAATAATAATTTATATATATAATTATATCTCATCATATAGATAATATCATTCTTGAATAATATATCTGAATATATAAATTATTATTCAAAGATAAATTTATAATTTCATATAATTTATATATTATTTTACCAATAATGTATAATTTTAAGGAAGAGATCAACAATTTCATCCTCTTCCGTAAAAGTTATCGCCAATTTGTGCTATGTATTTATTATTCAAATGTTTGAACTAAAATGTAAATGAAAAGCTTGCAATAGGAATACAATTAACTGTAGAAATTCTCAGTTTTATCATTCGAAGTCCATTTTGCAAAATTTATTACATTAAATATATATTTTTTAAGTTTTATTTTTTTAAAATATTAAAAATTATAAATACTTTATTTTTATTGAAATACGAATAAATATGTGTTATAATTGAAATATATACAATATTTTTTAATAAAGACATTTTATGTATACAAGATTTAGAGATCAAATTCAAAAAGGGAAGGAAAACAAAACTTTCAATAAATTTCATATGATACTTCAGTCGAAAATTGTTTGCGATTAAAACTCATAAATATGAGAAAATTTTGCCACTCGAACCAAAAACAGACGACTTACACAAGAATGTCTCCATAAATATAACTCGAAGGTCATTGTCTGTCAACTTTGAACAAGACTTGCTGGATGCAATGAATGTATCAGTGTTGTCATTCCGAATTTTTCTTCTTGCGGTAAGATCATACTCCTCCTAATACTATAACCGACGAAGGAAAAGCCCACAAGAAGCCGTGGACCTCTATATTACTTTCCAATGCTTCACAATAAACTGTTCTCTCTCTTCTCCTTCCCACCCCCTATAAAAGAGAGAGAGAGTTATCAGTTTTTCATTTTTTAGCATCTAACTTCCCAAAAATCAAACCATATCTTTTTAGGTCATCATTTAACACATTACATAAGCATATGCTCTCTGTTTTCCTATAGCCGGTGTTATGGCCTTTTTGCATTGAGAGAGAGAGAGAGAGAGAGAGAGAGGAAAAAAAAACCGTGAGTATAATTTTTAGATGTCACAGTTGAAATTGGATAGTTAGTACGTCTACTACAAAAAAAAGGGTTATACAGATCACAAAAGTCATCTGTATAGATCAGATTTGTTGTCTGTATATATATTACAAATAATAATGTCATCTGTATTGAATCGTCTGTATAGAATCGTGCCTGTTGCACCCTATACAAATGACATTTTTTTCGATTATCTTTGTAACTTGAACTATACAGACGACAATTTCTGCGTAGACCACAGTATCATCTGTATAGCATTTGTCGTCTATATAGGTTCAACCTATACAAACGACATTGTGGTTTGCGTAGCTATTGTCATCTGTATAGGTCCAACCTATACAGATGACATTATGGTCTGCATAACTATTATCATTTGTATAGGTCTAACCTACACAAACGACTTTGTGGTCTGTATAGGTCCAACCTATATAGATGATTTTGTGATCTGTATATCTTTTGTTGTCTGTATAAGTCCTATCTATACAGACAACAATTGTCGTCTATATAGTCTTTATCATCTGTATAGGTTATTTTTAAAAAATAAAATAAAATTCTACAAGGATTCTTAATTTTTTTACATATCATGATTATTTATTTATATTTTTGTTTATTTTTTTTACATTTATATTCATACTTAGTTATTTATATATAAATAAAATGATAATAAAAAAATTTTAATTTGGTAAAATTAGAAATTATCTAATACAATCAATTGTAATTATAAAAAGAAATGACATATACACTAACTCTAAAGAATATATAATAAAGTAAGTCACATACGTACATATTATAAAGTATCAAATCAAATTTATATGATACAAACTATCTAAAATAATAATCCTCGCTGCCATCATCATCAGTGTCCTCTCTATCATCTGAAGGTAGATGCTAAGGCTGGGGTGGACATGGACGTGGGCATGGCTGTGACTAGGATTGAGGCAAAGGTCGTTGTTGCTGAGAAGCCAAAGGATGCTGTACAGCAAAAGGCGTCTCAAAAGCGAATCTATATGGTACTTTTGGTCGAGGGATTCTTCTTGGAAGAGGATATGGTACCTCAGGCGAAGGGAGAGAAAATTCCAAAGACTGTAAAGCAGCATGCATGCCCTCAAGAAGAGTATGGTTCTTCTGCTGCCACTTTTCATAATGACGAATACGCTCATCCCCATCAGCTAAAGCCTCTTGAGTCACGGTGACATAGGTTTGCATCTCTTCCATAAATGTTGCATCCTAGTACGGCTTCAGAGGAAATGCTCCAGTGGATGAACTAACGCTGCTAGTGCCATATAGTGTCGTAGCAAGCACAAGACCAACTACCTTTTTGTTCCCTCGATGAGTGTCAAACACCTTTTCAGCAATAGTAGGCTCATCAACACTTGGTGAACCTATTGGAGAGCTACTGGAGGAAGCACTGGACTATGAGATCAATTAGTGGCCAATTCCAGCATCTTGGCCTTGATTTTTAAAACAAAAATATAATTTCAATGAAAAACTTTTCATGTAATAAGCAAATTATTTAATCAGAAAGTAATTACTTACATAAGCAATCTCAGCATTCGAATGCACCAACTCTTTTATGTGATGCGTATAATGCTCACAAAAATTCTTCTATACTAGCTGCCATTCACCTGTGTCCTTATTTCTCTATACCAATTTCGAAACATGATATTAACAATTAGTAACAATTAGTAAGACTTTGGATGATAGCACCATGTAGAAATCTAAATATACCTTATCATGTCGTGCCATTGCAAGAGACTTTGATCTATGGCGATCATTATACAACTTTTTTGACACATTCTCTGAATTTCTTCTAGATAATTGCTGCATATTTAAACTAAAATATTTGTAATTAGAAGATAAACAAATCAAATGTCAAAAATGGCAAATAACTAATTGTACTTTAACTTTACCTTATACTCGTCACTGTCAAAGTATGTACATAACCTATCTCAATAATTTGTTAAAATATTAGTGGGATAAGCTTGCCTTACACTGCTGAGATCACGAACGTCATCTTTGTTAGCCTTCAGGCTTCATGTAATGAGTTTTGATGATGACAAATAAATGTTACAATAGTATTGTATATCTTGTACTAAAGTGATCTATATTATACAAGCTTTAATAGATATACTCTACTATGGTTGGTGCATATGCTTGATTATATACTAAAAGAGCTACATTTTATACAAGCATTACTAAGCATATGATTAATTAAGATATATAAAAGGATGATTATGCATGAACTTACGCTAATTTTTTTTATATGAATTATGCATCAATATCTTAATACATTAGATTAGACTAACTATATTGTTTGCAAGGTTGATGAACTTATATATAGGAAAGTCCAAGATGAAAAAGAGTGAGCATTGGAGCAAATGAATAGAAGATCATATTATGCTCAACTCAAGAACAAGGAAGAAATACAAGAAAGGAGATGTGATCCAAGCATTGAAAGTTGAGAAGATTAAAGTATTTGAAAGCTTGAAAGCATTAAGAAAAGCGAAGGAACTTCATTGGTATAGCTTTTCATCTTAAGGATTAATCTTTCTTGTAAAATAAAGTATTTCATGATATAGAGCTCAAACCTATTTTTCATATTTTTAGCTTGATCAAAATATTTTAAAAGATAGCCCACAATCGCATTTTAACAAGATAGCCTATGGGGACATTTCAAAAACCAATGAGATATGAGGTTTAAATATTTTTATTTTTGACCTCTGATCATTCTTTTAATCATATCTCATAAAATACTTATGATTTTATTGCCAAACTTTTTTCATATGAAAATAGACTCAAAGAGATTTTCATGGACATATCATTTGCTTAAAATGATCAATATATAAAAGAGTTATGATTTTTTTAAATTAAGTCTAAAAATCAGCTTTCTGCATGCTATCCATTTCTGATGTGTGCTCATTGTTTTGATCATATCTTAAAAAATACAAATGATATGAGCATGAAACTATTTTTATATGAAAATAAACTCAAAGGGCTTTCCATGGACTGGTCATTTTCTTAAAATTACTAAGATATGAAAGAGTTATGAATTTTACAAATTAAGTCTTAAAATTAGATTTTCACTAATTCACTATTTGTGACCTTTCCTCATTGTTTTGAACATATCTAAAAAATGACATCAAATATGAGCATGAAACTATTTGAAAGTAGACTCAATTAGCTTTCCAATAATAGGTCATTTTCTTAAAACAAGAAGTTATGACCTTTTAAAGTTGAGTCTGCATTTCTGTCTGGGTAAATCGATTGGCCAATCGATTCCAGACATCCAAAAAGCACTCTTGACGTCCTGAATCAATTCACCACTTGATTGTAGCGGTTCTAGTGCATGAATAACTACTAGTTTTCATTCCTAACAACCCCAAACGGTTATAATACTCCATAAGCTTCATATATAAGTTAAGAAACATGAAATACAATATAGAGAGAGCCTGAACTATTAGGATTTGGATCAAGATTCGCAGCAAAATTTTAAAATTTTGATCCAAAACCTTCTTAGGATCCATGTAAAAGTCATAAACCAGTATTAGGGTTTTACCTTATTTGTGCTCGTGTTCTTTTTGAATGAATCTTTGTAAGACCAAGATAAACCAAATGCCGGCCGAAAGGTACAGCGTCTCTACGATATCCACATAGAGTGAACAACGACTTCTCCCCTCCACAAAGTTGCTAGGATTCATTTTTCTTACTAGGAGTAGATTTAGACATTTTCTAGAGTGATTTAGGGTTTAATTGAAGCTTAAGTGCGTGAATACAAAGTGCTGCCTTCAAGCTCTTTTTATAAAACTAAGGCATATCACAATCCTAGTCCCACTAGGATAATACTTCAAAAATTCTAATCACACTAAATAACTATCATCTTATCCTTATCCTAAAGAGAGTAAGGAGAGATAGGACTTATCTATTAATTATCTAATATTAAATTAACATATAATTATCTTCTATTAGATAATAATAATATTATCTCATAATATAATTATCTAATATCTAATAACGTAATTATCTGATATTACTTTAATATCAAATAATATCACATAATATATAATATATATATTACGTGAATAAATATATATTATCTTAATAATATATATATGCACAAAAATAAGTTTAATTAATTGAATTTTAGTCCAACTAAAATTCAATTAATTATTGTCTCATTCTTACTCTTTTTGTGTGACCCTGTAGGTTCTTATTACGTTGATAATGACTCATTTTGGGCTATAGATAGTGAGCGGTATCTTGGAATACATCACTACCACTCAAGTAGTAAGAATGTCTATGATTCGACATCTACCTAATATATGATCAACATTTTGTATCATAATCCTTTTTGTAACAATATCCAAATCAAATTGGAGGTATGGAGTGTGTTATCCTCGTCAATGTTCAATTTATATTTCTTGATACTGAGTAGATTTAAAACAAATGATCAATATCACTTATTGAGCATAGCCATGCATTTTTAAGTCTCACTTAATCAAGGGGCCCAAGGATATTTCTTTTTTATATAAGAGTAACAAAATTCCATCTACATCACTTACTTCCCTCTGCATGATTTGTGACACACCCAATCAATGTCTTACTCGTCATCCCGATTAAAGGTAATATAGGATGACATCAAAGTGAGTAACTCCTCATGTAGGGAACCGTAGTGACTTCAAGTCAAAGGACTATGTGCATTTATGATTATATGAGAATAACTAATGACACGTCTATCCATGCAGTATTCTCACAGTAGGTCAGTCCAGTACATTGTTCACTATTAATGTACTCATGTATTGACTTGATATCATATATCTATGATTCATAATCATCAATCATTATACATGCTAGTCTCGATGTATTATTACTATCATTTTCGTAATAATACTTGACTAAGGATATTTTAGGAATAGCAAAGTTATTCCAAGGATAATTATTATATTTAAGTTATACTTTGTACAAAATAAAATAAAATAAAATAAAATAATTATATTACCAAAAATGAAATGTAATACATTGTATAATATTGCAATCATTTCTATGATTAGCTCCTAAGATACACACTAACATGAACTTCAATTGAAAATATCATTTTACATCCTTCTTCATCCAAATCATGATTTAAGCTCATCTTTGTGAAATTTCCCTATTCTAAGACTTCATTTGTTCTATCCACTCTTTAATAGAGTTTTTATGAATTGATTTTCATCTTGTATCACTTTAGAATTGTAAGGGTGAGGTATCCCTTGGAAAATCATAAAGAGGGTGAGGTATCCCTTGTAAAAGGAGAATTTGCTCAAGGAAGAGCAAGAGGATTGTAAGGCTTCTTCAAGTGCTAATTGAAACTTGAAGAGATAGTGGATTAACACGAGCTTGGAGAGCTTGGAGAGTGGATGTACACCTTGGTGAGGATATTTGAAGGAGGAACCACTATAAATCCTTGTGTTTGATCTTTCTACTCTATCTCTTTATCTTTTTACACTTGCTCTGTTTTTCCTTACTGCATATACTCTGTTTTGCTGCTATTATGTGCTGATATATTGTGTTGTATGCTCTATTTTGTTAATGTTACTATTTCTTGTTACATGCTCTGGTTTACTATTATTGTTTATTAGATACATTATGTTATAATACTTATGTTATTGCTTGAATGATTGAAAGGATGAATTAAGTGATTGAAAAAGAAATTTATCTATGTATGTGCTTTTTTATTATTCATCTATGCATAGTTGAATGAGTAGCTTTGCATAAGAGTATTGAATTGTTATATGTTGTGTGCAAACCTCTTCATTGAATTATTCTCTTAATGCTTTGTTTATAGATAGTAAAATAAGTTAGATTCCACTAATTCCTTATATTACCATATCTTGAGCGCAAACATATTCATAAAGCTTTCTTGGAAGTGTTTGAATCAAAATTATCCTTATAGCTTCCTAAAATAAAAGGCTTCTCAAAAAAAGTTTGAAAAATAAGAAAATTTTTAAAGACGCCCAATTCACCCCCCCTCTTGGGTGTGGGTTGCCAAGGCCAACAATCTTGACTGCTATGTTCTAAGAAATGCCAATGGAGCACAAACTTCCAATCTTTGTATTGATCAGTTGCTGTTTGCTGGATACCCATAATAATGCATCCCTACTCCTTAGGCTCAATATTTACAAATTCAAAGTGGGACTACATTGGAATATATGAAAGCATTTTCAATTATTGTTTCTATCAATCTCAATTTAAAAAACATAATATCAAAATTTTGTCATAGTACTAACTCCCTGCACGACACGCTCTCATTGCTCCTCAGGCACTTACCTCCAATTTTTATGGAAAGGCTCACAATACTGCCTGACTAGCACTCCTATGTCACATGCAAAATGCTTTGAATTTGGACCAATTGCCTACCATATACTCATTTTATTGAAGCAAACAAGCAAAGGCCTCCCATTATTCTTTTGTATTTTTTTGTGGAGGGCTAATGACCTTAATTTACTACGATACCGTTGACTTGATGCAGCTTTCAAAAATAAAACTTTGTTAAGAACATAAATTTGCAGAAAAAATATAGAGTAAAATATTTTACTATAACCAATTTCACTTATCTCACACTGGGAAGGGATATAAGTGGGGTTTGGTGGTAGGTCATGTTTACCGTCTCCTCTATGATAATGTGACATAACATCAGCCATGGCTATCAAGCATTGTTACATATAATCAAATACACATAATAGTTATTATCTTCTATATGTAAGCAATACTTATGATACATGAAATAATTCATCCTTCCACGATAAATTACATTTGCACGTACAGAATAAGTTGTTCAATAATAATTGGGTAACTGGTTACAAATGATACTTACTACAAAATCCAAAATTATCAAAATATAATACCTAATAACTACTTTAGAAACTAAAAAGTCCTAATCCTAATCAGATCCATCATCAATGAATGTTACAAGGTCATTATCTTCTTCATCAGTTGAGTCATTGTCACTAGACTCCAAAGTCTCCTCTTTTGTGTATTCCTCAGTGGTTTGATCTTCTATATCATCATCATCATTTATAAAATTGCCATACATCTGCAAAGCAATCGAAACATATCTAGAAGATGAAGCAAAATGAGGATCATGGTTCTGATCCCGCAAGATAATCAAGGCAAAATCTCCAAGATTTACTGTGAGGACAAAGTTTGTAGAATTATCATTCTGCAAATAGGATACACCATTGGCATTAATATTATCATCGTCAGGAACATCCCATACATCATGATGCATCATATTATTTATAACTCACCAGTTTAGTCCGTTAAGAGAATCTTCAATGTAAAAAACTTATCGTGCTTCAGATGCAGTATATATGGATCATCTCTATACCACTAAGCACTAATAGAAATGCTTGTTATATTTTTATCTATGATAATTTTCTTTTTTCTATGATTGGTATCATACCATTTACATTTGAAAAAAGTCATAAAATAATTATGTAGATAATTTAACTCTATGACTTCTTCCAAAATACCATAAAATATGTTATTTTCAATTCCAAACATAGAAACCCCACTGTTCTACATTTTGTGCTTTACATCTCGAGAAGTTGTTACGCAATGAACTGCATTTACCACACACACTAAATATAACATAATTGTGAAGCCTAGTCCAAAAGCTAAGGATAATAGCTCATTAGTCACCTCAGGAGATCCACTCTTGTGAATGTGGTAAATCTGTACAATTTTTTAAAGTGAACAACAACAACACAAGTATAAAATAAAATTATGTAACATTAGGGTGTAACAAGAATGATAAAGAATTACCTTTTAGTAAAACCACAAAGGAAATTAGGTTCTTTGCAAATGTTCAATGTTTTAACAACCACTTGCCTATAATTGTCGTTTATGTTCACTACATTATAGAAGAGGCTCATTAGGAAATAGAATAAATTGGATGAAATGCAAAAACAATTTGTAAGACTTACTCTAAATATTTTTTAATTTCAGGACAGTTGTTAAGGATGTACTATATTGCTATATCATAATCCCTCCTATCTAAATGAATAATATGCTTTCTACTAATAGGTCGACATTGGGATCTAAAAATTGACAATCGCCTTTTTGTGCTCATATTGGCTATATCCTGATTACGGTGAGTTCGATTAAATTTTGTTTTCACCCCTTGCAGATACATAGAACAAAATGTCAATGCCTCACCTATAACATACCTTTCAGTAATGGAATCTTCAAGTCGAGCATGATTCCTATCATAGTCCTTTAGCTTCTTTATATATCTCTCATATAGATACATCCACCTAGAATGAACAAGACCCCCTAATAGTGTTTCATCAGGCAAGTATATCATTAAGTGGACCATTATGTCAAAGAATGCTTAAGGGTATACCTTTTCAAGTTTGCACAAGATCAATACAATATCTTCCTTAGCTTGTTTCACATCCTGCTTATTTAGAGTTCTTGCATGAATTTAGTTGAAGTAATTGCACAACTCAACAATTGGAGTGCTAGCTCTTTTAGCAGAAAAGCTCGCACTATAGGTGCCAATCATCATTGCATAATTACATGACAATTATGGGACTTTAACCCTTTGATTTTAGTGTCATTGTCGACTATATTCTTTCACAAACTTCCAGCAAACCCATTAGGAAACTTCATATTTTTAATGAATTGACAAAATCGACATCGATTATCTTAACTAAGCATGTATCTAGGATGTAGTTTCATCCACCTCCCCCTCTTCTCATATAAGTACAATTCTAGCCTTATATTCATATCGGCCAAGTTACACCTTGCATTGTCTTTGTCTTTCAATTTATGTTCAATATCTAGGAGTGTACCCATAATGTTGTCACATATGTTTTTCTCAACATGCATCACGTCAATGTTCTGCCTCAAGGTCATTGTGGACCAATATGGAAGTTTGAAGAAGATACTCTTCTTACTCCAATTAAGTTCATCTACACCTCTCTTCCGCTTAACTCTGCCCCATTGCATGTGTTTTCCAAGCAATCTCTGACATACTCTACTTAATTAATCTATGATCATATCATCAGTAAATTATCTCGGAGGGGCTTTCCTCTCAATCTTTTCATCAAAGTCTTTACTATTTCATCAGCTATGGTTTCTCAGAAGGAATCGACGATGACTGACATAAGCAATTTTCCCTCTAATCCGCATTAATAGTGTGTCTTCATTGTAGGTGAGATATGCTTTGAATCCTTATCTGCTCCAACCTGACAAACTACTTCGAGCAAAAAAGTTGCTTATAATCCACATTAATGTTGCTCACATCTTAAACATGCTATTCGTAGTAGTATCTCGAATTTCAACTCCAATCTCTTATAAATTATTTAGTTTTTCAACAAGCGATCTTAAGAAGACATCTATGTCTTTTCTTGGAGATTATACCTTAGGGATTAGTAGTGTTAACATGAAAAAGGACTCTTTCATGTAAAGTCATGGTGGCAAATTATATATGGTTAGCATAACTGGCCACATGTTGTATGATAGATTTATATCACTAAAAGGATTGAATCCATCCATACTTAAACCCAACCACACATTCCTCGGCTCTACTAAGAAATCAGGATACCTTTTGTTAAAATCTTGCCAAGCTTTCCCCTCGGCAGGATGTCGTAAAACCCCATCTTCAGTGGATCATCCTATTTTATGCCATGTCATATCTTTTGCCTTATGCCTTGATCCATATAACCGCTTCAACCTAGGGGTCAATGAAAATATTGTAAGACCTTTTGAGAAAGCTTTTTTTCTTTTTGCATTTTCGTTAACCTATCGACTCTCCCCACAAATTGGACATGTCTCAGCTTTAGCATGCTCTCTCCAAAAAAAAGGCATAATCATGCTTGTAGGCATAAATTGATTTATAGCCTAATCCCAGGTTGTTAAGCCATTTTCTTGCATCATAATGTGACCAAAGCAATTTTTTATCATTTAGTAATGCCTCTTTTAATAATTTTAGTAAAGAGTCAAACAACTTATTCGCCCACTTATAAAGTACTTTCAGATGCATAAGCTTAACTAAGAAGTTTAGCGAGGAAAAGGTTGTACAATCAGGGTACAATTCTATTTCAACTTCTGTAAATAGATCATCAAAGGTTTGTTCATGAGATGTTTCGCCCCCTAGAGTGTCCTCATTTTGAACTCCATCATTATTGTCTACTTCATCAGTGGCATAAAGGCCAATAAAGTCATGTATGACATTAATCATCTTATCAACATTATGTACAGGTACTCCATGCATAACCTCGACCCTAGGTATATACCCTTCACCGTGATGGACCCAACTCGTATACGATGGATCGAATCCATTATCTATTAGGTGTGCCTCTAAGGTATCTAATGTCTGGTACAACATATTCAAACACTTCTTGCATAAACATCTTACCATTCCTCTATCATCGACAAAGTTTCTGGCTCTGCCCATAAATGCAATAGCACCATTCCAATATGCATTAGATAACTAATCTCGCAATTTTATTTAACTTTTGTCAACAAACATGGCGTAACTAGCCTACAAGGGCACAAGTCATCATGTAATTCAATTATGTGTGTATGTTTGTTATGTATGTTTATTGTGTGACCTAAATCTACCTTATCACTCCATTTCTAATAGGTAGGGCCCTATCCCATTTAGGATATTCCTGTTGGGAATTCGGATTATCACATGCAGCGAAATTTTAAATTTTGATCCGAATTCTACCTAGGATCCATGCAAAAAGCATAAGTCAATGATTAGGGTTTTACCTATTAGGCACTCGTGTTTCTACTGATCAAAACTTGAGAGCGGATGAATCAAATGCCGGCCAGAAGGTACAGCGTCTCTACGGTATCCACACGGAGTGAACAACGACCTCTCTCCCTTCACGCGTCTGCTAGGATGCATTTTTCTCTCTAAGAATTAGGATTGGATATTTTCTGAGTGATTTAGGGTTTATATGGAAGCTTAAAAACGTGATTTTTAAGTGCTACCCTCAAGTCCCTTTTTATAGAACTTAGGCAAGCCATAATCCTAGTCCTACTAGGATAATGCTTCCAAAATCCTAATTACACTTAACAACTCATCTTATCCTTATCCTAGAGATAATGGGAAGAGATAAGACTTATCTATTAATTATCTAATATTAGATAATGATATTATCTCATAATATAAATATCTTAATATTAGATAATTGCATATAGTTATCAAATATCAAAATAATATTATCTCATAATATATTTATCTAATATCTGATAAGATAATTACTTGATATTACTTTAATATCAAATAATATCACATAATATATATATATATATATATATATATATATATATATATAAAACGTGAATTTATTATTCTTAATAATATATATGCACGAAAATAAGTCCAATTAATTGGATATTAATATAATTAAAGTCCAATTAATTATTGTCTTATTCCTACTCCTTTTGTGTGACCTTGTAGGTTCTTACTACGTTGATAATGACTTATTATTGAGCCATAGACAGCGAGCGGTATCTAGCAATACATCATTACCACTCAAGTAGTAAGAATGTCTGTGATTCGACATCCACCTAATACATGATCAACGTTTTACATCATAACCCTTTTGTAATAATATTCAAATTGAACTGGAGGCATGGAATGTGTCATCCTCATCAATGTTCAATTTATATTTCTTGATACTGAGTAGACTTAAAATAAATAATTAATATCACATATTAATTCAACTGAGCATGGCCATGCATTTCTAAGTCTCACTCAATCAAGGGGCCCAAGGATATTTCTCTTTTATACAAGAGTAACAAAATTCCATTTACATCACTCACTTCCCTCTGCATGATTTATGACACACCCAATCAATGCCCTACTTGTCACCTGATTAAAGGTGACATAGGACAATATTAAAGTGAGTAATTCCTCATGTAGGGAACCGTAGTGACTTCAGGTCAAAGGTTTATGCGTAGTTGTGATCATATGAGAATAACTTATGACACGTTTATCCATGCAATATTCTCATAGTGGGTCAGTCCAGTACATTGTTCACTAGCAATGTACTCATGTATTGATTTGATATCACATATCCATGATTCGTAATCATCAGTCACTATACATGCTAGTCTCGATGTATTATTACTATCCATTTTCATAATAATACTTGACTAGGGGCATTTTAGGAATAGCAAAGCTATTCCAAGGATAATTATTATATTAAGTTATAAATTGCACATAATAATAATAAAAACAAAATATAATAATTAAAATGCCTAAAATAAAATATAATATATTGTGTATAACTCTAATCATCTTATATGATTGGTTCTAGGACACACACCAACAATTCCCCCTATTATTATTTTCACTTATCCATAATGCGTTTCACAAATGATGAAATTTCAGCAACATCTCCACCTCGTTCCCCAAGTATGTATATTATACACCGATATAGTACACACCCAGAGAACATTAAAAGAGAAAGAAATTTCAACCAAGTGAAATGACAAGTAGATAAAGTTATCACAATAACTGAAGGACATATCCCAAACTGTCCATATTCTTTGGATAATTTAAGAGTTGGTTCATCTAAGAAGATCAATTAACCCTTGAATGAGTCTAAGGTTCTAGTGCAAATATGCTTCAAATTTAATATGGTGTGATTTCTAGACTGGTAGTCTTGACAATGACTAGAACATATACGTTACACTATTAAATGACAACATTCAACAAACATATTTAAATATAGTATATTAATTACCTTTTACTATGGTAAAATTTGTGAACTACAGGGATGTAGTTCACAACTCCTTAATTTTGTACAAAGAATAACATTGGATATGATCTTTCAGATCATGGAAAGGAATTTTTAATATCATTTTGCAATGATTATAAGGAATTCTTCATATCATTTTACAATTTATACATTATTTTAAATTTTTTAATCTATTTCATTCTACTTTTATAATTTTTTTCGTGTACATGTATTTTATTATTTACAGCTCATATGTTAATATCACCAAGTAGTATGTATATATATATATATAATATAGTACTTTTTATTATAAAAATATTTGCTATACATTAAAATTTTAATTTATTTTTTTAAGTTCATATTCCACCTTTAATAATAATTATATTACTTTATATCTTACTAATTATTTCTCTTCCTTTTTTTATAAAATTCTTATTTTTCTTTTTTTCAATTATTTATGTTCAATCCCATTACTTATATTCTGACGTTAATATCTTAAACAAATATATTTATAATAAAATATACATTTAATTTTTGTCATAATAATTTAATAAGTGAAAATTTTAATTTACTTGGATTTTATTCTTTACTTTTATATTACTTTATAACCCACCCATTGTTTCTTTTCTTTTTCCTTACTTTAGTCCACATTTTCTAATTTTTTTCTTTTATAACTTAAATGTTAATATTGCTCAGTGTTGATATCATATCATATATTTAACTTTAAGCATATAGTTGTTATAGTATGGACATAAATAATTATATTTAATATTATAATAATTCTTTGTATATAATATTTATTATTCTAATTTTAGAAAAAATAGAAGCTTGTGCATACAACGATCTTAATGCTAATTTATTTTATCACAATGTATCTTTTATTTATTTCATCATAATAAAATATATTTTATACTGATAATTTATTAAAATTATATTTAAACTAAATTAAAAAATTTTATCTATTAATTAGAGAATGTATTTTACATAGGGGAAGTTGCTAAACTAATAGTTTATATGCATTTATTATAAAGTAATTTCATCATTTACTTTTTTAAATGGTTGTAAAGATTTCATGAAATTGTAGATTATAAGACATTTTATATTTTTATTTTCTAATTTTGTGAACTTCTACATAAATTCTATCTGATGTATTTTCTACCTAACTCATAATACAAATTATCTAACAAATATATGAAATTGTAAAAGATATTAATTGTACTAATCTACACAATAAAGTAATAAAACATGGTAAAACATCACTACACTAATATCAACCACTATATAAATATCATTCAATAATTATAATAGCAACAACAACAACAATTTATAAAATGTCATTCAACAATCAAAATGAAAGTAAAAAAACACATATAATATATTTATATCAAAGTTATTTAAAAAAAAACCTCTATCATTTATACATATTATACAAGACAATAGTTTCCCTGCTGAGAAAATATATTTTACAGTATTGTGTTAATAAAAATACATGAATTTCTGCTAAATAGTGCATAAAATGTTAATAACTTCTACATAACTTCATCATATAATATGTATATTAATTCAAATAAAATAATTTCAAGCCATTCAACCCACAAGGCAAATGTATAATCTACAATTCTATAACAAACTTTGCATAGAAACTATTAAATAAATTAAAAAATATAATTAAAAAAATAAAAAATAAAGGAGAGCTAACTCTTAAAAGCAGAGGACATGCAGAGAAGGAATGGAGAAAAAACCACAGCTGAAGCAACCAAAAATGGAAAGGGAAAGGTTTTGCATTAGTTTAAATACTGAAGGTAAATATAGACGACATGTATTATCTGTATAAGCTGCATGGTCGTCTACATTGCCTTTAATGAAGGGCAAAAATGTTATTTTACTAATATAAATGACAAGGGCATTTGTATAAGCCCTATTATTGTTTGAACAGATGGATAAATTTTTCACTTTTCCAGCCTAGGAATTCTGCTTCCTATGCCATGAATTCCTCTTTACACTGTATCGTGCCACGCATCAATTCTTCCTGCAATCTACGTGTGTAGTTTAATCTCTACCCTGGTCAGTCTGCCCTAGTCAATCTGCACATGCCACTTGTTGTCTAATCCCTGCACTTGGTCAGTATGTACATGCCTTCCCCCACTACCTTTGCATGACGTGTCACGTGCACGTGCTTCCTGCTTGCTTTCTCGCCACGTGTCACCTCCACGTGCCTTCCCGCTTATTACATCGTCTCTTTCCCACCTTGCTTGGCATGTGAACAGCACGTGATTCCAAACGGCCTTAAATCTCTAAAAAATGCAGTGGAAGAGTCTTGAACCCACGCCTTTTCATTTGCCATAATTTCAGCTTGTTGTTTGTGCTGGCATTCACTCATGTAAGGGATTGCATTTCATTTATATAAATATTATCTCTACTTGAAAAATAAATTTAAAATTTTTGATAAACATATATAAAGTATGATTTTAATATTATAAAATATATTTAAATTGTGTTGAATGTTTATAATCATGGAAAAACTTATAATTTTGTTGTAAATTTGAAATTTTAATACTACTTCCTACTGTATTTTAAGATATTAATATTTTTAATATAAAAATTAAATTACACTTAAAATTTTAATTGAATAGATTTTAAAATTATAAAAGTAGCTTTCTAGTATGTAAAATGATAATGCTTAAACTTTATTTTATAATTATGACAAAATTAAAATTTATTATATTTTAAAAATTACACCTATATAAATTAAGTAAATCTAATTTTTTTCAAATATATATATGTGTGTGTGTCAATCATCTCACTAATTTAACCACCCATTTAACTAACTAAACTAATATGACCTTCACCCGCTTGTCTTGCCAGATTAATGGCGGGATTGGATTTTAAAACATTATCTTTATGTTAAATATGCAAAGAAAATGTACAAAGTATTAGAATTTAATTTACTTGTATTTATTTATAGTTATATATTTAGATTTAAAATGATTTAACCTTGAATATGTGATACAATAATTAAGTGATATGACATATATCAAAATAATCCAATTATATTAGATTTTAAACTTATTGAAAAATAAACCATACAATAGAGAAAATTAAAAAAATTAGACAATTACATTTTTGAGATATTTAAAGTATTTTTCTTGAAATATTATATTATATTATATTATTATGATCTAAAGATATTTACATTGCAATTGTAATTAACAAAAGTAAATAATAGGAAAAAGAAAAATGTGCAACAAATCAATTAAAATAAAGTGAAATAATAAGTAAATTGTATAGTTAAACAACATGAAAAATAAATATATTCTTAATTGATTAAATTCAAAGTTCTATTTTTATTAAGTTTATTTTACAATAGAAATTATTTTACATATATATACATGTATGTCAATTATATTGACATATGAACATAGTGAGGTGAATATAAAGATAGATATTTAATAAAAAAATAGATAAAAAAAAGTGGAACCATACATAAACCTAAACAAAATCTCAATTATTTTTAAAATTAGTTTTAATATTTAACAAAAATTATGAAAGCATTAAAATTTAATACATTATATCTATTTTATAATTATAATTCTATTTAAAATTTATACAAGGATTGAAATGTGTGATATATAGTAAAATAATTTAGTTAGATTAGATCTTCAACTTAATGAAAGAATTATTCTAAAAAAACCTCGATTACTATATATTTATAATAGAGGTCTTTATATATCATATTAATAATAAAAAAATGATTAAACAAAAAAATTTCTATTTGACTAAACTTTTTTCTATACTCAACAATTCCATTAAATTTAAAAATGATATATAAAGATAACAATATATCTTTTAATACCAATTTATATTTTGCTTTTACATTATTCAAAAGAAGAAAGGTCTCCATTAGCTCTTCCTTAAATTCAAAAATTTAAAATACAATGGTGAAAAATAAATAAAAAAGATATCAATAATTTTATTAAATAAATTTAATGGTAATATAATCATAAAGGGATACTTATCAACTTCCATCCTATTATAAGTAAAAATATTTGATCACATTATTAAAATCAAAAGAATGAAGTGTACACTATAAAAAATGTATCTTTTAAATTATGTTAAGTAGTTTTTTTTTCCTATGAAAGATGTTAAGTAGTTGTAACTCTTATGCAATATTTTGAGATATCATAACAATACAAATATTATTCTTCATAAAAGGGTATGACACAACATGATATTATCTTCAATAATTGAATATAGGTTAAAAAAAGTTGATATGTTCTAACTCTACTCATTATCATTCCTATCACTATGTACTTTAAAGATACTCTATACATAAATTGATTTCAATAAATATTTTGAGTTAAATTACTTTCTTATTTATTATTTTTTTCATTCAAATCATTAATGGTAAATAAAGGTGTCTGTGCTATTAATATTTTCAGGACACTTATACAAATTTAACTTTTGAAACCCTAACTTTACAATCAAAATTAATGCCAGACTAAAAAATGAAAATAATTTTTTTATTTCTAAATCTGATGATTAAATATTAATTGACATAATTTTTAATGAATTAATATAATATAATAATGATCATCAATTATATTTGAAATAATTTTAAAAAATATTTTATTTTTTATTTTAATTCATTTCTCTAAAATTTAAGATGATTGAAATAATAAGATATCTTTTAAAATGATTTCATATAAGAAATAGTTATAAAATAGCTCATTATAAATAATTAATTTAAAAATAATTATAATTTGATATTTTATAATTGATAATACTAATTAATTATTATTTTTTAATGGAAAACTTTTACTCATAATTTTTATCTTAGAAATAATTTTCATTATACAATTACTTTTAAATGATTAATTTTTACATAATTAAATAACTTAAAAAAATAAAAAAAGTTTTTCCTCCATTGAGAATATAAAATAAGATTTAATAGGAAAAAATTTTTACATAATGACTAATGATATTAATATCTAAATAAAGTTTAAAATATTTAATATATATATGGGTGATCTATACAGATACATATGTGGTTTGTATAAATCTAGCCTATACAGACGACAGTGTCATCTATATAAATCTTCTCAAAATTTTTCACATTACAAAATTTGAGAGGACTTATATAGATCACAAATATGATCTGTGTAGCTAAAGACCTATACAGATGATATTGTAGTCTGTATAGTCCGATTCAGTAGTCTTTATAGAGAAGGTCTATACATACCACATTATGATCTGCATAACTTGGCTTTATACAAACCACTCATGCAGTCTGTATATGTTAGGACCTATACAGATCATAAATGTGATTTGTATAGGTGGGGATTTATACAAATCACGCTATGGACTGTATAAGTCTTTTCAGGTTTCTATTTCTGTGGATCTATACAGACCATAGTGTGGTTTGTATAACCATTATCTATACAGACCACATGTCTATAAAGTCGTCTGTATAGGTTTTTAGATTTTAAAAAATAAAATAAAATTTTTGGAAGCCTATACAGACGACCGAGGCTTTGTCTTCTGTGTTGTCTATATAGGTATCATCTGTATATCTCCAAATTATTGTAGTGCATCTCTTGACATCTTTGATAAATCTTTATACCTTAAAAGGCTCTAAAAATAAGTGTGGGAATTATCATCATTCTAAGGAAAAACTAAAGAATTTATAAAAAAAATTATTTTCTAAACTTTGAGAAGATTGATAATTAGGTTGAAGAACTAGAAGAGAGCACAATAATAAAGGAATGACAATTATAACGTACTTATGTTAATCAAATAAAAATTATTAATAAGGGCATCCCCTTACTTCCTTATAGCTTGTAATTCTTGTACTTATCACCCTATCTTTTTTTTCCCTTTCTTTATTTCCTTCTCCTTCCTTGCTAAGATGTTTCCCATTCTTTCATCATTTTATTTGTTTTATTATCTGCTTATTTGTCCTATGATAGTGATATGTGTCACAGTTAGATTTTGTGACTTACATTTGTTTTTTTCTTTAGCTCTTTCCCTTTTTTTATTATTTTATTCATTATTCATTTGTTTTATTTATTTGTGTGCCCCATAATAGTGATACATGTCACGTTTAGACTCTTTCCTTTCTATTTTGTTTATTTCTTTGCCTATTTGTCATTTTTGTTTCATTTGTTTTATTTGCTTCTTTACTTGAGTGTTTCCTTGCTACAACTCTGCTTCCCAGCATTTGTGCATCCTTCACAACAGTCGCTGATTTTTACAATTTTTAGTCACTAATTTCTACAATTGTTCTTTTGCTTCTTCATTTTATTCAATCTTCAACAATGCCCGTAATTTCTTTGTCCTTGTACCATTATCATCCTTTGTCTTTCTACTTTTCTGCTATCTCTTTCTCTAAAAACCTAATTGGCTTCCTCCTTGTCGAGAAAAATTAATATATTTTTTAAGATTTAATTATAGTTTGTCATTCATAGATATTATTATGTTATTATTATATCTTTGTTATATATCTTTATATATTATATTATATAAAAATTTCTAAGGCTAATTAATGTTAGTTAATATATTGTTAATGTTAATGTCAATGACGTTGATTTTCTCAAATGAATAAGTAAATAAATTTGGTTATCCTTGTTGATACAATATTTCTACCATTGTGGAATAGTTGCGGCCTCGGGAGTTTACTTTTACGTGTTACAACTATACTTTCCTACCATTGAAAGAATGAATCTATACCTTTTCAAAGTATTATTGTTTATGCTTATTTTAGTTACTTATGCCTCTAAAGCTCACTTTGAAGTTTGTATTTCATTTGTTGTTTCTCTTTGCTTTGTGTAGTTGTGTTTCCTATTATGGAGGAATTCAAGGGAGGCCTTCTTTCTATGGCTACTTGGTATGTTGTTGCTTTCAATTTATTCTTCACCTACTTTGGTGACAATGGCACTAAGGTGGGTATTATTTTCACTCTTTCTTTTTATTTGATTCTTATTGTAGCAATTTTTGTGATTTTTACTTCTTCATTTCCAGATTTTTGGTAATGATATTATATTTTTAGGTTATCTCTAATTTGGAGGAAACATTTTTCTATAATATAAGAAGAGTAATGTTAATTTATGTGCAGTAAATCTATCCTTGTAGCTTAATGTTTTTGTCTTATTCTTAGATATGAAAGAACAATAAATGTAGAAAACATAAGAAACTAAAAATTTTTAGGCTCTCTCTAATTTAAAGGAAACATTTTTCTATTATATAAGGAGAGTGATGCTAATTTATGTGCACTAAATATGTCCTTGCACCTTGATGTTTTTATCCTATTCTCAGATATAAAAGAACAATAAATGTACAAAACATGAGAAACTTGTAACTTGAATGAGGTGATAAAACATGGACACAATATAATTTGTTTCTTACAGGAAAGGAATGTAGCAAAGTCAGTAAGCAATTTATCAACTTACTTTCTTGTAGGAAGATCATTTTTTTTCAATATTGATTATTGTCCTATGTCTACTTGTTTTTATGGGATAAGTGTGGTTGTGATTTATTTTTTACAACTCTACTACAAATGATAGAAATTGTACTTTTATTAGTAAACTTTCTCTTGAGAGTGATGAAACTTTGAATATGAAAGTCAAAGTGGCACGAATATGGTATACAATGTTATCAAAGTGTTTCGAACAAGTTTTAACTATTGATATAGTTCTTTGGATGAGAATGTAAAAAATAGCTTGATTGGAGATTTTATCTTGGTTCATGAATATATGGATATATGGATTAATATTTTGTGATTATTTGTACAAAGTGAGAAGATTTAGGCCATTACTTGTGGAAAGAATTTGATTAATATGTATAACTCCCCTTCTTATTGAAAGGATGTCTTATATAATCTAGAACTTCCATATTGTTCCAAATGATGGACGTTATAGGCCTACTCAGCATTGGTATAAAATCACTTTTAACAATAGCACTCATGTTAAACCAGACGAGGCAGAAATCTCACTCTTTGGCTTTTAGTTTGTACCATTTGAAGATGTTTTGATGGAAAGAATACTGAAGGAATATTTGTTCAATAAGCATTAAATTGTTCCACTAAGTGCTTGTATGAATTTTTGCATTGTAGATATTTTTATAATATATTGTTAGCATGTAATCAAGTTTGTATTTGACAGACATTATTGTTGAAGTGGTGAATTTTCAATCAATTCAACATAGTGTGAGGAAAAATAATAATGGCAAGAAGATGTCGATGCTTGTGTAGGATGAGAGGTTTCTATATGTATAGTTCAATTGTTGCATTATATATTTTGACATTTAATCTATTTTATTCAAGGTAAAAAGCAATTAAGTTATGTTTTGTGAGGATACCTAGCTGATGAAGCTTTCAGTGAAATTAAAAGGATGGCATAAAATAGCATAGTTGTTATAATGCAACTTGCTAGAGCATTAAATTGTTCCACTAAGTGCTTGTATGGATTTCTACATTGTAGATATTTTTATAATAAATTGTTAGCATGTAATCAAATTCATATTTGATAGACATTATTGTTGAAGTGGTGAATTTTCAATCAATTCAACATAGTGTGGGGAAAAACAACAGTGAAAAGAAGATGTTGATGCTTGTGGAAAAAGAGAGGTTTCTATATGTATAGTTCAATTATTGCATTATATATTTTGAGATTTAATCTATTTTATTCATAGTAGAAAGCAATTAAGTTATGTTCTGTGGGGAGACCTGCCTGATGAAGCTTCTAGTGAAATTAAAAGGATGGTATAAAGTAACATAGTTGTTATAATACAACTTGCTAAAGCAATGAAGCTATCAAGTAAAGATTTCATCTTATAATTTTTGTAATTTTGCAAAACTAAGCAAATGTGAAGTCTTTATTTTTTAGTCAATAACTTATTATTTTATGACATTTGAGTGCAAACTCTATTATATAAAGTAACTCTTTGAATGCTATAAAGGTGATGTTTAATCCACCTCTTCCTAAAGTTAACCAATTCAAAGAAAGGTATATATGATAAGTTCTATAATTAATTCATATTTATGTTTAGTAATCTTGGGTATTTTAATTGTAATGCATATATTCACTTCTTACTTGTTTGTAACCCTGATGTTTTGCATCCACTAGGTTAGACTGAGTGGTTTGATTCTTTCTCAAGGACGTAGCTAAACTATCTTTGGAGTAGGAAATTTATCTAGATGTGAAACCATTCTGCATGAAAGTAGGAAAACGTTGATTCAAATAAAGAACACTATAGATGTATGACTTACAATGCTTATTTCGTAGTGCATTATACTACTGCAATACACATCCTATAGTCCTTTGTCTAATAATATATAATGTTATTATAGGCCTATAGGCGTTCTACTATTGCTACTATCTAGAAGATTTAGAGTCACTTCAAATGATTTTATGATGCTTGCAATTCTTATAAAAAGAGTGTTAAAAGTTTTAGTAATGAACTTTTCTATCCCTAATGCAAAAAGCTCCTTACTTTTACAATTCCATGGTAATGAACAATTTAATAATGTAATAAAAGTTCAATTGTGTGATGGCTAAAACTTTCTTGATTTTAGTTTAAAATGAATTTGTGAGGAAAATTTATGTTCAGCTTACTAATATAATAGGTTTAGAGTTCAAGTTATAATGGTGGATGACAGTGGATTGGCCTCTTTTATTCTCTTTGATCATGTGGTTATCTAATTCACAAGGAAAGATGTAATAGAGCTTAGGAACGCTTTACTTGAGGTAATATGACTATGAATAGAGTAGAAATTTTTGTCGTTCACATATTATATAAATTAATATTGATATTAAGAGTTTTCTAGGAAAATAATGAATTTGAATTTCCAATTAAGTTAAATTTATTAAAGGAGAGAAAATTGCTATTCAATATTAAGATATCCAATTGGAACCTTTAGCATTGTGATTGGAGCTAGGAACAAAATCCGTACAAAGTTATTTTTATAAGTGACAATGAGGATGAGCTAATGGAATATGTCAAAAGAATTCATCAATCTCAAGTAATTAGTTAAGAAGTATGAAATATGTATTAAATGTATATCTTCAACTAATGAAATTACCTGAGATCTGATCAAAACATTAAATCTTTGATGTTGTAGGATGATAGACTTGCTCCATCTTTGAGTAAGGTGGAAATCTCATCTTCTAACAATTTTACACTCCAAAAGAGAAACGATTTTGAAAATGAGCATGAAGGTCCAGGAATAGGTGAAATGTTGATCCCTTAAATGTCCTCCACTAAAATTTCAAAAAGGATAAAGTCAAAGTAGATAAGTTTTATTGGTACTAGGAGTTATTTTGTCTCAGAGGTATGCCATCTAAGTTCAACATAGGCCAGCAATGCAAGTATTTTGAACAATGACTAAGTTAAGCTTGCAATGAAAGTTTTATAAACAATGAACAAATTCTTTTTTTTTTACCTTTACTAATATGATTGCTCTAGCTTACATTATGTAAAGTATCTTGCCTTACTTTTAACTGTAACGCAACCTTAATGATAAGTGTTAAAGTTTCTTTTGGTGTAATTTTCACTTTATGAAATGTTTAATGTAATGTTGCATATCACACCCTCTTTTTACTACTAATGAAAGTAATAAAACAAATTTTAATTGGAATTTTATGAAGAATAAGGCTAAATGATAGAAGAACAATCCTTATGTGCCTTGATTTTTATGCATTACAAAGAAGAATACTTTACCAGCAAATACATTAAGGCAATGCTTTTCAATTCATTAATGCGGTGGGTTTCGGATTCATCACTTTAGTATGATTCATAAGTATAAATTATGTGCAAATTTTATTTGGAATATTGTAAACAATTGCAAATTGTAATGAGAAAATGGTATTCTCATTTTTCCTAGGTTATGATGTAATGAAACATTAGTAAAGCAATAATATGCTTTGGAGGTTAACTTCAATTCCAAATAGATGATAATAATGCATATAATTAATGTTAAGGGCTAACTATTTTGTTTACTAATTGTCTCACTAAACAAAACAATAATAATATATTCCAAAAAGAAAATCATGTTTTCATTAATTTGGTTTTTAATATACTTTTTTAATTCATGAATTTGTGGCAAACTCTTAGAATTTGAATGATTTAAATTAGGCTTTTCTCGAAAGATAGAATGAGATTACTTCTTGCATGAGTGGACCATAAGTTACTTCATTCAATCATTTCTAAACTTATTAAGTGTATAATTACATTAGAATCTACAAGAAGAAACTGCAAGATGCTTAAGTGTGATAATAAACTTATCTAATTATTCATTATACCATGATTCTAGAGGTGCATTGTTTCATGTACACAATGTATGCATATTGATAATGGTAAATATTAAATTTTACAAAGATATAAGTTCTTAACTGATGAGCACACATAGTGCAAAAATTTTACTGATACTTAATCATTTTTAAGCAGTAGGATACTTGTAGTGCTATAGCACAAATTATAATTATAATTGATATACATCTTAATTATAAACTCACGGATGGGATCCAAATTAGAAATGAACCAGTGAAATTACAAATATTGATTTGCTTCAATACTAGTCATATGACAATACAGAAAAGCCAACCACTGATTAATTGAAGTTAATTTTACATTATATTGTTGTCAAGTTAAAACAATAACTCTATGTTCCTATATGTCTTCTAGAATATGCTTAATTAGCATTCAGTAATCATTTAACTTATCTCTACTATATTGTTTTTGCTATAATATTCAATTAAGATTCTTTAGCTCTTCGCTTTTCTTTGCAACATACACAACTTAAAAGTATATATATATTTTTTATCTCACTTCTTGACAGCATTATAGATTGGATAGTGATAGGCTAATTAAACTTTTACCAAAGGTTAAAGGTCGCATTTCTATCAAACTTAGGCATGTAAAACTTACTACAGCATATAGTATTTGGCATCATTGTTAAGAAATTAATTTCAATGCTATTAATTTATCATGTTTACTGACAATAAGATATATATATATATATATATGTGTGTGTGTGTGTGTGTGTGTGTGTGTGTGTGTGTGTGTGTGTGTGTGTATTAAAGCCCTAAGAACTACAGCAAAGTTGCCAAACCATTGCAGTTAGAAATTCAATGATTGAATACCACATCCACATTGGACTTTAGCCCTGTGAGCTTATCTTTAAAACCTAACAAAGTGCAAAAGAATTAGTGCTTATCATATAGCAGGTGTAGTTCTGTTCATAAAATTCATCATATTCAATATATAAATGGAGTTTAGTAAGTTGAATTTCACATATTCAACAATACAACATGTGTTTTAGAATTAAGAACACAAAGAATTGGAGAAATAGCAGTCAGTGAGTGTATTGTATTTGTGATGGCATTTTCTAAACTTTCTGGAAATAACTCAAATTGGAAGGAGTGTTTGAATCTTTTGTATTGCTTACCTTCCACCACTTTCTAATGTAGCATTATAATAGCTTGAGCATTGCATGAGTAATGTTTATGGTAGCATTCTATTCAAATTTGTTTGATAGAATGTGAATTATGATTTCTTGAATTCTTTAAATGGTTTTGGATTTTGATTTGGTGATTCTTTGTATACAACAAGGAAGCTCAGCAAAACAACAAAAGAACTTAACGAAAGATGTAGAAAAATATACTCTTGCTAGCCATATCTTTTAGGGTTTATAGGTGTTATTTCTATAAGTTGTTATAATCATATTTTTTATTCTGAAAGTGTGTGTGATTATTGGGGAATTTTGCATAAAATTACAGAGTTATATGAATAAAATTTACTTTGACTGAATAAAATTTACTTTAACTACAACTAGTTTCTAATATCATTGCAGTAGAATTGTCCACTTAATTAGAAGCTGATTAAACTCTTACAAAGGTTGGAGCTAACATTTCTATTGAACTCATGTATATAAAACTTACTGGCATATGATATATGGCATCATGGTTAAGATATTAATTTCAGTACTACTAATCTATCATATTTACTGACAATAAGATGTTCTTATTTGGTACAACCAAAATAAGAAAGAAAATACCAAATGTGAAATTTACTAAAAAGAGGTATAGAAATTGAGATTTGATTTCATTAATGTTTGTTTTTTATTTGCAATTAATTTCTTAGTAATTTGTTTATCTATTATTTTGGAGTTTTTTATGACTTGTGATGAACTGAAATAATTTAGTTGCATGTGATTGGCATCTTTGTTTGAATCATTTGGTTCCTTGATAATTTTAAATTTCTCTATTAGGTCAATTTTGAACATCTTTTCTTTATATTTGCATTTGCATTAATGGTTTTATAAAGAGGGAAAATAGTGAGTTTATGGAAAGAAAGATTTCTGGAACAGTGTGGATTTGTGAAATTTCCTAATCTATCAACAATATTTTCTTGATTTTATTATGGAATGAACATATATTATAGAAACAAATTTTCTTCACCCATTGATCAGTTTCAAACATTAAGACAATTAGTCAAGACCAGAGAAGATGCAGGAAAAGCTATCTTAATAGGAAGGTTAGTCCATACTTGCTTGATTTCCTTAAATTCTTTTGCTAGATGTGAAGGGCTAATTAAGATTGTAATATCAATATATTTGAATTTTAGGAGTGTTAGATATGTCCCTTTAGTACTAGTATACTGGCAAGTATTGTGTAGTTCATGATTGAAAATTGTCAAATTAATTTACTTATTTGATGCCATTCAATTTGAATATAAAAAACAGATTGAAGCATTGTTTACTTGAAAAGGACAAATAAATTATTGATGTCTCCAAATATTATGTTAAAGTTTGCACCGTAGATGATGAAGTGCTAGAAATATTTCACTTCATGACATTGTTATAAATTTATGCAGTTTTTATTTGTCATTCTTAGAGCTTAAAGTTACTAAGCAATTAAATGGGTGTTTGCAAAAATTTTTGAATGATGCTATCTTTTGATGTACAATAATTTTTGTACTGATCACCAATAGCGTGAAAGATGCGTGATTTAGTATATTTTCCAATCTCAATTTCTCATAAAGTTTGAACAGAAAAGCAGTTTGCATCCTTCTTTGTTTGCCCGTTATGCTAATATCTCAGGTCTTATGTTTTGGCCATTCAAATTTATGATCATTTGTATGCTAACTAAATTTTTATGCTTTTTTAATCTAGTTAGGTACGAGAAATTTTGCAAGCCCCTAATTAATGTTTCCTTCAAGTTCTAACACCGCAACAAATTTCAAGTTTTTTTCCTTCCTGCTTCTACAACAGTGGAGACTCAGTAGGAACAACGAAGGCGTCTTTTCATATTAGAATTTTTTGGTGAAGGTTGAAGAATTGGATTTTTTTTTTGGTGGGTTACGCTTATCTGCATTGCTACATTGGACCCCGACCAGCCTAGGTGACTTTCTTCTATTGTACATGTTATGATATTATGTGTCTATACTTCTATGGATTTCCATTTGGTTTCATGTATATACTTTCCCATTGCAGTGGATTTGTATTTGGTTTCATGTGTTTATTTGAAGGAGCATCAACGGTTTGCTTGTGTCTATTTAAGTTTTCAAGGTCTATTCAAATCTGTTTGATAGACTATGAATTATGTTTTCCTAAATTCTTTAAGTGGTTTTTGATTTTGATCTAGCAATTCTTTGTACACAAGAAGTAACGCCAGCAAAACTGTATATCAAAAGATATTTGAACTGAATAACATGTTTGCAAATGAAATGCAACCATAGACAATTAATGTACTGTCAACAGTATATTTTTAATAAAACATTCAATCTAATTAAGATATACTCACTTGTGAATGGATTAAATTCTTCTATTATTGTTTTATCAAATCAATCATTGACTTGAATATTAAAAAATATTTGGCAGATCATTTCTGTCATATGCTTATAATATTCTGTACCTATATAAATAGGATTTATTCAATACATTTCAAAAGATGTCAATCAAGTCGCAATCATTAACTTAAATATCAAAAAATATTTTGTGGATTGTTTCTGTCATATGCTCATAATGTTCTTATACTGCCAACGCAAGGAGCTAATGCCCATATTTTCTCAATCCATTTGATTGATTTTCTTTTGTTACCAAATATTTTAACAGTTTATTGGAAAGAAATGAAGTTCACTTCTCAGAAGACACCTCCTCTCATCTATGATGAATTTTAGCAAAATACGCTTTCTGCATGAAAAAGCAAGTATCAAAGTGTCCCCAACATTGCTTTAGTCCATTTGTAGAGAAGACAACAATCAAGAATAGCATTATTTATATAACTCCTTTAACAAGTTGTGCATGGATTATTAGAATAGTTTTATCTGCACTTGATAAATTCTCATTTTCCCCTATTATCAACATCTATACTTCGATGTCACGACAATTGCTTTAAAATTGTTGGTGAATTTACCCACGAACTTGCAAAGAAACTGAACTGATACCTTCATGAAAATATCTACATTTCTCTATACCAGAAAGAATACAATTTCCCTTTTCGTATAAACCCAATATGGCATCAATTCTTCCAAAATAGACCACGCTGCTTCTGTTCTTGCATTTTTTTTGCAATATTTCAATATGAGAAAATTACCACCAGGGTCATCAACAATACTATATCAATTATCAAATAACAAAGTGCGCAGTCAACAGTTGCGGCATTTGCTCATTGTCGAAGATTTACCCCATTTTTTGGGAGTAAATTCAACATGGTTATATCTAACAAAAATCATATCCATTGCCAAATGGACGTATTTGAGTAGATGATAACATCTATAGCATAAGAACTTCATACTTAGACTATGCCTAAATGAGTTGTATAAACTAAGCCAATCGTACTTAAAATTATGTATATATATATATATATATATATATATATATATATATATATATATATATATATATATATATATATATATATATATATATATATATATATATATATATGTGTGTGTGTGTGTGTGTGTGTGTGTGTGTGTGTGTGTGTGGATATTAAGACAAGTGTTGTAAAAAATAAATTAAAACACCTCTAAAAATATTTTTTATAAATATTTATTCTTTATATAATAATTATAATCATAATAAAAAAATAAAATACCCTTGCATAGCACGGATCTTAAATTAGTATAGTTAAATAGGTTGATTTAATAAGCTAACAAACCAAACCTAAAATTAAATAGGCAAAGTGTGTTTAATAAATAAGCAATATAATGACTTAGGCTTAACTTGTTTAATTAAATAATTAAGCTAAGTCAAGCTTTTAGTAAACCCAGCTATAAATCAATCATGAACAACTTGATTTATTTTCACTTTTAAGTGAGGAGGGTGTTAGTATCAAAGAAGAAAGAAGAAAAAATTAGTAGAAGAAAAAAAAATGAAAAAAATTAATTGTTGGCCTTCGTTCCAAGTGCCTATCTAGTTTCATGTTTGTTCTTGCTTTGCTTGGCTGAGTTCAAGTACACAAAAACGTCTATACATAGTATATTTGAGGTGTCAGAATGATTATTTTTCCAGCTTATCATATCCTGTAACATCGCAAGATATGATCTCGAGCAACCAATCTGAGACAATCATAAGATTGCCTTTCACTTTCAATATGCTTGAAAAATGTTCTATGAAATTAAAATTTTAACTTTTACAAAATCTTGTTAGGGTACTTTACTTACATGCTATATGGCTACAAGATCCTTCATGTATATGGTGGGTATAATGAAAACAAATCCAATTTTATCGCAGAACAGAGATGGTAGTCTTCTGCAGTGCTCTCCCTAGTTTAATAGTAATATGACATTGGGTTTAATTTCTTAGTTCTGACCATGCTTTATGCCATTCCTCAACGACACTGTTAGCCAAATTATGACTTATTTCTGAACATAGCTTAGATAGACTTTGGAGAGTTTATTAAAATTGTAAAATAACACTGATGAAAATATGGTCATTATTATTATTATTATTATTATTATTATTATTATTATTTTGGTAGATTGCATTTCCCTGCATACTAATGAAGAATTACAAATACCATTTTGTGTCCTAAAGGTACATGAAGATCTAAATTCCAAAGAAACATATAAAATATGTTTGCCATTATGAGATGTCCAGCCTTCAAATTCCATTGAGGCTTGAAATACTGAATTGGATATAATAGAGCAAATACGAGGAATAAAGGTTGTTTCTAAAATTGCTAAATTTTCAATCCCAAAATGTCAAGACAAAAGTCATATATGGTCAACTCTGTATGCTTGATGTTTGAACTATATATTAGCAAGAAAAATAAATAAAAATTTACTAAAATCAATATATGGTTAAATAGTACAAACAATGAAGCAGCTGTGGGGGCTATAATCACAGTGATTATTATTTCATTCTGTCTGCAATGAATACAACTTAAGCAGCAATTTTCTATTATAGACAGACAGGCAAAAGAATTTACGATACTAATATTTCTGCGTTTTGTGCAGATTTGGGATGTGCTGTCAGATATTGAAGTAATCAATGTAGTTGCTTCCGCAGTAAGGCGGTCCACTGCAGCCAAAATGTCAGTCAAGCAAGCTGTTAATTAGAACCTGGATGTATAAATATTCCAAAGCTCAGATTGATTATTGTGCAGTCATATGTTGTTCCTGAATGAAGATTAGCCTGTTTTATCTATTCAGCTTCTAATCTGGCAATGATAGACAGCTAAGGAAGCTTCTGTATCCTCAGGTCTCCTTAAATCCACTAGGTTTGAAGACACTGAAAGCTTTGACGGCAGGAGTAAATATAGTAGTCATTGCAAGGATGGGAAGCTCCTAAAGGGCCAATTGTGTAACAAATGCCTAACAATGGTCTGACAATAATGCGAGTAGAATGAAGTCACCTCATTACCTCGAAGGGGTTGCTTTTCCTTACTAACTCAGCCAGCCAATGGTACTCTTCATAACCTAGAGATGCATTTTGAGTGGATGAAATCGCTGTGATATGTTACTAATTAATGATAACTTGGAATTAGTGCAGTGAATTAAACGAAGACAGGAAGTGATAGATTCCTTGAAGAAAGGCTGTAATAGGCTAAAATTATCCATGTAATTTAATATTCCGAAGTTAAGATGTTCTACTTGGACACAATTTTAACGGGAGAAGTGACAATAGTACTAAATCCATGTAATTTGATAAATTTATAATAAATTAAATTAAAATTATCTTTTAATATAATTAAGTGAAAACTATCAAATGACTACTTGAAAGATCTAATCAATATGAAATTAGTACTAAAGGATTTTCTTACATCAATTTGACATCAATTTCAAAATTTTTATTTCAAATTAATATTAAAAAATTGTTTTACATCAATTTAATTTAATACTACAAGATTGAGTGAATATCAAATTAGCATTGTAATTTTTGACATTAATATTAAATTGATGTTAAAAAAAATTTCAGTGCTAATTTAATACCCACCACAAGTGGTGATTCATTAGTTTTTCCTATAACTAATTTCTTGTGCCTTAGTGATTTACTCTTCTTTAAATTATCTCCTTTTTTAATTAATTAAACCAAATAAGCTTGTGTGCAAGTTTTTCCCATGTTCTTGTGTGCAAGTTTGGGAGGTAAAGTCAACAAATAAGCTTGGAACCCAAGATGGAAGCTAATTACTTTGCTAATTGAATGAAATCAAATCCCTTTTATTTATCGCAAACTTTACTGTTTTTTTTTTCGATGAAATCCTAGCTAACTGCACGTAACAAAGCATAAACGATCGAACATAGGAAACATCTTATACGATGAACTTACTTCCACCAAACGCAAATAATCAATCTTAAACAGCTGAGCATGCTACCGATTAGTACACTAAGATCCATGAATTCATGCCAGACCAAGAATAACTGAATATTTCAACGACTTCATCAAGAAACACTCAGTATGTACTGAATGTTTTCGAACCCTAAACGTTAATATTTTCAAAACTGCATGAAGGGATGATCCAGAAGCATGTCGGCTGTCCATCTTTGGCTGGGATCCTTCAAGAAACACTTCATCAAGAAATCTCTGCAGACCTCACTCACCCCATTCGGTATCTTCGGTGCCTCTTGCAGACAGGCAAGCATAAACATCAAAAGATCATCATCAACCATCCACCATACAGGTACACCAGTAAGCATCTCGATCACTATGCAACCAACGGACCATATGTCCAGCGCTGCTTCAACCCACCCAAATGCAACTGATTCCGGCGACATATAATTGGGAGTTCCTCTGAAGCGGTACCTCCATTGGCGGGGGTAGATTATCTCCTCTTTTGTTTTCGACAATCCAAAATCCGCAATCTTTGCCTGATAATAAGTTTCTTGTGAAAAATTCTGAGTTTTTGGGGAAAACAGCAGTATATTTTCCGGTTTGAGATCACAGTGAACAAGTCCTTTCTTATGAATGCAAGAAAGTCCCTTCAGAATCATCCCGGTATAGACTCTAGCTTCTTCCTCCTTCAATGGCTGCTTCCTTATGAGATCGTTGAGAGTCCCATGAGCTGCAAATTCCAACAGCAGATTATAGACAGAATGCCCTCCCTCGTACGTGATTTGGCTTCCATAACATTCAAGAATTTCCGGACAGCCAGAAAGAGACTTAAGGATGGCTTCTTCTTTCTGCAAGTAAGGCGACATCTCAGGAGTTGAAGATTTAATGGCGAAGGGTTTGGCGTAGTCTCGTTGAGGAGCAGCTGATATTGCAAGAAAAACAGCCCCATAAGTTCCCACACCCAGGACTTTTTGCCTCAAGAACGCCACCATTCTTTCTATCTTTCTTGCTGCTGGTAGCGTTACTGTAATACGATGTTATTATTGACGGTGTTACCTATTTATTGGGATTCATGAACTAGTGTTAGTCGTAAACTTCCACACCAAGTCTTGTGTACTCTCTCTCTCTCTCTCTCTCTCTCTCTCTCTCTCTCTCTCTCTCTCTAATATCTATTAATGATATTATCACAAGTACTTCTTTAGTAAAAAAAAAAAAATAGAAGAATATCAATTAATGAAAAAAATATTCTAAATAATAATATAGATTAGAAAATAGCAATCAAAATATTCTAAATAATAAAAAAAGTTAAAAAATAGCAATCGCATAATAGTTGAGCAATTAGGCTTATAAACTAAATGAAAATAATTTGGCTTTCATCTATTGATAAAAAAAATACTAATTCATAGACTAAATTAAAATGAAAATAACAACAACACAGTAGTCGATTAAATTTATTTGCCATTACTCTTAAATTAATATATATATATATATATATATATATATATATATATATATATATATATATATATATATAACTTAAATAAGAACAAATATTAAATATTAGGCTTTAATACTTTTGCATCACTTATTAAGAAAAAATTCTACATATTATACCATTATATTTTTGTACATTTTTTAGTACTAGAAAGATGAAAAGGTAGATGTAATATCAATGCTTGCATAGAAGGAACAGAAAGATTAGTAATAGTATTAATTAGATTAATATTAAAAAAAGGAGAAAATGGATGTAATATTAATTGACCTTTATGTACTTTTTTATGGCTCTATTTGAAAATCAGTTAATTACATTAGTAGTTAGTTAATCATATTAATAAATTAAATCAATTGGTTGTATTAGTTATTTGTAAAAATTAACTATTTTTTATTAGTTATTTATATATGAAATAACATATGAGAATATGTTTATATTTTATGATTTATTTGAATATTCATTTATTTTGATAATATTTTAAATTATAACATATTATTGATTAGATTAATTATTTTAAAAAATAGATTATTATAATTTATTACACTAATTTTATTTTTCTTTTAAAAATAAATCATTATAATTTTCTAGCCAAGAAACTCTTATGATATATGCAATAACTGTTAAAATTTATTTTAAATCATTTCTAATATTAAATTTAAAATTCATATGTTTATTATTAAAAATATTGATGAATTACACATTTTAAGTATTAAAGACCTATCTTTCACAATAATATTTTCACTTTATTTTTTTTCCTTAACATGTATTGTTTATTAATTTAAAAGATATCATTTGATAAAAGATAAATAATTTTTTCAATATATTTTCTATTATTTTCTATAAAATAAAATATGTATTGTATTCTTTTTCTATATAATTTGATAGAAAAGATGGGATTATATTCATGAATTTTTTTAATATTATGTATATATTTTAATATAATTTATTTTACCTATATAATTTTATTTAAAAATAAATAATTATATTACAATTTAATATCTATTAGGTTTTTTTAGAAATAAATTAATATAATTTAGAATTTTCTTACGTATCAATGATAAAAGCATAAAAAATTGTATAATTATAGGCAAGAATATTTTTTATACTAAATGCAAATTAATTATCTTAAAAAATTACTATTTTTAACTTATTTAAAATGACTAGTTGAGGGTTAATAAGTTAACTAAAATAGAAACTTGTTAAATATTTAAATAAGCTAATTGACTGGATCAAATAGTTAAAAATATTTAAATTAACAAGTTAATTAGAAAACTGTTTGCCAAATACCCTATGTTCCACAAGAGTTAGTACAAATTTAATAACTATCTTTTAGCTGGTGCCTCAACCATAATTCTTAAAATGTGATAGGACATTAAATTATATAAAGGTTAGATTTATGGGTAATTATTTTAATTAGTGAATCACCAATTTAATTATTTATAATATGAAATATATAAAAAATAAAAATATATATTCAATAAATAAAATAATAATAAGTTTATATTATGGTTCATAAAATATGATCATGAAAAGGAAAGGACTTAGGATTTTATAAAATTTCATAATCAAATAAATTATGATTTCTTTAAAAACTAACGGTTTAATATAATATAATGATTCAATAGGTGAGCTAAAAGCAATTGCTTGAACCAATTTTTTATTAATTTATATGTAAAATTGATTTGATGATATAATCTAAACCGAACTAACTATTAATTCACTCGAACCGATCAGTTTAATCTAGATTTAATAACAATACATGAATGTATGCAAAAAATAATATTAGTATTCATTAAATAAACTTATGTCTCTTGAACTAACTCTATCCCTGCATATCCTCTGAGTAGCAAAATAACATCTTCCATTACAATCCTGAGTTGACATTGGGTTTTGCGTCCCTCATCCAACCTTTTCCTCAATGATAATAATTTGAACAAAAATGTCAGCTTGAATCCTTGCATTTGAAGAAGCCGTCGCAAGCCAAGAACTAACATAAAAGTATTACGAGTTTGGTTGGTATATAAATTTTCCCTAGCCTTTATTCACTTTTAGATGATAGAAATATGAGAAAAATCGATGTAATATCATTGCAAGAATAAAAGTATTTCGAGTTTAGTTAGCTGGTATATAGATTATGAAATTATTAGTAAATTACTCAACACATTTTAATTTTATTTTTATTTATAAATTAATTTTGTTGGTCTATTTTGTAAGGTAAATTGAGAGCTTTAATTGAATTATAAGGAAAAAGATATGTAATTTACTAAATATTAAAAAATTAAAATGAGAGGATCAATCAAATTACAGTTGAGAAAATTAATTTATCATTATTTAAAAAATTATATACAAACTGAAAATCTAAATACAATAAATATTAATTAGGTTTTTATATATTTTTAAATATTAGAATGACAAAAAGAAATATATATGCAATATCATGCATTGATAGAAATATTAGGAACATGATGAAAAATATAAGAAAAATGAGAAAAGATGATGTAATATAATTAGGTTTTTATATATTTTTTAATATTATAAAGATGATAAAAGTAAATATATAATTTCAAACATATAAGGATTAAAAATTTAGTTGACGTATGAAATTTATAACAAGTTAATTGTATAATTTTTAATTTTTGTATTCTTAATTTTGAAGATATAGATTTGTAAGGTAATTTAGGTGATGTTTGGTTGGTAGATTCTAAAGGATTCCAAATAGAATCAACAAATCAATTCCCCTGATATTTGGTTTATGTATATTGAAATATGTTATCTTTGTTTTCCTAAAATAAATTCCTTTCATTTAAATCCATTCATATCCCTAAGATATCATTTTACATTAGTTAATAGAAACAAAAAATATACTTAACTCTCACTATTATCATTATTATTGTTATATCATTACCACTATTATTAATGTCGATACCATTGTCATTATTATTGTCACTACTACTGCTACTACTTTTAACATCATTATTACAATTATTATTAATATCGCAACTATTATTGTCATTATCATTATTATTGCTTTGTTGTTACTATTATTATTACAACTATAATCATTATTATTACTATTGTTATTACCATTGCAACCGCTATAAAAAAAATCATAAATAATGGTGTGACTCTATTCTATATCCCATAAATTAAATAAAAAATAATTACAAATAATATAATTCTATTCGTTGAGGGAATTAAATAGCTTTAAAAAAAAGTAAATGTTTCTTTTTTCTTACTCTTCCTCTCCAATTCCGACCAAAATACCACCCTAGAATTTTTGTTTAATTATAAATGCATAAACAAAAAGATTATAATCCACTAATAATAAACCAGCTTAAAATAAAATTTATGGTCCCATAATAAGTTGAGTAAGTATTAATTAGATTTTTATTGAATTTTAAAAATTATTAAATGAATAAAATAGATATAAAACTTAAATTCAATTTTCACCATCTAAAATATAAATTATCTAACTTTGATTTTTTTGGAACTAATATATCTTAGTCAGGGTAATGTTTAATTAGATATTTTATCCTGTCGTGCAATTTTCCTTCTAGAGGCTAAGTATCGAATTGCTAGCGTGTATTTTTTATTTCCGCCTTGTCCTTGATTATTTTATTTTTCAACTTGGCAGCCCATTAAGAATAAAAAATTTAATTTAAAAGTTTGTTGATAAAATAAGAAAATATATTATTTTAAATATCTAGACAATCACTGCTAAAAAACAACAAAACGTATGGGAAATGAAAATTAATCTAATTAAATGTTAAATATATTAGAAGACTAAAATAAATTATTGTAAATAAGGCAAATCAAAATTGCAAAATTTTTATTTTAGAGAATCAAAATTATATTTAAATTTAAATTTAATATCATTGCAAATATAGAAGGGTCACAAATTCAGTTGGTATATATATTTTAAATTTTATAAATATTAACCAAATAAGTTTTATTAATGAATTCTAAGGTACCCCTAGCGGTTTAATATCGAAGTAATGTGGTAAAATGCAGGCTGCTGGATGAGATTATTAAGTTATTATTAAAATTTTTATAATCTCATCCAGTGACTTGTATGTTGTCACATCACCCAAGATATCAAACCCCTCAGGAACCCTAGCAAGCACCAATTTTATTATGATTTTTATATAATAATATAATGGTATCTTTTTGCAAGGAAACTTTGAGACTTTATATCCTATAAAATGACAATATATTGAAGACAATGAAGAGGTTCATGATTGCCGAGATACATTTAACGGTACAATCACTTTGACTGCTACATTAAACTTTTAGAATTTAAATGGTATTGAACTAATTACAATTCTATTACCAAAAATGGTTACGTACAGGATGTCAAATTGGATTATCAATATTTTACATTTACTAAAGTAAATTTTGTAAATTTATTATCCTATTTTATATTTAATTAATAATCTTTGATTTACATTGATAATTTAATTTCACATTCTCACTTTTAATACATATACCATTGCTATTCTACTATATCAAGAAGTGAGAGATTCCAAAAAAAAATAATTATCTCATTAATTTTATTTTTTAAAATCAAATTTGAACAAAAAAATTAGAGATACTGATTAACCCATCCAACCATTTTCACCAAAAAAAAATAATTTAAGGGTCTTGCTACGGTACCATATCATTCTGGGTTTAGAACCTGATATACCGTAAAATTTTTCTTATTTTAATTCTCTGCTTTATTTTTATATATTTGACTTGAATGTATTTGAATGTGGTTCTAAACTAGATAACATTTAAAGATCAAGCTCAAACGGATAATCTCCGATTTATAGTCTACCAATGATTTTAGCAAGGATATCAATAGTATACTAGACCTCATTTTGAATCCAATAAACTTTCAAACCTTACATTGGACATGTTTAGAACTTTTTCTATAACTTTTAACTGATTTGACTTAATCAACTACTTAATTTTTTAAATCAGCTAATTTTTATGTTTGGTAAATAAATGTTTGTAACAGCTAAATGCCTTCCAATCAACTAAAATAGAAATGCTGAGTGCTACAGCATTTAGGTTTAGCTGATGAATAAATAATTATGAAAGGACTGAATTACTCCTATTTAATTTTCGTATTTTCCTCTTCATCCCTTCTTAAGAAAACTTTCTGATCTTCTCTCTGCCTGCAACCTAATGCTTTTTCTGCCATTGTCTCAGGAAAAATGGGTGCTGCAGAGTGCGGTTCGTTTTCCTATTTCTTTTTATTTTATTTGCTTAAAATAAATTATTTGATAATTATTTTTGTAGTTTATTTTTAAATGTTATAATTCTAAATTTTTAAATGTGTAGCCTAAAAATTTTTAAATAAAAAATCTTCATATATATTCTTAACTTAATTTCCATTTTTATAATAATTTTATAATTAAATAAAAATATTTTCTTAATTATTTTATTAACAACTTTCATTTTTATTAAATTCAAATATTCTTAAAAAACTAAATTTTGAACATAATTCTTTTAGAAAAGTAAAAACACATCCAAATATGTCATCCATTTTTTGTCATTCATATTTCTTTAAAGAAATATTTAATATATAATAAATTATGATAATATATTGTTTAAAAATTTTAATCTATTAAATAATTTATAAAATTTTAAATATTAAAATAAAAGAATACTCAAACAATTTAAAAATTTACTTATACCCTTAAATGTCATTTTACACACAAACAATTAATCACAAACAGTTAATTTTACTAAATATTTTTTTTGAATAGTTAATGTAATCAGCTAGTTAAATTAACTAATACAATCAGTTATCAGTAAATAATTAATTGAATCAGTTAATCACTACAGCTATCAGCTGATTATCAAATAAGGTCACTATTGAGTTACCCTTTGAAATTCCTACTGAACTCGTTCTCTTTATGCATGATACAAGTAAATCCATTTTTTTTACCCTGTGAAATTTGGGTTTTATCACTTTGTTTTTTATAAAATAATTTTTTTGTTAATTTATCATTAAAGTATCAATTTATCCTGTTTTATTCTTTTAAGACTACTCATATAAAAATTGATTTATCCAATTTCATAAATCATATAATGAAATTGGATAAATCATACGAAAAACATTAATATAAATATTTCATCAAATTGAAACTGACAAAAAGTCAATTTCATATGGGAAAAAAAAAATACTTCGCAAAATACTCCTTTCATCCTCTTCCACTCATACTTTCTCACAGTGGAGACCTGGTCATGCACACTGCAACGTGAGAAAGTGCAAATATATAACTATTCTACCGATTATTGCCAGCTAATCAAGCAATAAGTTCTAAGATTAAAGCTTTGTTTATTTTTTTTACAGTATTTTTTATTAGAAAATATTATTTATAAGAAAGAGTAACATATTATTTATATATATGGCTTAAAGAAATAATACCTAAAATCATAAAATGAAAAAAAATAAATTTGTCTTTAAAAATAAGAAATTTGATTTTACCAAATTCCTTATATTTAATATTAAATAAGTAAAACACTTTCTCCTATTTTAACTATATTTTATAAAAAAAACATTTTTCATTGAAACAAAGTTTAGGTATGATTTTGATCCTAGTTAACAACCAACTTGTAAACTTACAATTTTCGAGGAAAAATAGAATATAATCATAAAATTTTAGGCTGAAAAAAAAATTTATTTATTTAATATTAAATATAAGGGTTGTAGTAGAAAATATATTTTATTTAAAAAGTTATTTTTCTTAAAAAGTATCATATTAAGCATCATAATTTTTTAGTTAAGATATACATGCAATATGTCATTTCTTTACTTATATACAAATCAATAAATTTTATTATTTTAAAATAGATATAAAAATTATTGCTAATAAAAAATTATAATCAATTTTTAAAATTGAATTTGCGAATAATTTTTTCAGATAATTTTAATTTTAAATAAACTATATTTTTTATTGATCTAAGAGAATAGTCCACCGAATAGGAATTTTAATTTTTTGCTTTATCTTTATATATTAATTAAATTAATAATTTCATCCTTGTAATTATAAAAACATTAACAAAATTATCCTTAAATTATATGAAATTTCAATTTTGTATGTAAATAATATTTCATATATATAATTTCATCACTTAATATAATAATTTAAAAATAAAATTATTTATATAAATTACTGTTTAAGAATAAAATTATAATTTATTATTTATTTATCTATATTTTAAATTTTCCAAAATAAAATTATTAATTTTATCTAATACATTTGAACTCAGCTCTGTCCAAACGTAATTACTTCTTCTTTTCTTAAATCTAAAAAGGGGCAATCTCCAACTCATAGTCCGCCAATTTTGCCATAAAAAATGCAGATTATCTCTTTGCCATGGATTTGGGAAGGATACCAACAATATTTGGGCCACATTTTGGGTCAAAGCCGAAGCCCAATAAATCTTCAACGCCTTCTTGAGTCATTGAGCATATTTAACAAATGGTTATAATCGGAGAAGCTCTTAGATGATTAGATTGAAATTAGATGATTAATTTATTCAATCAACTAATTTTAGTATTTCTTTCACTTTTTTTATTTATCATATTTTTAAAAAAAATATTTTTTCATCTATCCTTTAGAATTCTCACGGAGTATTAAATATTTTTTTTAAATTTACTCTTTTTTTATTAATAAATATTTTATTATTTTACATTATTAATCAACTTACATTTATTTCTTTATATTTCTATTTATATTTATTATTTCTTTTTATCTATTACTTTATAATTTTAATAAAATATTAAATATTATTTTTTTTAATTTATCTTTCTTTTTTATTAATAAATATTTTATTATTCTATACTATTAATTAACTTATATTTATTTTTTAATATTTTTATCTTTATTTTTAATTATATTAAATTTTATGTATAAACATTAATTTTATAAAATTTATTAAAAATAAATAAATTAAATTATTTTTTAATATAGATAAAATTAATTAATAATGATAAATAAATAATAATGGGTAGAGTATTTGTCAATTACCTGATTGCTAAAAAATCAGCCAAAAAAACGCTGTGAAAGGACCAAATTATCTCCATTCATTTTTCATATTTTCTATTTTTTTCTTCCCAAATGAACCAACTAGTCATTTCTCTTTGTCTCCATTGCTCGACGCCTTCTATGCCTTCATCTCTTGATTGCACATGCAACAGCAAAACAAAAGCAAGTGATTGGCCGTGCTGTTCATAGCGAAAAACACTTGAGAAGGAAGTAGGATGGAAACAGAGACTAAAACAGTTTTAGGGCAGAAGAGACGAGATGGAGAGAGCCAATGAAGAAAGAGAGAGTTGGGGAAACGGGATCTTAGCAAAACAAAAGTAAAGTGAGCAAGAACTTTCTGGAAAAGCCAAAAAAAAGAATAAAGAAAATTCTACAGAAGGGAGAAAAAGAATTAAAAAAATACAAAAATTATGTATTTGTTTTACAGCAATTTAAGTTCAAAAGAGCGTACTTAGTTGACATGGATTTAAGTATAATTATGAGGGCAAATTGTTTGAATGTCTATTTTTTTCATTTCTCCCATTATTAACCTATAAAAAATTATAATATTTATTTTTAAATGAAAATTAAATAATTATAATTATTAATTTTAAAAAATTAATAATTATAAAATTATATTAATTTAATTTTAAATAAATATTTAATATATAATAAATTATAATAATATATTATTTATAAAAAAATTAATCTACTAAATAATATATAAAATTTAAAACATTAAAATAAAATATATTTTTATAAGTTATATATTATTTACATATAAATAATTAATTATAAATAATTAATTTTATCAAATATTTTTATTTAAATAATTAATATAATTAATTAATTAATTAAATTAATTAAATTAATTAATTATTATAACTATCAACTAATCGGTATATGACCATTATTTACTCAGTGCTTAGTTGATTATGCCTTTGCTGAAACTTCCGTCGGTATCTTAAAAGTAAGAAAAAGATAAATTAGGCGATCGGTTCGATATGCAAATTGAAATATCCCTACTCATTTTTATTTCAAAATATCCTGTCTTTTTCCATTTTGATACCCACATAGATAAAATTTTTAATATTTATCACTATCTCTATTAAATATCTAAATCTTCATATATGTTTTATTTTTTTATTTTATATAAATAATATATATTTATTTATATTTAATTATAGTTTTATTATTTATAAATTTTATCAAAAATGATAATTTTAATTTATTTTTAAATAAATTAATTTATTTAAAATCTATTAAAAATATATAAAATTTCATTAAAAAGTAAATTTTAATAATATCATCATATATATAATATTAGAAAAAAGTAATTGTTTTATATATTATGTATTTTAGACCAAATGAAATAAATTTTAGTAAAAAAATTTATTAAATTTGATAAATTTCATAATGATATAAGTATAATTAAAATAAAAATTATAAATAAAATAAAATTTATTTTTATTTAAAATTAAACACCAATTAAAAAATAAAAAATAAAATATTTAAAATTTCTTTAAAGTTACGATTGACCAACACAATTGTGCATGGATAAATTTCATTTACACACATTTTCTGTATAATGAAATAAGTCATATACCACATAGTTGTTATATTTAAAAAAAATGATAATGATGCTAGCTAATTAATTAGGTTCCTTGTAATTACCAAATTGTATGGAACTGATACAATTTATCATTTATTAATTAAACTAAGATCAACTGATCCCGATCTTGCAATTTCAAAATGCTAGCCTCAAATAAAAATGTCCAATCAATTACCAAATTACAATTAAAAGCTAATTAATATTGGTTTAAGTAATCTGGAATGTACAAATAAGACTTTGTCTGTCCTTTCACTTGGATTGAATAATATTAGTTGTCTGTAAAAATTAACTATTTATTATTAGTTATTTATATGTAAAATAATATATGGAAATATATTTATATTTTATAATTTATTTGAATATTCATTTATTTTGATAATATTTTAGATGATAATATATTATTTATTTGATTAATTATTTTTAAAAGTAGATTATTATATTTTATTATAGTAATTTGATTTTTATTTTAAAAATAAATAATTATAATTTTTTGGTTAAGAAACTCTTATGATATATGCAACAACTATTAAAATTTATTTGTGATCATTTCTAATATTAAATTTAAAATTCATATGTTTATTATTAAAAATATCGATGAATTACACATTTTAAGTATAAAAACTTATCTTGCACAAGTAATATTATCACTTTTTTTTCCTTAACATGTATTGTTTATTAATTTAAAAGATATCGTTTGATAAAAGATAAATAATTTTTAATATATTTTCTATTATTTTCTATAAAATAAAATATATATTCTTTTCTTTTTTTTATATATAAATTGGCAGCTAAGACAATATAAATTCTTCTTTTGTAGGGGTGATTAGGGTAGACAATGTTATGGAGAAAAGAAAAAACCTAACGTAAGTATATTTTAGTCTCTATTTCGAAGTTCAATTTTTTTGTTTTTGTAAGTTTTCTTTAGTTGGTTCACATTGTTCTTATTATGTGATATTTTTACTTTGCAGAAAAAAGAAAATTCAAAGGAAATTACACTTCCAATTCCTTAGATTCAAGTTCATATCCTTGTAGTTATTGGTATTTTTAATTCATTTGTTCATGAAGTATATTGTTTTTAGTTTTATTTTTTTGTTATTATGTGATGATTTCCATTTTGTAATTTCAAGAGCTAATTTCGGGCATTAAGATTGCATAAACAAGTTACAATACTTGGAATAATTAGTTTTCTAGCATGCATTTGCTTTGTTTCAACTAAATGTCATTTTGTAGTGCTTATTAATTAGTGTTATGTAGTTATTGGCTTCTTTTGGAGGTGTTTTGTGATGAACTTGATGGTTGTAAGAACAATTTATATTAGTACTAAAAACTCTAGTATTTAGTTTATTTTTGAAAGATAAGTTTTTATATCGTATGATGAACAACCAAAATATGCTATCTATTATTGCATTTTGAACAATCCTAATTGCTTGCTATTATATCATGAGAAGCATATACTGGAGTTGTGGAAGCTTGTGCCAAGTTAAGTTCACTCCAAGAAAAGTATAATGCCTCAAACCAAGTACAAAAAATAGGCTTGCATCTTACCATTATTCTTTGTGTTATCTTATAATTGTTATGCAATATTAAGGCCAACAATGGAAAATCTATCTTACTTTTCTTCTTAGATCCTATCTTTGACAATTGAATGCATGCCTGAAGGTTTCAATTATAAATGCTATTATAAGAATACTAATATCCTCACATGTATTGCTTTTAATGTTCTCTTTTTGGTTTTTATTCTAGTGAGAATGTCCAAATGGTGATTGAGACTATGACTGCTTAAGGAAAGAAGCCCACATTTTGCATGGGAGATTATATTCCATTGCTAGCATTCTCATTGAAGCCCCACATGTTTTATGGTTATTTTAAGCAATAGTTTGCTTAGATAAGCTAAAGTGCTTACCAAGGATTCATCATGAAGTTAGTAATTTAATTTCTATGTTGGCTTTGTTCATTGGGGTCATTTATCTAAATCACAATATCGTAGTGAATATCTATATTTGATATTATGACGTAGTCTAATGGAATGGAAAGTTGTAGTTCTTTAAATTGTAAAATTCTTGAATTAAGTTTAGTTTAACTTGCTTAAAATACTCATTTTTAGCCTCTTTCATTAAGTTAGTGTTAAAGTGGGTAGCATTTGAAAAAAAATAAAGACCATTTGAATAGTTATAGGCTCATTTAAGCTTAAATACGACCAAAGCTTGAGCTCAAGCTTGAATATTGAAGCTCAACTACAATTTTGAAATAAGAAAGCTGCAGATCATTTAACTTTGATTAAACTCATGTTCAAATCAAGTTCAAGCTTGAGCATGAATTTTTTAAGTTCAATGAGCTCAAGTTCATTTAATATTACCTAACTCAAACTTAATCTTACATATGTTTGGCTTACCTAACTTGTTTGCACCCCTAGAAAGATGAGAAGATTAAAGTTTTGAAAGTTCAAAAATATAAAAGAAAGTTTAAGGATTTCATTGATATAATTTTTTTTTTACTTAAACTTTCTTGTTAAATGCAATTTTTCATGATATAGAGACCAACCATGTTTATAAAATTTTATCTTGATCAAAATATTTTTATAAGATAACCTATAAGATATTTCAAAAAATAATAAGATATAATTTTTTTATCTTTTTAATTTTGATGTCTAGTCATTCTTTTAATTGTATCTCACAAACAACTTATGAGTGCAAAAAAATTTTTCATATGAAAATAGATATAAAGAGATTTCTTAGGGTAGGTCATTTGCTTAAAATGATTAATATATGAAAGAGTCATAAAATTTCAAGTTGAGTCTAAGTCAATTTTTAGCATTCAAGTCTTTTTTGACATTTGCTCATTATTTTTACTATATCTCAAAAACATAAAAGATATGAGCATAAAATTAATTTCATTTGAGAATAAACTTAAATATCTTTTTGATGATAGATTATTTACTCAAAATAAATTTAAAATGGAAGAATTATGACTTTTTAAAATTGATATTAAGTTGTATTGATCTAATAATCAACTATTACATATAATAGGCTATTGTTAGCCATAGATTCATTGTATAATTAGTTGAACAAGACCAACAATTGACTGTTAGCCTCTAAATGGCCTTTGGTGTTAAAATTCTATAGAGTAATAGTAAAAAGGACTAATTTTTATTCCTAAGTATTCCAAATAGTTATAAATCACTTTGAACTTCTTATACAACATATGTAGAGTATAAAATCTACTATTTAACATCATTTACTCTTTATTTGATCAAAATCATGATTTGAGGTCTTTATTTTAAAATTCTTCTACTTTAAGTGTTTCATTTATTTCATCTACTCTATGAGAGATTATATGAATTATTCTTCATCTTATACCATTATCTAATTATAAAGGGTGAGTTATCCTTTAGAATTTTTTTGAGAAGGTGAAGTATTCCTTATAAAGATAATATTTGCTCAAGGAAGAGTAAGAATTTATAAAAAGACTTGTTCAAATGTCTACTTCAAACTTGAAGGAATAGTGAATTAAAACAAGTTTAGAGAATGAATGTACACATTAAAGAGGATATTCAAAAAGGAACCACTATAAATTATTATATTTTGACCTTTCTATCATTTCTTTCATTATATTTGATACCATGCTCTATTTTTACTGATCAAATTTATTAGATATATTATGCTTCCATGTTTGTCTAATAGTTGAATGATTGAAAAAGAAATTTTTTACGCATGAATTTCTAAATGATTTGTCTATGCTTAATTAAATGAGATCATTTGCACGAATTTATTAAATTGATATAACTTAAGTGTAAATACTTCCATAAAACTTTCTTAAATTTGCTTAAATTAAAATTATCCTTATAAATTTTCAAAATAAATTTTAAAAATAGTAAAAATTTTCAAAACATTCAATTTGTCTCATCTTTAATTTAGGCTGCCTCGACCTACATTTCCCCACGATTACGAAAGGCCCTCAGTTTGTTGCGAACGGTACTGTTCTTATTCTCCTCTTTCTTCAGCCATCATGAACAAATGAATTAAAAAAGGAGTCTTGAAAATAGCATATTTGTTAAGACTGAAAATCATGTGTAATCTAGGGTACAAAGTTTTCAAACGAGTCATTCTAATTGAATTTGAGCCGTCCTTTTTGGAATTTGTAATTAATTACATTAAATTTGGACATTTTCCTCGTTTTATAGTGAAGTGGTTAGACACTAATGTAATAATTGGGTTAACTAAATGGCAAAAATGGATCTTAGGTTTATAATTTTTATTAGGTTAAAATATACGTAATTCCTGTATTATACCTTACGTAAAAAAAATCATGCTTTAAAATATGCAAATAAATATTTAAATTAGATATATTGTGTAAAAATCTCTCCTCTATTATCACTCTTTCCAAATTTTTAACAGTAAAAGATCTTTCTATTATTATTCTTTTTACTTTTTTATATTATATAATAACTAACTTTTTAACATCTATTTTATTTCAAAAATAGATTTTAAAATAAAAATTTAAAGTAATAATTCCATTTTGAGTCCTGAAGGTACATGAAGATCTAAATTCCAAAGAAACATATAAAATATGTTTGCCATTATGAGATGTCCAGCCGTCAAATGCCATAATTGCCGGAATAATTAAGGCTTGAAATACTGGATTGGATATAATAGAACAAATACGAGGAACAAAGGTTGTTCCCAAAATTGCTAAATTTCCAATCCAAAAATGTCAAGACAAAAATCATATATTGTCAATTCTGTATACTTGATGTTTAAACTATATATTAGCTAGAAAAATAAATAAAAATTTACTAAAATCAATTTATGGTCAAATAGTACGAACAATGAAGCAGTTGTGAGGCTATAATCACAGTAATTATTATTTCAAAGCGGGAATTTTCAATTATAGACGGACAGGCAAAAAAATTTACAATACTAATATTTCAGTGTTTTGTGCAGATTTGGGATGTGTTGTCAAATATTGAAGTAATCAATGTACTTGCTTCCGCACTAAGGAGGTCCATTGCAGCCAAAATGTCAGTCAAGCATGCTGTTAATTAGAAACTGGAGGTATAAATATTCTAAAGCTCAGATTGATTATTGTGCAGTCATAGACAGCTAAGGAAGCTTCTGTACCCTCAGGTCTCCTTGAATGCACTAGGTTTGAAGACACTGAAAGGTTTGATGGCAGGAGTATATATAGTAGTCATTGCAAGGATGGGATGCTCCTAAAGGACCAATTATCTAACAAATGCCTACCAATGGTCTCACAATAATGCAAATAGAATGAAGTCACCTCATTACCTCGAAGGCGTTGCTTTTTCTTACCAATTCAGCCAGCCAATGATACTCTTCATAACCTAGAGATGCATTTAAAAGTGGACGAAATCGCTGTGATATGTTACTAGTTAATGATAACTTGGAACCAAGGTTGTGATATATGATGGAGAGTTCAATATATCAACTCCTTTAATTTGGATCTTAGTGTTTATAATTTTTCAGTAAGGCCTCAAACATCTTCTCCTTCAAACTTTTAAATACAAAACTAAGCATGGCATCATACGTGCCAATTTGGACAGCTATATGCTTTTATATAGCAAATATGATTTGAAAGTAGATTGAATCATTATAACTTATGATTCAACTTGAAAATTCATTGAATGTCATAAATCATCCAAGATTCAATTTGAAAATTGACTAAGTTTGCCAATCAAATGAATTTTGAATATGAATTTGAAAGCTTGCATGTGTTTGCGTCTTTGTTTTTTTTTTTTTTTCTCCTTTAATACTTGATATATTGTCAAGTTCTATCACACCAGTACTATTCATGCATCATTCTCAGCCATCTGATGATGTATGGAAATAACGGACTTTACCTTTGACGGATGATTGACATGTTAAAGTTGTCTTGGAATGTATATGTTAAATATAAACCACGCAAAATGTTTAGAATTTATGAAACCCACACCTGTTTTAATTGGGTTTAGTTTTCCAGTTAGCATGGAAGTGTGTTATTTATGTTCCTACTCCTCATTCCGAAGTGAAGGTGTTCTGCTTGGACACAATTTTAACAGCAGAAGTGACAATAGTACTAAATCCATGTAATTTATTAAATTTATAATAAATTAATGTTAAATTATCTTATAATACAATTAGTGAAAACTATCAAATGACTATTTGAAACATCCAATTAATATCAAATTAGTACCGAAGGATTTTCTTACATCAATATATATAACATTAATTTCAAAATTTTCACTTCAAATTTATACTGGAAGATTTTTTTACATTAATTTTATTTAATACTAAAAGATTCAGGGAACATCAAATAGCATTGTAATTTTCAACATTGATACTAAATTAATATAAAAAAAATTTCAGTACTAATTTAAGCTCCACCACAAGTAGTATTTTGGTAATTTTCTCTATAACTAATTTCTTGTGCCTTACTGAGTTACTCTTTTTTAAATTATCTCCTTTTTTTATTAATTAAACATAATAAAACTCCACTTTAATTTGCAAGAACGAAGGCATATAGCAATATAGAAATTCAGTATTCATAGTCGCGCATCTTCAAATTTTCAATTGCCTAATTAATAAAAAGTAGTGATTTGGACAGCTATGTTCTCGTGTGCAAGCTTGGGAGGTAATGTCATAAAATAGGCTTGGAGCCCAAGATGGAAGCTAATTACCTTCCTAATTGAATGAAATAAAATCCCTTTTATTTATTGCAAACTTTACCTTTTTCGATGAAATCCTAACCAACTGCACGTAACAAAGCATAGACGGTCGAACGTAGGAAACATCCTATACAATGAACTTACTTCGACCAAACGCAAATGATCAAATCGTAAACAACTGAGCATACTACCGATTAGTACACTAAGATCTATGAATTAATGCTAGACCAAGATTAACTGAACATTTCAACGACTTCATCAAGAAACACTCAGTATGTACTGAATATTTTCGAACCCTAAACGTTAATATTTTCAAAACTGCATGAAGGGATGATCCAGAAGCATGTCGGCTGTCCATCTTTGGCTGGGATCCTTCAAGAAACACTTCATCAAGAAATCTCTGCAGACCTCACTCACTCCATCTGGTATCTTCGGTACCTCTTGCAGACAAGCAAGCATAAACATCAAAAGATCATCATCAACCATCCACCATACAGGTACACCGGTAAGCATCTCAATCACTATGCAACCAACGGACCATATATCCAGCACTGCTCCAATCCGCCCAAATGCAACTGATTCCGGCGACATATAACTGGGAGTTCCTCTGAAGCGGTACCTCCATTGGCGGGGGTAGATTATCTCCTCTTTTGTTTTCGACAATCCAAAATCCGCAATCTTTGCCTGATAATAAGTTTCTTGTGAAAAATTCTGAGTTTTTGGGGAAAACAGCAGTATATTTTCCGGTTTGAGATCACAGTGAACAAGTCCTTTCTTATGAATGCAAGAAAGTCCCTTCAGAATCATCCCGGTATAGACTCTAGCTTCTTCCTCCTTCAATGGCTGCTTCCTTATGAGATCGTTGAGAGTCCCATGAGCTGCAAATTCCAACAGCAGATTATAGACAGAATGCCCTCCCTCGTACGTGATTTGGCTTCCGTAACATTCAAGAATTTCCGGACAGCCAGAAAGAGACTTAAGGATGGCTTCCTCTTTCTGCAAATAAGGCGACATCTCAGGAGTTGAAGATTTAATGGCGATGGGTTTGGCGTAGTCTCGTTGAGGAGCAGCTGATATTGCGAGAAAAACAGCCCCATAAGTTCCCACACCCAAGAGTTTTTGCCTCAAGAACACCACCATTCTTTCTTTTTTTCTTTCTTGCTTGCTGATAATGTTACTGTAATACGATGTTGTTATTGACGGTGTTACCTATTTATAGGGATTCATGAACTAGTCTTTTAAGTACTAAACTTCCACACCAAGTCTTGTATACTCTCTCTCTCTCTCTCTCTCTCTTAACATCTATTATCTATTAATGATATGGATCATTATCACAAGTACTTCATTAATACAAATAATAAAAAATAGAAGAATATCGATTAATGAACAAAATATTGTAAATAATAAAGTAGGTTAGAAAATAGCAATCAAAATATTCTAAATAATAAAATAAGTTAAAAAAAAGTAATCGCATAATAGTTGAGCAGATTAGGCTTATAAACTAAATGAAAATAATTTGGCTTTCATTTATTGATAAAAAAAATACTAATTTATAGACTAAATTAAACTGAAAATAACAAAAACACATTAGTTGATTAAATTTATTTGCTATTATTCTTAAATTAAAATATATAACTTAAATAAGAACAAGTATTAAATATTAGGCTTTTATTCTTTTGCATCACTTATTAAGAAAAAATTCTATATATTATATAATTATATTTTTGTACATTTTTTAATATTAGAAAGATGAAAAAGTAGATGTAATATCATTGCTTGCATTGAAGGAATAGAAAGATTAGTAATCGTATTAATAAGATTAATATTAAAAAAAGGAGAAAATAGATGTAATATTAATTGACCTTTATGCACTTTTTTTTTAATGATTCTATTTGACAGTTGATTGATTCCATTAGTGGTTAACTAATTATATTAACTGATTAAATAAATTGATAGTATTAGTTGCTTGTAAAAATTAATCATTTATTATTAGTTATTTATACATAAAATAACATATTTTATAATTCATTTAAATATTCATTTAATTTGATAATATTTTAAATTATATTATATTATTTATTGGATTAATTACTTTAAAAAATAGATTATCATAATTTATTATACTAATTTTATTTTTATTTTGAAAATGAACAATTTTTTGTTAACAAACTCTTATGATATGTGCAATAATTATCAAAATTTATCTCTAATCAATTCTAATATTAAATTTAAAATTCACATGTTTATTATTAAAAATGTTGATGAATTACATATCTTAAGTATAAAAACTTATTTTTCACAAGCAATATTATCACTTTATTTTTTCCTTAACATATATTGTTTACTAATTTAAAAGATATCATTCAATAAAAGATAAATAATCTTTTCAATATATTTTCTATTATTTTCTATAAAATAAAATATATATTCTTTTCTTTTTTATATAATTTGATAGAAGAGATGGGATTATATTCATGAATTTTCTAATATTACATATATATATTTTAATACAATTTATTATACTTATATAATTTTTGTTTAAAAATAAATAATTATATTACAATTTAATATATATATATATATATATATTAGATTTTTTTGAGAAATAAATTATTATAATTTAGAATTTTCTTATATATCAATGATAAAAGAATAAAAAATTGTATAATTATTGGTAATAATATTTTTTATATTAAATGCAAATCAACTATATAAAAAAATTACCATTCTTAATTTTTTTAAAATGGTCGGTTGATGGTCAATAAATTAATTAAAATAGCAATTTGTAAAATATTTAAATTAGCTAATTGATTGAATCAAATAGTTGAAAATAGTTAAATCAACTAAAATTTAATTAAAAAATTGTTTGCTAACTACCCCTATGTTCCACTAAAATTAGCACAAATTTAATAACTGTCATTTAGCTAGTACCTCAACCATAATTCTTGAAATCTAACAGGACATTAAATTAGATAAAGGTTTAATTTATGGGTAATTAGTTTAATTAGTACATCATCAATTTAATTACTTATAATATAAAATATATGAAAAAATATGCATTTAATAAATAAAATAATAAATTTATATTATGATTCATTAAAATATGATTATAAAAAGGAAAGAATTCAGGGTTTCATAAAATTCCATATAAATTATGAAATTATTAGTAAATTACTAAACACATTTTAATTTTATTTTTATTTTTATTTATGAATTAATTTTTTTGGTCTATTTTGTAAGGTAACTTGAGAGTTTTTATTGAATTATAATGAAAAAATGTAATTTACAAGATATTAAAAAAATTAAAATATAGTTGAGTAAATTAATTTATCATTATTTAAAAAATTTTATAAAAACTGAAAATATAAATAAAATAAATATTAGTCAGGTTTTTATATATTTTCAAATATTAGAATGATAAACAGAAATATATATGTAATATCATGCATGGATAGAAAGATTAGGAGTATGATGAAAAATATAAGAAAAATGAGAAAAGATGATGTAATAAATTAGATTCTTATACATTTTTTAATATTATAAAGATGTTAAAGTAAATATATAATTTCATGCATATAAGGATTAAAAATTTAATTGATATATGAAATTTATATCAAGTTAATCATATAACTTTTAGTTTTTATATTCCTAATTTTAAAGATATATATGTAAGGTAATTTAGGTGATATTTGGTTAATAGATTTTAAAGGATTCAAAATAGAATCAAGAAATCAATTCCCCTAATATTTGGTTCGTGTATATTGAAATATGTTATCTTTACTTTCCTAATATAAATTCCTTTCATTTGAATCCATTTATGTCCCTATGGTATCATTTTACATTTCTTAATAGAACAAAAAATATACTTGACTCTTACTGTTATCATTATTGCTATTACTATTACCACCACTGCTATTAATATTCTTATCATTGTTATTATTATTGTCATTATTACTACCATTTTCATTGTCATTGTTATAATCATCATCACCACCGCAACATTTATCATCATTATCATTATTATTGATTTGTTATTGTCATTATTTTTATTGTTATAACTATTATCACTACCATTATCACCATTGCAATTGCCCAAAAAAAATCATAAATAATGCTGTGGTTTTATTCTACATTCCATGAATTTAGTAATAAAAAGAAAATTGTAAATAGCATAATTCTATTCGTTGAGCGAATTAAATAGTTTAAAAAAATTAAACGTTTCTTTTTTCTTAATATTCCTTATTCCAATTCCAACTCAAATACGACCCTAGAATTTTTGTTTAATTATAAATGAATTAACAAAAAGATTGTAATCCACTGATAATAAATCAGCTTAAAATAAAAATTACGGTCCTATAATAAGTTGAGCAAGTATTAATTAGATTTTTATTGAATTTTAAAAATTATTAAATAAATAAAATAGATATAAGACTTGATTTCTTTTTGGAACTAATATATTTTAGTCAAGGTAATTTTTAATTAGATATATTATGCTATCGTCCAATTTTCCTTCTAAAGGCTAAGTATTCGATTGCTAACGTGTATTTGCTATTTCCGCCTTGTCCTATTGATTATTTTATTTTTCAACTTGGCAGCCCATTAAGAATAAAAAATTGAATTTTTTTTTTTAATGAATAGATAGGGTCAAAGCCCAAATAAAAAATTATAAATAAATTATAATTAAGGTAGAAACTTCTAAAACATCACTTAAAAGAACGTTATTGAGTTCAGTTGAGGATGATTCATTCTTCTCAGATTTTGATCTATAAAAATATTGAATTTGGCCAACCAATCTACATATTTGTTACCTTCTCTAAATATACGTTAAGTAATTATTCTCCGACTTCTTTGCAGAAAGGAGTGGCAATGTGACAAGAGAGCAAATAAGGTGAATTAGAAGACTAAAATAACAGATGGGCAAGAAGGTGAGAGTCTATCTTGAAGATGAGATATTTCAAATATGTTAAAAACTAACAAAACTTGGGATATATTAGAAGACTAAAATAAATTATGGCAAATAAGGTGAATTAGAATCATAAGATTTGTATTTTAAAGAATTAAAATTACATTTAAATTGAAGTATAATATCATGCAAATATAGAAGGATCACAAATTCAGTTGCTATATATATATATATATATATATATATATATATATATATATATATATATATATATATATATTAAATTTTATAAATATTAACCAAATAATTTTTATTATGATTTTTTTATATAATAATTTAATGGTATCTATTTGCAAGGAAACTTTGGGGCTTTATATTCTATTATTTCTATAAAATAACAATGGAGAGGTTCATCATTGCCGGGATACATTTAACGGTACGATCACTTTGACTGCTACATTAAACTTCTAGAGTTTAAATGGTATTAAACTAATTACAATTGTATTATAAAAAATGGTTACGCACAGGATCTCAAATTGGATTATGAATTTTTTATATTTATTAAATTAAGTTTTATGAATTTATTATACTATTTTATATCTAATAAATAATCTTTGATTTACATTCATAATTCAATTTCACATCCTCACTTTTAATATATATATCTTTGCTATTCTACTATATCAAGAAGGGAGATTCCAAAAAAAATTAATTATCTCATTAATTTTATTTTTTGAAATCAAATTTGAAACAAAAAAAATTAGAGATACTGATTAACCCATCCACCCGTTTTCACCAAAAAATTAATTTAATTCTTTGCTTTACTTTTATATATTTGACTTGAATATATTTGAATGTGGCTCTGAACTAGACAACTTTAAAGACCAAGTTCAAAAGGATAATCTCCGATTTATAGTCTACCAATGATTTTAGCAAGGATACCAATAGTGTATTGGGCCTCATTTTGGGCCCAATAAACTTTCAAGGCCTTTCCTAGATATTATTGGCTTACCCATCGAAATTCCAACTGAACTCACTTCCTTTTTTCCAAAATATGAGTAAGTCCATTTTTTTTACCCCGTGAAATTCGGGTTTTATCACTTTCATTTTTATAAAATATTTTTTATTAATTAATATTTATAAAGTATCAATTTATCCTATTTTATTCTTTTAAGACTACTCATATAAAAATTGATTTATTCAATTTCATAATGAAATTAGATAAATCATACAAAAAAATTAATATAAATGTTTCATCAAATTGAAACTAACAAAAAATCAATTTCAAATGGACAAAAAAATGAATTTACTTCATAAAATATTTCTTTCATGCTCTTTCACTTATACTTTCTCGTAATGGAGACTTAGTCATGTACACTGCAATGTGAGAAAGTGTAAGTATATAGCTATTCTACCGATTATTGCCAGCTAATCAAGCAATAACTTCTAAGATTAAAGTTTATTTGTTTTGTTGGAGAGCACTTTTAATTAGGAAATATTATTTTTATATATATCAAAGAAAGAGTGATCAATATTTTTAAATCCAGATCAGCTTGGCTAGTTTGACCAATTAAACTAATACTCAGGCTTGAAAATGAGCTAGATTGACCTATAGAACTTGTCTAAGAAAATACCTAGGTTGAATCAATAAGATTAGGCAAAAAAAAACCAATTCAATCAGTGACTAGTTAAAATCATTCGTGTGTTCCATTTTTCTTTTTTTAAAAAAATTGGACAATTCCACAGCCTAATGCAAGGCGTGAGTTGCCTAAACCAATCACCCATTTAGGCATTTACAATGAAATGATATCGCAACAATAGGCAACAACATTATTAATGATGTGTTAAATAGTGAGCAACATTGGGAATTCATTTAAAAGAGAAAAAAATCCTAAGCAATGCTTTGCTATTTTATTGTTCTATACTATTTGCTATTTTGCCATTTTATGTTGTTTGCTATTTTGCTATTTTATGCTATTTACTATTTTGCTTTATTCTATATCTCTATTTTGTAATAAAACGAATTGGTGGAGTGAAATTGTGAAAGATAATGAACTACCAGCAATGTGAACCACCAATGATGCAAAGTTCATCAATTCTGACAATTCAACAAGAAGTTTTTTTTCTTTCAATTCAATATTTTCTATTATATTTTTTGAAGGATTTTAGTACTTTACTTTAATCAAACATACTAAAATGGGAATCAAAACCTATAAAAATGATTCTAAAGTGAATTTTTCAATATACTACTAAAAAAGAATGCTTATACTTTATAAATTTTAGTTAAAGATGTATATGGTTGGATAAGTAGGAAGTTATTTCTAAATTGATAACTTTATCTTTAATTTTAAATAACCAAGTTTCTTAATTCTTTGATAGAATTGCTTATTTGAATTTATCCATGTTACCAAAAAAGAATGCTTATTTGGATTTTACCACATGTAATTGTTCATGTGTTTATATTTTGATATGTATTAAAAAAATGCTAGAGAAAACAAGCTTTGTATATGTAATATAATAATGAATCTAATGCAAAGCTATTTTAAAGATTAGATCATAATTCACCCTGCTTCTCTTAATGTGACTAAATTCTTAAGAAGTATTTGTTTTGCTTTTTGGTTTAAATGCAAAACATGTCATCTTCCTCAGGTGGTCAATCAATAGCTGCATCTTTAAAATAATTTGTTAGAACAAAAATATATCTTGCATGGAATCATTATATGACAAGTGTAAATTCAAATGGAAATTTTTTTTTAAATGTTTGTATTGTGCAAAGAAATTAAAGGCGGAGGGATAAATAAAATGAAACTACATTTTTCCAAAAGAAAGAGTAAAGTTCAAGCATGTTCAAAAGTTCCTTATGATATTCAATATCAAATTGAAAAGTATTTAAAAGAGGTTGAAGGAAAGAAAAAAAAAAGTCTACCTATACTCAAAGTACTACACATTGATGGAGATACACTAGAAATAGAAGAAATACATGGCAAGCAATTTCAAACCAAAGGCAAAAAGAAAAGGAAGTGGGAGTATTAACAAAATGTTTGCACTAAAAACCTCTCTTGGGGCTTAACCATTAATCAAAAGTGCATTAACAGGTAAATAAGCTATTTATAGAGTAGATTTGATAATTGCTAGGTTCTTTTATTATAATTGCATTCCATTAAATGCTATAAATTTAGTTTACTTCTAGAAAATGTTTAATGCTATAGCAATAATAGGTCCTAGTTATAAAGCTCTAACTTATCATGTAATGAGAACAAATTTATTGTATAATATGAAAAGAGAAGTTTAATTATTGATTGATGCTTGTAGAAGTACTTAGAAAGATACTAGTTGCACTTTAATGGCTGATAGTTAGCAGCACCTAAATAGATAATTCATTAATTTTATTGTTAATTTTCTAATTAATATTACTTTTATTAAATCAATAGATGCTTCAAATGTTATTAAGGATGCAACAATACTTTGTAAGTTATTTAAAGAGATGGTTAAGTTTGCTAAGGTAAGTAATGTTATCCACTTGATAATTAATAATGTTGCTAATTATAAAACTATAGGAAGATTGTTAAATGAAAAATATCCTTCAATTTATTGGTCACCTTGTGCTACACACTGCTTATGATTTTAGCAGATATTGGAAAGATGGAACTTATAATTAGTCTAACAAAGCCTGTATTAATGATAACCAAGTTTATCTATAATCATGCATTTTCGTCAGCTTAGTTAAGGAAAAGAGAATGATGGATAGAAATCATACGTCCAGATCTAACTCATTTTACTATAATATTTATTGCTTTCAAAAGCATTTAGGAATACAAACATGATCTTATAGCATTGGTGACTAGTAAGGCATACATTGATTCAGGATAGCTTAAGGACAAAAAAAGGTAAGGATGTTGTTGTTATCATTTTAAATGAGACATTTTGGAATAATTGTACCATTGTATACCAAATTATGGGTTCACTTATTCGAGTTTTGAAAATTGTTAATGGGAATGAAAAGCCTTCATTAGATTATGTATATGATGCTATGTATAGGGTTAGAAGAGGTTTTAAGAACATTTTCTTGAATAAAAAGACATTGAACAAGCAATATGCAAGGATTATCAAACACAGGTAAGATGGATAACTTCGTTAAAAACTTTATGCTATTGCATACTTATTGAATCCAATTTTTACTTATGATAAAAAAAATTATCCATCAAACTTAAGATAGAACAAAGATTCCTTGATGTTTTGGAAGCATGCTTTCTTGTGAAAGATGTGAAAGTTTTAATAGTTAAATGGCTCTTAAAACTTCAAAAAATATGTTACCTAATAAGAATTTTAGTCAATATAAATTATTTTTTATGTCATTTTATTTGCATCATGATTAGAATGACTAATTTAATTTTGTTTTTGTTGTCACTTATGATAGATCAATGGTGAAACAAATTTAGGGCACAGTGCTTCTGAAGGACAAAAGCTAGCTATCACTCTCTTAAGCCAAATAGCATCTTTTTCAAGTTGTGAAAGAAATTGGAGTATCTTTGAAAGAATATACATCAAGAAAAGAAATAGATTGGAGCATCAAAGGTTGAATGATCTTGTATTTATGCATTATAATTTGTATTTAAAAGATAGGTAATATTATTTAATTATTATTAAGTGAAAAAAATTAAGACTTATGTAAATGTAAATTTAAACTTAAAATACAATATATATCATTTGCCTTTTATGTGAACTAAAATAGTATTGAATGATTATTGATATTGCAGTAAAATCAATGTTTATTTGTTATGTTCTAGAAATACATCAATATAGTATATATGTATATGTTATATATAATTTGTTATATATAAAAATACAGCAACTAATTTGACTATCCAATTTAACCGGTTCGATTTTAACTTGCTTGCTTTGTTGAATCGATGGTCAAGTTAGGTTTAAAAATATTGAGAGTGATATATTATTTATGTTTGTGATTTAAAAAAATAATACTTAAAATTATAATAATAGAAGAAAGTAAATTCTTTTTTAAAAATAAGAAATTTATTTTTTTAAACTCGTTGATATTTAATATTAAATAAATAAAACACTTTCTCTTATTTTAATTATATTTTATGAAAAATATTTTCCATCGAACAAAGTTCATGTATAATTTTGATTCTAGTTAACAACCAACTTGTAAATTTACAATTTTTGAGGAAAAATAGAATATAATCATAAAATTTTAAGTTTACAAAAATTGATATATTTATTTAATATTAAATATAAGGGATGTAATAGGAAATATATTTTATTTAAAAAAATATTTTCTTATATTAGTATAGTATTAAATATCATACTTTTTTAATTAAGATATACATGTAATATGTCATTTCTTTATTTATATACAAATTAATAAATTTTATCATTTTAAAATAGATATACTAATTGTTGGTAATAAAAAATTATAATTAATTTATTAAAATTGAATTTTTAAAATAAGTCTAATTTTAATTAAATTATTTTTTAATGATCTAAGAGAATAGTCCACCAAATAGGAATTTTAATTCTTTGCTTTATCTTTATATATCAATTAAATTAATAATTTTGTCCTTGTAATTATAAAATATTGATACAACTATTCTTAAATTATATAAAATTTTAATTTTTTACTTAAATAATATTTCATATATTTTATCCCTTCATATAATAATTTAAAGATAATTATACGTATAAATCATTATTTAAGAATAAAATTATAATTTTATATAATTTAAAAATTATGTTACCTATATTTTAAAACTTTAAAAATAACATTATTAACTTAGCTCTGTCCAAACTCAACTACTTTCTTTTTTAAATCCCGAGAGGGGTAATCTCCGATTCATAGTCCACCAATTGCCATAAAAATGCAGATTATCTCTTTGCTATGAATTTGGGAAGGATATGAATAATATTTGGGCCACATTTTGGGTCAAAGACAAAGTCCAATAAATCTTCGAGGCCTTCCTGAGTCATTTTTTACTCAGTGCTTAGCTAATTATGCCTTTGAAATGGCCGAAACTTCCGTCCCCCCGTGCAATTAGGTTTAGTACATTCCGGACACGTGGCATCTTAAAGCCACAAATTCCATAAAGTTGAGAAAAAGATTAATTAAGTCGGGAATATTGTGATTCGAACCACATGCAGCAATGCAATCGGTTCAATATGCAAATTGAAATATCCCAATTCATCTTTATTTCAAAATATTGTCTTTCTCCATTTTGATATCCATATAGATAAAATTTTTAATATTTATAACCATTTCTTTTAAATATTCAAATCTTCATATATGTTTTATTTTTTCATTTAATTTAAATGGTATGTATTTATATTCAATTATAATTTTTAATAAAAATCAAAGATATACAGTTATTTTTATTATATTTATTCAAATGTAATTTGTCTATATATTATTATATTTATCTATATGTTATTTTTTAATAAAATTATAGATGCTTAAAAATTATATTTGAATACTAATACAATAAAGAACAATATGAATTTATTTGTTAAAGTTTATGTATAAAAACTTTTTATATTTAAATTAATTGATTAAATACATATAGTTTTAGTTTTTTTATTATTATATGATAAAATTTATATATAAATATATATTATTTAATTATATATTATATAATATGGATATGAAAAGGGTTAAATAATATAATCTTCATATACCCATACTAGCATTTGATAAAACTTCCACAAAAATTTTCTTACTTGTGCTCATATTTACTTTCAAGATCTCTTATCCATACTCAAATGAAAAAAGTTGAGACTATCCATTAAGGTTGTGTTTGGTAAATAGCATTTTATACAACTCTTAGTTTGTTTGATTACTTTTCAACTAATTGACTAATTTTTCTATTTCTCAACTGTTTGGTGGGCAGCTGTTCAAAACAGCTTTTGCCCACCAAAACGTTGATTTTAGAAACACTACAATAAGCAGCGTTTCCAAATCAGCTGTTTGCTTATATGTCATTATTACCCAAGTTGCCCTTCTGTTTATGCCTAGTACTTCAACCTTTTTGCTATTAAATAGCAGTTCAGTAACTGTAGACTTTATGGCTATATTAGTAAATCTAATAGCCAAATGTATCGTAATTTCAATGGCCAATATTTTATAATTTTTTAATTCACCACTGGACTTGAACTAATGGCCGTAGTTTCTGAATTTTATTTATTATAATTATTTATTTAATTATAATTTATTTATTTATTTATTTATATTTATAAAAAGTAAATAGTTATAATTAAATATTTATAATTATTAATTTATTTAAAAATTAATAATTATAAAAATTATATTAATTTAATATTAAAAAATATTTAATATATAATAAATTAAAATAATATATTATTTATAAAAAATTTAATCTACTAATATAGAATTTAAAATATTAAAATAAAATTTTTTAAATAATTTATAAAAATATACTTATATTCTTATATGTCATTTTACATACAAACAGTTAATTTTACAAAATACTCTTATTTAAACAGCTAATATAATCAGTTGGTTAAATCAGTTAATACAATCAGTTATCAGATAACAGTTAATTAAACCAGTTAACAGCTAATTAAACCAGTTAATCGCTACAGCTATCAGCTGTTTGCCAAATAAGGCCTAAATATGAGTCGAACTATCATTCTAAGTTGGACCAATAAATAAGGCTTTTTGAAAAAAAAATTAAGAATGATTAATTAATAAACTAAAGGTGGGCAAAAAATTTGTTATTAGAAAATCCAAAAAAACTTAAATTTTTATTTATTTATTTATATTATTTGTAATATTTAAAATTAGGACCATTCTCCTTAAAATTATGTCCATCTATCAATAATTAATAAATTTTAATACATCATGTAATTATTTTAGTTGCACAAGTTCTTAATATCTTTAATATTTAACATGCATAATTACTTTTTTGTGATAGTAGAAGTAATTAAACTATTAGATATACAAAAATTAAGAATCAAACCTCAAATACAAAAGAATATATGAATTTTTCATGAAATAGTGAATATCATTTTAGTGAAAAAGTCTTAATTAATACATGTAATTATTTGTTGTTAAATAGAAATTACTATTAATATTAACATAATATAAATATAAAATATAATAACTATTTAATTGAATTGTAAATATTATTTGAAAATTGTGAAAACAATTTATTCTTGCACTTTTTATACTTTTTTATGATAATTTTATACTTCAATTGAATTTGATTGTGCTCTCTTAATTATTATTGAATTTATTGTAATATTATGACATTATAATTTCATAATTTTTTAAAGTTTAGGGAATATTTCTTTTTTTCTCTAATTAGAAGGAAGGAGGTTCATTATAACTTAAATACTAGTCTTTACATATCTAGGAGTTTACAGTCCCATGTTGTCATATATTAGATACATAATAGGCCCTTGAAGTGGATCATTCAAAATAACAAAATTGTTGTTAAGGCAAGTTTAGTGAATATTTCTTCTGCTTAATTTTTTATTTGAAATAGTCAATATTGTCAATAAATTAAATATTTAATTTTATTAAAATACTTAATTACATATTTTATTTCTAACTTTTATTATTTTATAATTTATGAATTGTTTTTGTTCTTTTTATTTGTCTTGTAGCATATTTTTATTTTTTTATTTTTTATCCAATTATACTATTTACAAATCAAATATTAATGTTATATTTGATTTGATGAAATAGAATGAAATAGGAACAAAAATAAGAAATGAAGTGAGAATAAAATAAAATGGAATTAAATGGAGTAAGAATAAAATAGAATGGAATAAGAAATATTAAATGTCATATTTGGTATAATAAAATAATATGGGAATAAAATTGAAAAATTGTAGTTAATAGCAATAATATCCTTATTATAAAAATAATAAATATTATATTAAATAATTTATTCTTATTAAAATATATGATATGATTAATAATAAAATTTCCAATAATTTAGATTTATCATCAAAGTTATAATTAACAAAAAAATTTCATAATAAAAGTATGAAAAATATAATTTACTAAATTTTTATGTAAAATGTTTTTTGTAAAGACTACAAAAATATCCCATTTTAAATTTTAGTATTAAAAATATAATTATTGGAATACATTAATAGAGAAATATTTAAAATTTAATATTTTTATTATATATTAATAATGAATAATATTGAAATATATAAAAAATATAATAGATATATATATGTAAAAAAACTCATTACATGAATGATGAAATGATCCATTTCATCACTTTTGTAATGGAATCAAAATTTTATCATTTGATGAAATTGTCATTTTTATTCTATTCCCATCCAACCAAATGCACTATAATAATAGTGAATAGTATAAATATAATTTTATATTTTTTTATTATAATAATATTTTAAATAAGTTAAAGTGTTTATATAGAAAATATTAATTGAATTTGTTAATTACATATTCTTTTTTATAAAATTTTGAATGGTATAATTTTTTATGTATTTATTGTACGTAAAGTTTATAACTTTTTATAGAAACTATAAAATTTTATATGAATTTCATCACTTTTGTCTTTCATAACAACTTACAAGATATTACAACATAACTCATATTTGGAATAAATTACCATCGCATTTCTTAAGATATTGACTATAATTTTCATTCTTTTATTTCAAAAAATATATATGTATTTTTTACTTCTATATTTTAAATTTCTATTTATATTTCATACTAAAAAACCATATATATATATTCCTTTATATAAAAATATATTGTAATTAAAATATATTTTAGAATAGTAGGTGGAAACTACCGTGCATGCAATAATAATAAATATTTATTATGGTTTTACACTGCCAAACTCAAACTAGCGTAGATATTCTATTATAAAATACGAATCCTACCCACATCTTTAAAGTGTAAGTTATATTTTAGAATGTAAAATAAATTATCACAGTTATTATTGACAGAAAAATGTGAATAAAATACGATTATTTACATTAAAAAATTATTATTTGGCATCAAACGTGGTAATTGATATGAGTAGAAACTCTTTTTTTTTTTTTTTCATCAACTAAAATTTCAATCTGAGTTAAAATAGTCAAAATCAACTTGAGAAATAGAATCATAACATAAATTTTTTTAGACTATGGGATACATTAAAAGAATAAATTGAGTGCAGATAATAATAAATGACTAAAACCGTTATTTTTGAGGAATGTAGGTGAGGGAGATGCTTTCACCTTAAAAATAATAGGAAATATAAATTATCATCATTCATTGATAAATATTTTAATTTATTCATAATATTTTTATAAAAAATAAAATATATAATATTGTATTTATGTTATTTAACATTATTAGTGTTTGAATTATAAATAATAAGATTAAATAAAAAAATAAAAATGAAAGCAGTGCCCCAGAATAAATACAAAGAACATAAACAATTTTAGAGTTATAAAATGATAAAAGTTAAATATAATATATATATATATATATAATTAAATATTTTAATAAAATTATATCTTTAACTCATTAAGAATATTGACTATTTCAAATTCAAAAATTACGAAAAATAAATATTAATTAAACCTTAAAAAATTATAATATTATAAAAATACACAATAATAATTAGGAGGGAACAATCAAATTTAATAGAAGTATAAAATGCAACATTAAAAAGTGTTAAAAAATGTAAGAATAAAATCCTTTCAATAATGTTTAATTAACACTTATAATTCAATTAAATAATTAATAATTTTTTATTTGCATCTAGGTATTCTCATTGTTTTTTTTTTTGAAGCGAGACTGATCCTTGTTTAGAATGAGAATAACAAATAAACATTCTCCATCAATAGTGCTTTAAAGATTAAATTCAAAATCTTTTACCGAATTTAAATTGTCAAAAGACTTTACTTATTACTACCAAACCAATTAATTGTTAATATTTGTTAATATTTATATTTTGTTAATATTAATAGTGATTTTTATTTAATAAGAGATAGTTTCATGTATTAAATACTTTAGATATTAAGAATTTGCACAATTAAAATAATTATGTGATGTATTAAATTTATTAATTATTGATGAATGAACATATTTTCAAATATTTTAGATAATATAAATAAATAAATGAAATTTTAAATTTTTACAGGTTTTTCAATAACAGATTTTTTTTCCCCCAAAAAGGCCTTATTCATCCGTCCACCTAAAATATTGCCGCTAGCTTGTAATTATTGTCCTATAAGATTTCAATTTGTACACTGAACTGACTGCCAATTGCTTCGGATGATCGAAACTATGACACCGCTAGCCGAATTTATTTCCTTTTCAGCCAAATAAAACTTGTGACTTTTAAAGTGCCACGTATCCGAGGTTTATTAACCCGTTTCGCGGGATGGATGTCTCGAACCTTTGAAATTCAAAAAACTAAAGGAAATTCCATCTGAATCTCATTCTCTTGTTGGAAAATATTAATCAAACAAAATTTTGCAAAACAGATTTGAAGAAAGATTGATATAAATTTTCTTTTGAAGATTATGAATCTGAATAAAAAAGTAGCCAGAATTTTAGTTGAAACAATTTTAGTTCAACCGTGAATGTTATGTCAAATAATTAGCGGAATTTCTTGCAGGTTTATTAGTTTCTTATGTCTCAACAGTTACCTCCAATTGGACTGAATTTTTATAGAGATAAAATTGTTAATTTTATCTCTAAAATTATAAAATATTAATAAAATATTTTTTAAATTATAAAAAATTATAATTATCTCTTTGAATAATAGTTTATATGTATAATTTTATTTCATTGTATAAATAACTTTGTTGATGAATAACATATTTGAAAGATAAAATTATATATATAAATTATTATTTAAAAATAAAATTATAATTTTACATAATTCATGTATCGTTTTACCAATAATTTATAATTTTAAGGAAGAGATCAACAATTTCATTCTCTTCCGTCAAATTTATAGCCAATTTGTGCTTTGTATTTATTATTCAAATGTTTGAACCAAAATGTAAATGAACTGCTTGCAATAGGAATGCAATTAATTGTAGAAATTCTCAGTTTTATCATTCAAAGTTCATTTTGCAAAATTTGTTACATTTAAAATTATATTTTTAATTTTTAATTTTTAAAATATTAAAAATTATAAAACTTTCATTTTATTGAAATATGAATAACTATATGTATTATAATTCAAAAATATAAAATATTTTTAATAAAAATAATTAAATTATTAAATACATGTATACAAGATTTAGAGATTAAATTCAAAAGGTGAAGGAAAATAAAATCTTCACTGCTTATGTCATCAGAAAGTATATTTTGTAAAATATAGTTATAAGATATTAAAATAAAAAAATTATTTTACTTATTTGATATTAAATATGAAAAATTTAAAGAAAATAATTTTTTTATTTTAAAAAAAATTACTTTCTTATATTTTTAAATTTTTAAGTATTATTTTTTTAAGTTATCAATATAAATAACATATCACCCCTTTATTAATATATATATATATATATCTCATAAATATGAGAAAATTTTGCCACTCGAACCAAAGACATACAACTCGCACAAGAATGTTTCCATAAATATATCTCGAAGATCATTGTCTGTCAACTTCGAACAAGACTTGCTGGATGCAATGAATGTATCAGCGTGGCCATTCCGAATTTTTCTTCTTGCGGTAAGATTATATTCCTCCTCCTAATACTATAACCGACGAAGGAAAAGCCCACAAGATTCCGGGGACCTCTTTGTTATTTTCCAATGCTCAACAATAAACTGTTCTCTCTCTCCTCCCCCCCCCCCCCCAACCCAAAAAAAGAAAAAAAAAAAAGAGTTATTTGCCATCTACATGCTTGCAGTTTTTCATCCTTTGGCATCTAACTTCTCAAAAATATCTTTGTAGGTCATCATCTAACACATTACATAAGCATGTGCTCTCTGTTTTCTTGCAGTGGTGTTGTTGTCTTTTGCACTTAAAAAAATGGGAAAAAACCTTAAGTATAATTTTTGGATGCCACAGTTGAAATTGGATAGTTAGTATGTCTCTTAACATCTTTGATAAAACTTTATACTTTAATATATTTACCTTTCACCATTCTAAAGCACCGGAAAGAAGTGTAGGAGTTATTACCATTCCAAAGAAAAACTAATTAATTTTTTTTGGGCGGAGTCTTACTTTGTAAACTTTGGGAAGATTGATAATTAGGTTGAAGAAGGAAAAGAAAGTACGATAATAAAGGAATGATAATTATAATGCACCTATATTAATTAAATAAAAATTATTAAATTAATTAAATAGATTAATTTAATAGGCCAACAAATTAAATCTAAAATTAAATAGGGCAAATTTGTTTAATAAATAAACAATATAATAACTTAAGCCTAACTTATTTAATTAAATAATCAAGTAAAGTCAAACTTTTAGTGAATTTGGCTATAAGCCATTTATGAACAACCTAATTCATTTCCACTTTAAAGAAGAAGGATGCTAGTATTGAAGAAGAAAGAAGTAAAATTAGTATAAAAAAAAATGCGATAGTTAATTTCTTTCTCTTTCTTTCTTATTAACTATATTATTAAAGTTAGAAAGAAGATATCTAAATCAGATTCCACTACACTCTTAATTGCATTTCCATAATAATTATACTAATGTACTAATATGACCTTGCAAGAAGCTCTTTTGAATAATGGATCATCCTCACGATCTGAGGATCTTCATGGCGAAAAGCACATGCATACTCCAACATGTGGCATAATATACGAAAGGTAAATTTAGTTCATTTCTCTTGAATTTTTCTATTTTTAAAAATACACATCAACATTTATTCTTAATATATATCCACTTGTCTTTTTCCTTTTATTTGAAATTACACTCACTTCTCAATTACTCAAAAAAGAAAGGAAGGTATGTATTTTTTATAAAAAAAATATACTATACAATAAATCATCACTTATATTATGATTAAAATCATGGCACAAAATTAAAATTTTCGTGATTGTACTACTTAGTTATGAGAATATTGATTAGACGGATTTGTGGCATAAATAAATGTGATAAAAAAATTGTTTTGGATGTGACATAAATAATTTTTTTTGCTACAATTTTATCTATGACTAATAGATTCTTCTAGTTATAATACAAATGTGACAAGAAATATATATTTATGACTAGTAATTCATATTATTACAAACATAATCATGACAAAAAAATATAAAATTACTACAAAAACTATAATATCTAACTCTTACTGTCGCATCAATTTACTTTTTATAACATAATGTATTTTATATAAAATTTTAGTTGATCTTTAACTTTAGAAATAAAAATATATTCATGTGGCATTAATTAAATAATAAAAATATTACATAAATACATACTATGAAAATACACTTATATTAAAATTTTTATAAGTTTACTTTAAAAATTATTTTTTATATACTAAAATCTCATTTATTTTGTCACTAATTTCATTTGTACTAAATTTATCCTTTATAAATATTTTATATCAATTTTGTTTCTTATAATAAATAAATTATTTAATTTTATACCTCTCTTAATACTTTCTTTAATGTGTTAATGACTATAGAAACAAAATGATTACAGCAAAAGATAATTAATATATAATAGATGAAATTGATAATAAGGTGCTAAATCAATAAAATTTATATTTGTGAGGAATCTGATACAAAAAGAAAAACTAAAAAACTAATCAATAATAATTTATATTAATTTTTTTATAAACTTTAAATATATAATTTGAAGTATACATTACATTACAATTAAAATATTTAAATTTATAATAAGTTATTTGTTTAAAATTATATATATGTGGGAGGGGAGAGAGAGAAACTTGAAAATGGTACTTGTATGTAAGTTTTTTTAAATGTGTATGATTGCAATACATATAATTAAATTCTTATCAAATAAATTTAATTTCAAAGTAATAAATGTTTTCATTAATTATTGCCAATTAATTTATCAAAAGATAAAAAACATAAATCTTTACATCTTTCAAAGTAATAGATGTTTCCGCGTTAGCAATTCCAACCAAGCAATCATCGAACGTTGGATGGAAGGGTGGTATTGAATTAAATTGGGTCTATCAAGGATTAAATTGACAAACTTGATCTATCAAGGAGCGAAGTCGTTGTTTAATTTAATTATATTTATATTGTATAATTAATAAATTATATTTATTATAATTTTTAAATAATAAAAAGTTAAAATAGTCATTAATTTATATTTATTATATTTTTATTAATAATGAATAATTTTATATTTTAATTTATAAATGATATAAAAAGTACTTTTTTATCAAAAATATAGATAAATAACTTTTCATGATATATAAAAAATAGAATATTTAGACAAATTTTATTTTCTCTCTTCTATTAATTAATAATCAATCAAATAATTTTAAAATTTTTACTTCCTCAAAAATTTTACCTCTCATATTATTTTTGTTAACTAAACAATCTTTAAAAATATAAATAAGTGTAGAGGTCTTGTTCACTTTTAATGCAAGCATTGATTGATAGCCTTGCCATCAAAAAGGAAAGTCCTCTCCATATAACATTTTAATGCTTCACAACTCAAGTGGCTTCGGAACCTATTTCCTAGCTTTAAGTAAGGTCCAAGTGTTCCCACTACTGATTCTCCAGAATTAGCAGCCCTTCTATATGCTTTCTGGGTTCAGTGTTTCTGGTGGGGACACATATGAAAATCATGTAAGAATCTTGGTACAGTCTGCCAATTAAACACTGTCCTGTGATTAAGGTGGTACTTTTCTCCAGGTTACAGTGTTACACTGTTGTCATATCTTGTCAAAATTGAGCATTATTTGGACCTTTACATGAGCTTATTAGGATATAATTAGGGTTTTAAAATTTGGAATAATATAATAAATTTAAAAATTATTAAATTAAAATGATTTATTGTTCATGATCATGATCTTATAATTTTAATTTAATAATTTTTAAAATTTTACTGTATCTGGAATTTTGAAACTTTCTAACTACTCTATAATTCACCACCTTTTGGATCTTCCATTTGGCTCATACTTCTAATTCATTTTAGTTCTCCCCCCCCCCTTTTTTTTTTGCCAACTCCAAAGTTATTTGTTCTCTTAACTCACAGTTTCTTGCTTTTATTTGTTCACTTGGGCTATTTCACATTCTAATCTATATTTCACCGTCGTTCTCATTTTTTTCTTACAAGAGTTTTAAATTTTTATTATGAACTTCACAATTTTTATTAAAAAATGTGATATTTTTACATGCTTTTAATATGGATTAAGAATTTTTTTTATTTTTAATAATTGACACAAAGGCAATACTCTAAAAATTAGAGCATTAAGATTTTTTTTAACAAAAATCATCTCTAAAATTTAAATCCCTCTTTGTTAAAAAGTAAAGTTCTTTTAAAATTTGCAAATTTTTCATAAACCAGCAACAAGTTGGCGTGAATTAAGATTTATTCTTATTTGTCGATTGATGCTTAAAAGAATGGACAATTGCAGTCTTTTGCTTTTATTTTGGAGGGAAAGAGTGGTTTTACAAAACTAATAAGAAAAGCTAAACATTGATGATTAAAGCTAACTTTGTCAATAATCATCTTAAAAGCTGTACTTTTTTTATAAAATAATTTTCATAAGAAAGTTTCAAAGGTATCAGGGAGGCCCAGGCGTACCGGAAAAAATGTACCTAAAGAATATGAGGAAAGGATTACAGCTCAGCAGCACTCCATGTGCCTTTTGCAGATTTTTCAGCAACTGCACGATATTTCACTTTCATTTTTTTTTTTCAATTTTTATGTTAAAAGCAGTATTTTGAAAATTTTCAGAATCTTAATTGCTTGGACAACACTGTTTTCTTTTGGTTGCTTCTAATCTAAAAGTACGCTAAAACTTGGAATTCCATTTTTAAAATCACGCTTACATCTGCTGATAAGATATCTTATTTTTAATTCTTTATATTTTATATTTAAATTATATTATTAAATTTAATTTATTATCAATATAAATTAATTTTATATTATCATATCATTAAAATTATTACTTTTTAATGATATATTTTTCTCTTATTTATTAATAATAATCAAATTTAAACCCTAATTTCAAAGGGTATAAGAATGTATACATACGAATATAAACTTTCAAAGTGATATGCTTAATTTAGAAGTGGAGTAATTTATTCCACTCTTAAATTTATAATAAAAGATTTCTGTACAAATATAAAAAGAATCAAACAGAGGAAGATAAAGATAATTAGAACACTTGGAACCTTTTGAAAGGCCTATGATTAAAGGGGATTTAATGGAATAATGGTTGTTAACAAGTCAAAAGTGATTCTAGGTTGCAACCAAAGATTGGTCTAAAAAGAAAGGCTTTGATAATTTTTTGGATCTAATGAATTGCTTTTTGCACTTTCCAAAGCATGTACTTTAATTAAGGTATTAACTAGATGCTTAATTTCATCCTAGTTGCCATATCTAGTGGATGCACATTTTGAATTAAGCTCAAACAAGCCAATTATCAGCCTTCTTTTTTTGTTAATTAATTATAATCAGATCCCAAAATATTCGGATGAATTTACCAAGCCCCCTTTAACAAAATGCTATTTATTTATTTAGTTTTTAAGAATCCAATGCATATATTCCGACGTTCTTTCAAACAATAGTGGGACCGAAAGCTTCCCTTGGTTTGTCATTAGGATAGGTCCTAGCTTTTGAAAAAAATATGGGGAGGGAATAACCACTTATTTGGGACCAACAGTTAAGTTGCGGGATCTCTGGGACCAAAATTCACATGGTAAAAAAGACAAAAAAAAATATTTAAATTTGATTTATTATATGTGTAAATTAATTTTATATTATTATTTTTTATATATTTTATTATATTAATAAAAATATTAAAATTTATTTATTAATATTAAAAATTTTAAATTATTATTTTTTAATAATATATCTTCTTTTTATTTATTGATAATATAAAATATTATATATTAATAATAAATCAAATTTAAACTCAAATGAAATTAAACTATTACTGTAATTTTTTAAAACTACGGAATGATATAATCTTATACTGTAAAAAAGGCAAAAGTTCAAGTATAAGTAGTACAACAACTTCCAATGATAAGGGAAATAATAACACATAAGTCTAAAATATTGATTAAAAAATTGTTCTCAAAAACTACGATCGTCTAGATTTAAAAAAAATTAAAGATAATTAAAATGAAATCAATATTGTATTTCATAGTATTAGCTTTTGATTTAAACTCTAACCTATGAGATTTCTACTATTAACTATTAAGGGAACGTCTAATGAGTAAATTTTAACGAGTTAAAAACGAAATCAAATATTTGATTTCATTGGAATTTGTTATCCTAACTTAAATTATTTCCTTCGGATCAAATCCTTATCTCCCTTATTCTTTATTTGGATAAGAAGAAAATAAAAGAAAAAAAATTCAAATTTGAATTGGAAAAAAATAAATAATTTTTTTAAAATATTAAATTAATTAAAAAATTCCAATAATAAATTTTAGTTTTAATATATCTTTCTTTTCTCTTTTCTTTTCATTCAAATAAAGAAAAGAAGAAATTTTCCAAAATTTTTCTCTTTTCTACTATCTCTCTTCTCATCCAAGCCAGGGATTCAGAATCACTTAGCACCGCAAACAAAAGAAACATGCTTTTCAGTTTTCACACTTCCCTCGATCTCAGTCGAACGCAACTTTTCTCTCTCATTCGTCGAACTATGTTTTTATGTGCGAAGCTACAATCAAGAAAGTAATAAGTTCAGCTCTCACCTTTTGTACTCTCTCTCTCTCTCTCTCTCTCTCTCTCTCTAGATTTTTATTTGACACTTTTTTTTTCCTTTGTTATAAGCTATCTGTGTCATCCCTTACCATGGTTTGTTACACGCTTTTGACACTAACAAAATCAAGAAAAGTTTTATAGAATATATCAGGATTTAATAATTAGAAAGGAATATCAATTGACTTTAGTGCATACCCGCGTAATAAGAATATAGAAAGAGACGCGGTGGCTTTTCCTATAAATTATATATAATTTTTTAGAATTTTATTAATTTAAAATTTCATTATAAATTATAAATTAAACAACTATTTTTATTAAATTATTATAATCTTTTAAAATTTATTTTATTTTTAATTTTTATTAAAATTTTATTCCATAATCAATAAATCAAACAATAGAAAAAGAAATGACCAAAGTAATTTCATTCCCTTACTAAACCTTACATTTCAAAAACATAATTAATTTATATACTTTATTCTTCCTCATTTGATTTTATTTTCTTTCCATTCTCATATCTTAAACCAAATAAAATCTAAAAGTCATTTGCCTTTTGTTTGGTATAATAAAAAATAGAATTTTATTTATTTTTAAATAAATTTCTTTTTATTATGGTGTTTGATTTTGAGTAAAAAGAGATTTTATTTTATTTCAATTTATTTGTAATTTTTATTTTAATTAAACTTTTACCATTATAAAATCCATTCAATATTACAAAGAATTCACTAGAATTCATTTCATATAACTTAAAAAATATATTATATAAATAATTTAACTTTTCTTTAGCATTATATTTACCATGACATCATCAAAATCTATTCTTAATTGATTTCTATACATTTTTCAATATATTATAAATAAAATAATTTATTTATAAACAAATTGAAATCATTATTTTTAACAAAATTGTCAAACAATAAAATTCATTTATAAATGAATTGAAATTATTTCTATTGAAATAAAATAAAATCAATTCTAAAAAGAAGTGTATGTCAAACAAAAGAGAAATCAGTATTACATTCCATAGTATTAATTTTTTACTCACATTCTATTTTACAAGATTTCTACTAGAGTCATCCTTTTAGTCAACAAATGTAGTTTAACCATTTCAATTTTTTTTTTTGGGTGTAATATTTATGAACGATTCAAATTTTCACTACTTTTATTTATGTTTTAACGGGTAGGTTAACAAGTTTTTAAATTTTAATGATCATCCAATCTAATGTGAAAAAAATATTATTTATTAATGTATAAATGAATTACTTTTACTTGTATTTTAATAAGTAGATGAATTATTTTTTAAATCTTAGTAGTCATCCAGTTTTATCTCAAACAGTAATAACATTGCATTAAAAATGGCATAAATCAAGAGCTATCGTTAAAAAATTTAGAATGTTATAAAGTTTAATCCAATATGTTGGTAAAAATAATTAGAAATTGAATTTTACATCAATATTCCCAAATCTCATAGCAAACACTTGGATTACCTTTTGACTCAGATCACAATTCACAAACATTTTAATTTTTTTGTGCTCTTGTTGTCTTATGAACTAATATTTTCCTGTGAATATAAAGCAGCTATTGGAATCTTTCACGAAAATTCTAGGATTCAAGTATTAGGATTATCTTAGAAAAATAGTAATTCCATGATTAACATGATGTTTTCCTTTTAATGGACAATATTTTCTTCTAGAAAAATAGTAATCATATTGTCTCTAATATGTTTTGCTCTCTTTAGAAAGAAAAAAATGTAAAAAGATAATTCATTAAAATTATTTTTATATAAAATAATTATCTTAAAAACAAATTTGAAGATAATCTACTCATAAATCAAAATAATAATAACCACCATCGTAAATCTATATAAAATTTAGTTCTCATATTTATCTCATTAATTAATTAAATATATTAAATAATCAATGAATAAATTATCAATGCCTCACATACCATGCAATACATTAAATATAAAAGATTTGATGCTCAATTTCAAATATTATTTTGGAGACCTAGAATATTTTTAATATCAAAATATTTTAATTATTAAAATACAAATAAAAATAATACAAAAATCTGAGTTCTTACCGGCCTCTATCGTCGCATTTACCTATCATTTTTTCTTTTTCACTCCCAAACATTTCACTAGAGGAAGCCCTTCCGAAATCAAAACCTTCAGAATCTGCTTCAATTTGCAGCTTTTATTTAGCATCAAAGACAAACATGGCCCACGAACTTAATTGCAAGGCAGTACATCGTTGAAATGTAAAGCCAGAAACCAGCAATAATTACCAAAGGAATCGTATTTGCGTACGATAAATTGATATATCATCCAATCTGATCCTAATTTTGGATTACCTGCGAACTGCGACAAAAATTGTTCCACCAAAATTGACTTTCTTTCTGATCTGCGGACACTGTGACTGTCTAGAGCTTCCGTTACCATCATACCCTCCGATCGTTTGTTCTGGCGGAAGCTTCTCCTACCATTATAGCCTAAGCTTCTGTAAAAATATATTTATAAAATATTACAATAATAAAAAATTATTTATATATTTAATATTAAATATAAAAAATTTAATAAAATTTAAGGATTTGCTCTTTAAAGAGTTCATGAATCAGAAATAAACACGTAGCCACAATAGTGTTAAAAATTCATATTTTTTCATCAAAATAGGAGACGGGCAAATGTACAACATTTTCTAGTTCTATTATAAAGAGTAGTTAGTTTAATATTATGTAACTAAAAACTCTGATGAAACTTTAAGATGTTTGTAGTAAGTAAGGTTTAATTCAAAAGACACCTATACCCAAATATATTTATCTCATTTTATATAGTTGCAAGTTGCTTTTAAAGTGGATTTCTATTTAATTTAAAAAACATCTATAGCCAAGTATACTTATCTTATTTTGTATAGTTGCAAGTTACTTTTAAAGTGGATTTCTTATTTTTTTTTTCAAACAAATTGTTAGTGTTTGTTGGGAAAACAATTAATCATCATTTAAAAAAAATTGAATCAACAATTGTGTCTTTTGAAATGAAAAAAATATGACTTTTGAAATTGTAAAACTATATCTTTTGAATTGAAAAGTTATGATTTTAATTTGCACATAAAACTGTGTCTTCTCAAAATTTAATAGTTATATCTAATAGATGAAAAACTTTATGTTTTTCCAAATTCAAGAGTTATATTTATTGGATGAAACTTTTTAACATCTATGAATGCTTTAGAGTTTTTGAATTTTAATCAAGATAAATTTTGAGACATATTATCAAAATATTCTTCTCATGTATTTATTTATATTTTCTCTCTCTCTCTCTCTCTCTCTCTCTCTCAACCTCTTGCAGCCATTATAAAATTGTTTCACAAAGAAATATAGGAAAAAATTAGTTTTGCTTTTTGTATTTTTTAAATTTCTATTGTATCTTGAGAGGTTAATTCATATATAATTTTCCTAAAGCAAACTTGATTCAAATAAAGGTTGAACATTCCCTTAAGGAAAGTATTGTACTTTGCATCTCAAAAATTCTAACTCTTACTCTACGATTTTCTCCTAATAGGAGTTTAAGGCATGAATCCATTATTTTGGAGTCTAATTCGAAGCTCTTATGGAAGTTTATTCTAGTGGCAACACTTAAAACTTACATATGGGAAGTTTCATTAAGTAGTGTCACCAAATGTTGAAAAGAAATTTAAAGGTTTTAATTTAGCATACATACAAAAAAGGTTATAAATGTAAGGATTATTAAAGTTCTTACAGTCTCGATCAAGAGTTAGGTTTCACTATATTAGATAATCCACTTTCGAATCTTCAATTTTTGTTATTAGCTTATGTGTGGGATATCTCTAAAGTTATTCTTATATAATTTTCCATTTTTATTTTAGACTTTGACCCTTTCAATTAAATAAGATAGAAATAAAGAGATGGAAAAATAGAGTTCACAATAAGATAAGTTTCGCTTATATAGGATTCATTTATCCTCTTATCTCATTTCCTCTACTTTTAAAATAAAACAATGCCTTACTCTAGAAATATAAGGGTTTATTTGTTTACTATTTTTAAAAATAGAATAACTTATTTGGCAACTTGTTTTCAAAATTGATTTTTAAAAATTATAAATTCAAATATGTAACTTAAAAATAAAAAATAGAAATGATTTTTAGATATTTTCAAAAATTGTACTTTCATTCTTAATATCAATTTTGTAATTGAATAAAATATTATTTTATTTGCAACATTGATCACCCTTTATTCTTTATTTTTTTCAATATAAAAATTATTTTAAAAATACAAAAATAAAAACATGTCTAAATGCACCCTAAACTTTGTTCACAAACCATTGTGATAAAAATCATCAACAAATCTTTTCTCTTAGTATTTGTGATTGGTGAAGTCATATTCATATAATGATAATTAAGATTGTGATAAGAACTCCATTCACATTTCCATAATGCTTTCAATGTTAAAAACAACCTATTAATCTAGATAAAAAATTAAAAAAGAAAGAGGATTTTGAAAAATAAAGGGCCAAACTTCAGTGCACCACTAAAATAATGTTGCACTAGTGTACTAGGAAATCAATGGTTGAGATGTAATCTTATGGTAAATAAAAAGAGTTTATATCCATGTTTTTAGACATAAATGGTTAATTACAGTATTGCATCTCAACTCTCATGCTTGCTTCATATCCTTCCAAATTTAAGGTTACTTTGATCCACCTCTTTCTATTTCACAATAATTACTCTTTCAAGACTATTAGCTTTTATTGTTATTTACTTTCTTTCAAAGATAAAGCCTTCACTAAAAGGGGAAAGTAGTGAGCTAGGGGGACCTCTCATTAGGACCATGCCAACATCATTGCAACCGATTTGATGCAATCACTTACAAAAGAGCAATCTTCTTTGTTGATCTAGTTGAATATGGCGTAGGCCTTTCAATTGTTAAAGATATTAAAGCTTTGGACAAACCTAGAATTTGTGAATTCTATGCTTAAGGATCTTGCTTTACTTTGTTTATTTTTTTATTGTGAAATTGTGATATGTTGGTTAAAGATATCTTTATTGTATTGTATAAGCTAATTTACTAGGTATTGAATCAATATGTACAGTTGGAATGGATCTTTATTTAGTTTTTGGGAAATTAGGTTTTTTTGTTTGAGAAAGTAAAAGATTTATCTCCTTATTAAAAGAAATTGAAATATTCTTTATGAATTTTTAGTGTAAAATTAAGAAACATATTATCCTATTATGGAATCTGACTTTGGATTGTTAATTAGACATTTTGAAAGATTAAATGTTACCTTTCTAATATTACCATTAGTTTGTTTGTTTGTTCCTTCATTTGAAGGGCATTGCCAAGTGTTATGTTGGTCTTGAATCTAATTGTTCCTTCTAATATTACTAGAAAGTTTTGGTGATCAGTTGTGGGAAATCAAGAATTAAAGTTACCTTGGATCTTTGTAGGTACAATACAAGCTTATACATAATTTTATAGCCATAATGCAATTTATTATTTTTATTGGGGCTATAACATAATTTCACACATCCAAATTGTCAATTGCACATGCAAGAAATTAAGAAATTTTAGTCATTGATTTCTTGGTGCATTAGTACACCACTTTCTCATCGCTACATTAAAGTTTTGTCCCATAAAAATGGTAAAATAGTACAAAACTAAACCTCAATCGATGTTCTTGAGAATTATAGTATCATAAAATTTCTTTAAAATTAAAATTTAATTTGTGATTTCATATAGGTTAAAATTTTAGAAGATAAATGGCAGAATTTTAAGAAAAATACTATATATATGAAAAATGGGTTTCGAAGTTGAGTTTTGAACTTTTTATATTCATTACATTAGATTTCATACATTTGCACCATCATCTTATATTTAATGGTAACACTTAATATTTATTTAGAACCGAAATTCAAACCCCTTACTTGAGTTTTAAACTTGAAAATAGTAAATTAATAATGAAGCATAATTCATAGGTGTGATATATTTTAGACAAATTAAATTTTCATTCCTAAATTTTAGTGAAATTTCACCTCCCCTTAGTTTTTAAAATTTATGAAAAAAACGTTGCACTCAAACCTATTTTTTAAGGAAAAATTATATTTTATCCATCTATTTTTTTTATTTTCACTTTACCTATTTGTGTTTTCAAATGTTACTATTTGCCCATTTGTACTTTCTATTGTTAACATATTACTCGCTTAAACTTTTTTTCTATTCAATTTTTAACAAAATATTTCATAACAAATTAGTAAATTTTGGAGTTCTTATTGAAAATTTATGATGTCAATTTATATAAATATAGAAAAATTAAATTTTATTCACATGTAATCTCACTTGATTCATCTATTATAAAAAATTCAATTTATGTAGGTAAAATATTAATAATTAAAAGTACAAATTAGTAAATTATAATATTTGAAAAATAATTACATTAAATGAAAATTTAAAAAAATTATAGGTAAGTAAAATATAATTTTTTTCCTTCTTCAATAAAAATGACAAGAAAAAATTTTCCTTCGATCGTTCATGTAGAGGCATTCAATTAACTTCCGAAGATCAAGAGTTTTTTTTTTTTCCCCTGAAAAATTACCTTCCAGATAATCATAAAACAATTAGCCTGAAAGAAAATTAACACCTATGACCAAAGAAGCTCCCAACAATTTTATATTCTATTGGTCTAATCATACCGCGTGCCTGCTGTCCATTATGCCCAACCGCTGAGGTTGCGTATGTATTGCATTTCAGTGACAAGATATTGGCAGACTCCATGCGACTCGGTCATAGAACATGCGATGTTTATTTATTATACGTTGCTTTTGATTTACGTTACAAGTTTTGCGATTCCCTTCTAGATTGATTCTACATGTTTTTTTTTAATTTTTTGGGTGTACTATTTTGCATGCTGCTCCTCTACGATGCAATACTATTTTAACCTAAATCTAGATGTTGATAAGAAAATTAAAAATTAATTTTAATAACTTATCATTTATTAAATTCTAAGATTTATCTGTAATTATTGAATGTGATTATTTATTTTATTTTTTAAATGTATTTTATACTTTAAAAGGGCAAAATTTTATTTCAGATTTGTTTGAATATACTTTTTTATTTTTAAAAATTATTTTTAAATTTTTAAAAAATAAAGAATAAAGAATATTTAAAGTACTAAATCAAAAATATTTAATTTAATTATAAAATTGACATAAAAATAAAAAATAAAATAAAAAAAATCTAAAATGATTTTTCTACTTTTTCATATTTAAGTTATATATATTTAGAGTTAGAACTTTTAAAAGCAAATTATGAAAATAATTATCAAATAGAAATGTTTATTTTTTAAAAAAAAACCAAAAAACTATTTTAAAAATAGTAAACAAGTAGAGTCTTATCATTTGTTTGAATCTATTTTTAAAAAATTTTTAAAAATTATTTTTGAATTTAAAAAATAAAAAATAAATGATGTCAGGATAAGTAAATAAAAATATTTTATTTAATTATAAAATCGATATTCATAATAAATTAAGAAAATATCAAAAATTATTTCTATTTTTATTTTTTAAATTACACGTTTGAAATTATATTTTTAAAATTATTTTTAAAAACAATTTGCCAAACATGACATTCTTTTTAAAGAATAAGAAAAGAAAAAATTGTTTTTAAAAATAATAAATAAACATATCGTTGATTTCTTGCTTAGGCGACTTTATTAATGATCCCATATCAACACACAAAACTCAGTGGGTGCTCGATTAATATCCAATTCGAAGGATGAAAATAAGTGAATTAAATGAATAAAAATCTTCCAAAAATAATGATTTAAGGATTTAAGTTTAATTTATTATGACAATAAATTAATTTTAAATTATTATTCAATTCTACATTGCCACACCAATAAATGATGGCTAAAATTCTTTTATTGATCATGAATTTTTTTAATTATTTTAATGATATGATATCTGTTAGTAATATAAAAAATTTTATATCAAATAATGGATTAAATTTAAATTCATAATTTAATGGTTAGAATAGTTTTATGGAGACTCCGGAAAATTTTTTTTTGCATTTAACATTACCCGAGTTATGACATTCACTTCCATTTTTTTTTCTAAAAAAAAAAATTACCCGAGTTAGAACATTTAAAATAGTTTTTGGCATAAATCGTGACCGCAGCCAATATTTGGGCACATGCAATGATGTTGGAAACGACTTGTGCATTGCGGCCCCCAATTGTTGTCCGCAATCTCATTTGGATGGTGGATGGTGATGTGCGTGAAGGGGAACGACGATTGAGACTTTAGAGGGCAGCAAACTAAAGATGCATAATAAGCAGGGTAGGGTGAGCTTAAATGAATCAGATTTGCACGAGTTTCTATCTATACTAAGCTATTTGTATGGGCCTACATTTTTAGTGACAAAAAAAAAGGAAAAGGTCCATCCTGTCTGGTGTGCCTATTCGCATGAGCCCGCCAATCCTTCCACATAATTTATACTCAAAATTGAGTTAAATTATTAAGCTTTCAAAGTATTAAATCATTTTCATTATAATAAAAATACGCATTTTATATATAAAAGTAATGACCCATGGGTTGGCTTGCTAATTTTATAATTTATAAATTGGATTAGATTATGTTATTACCATACTCACATTACCCATGGACTGTGGGTTATTTCTACATCCTTAAGCGCAACTTCCACTAAGATCCAAAGAAAATGCAATGCAATTCTACATGGGTCAACTCAGTTAAGTTCCTCCAAATGGGTTGCAAATTAAATTTAATGTGGATGGCAGCTGGGTTCGGGGAAAGGTAGTTTTGGCAATTTTAGCTAAAAGTCATGTTGGTGATGTGCTTGGAATGTGGTTTGAAAATTTTTGAATGTGCATCATTGCTAAAATTCGAGTTACTTGTAATACAAAAAGCTCTGGTGGTGACTTCTAATTATGCAAATAAAGAGATTCTAATAGAAAATGATTGCAAAGTTGCGGTGGATGTTTAATTAGGTTTAGTTGATCGTGGCATACTCTTTTAATGTTTAAGTATGTCAATAGTTTATTTTTATCTTTAAATAATTTTTGCCCTAATAGATTGTAACGAGATCGCTCATAGGGCAACTAAATGGGTTACTAACATTATTGGAGTGGTTCGAGTTGTTTGTCTAATACTCCTCTAGTTATCAAATTGCACACTTTTGAAGATGTCATCCTTTTCAGCGAAAAAAATCCTTTTTTATGACAACATTTTTTTTTAATTTAAGAAAACTCTAATGTTTTTACTATTATAGAATAGTTAATTAATATTAGGTATTTACAAGATTACACATTGAAAAATGATCAACATGCAATTAAGTGTCATAGTATATGTAATTTTAATATCAGTTTGTAAATTGTCATAAAATATATTAATAACGTTAGTTTTTATTTTAAAAATGATATTATTTATATTTCTATAATATTAGGAAACAATATTAAATATCATTTACTTTCTAGAAGCTAACATTTAATACATATAATACCACATTAGTTTATTTAAATAATTGATATTGTATGTCCATCCACCCAAATTCTGAATCTCAATTCTTCACTCCTTTATCCTAAACCCTAATCCTATTTCCATTATCCTCACTCACTCATACTCTCTATTTCTCCTTTATTCTTAAATAGATATAGAAAGCCAATATCTCCTATAACTTTAGAGATTCCTAATTTAGATAACTTTACAAAATAAATCGAATCATAAAAGATTGAAAATAATAAAAAGTTTGTATACAATACCTCTATCGGAGATGGGTGCTTCACTAAACCTGTCTTGACATCTATAATTTAATATGTGAGACTTACACTCTCTAAAAAGGTCTTATGAATGCAATACCTACAGATGTAATGAATATTCATGAAAAATAGGTGTATTATACATTTTCATATAAATAAATAATAGAAAATGTAAAAAAATATCAAAGAAGATGAACGAAATTAAATTTTTTACTTATGCAAACTTTTAAAAGTTACATCAAAATGATAACCAATAAGAATTGAATAGGAAACTAAAAACTAAATTATAAAAATAAAAAAAAATCTTACATTTATATTTTACATTTTGCTAATGAGTGTTAAACCTTACATATTTAATCGCAAGTTAATTGAGCTTCATTCTTGAAAATAATTAATAAGCAAAAATACAAAACTAAAGAAATTATCTTAAGGTTGAAAGGAGATCATTCCCTATCAGAAAAACAAATATTTTAGGATTGGGAAAGTTTCAAGATGAAATTTACAAATAAAGTCGTACTTCACTCTTTTTATTTTCAACTTGCATTATACTTTAACCTTTTCATATTTAGCCATAGGCCACCAAGCTTCAATCTTGTAAAATAATTAGTAATTAAAAATACACAACTAATGAAAATTATCTTTAGGTTGGAAGGAAAGTATATCTTATAGAAAATTATTTTAAGGTTAAAAGAACTTTGGGATAAAATTTACAAATAATGCCTTGCTTCATTCTTTTTATTATTAACTCATGCTATACTTTAATCTTTTCATTTTCAATTCATACTCATGGCCTAAGTTTCCATATTGGTTGTTATAAAAAATCAATGTGTAAAAATTTTATTATATGTCAATATGGAAACACCACCATCATATTTAATGCAATAACATCATCTTGTTAACTAATATCCACATTAGTTATAATAAAAAGACCAACGTCATAATAAATGAATTTTTTAATTAAAAAATATATTTCTTTTCTTCTTACATTAACAATCGTAGAACCCTTCCAGAATGGTTAGATATAATAAATATGTATATCAAAATAAAATTAATTGAATTATGCACGTTATATGCATTAGAATTTACAATTTATATATACATATCACACACACACACACACACACACATCAAATCGGTATTCAAAACATAACTTACTCTAAGTAAAATTGATAACATTAAAATTTATTTTTGTATTACAACGTGTAAATAAGAAAAAAGGTTTAGGATAAAAATTGCAAATGGCATCATGCTTCAATTTTTTTATTTTCATCTCATGTTATACTTTAACTTTTTCATTTTCAGTTCACACTCTTGACCTAAGTTTCCATATTTATTATTGCAAAAAACCAACTTGTAAAAATTTTATTACACATCAATTTGGAAACAGCACCATTGTGTTTCATACAATGACATTATCCTATTAAGTAACATCTATATTGGTTATAATAAAAATACCTACGTCATAGAAATGAATTTCTTTTATTAAAAAATAGATTTTTTTCCTTTTTTACTTTAACAACTTTTTCCATAACCAACTTTGAAACAATCCTAGAACCTTTTCAATATGGCCAAATACAATAAACATGTATATTAAAATAAAATTGATTCAATTATGCACATCATATGTATTAAAATTTAAAATTTATATGTACATCATACATACACACATACATATGTATATTAAACTGATATCTAAAACATAACTTACTTTAAGTAAAATTAATAGTATTAAAATTCTTTTTTTACATTACAACATTTTTACTATACAATTATAGAACAATAACAAATTGAATGTAAATAAAGCAAATAAGAAAGGAAACAATATATTACGAAGATATATTCTTTCATTTTATTTTTTATTTCTATATCACTACATGAACATATACAAAAACAACAAACTTTACATTTATAATAAACATATATGACATTCTTGCATAAATTAAAAAGAATGGTGGTTTTTTTCTACTCACAATTCCTTCATATTGCTTGATGGTTTTTAAGGTATTTGATTCCATTAATTTCATATATATTGACCTTAAGGTGCTTGATTACTTTATTGTTATAAGCTTTTGAAAGTTCATATATTTCAATGCGAGAATGGCTATGTTCTTCCTTTATATGTATCAAAACTTATTACAATAAATAGAGCAAGCAATATGGCAATTCTCATATTGAAACATAAGGATTATCAAAGGCCTATAACAAATAAAGTAATTAATCACATAGAAAGTATAAGGATAACATGTGCTATCAATGCTATATAATTAGAAATATTTCAAATCTTACGATTATGACAATCATATTGAACCATAATATCTTATGCTTATAACCATTAATTTGAAGGTAAAAGATAATCATAATTTGATGTGATGCTTATGACCATGGGAGATGGCTTTTGAGATTGAGATGGAAAGCATAGATTGTAGTATTCAATATTGAAAAGGAACTGGAATATCTCAAAATTCCTTCTAAAGACTTGTGTTCACATTTCAACCATGAATACAAGTATTTTACAAGGAACTTAGAAGGATTCTTGTTTGAAATCCTTCCAAATACTTTGTAAAATTCTTGTATTTATGGCTAAAGTATGGATATAAATTCTTGGAAGGAGCTTTAATCAATTCTATAACCTTCTAAAAGCACTGATTTTTAGAATTTATCAACAAAAAAGGCTTTTAAGTTGAAGGATGTAAATTGTAATATTATCATTACTTGAACTATTTAGAAAATCCAAAAATTTCTTAGGATTCCTTCCAAAGTATGGGTATAAATCTTTGTAAGGAATTTTGAAGGTTCCTTGGGCCTTCCAAATAGCCATAGTAATGTTGAATAACATGATTTACAATCCTTAATTCAGAAACCTTCTTTTTCATAAAAGGAAATCTATTTTGAAAAATCATAAATTTATTAGTAGGAAAAGCCTTATTTATAAGCAAAGAGATTAGACATCAATTATTAATGTATAATCAATGTTGTAAGTTTGGCTATATGTATTATTATGATGATTTAAGATGTCAGTTAAGTAATAGGACGACATGTAAAGTATTGATGAATCATTATGGCGATCGAAATAAACTTATATAAAGGTCACCATAAAGAATCGATGCTATAATTCTCTATTGATGAATTTTCACAATGATTGACATGAATTTATATAATGATCATCATAAAAAATTAATATTGTAAGTTCTTTCTTAAATGCATCATTTTTAGTTCCCTTCATTTGGACTTCTTCATAAATGTTATTTATTTAGATATTTTCCATTTAATTTATTTAAATTTTTTCATAAATGACATTCATTTAAAGATCCTCATATTTCAAGAAAATACCATCATATTAGATGCTAGTTAATCCTAAAGTTAACATTTTCATGTTCATCATTTTCTTAGTAAAGACCTTTCGGTTATTACAAATTTTTATTATACAAACAATCAAATATGAAAATAAATTATTTTTAAATCAATTTAACACATAATGTTATATTTGTTTTAATTTGTCTTCTTTTTGTTAATCTATATAATCTAAATTCCTATTATAAAATTTTAAGGAAAAATAATATACATATGAGTAAAGAGAAATAATTTTATAAATTTATACAATTTTAATTTTCATTACTTTATTCATAATGAAAATATAGATGAGTAAAAAGGAAAAAAATATTTCAATAAATTTATATAAAATAACTATGTTAAATCATCAATAAATAAAAACTACACATCTACATGAATATATAAAAACAAAAGAAAATCCACTATATATTAAAATTTTCATCTTTGCTAAAAACTTCAATATTGTTACTCAAATTTATCTAGTTTGTATACTTTGAGGATATAAAAATGGAGTGAGAATATAAAAAAAATTAGGAAATGAGAAAGTATACAATAGGAGAAAATAAAAGGTTAAGGTTTTTTTCATTATACGTTCTTTCTATAATAGTAAAGTAAGAAATTAACAACTTTTTCATTTACAAGCTTTTTCATTTTGCTTTTACTCCATGGGAAATGAGAGAGTATAGAAAACGAAAAAAACTAAAGGTTAAAGTTTTTTTATTGTACACATTTTTTATGATATTGGAATGAGATATCAATAATAATATAATACATCAAAATCATCATCTTAAGAGAATATTGGAGAGTAAAATGTTGGAATTTCATATGGAAATACAAAGTTAGAGTACATATTTATAAGAAAATAATAGACATTGATTATTAAATAAAATTGATATAATATGCTTTTACAATTTCTAATAGGACTCTTGAAATATCTTTTAGATGACAGTTGTTAAATAAAATTAACATCCTATACTTATGTTATTTTCAATGAAACTCCTAAAGTATTTTTTAGATGATGATTGTTAACCAAAATTAATGTCTTATGCTTTTGAATTTTACAATGAGACTTTTGAAATACATTTTAGATTATGGTTAAGTAAAAAACTAATGTTCTAAGTTTTCATGCAAAGTTTAAATATCAATTGTATTTTTGTTTGTTGTCTTAAGTTTTTTATATAATTTCAAAAATATTATTATGTTAAAATAAACTTAGTTTTATTGTAAATTGATGTTTATCAATTAATGTAAATTACCATTTCTATAGTAGTATTTTTTTTATATCATAAAGATGATGAGAATAGAATAACCTTTATTTAGTTTAACCTTTATTTTAATTGTTATATATTATTGATTATTTCTTATAATAAGTTATCTTCTTATTTAGGTTAGGCTTTTGTGTTAGAGTTGGAGTTGGAGTGTGATTTCTTGTTAAACAATTATTTTTGGGTATAAATAGTTAAAGAGACACAAGTAAAACTATGTAATGTATAATTTGAAAATTATGATGATGATCTTTACTCTAATGATTTGGTAGCCCTACTTGTATAAAGAAACTTGCTAGTTCTGTATAGATCATAAGAGTTTGAAATATATCATTAAGTAAAAATGATTTGAACTTGAGATAAAGGAGATAGATAAAGTTTGTCAATGACTATGACTATTCAATTCTTTACCACCTTGGCAAAGTAAATATGATAGCGCAAATGCATTAAGTGAGAAATCTATAGGAAAAGCACGATAACACCTTTTGATAGACAAAGAATATCCTTAGCTCAAGTGATGGTTCAATTGATCATAGTGGAAAGGATAAAAAAAAGCTCAGAAAATTGACTCGAATTATACCATCATGGTAAAAGATGCAATTAAAACTTTAAGGATAGATTTAACTGTTCATTTAAGGTGAGCAATACAACATCAAAGGAGAACTTGAGTTCCCTTAAGTGAGCAAAATTAGTTATTGCATTAAACTTATAACTTTTTATATACCATACACCATGAAATAGTCATGATGTACTAGGACTGGAAAGGGATAAAGGATGTACTCAATTATATGATGAAATGCCTTATGCGCCAACAAGAAAAAGTGAAACATAAACATTTAGGTGGGATGCATCAACCACTTTTAATTTTGTAATGGAAGTGGAAATGTGTGATGATAAATTTCTTGATAAGATTACCAAGAACTAAAAAAGGATATAATTCCATTTATGTTGTTGTTGATTGACTAATTAAGATAGGTCATTTCATACTAATTAGAACCACTTTCTTAGTAGCTTAATATTCTCAAGTGTACTATAGCAAATTAGTATCATTGCATGGAGTTTCAATCACTGTTGTATCAAATCAAGGCACAAAATTCACTACTTACTTCTAGCAATCATTTTAACAATTTAGAACCACTTTCTAAGTAGCTTAATATGCCCAATTGCACTTTAGCAAATTAGTATCATTGCATGGAGTTTCAATCATTATTGTATCAAATCAAGGCACATAATTCATTACTCACTTCTAGCAATCATTTTAATAATTTTTGGGAACTTAGCTATGATATAGTATTATTTTTACCCATAAATGGATGGGTAATTGGAATAGATAATTTAAATCTTGAATGACATGCTTAATGCATGCATTCTAGAGTTTAAAGGAAATTAGAAGAAGTACTTGTCATTAATATAATTTACTTGTAATAATAGCTATTAATCAAGCATCAAAATAGTCCTATATAAGGCATTTTGTGGTCAAGATGTAGATCTTCGATAGGATAGTTTGAATTAAAAAAGATAAAACTTCTGAGATCATGTTTATTAACACTTGCTTTAGAGAAAGTTTGGATTATTAAATACCAATTGAAAATGGCACAAGATTGACAAAAAGTCTATATAGATAAAAAAAAGAATTAGAGTTTTAAGAAGGAGATACAGTCTTCCTTAAAATTTCACCCATGAAAAAGGTCATGCGCTTTACAAAAAATAGAAAGTTAACATCTCATTTTATCAAATCCTTTTCAATCATTAAATGTATGGCAGATGTGACATATTATTTGGAATTATCAAATAACTTACATGCTATACACTTAGTGTTTTGTGTTTCATTGCTCTAAAAATTGGTTTCGGATGCATCCCATGTAATTAAAGAAGAATTATAGCAATTGAACTCTAAATTGTCATATACAGAGCAATTGATTAGGATTTTGAATGATCAAGTTTGAAAACTAAGGAATTGATTAGGATTTTGAATGATCAAGTTTGAAAACTAAGGTCCAAAGAGATACCATCTATAAAATTTCATTGAAAGCAACATGGAATAGAAAAGGCCATTTGGGAATTTAAGTAAAAAATGCAATAAAAGTGTCCCAAATTATTTGGTGAGTGCAAAAGTATAGTGTTAATTTATTTCTGCAAAGTTTATTAGGTTAGTAAGGCTTTTGAATTCTTTTGAATAGAAACGTATTGTTATACCTTTTAAAATTTAAAATGTTTATACAAAAAATAATTAATTATCATAATGAAATATGAAATAAATTTTTTGTGTAAAATAATCAAGAAAAGAGTATGACAAAATTTTTAAAAGTTAAATGTAATTAAAGGCGATTATGTTAGTGTCAAGGAGAATTAAAGTACCTTTTTGATTTATTTCCTAGCTTTATTTCCCTTTATTCAGTTAACCTTTCTATTTCTCCCTAACCAAATTAAAATTCTTCTTCTCCTCTCCTTTTCCTTCTATTAAGCAAAAAAAGATATCAATCTTCATCAATTTTTCATAGTCTTCTAAGCCTTTTGAACTTCCATCATTGTAAGGCTTTTTTCCATTTTCTCTTTGGATTTAAGATGATTGATGGATTTAAGTTTGGAAAGGGATTTAAAGCTTTAACTTAGATTCTTGAAAATTTAAATGAACAGGAACAAGTAAGACACCATTTCTTTTACCTATTATCTTTTTCATAAAAGATAAGTGAGCATTTTAATTAAAATTTGAAGTTTTTGGATGATTTGAGTTAGTTTGGCATTAAGTTTCTTATGTTTTCTATAAATCTTAAAGAAATGTGTGATTTTCATATTTTGATTTAAAATTTTTGTTCAATTTAGTGTATATAATGATATAATTAAAACATATGATGGGATATTTAAGTATTGTAGCTAAAAAGGATGAAATCTTGATAATTTTTTCTTGAATGAATAGTACTTTCACTAGAAATTTTTCAAAAAACTAATCCATAATGGACCATTCAAGGAATTTCCAATTAACCTTGTGATAAGCCTTTTCAAGATCAATTTTAAACATCATAGCTCCTTTCTTCCCTTTCATATGATTAATATGATGCACTAGTTCTTGAGCAAAAACAATATTGTCAGTAGTGTATCTTTTAGGAAAAAAGCGACTTTGAAAGGGGCTCACTAGTTTAGTTAATAAATGTCTAATTCTATTAACAAGCACCTTAGTTATAACCTTATAAACAACATTGCAAAGACTAATAGGTCTAAATTCAGAGATTGACTGAGGATTCTAGATTTTTGGAATAAGGGCCAGCAATCTATCTCCTAGCCCTATTGGGATCTTGCTGTTCTGAAATGCCTTAGACACCATTTTCCATAGACTATCACCAACTATTTCATAGTAAGTTTTAAAGAAAACAGCTTGGAAACCATTTGGGCCTGGTGCTTTTTAAGATCCTATACTCATAATGGCTTCATGAACTTCCTTCTTTGTGACAGTCTTTCTCAAACTTTGAGCCTCCATCTCATTCAATTGGGGAACAACTTCCAAGATAAGAGGATGCTCGAGAGAAGCTTCTGTATTACAAAATAAATTCTGGAAGTGACCAGAGATAGTTTGTTTAATCTGGTCTTGATTAATAAACCATGATCTATCCTGGATTTTAAGACATTCCACCTTATCTCTCCTTCTTCTAACCATGGTGGAGGCATGGAAAAATCTTGTACGGCGATCCCCTATAGAAAGGTGTTGAATTTTGGATTTTTGAAACTAGAACACCTCTTCTTGAATAAGAATTTCATTAAGCTCCATCTAAAGATCTCTCTCTAAAGTATTTAAAAACAGAGAAGAGTAGTTTGTCAAGGCCTTTTGAATCCTAGCCAACTGAGCCAAAATCCTTCTCTTTTGGTGAAAAATATTACCAAACACATTCTTATTGAACACTAAGCAAGCTTCCTACATTTTAGAAAGATTATCCATGATATTAAGATCAGTTTTATTCCAACTATCAGTCACTATCCCTTTAAATTCCTTATAGGACATCCAGACTGCTTCAAATCTAAAAGGTTTATTTCTTGGAATAGTAGAAACACCTTTGCTGTGCAAAAGAATTGGATGATGATCAAAATAAGTCAGAGGCAGATGAAAAAGAATGGCCTCAGGAAAAAGGTTTCTCCAATCAGTATTAGCTATAGCTTTTTTTAACCTTTAGGAACAAACCACTTTACCTTGGATAGATCTGTGCTAGGTAAACTTTGGACCATTAAACCCTAAATCCAGAAGACCATAAGCAGGCATATTGTCATTGAACAAATTCATCCTTCTGTAGCAAATAGAACCTCTTTTTTTTCTCTTGATCAGACGAGATGTCATTGAAATCCCCAATTGCCACCCACGGGACAGGTAAGGAATTAGCAATAAGCTTTAATTTTTGCCACAATGAATGTCTTTGAGATGGAATTAGACTTGTATAAATAGCACTATAAATCCATTTATTATTGAAAGAATCTACCATGATAGAGATTTGCTAATAGGTAGAAGAAACAATAGAATATTTTAGACTAGAGTGAGCTCCTAAGATCTAGATACCTCCAGAGAATCCTTCTGGATCTTGAATTGCCAAAGGACTAAAACCTTCATTCTGCCACCAATTTTCCATTCTAGCAAAGGGAATGTGAGGTTCCAAGATAAAAATCAAATCAGGATGATTAATCTGAATTATTGTTCGCAAATGTCTCCTTGCATCATTATTACTAATGCCATGGATATTCCACGACAAAATTAAGAAACAAGATCTATTTAACATAATATAATGAATTGATAATAATAATTCTAGAACAACAATCATCTTAAGATTCATTATGATCCTCAATATCTTCAATATCATCTTTAGAGAAATCCTCACCTGTAAAGGCATCTGTTTCTACACCAAACCCCATTTCTAACGAGGCACCTGCAATTTTACTAGGAGGTAATCCTCCATGATCTCCAAGGCAATTATCTTAACTACCTTTTCTATAAGTATGACTTTTGCTAGTATCACCAAAACTACCTTTATTCCTTGCTATCTCAGGACATGTATTAATTTTAGGTTGACTTTATGGAACGATCATTGTCGTTTTCAAATTATTCATTCTACCTGGAACTTTCCTCCTAGATGGTGTATTATAAGTAGTCTCGAAGGCAAATTGAAGATTGCTCACCACCCCATGAGTTATCTCTTCTATTACTACTCTCCTCCTTTTCTTTATTAATCCTTCATTGCTTTCTTTTTCCTTCTTGGATTTTTTAATGAACACTTGAGATGGAGACTTGTTTGTAGCATCTATGATCTCTTCATTTTTTTGCATATCCCTATGGTTTTCCCTTATTTCTTCCAGTTCAGCTAGAGCTGAAAAACTATTTTTAGTATTTTGCTTTCCCAAGTTTCCTTCTGCATTTGCACTCTTATTCTTTGAAGACCATATTTTTTTCCTCCCTGCTACCATCTAATCTCCAAAATAGTTAGGAGCATTAGAAGTGTCTCGATTCAGAATGATATTACTTCTAGCTTCATTTTGGACCTTAGTTCTCTTTTCTTCACCACTCTCCTTTTTGGCTAAGGCTATTTCACAAGAGTCTTCAACATGACCATAAGTTCCATCAAAGTAGAGTTTATGTAGCCCCTCATATTCCACCTTGAGCCATTGGCCTCCAATACATATTTGAGGAACAAGTGGTTTTGTTTAATCTACTTTTACACACAAACGAGCAAATCATCCTCTTAATGCTATAACCGTATTTCTATCCATTTTGACAAGATTTCCAATGGAAGAAGCAATAACCTTTGATGCATTAGCTTGATAGTACAGTATATTCAATTTTGGTATCTTAACCCAAGCTAATGTTGAGTTCACTTCATGTGATGCAGGAATGAAATCTGGAGACCATCTTTGCATAATCAAATAATGATTGAAAATCAACCATGGCTCTTCCATCATTACATATTCTAAGTCTGCAGCATTCAAGAATTTAATAAGAAAAAAATCATGATCAAGATCTATTACTTCCATAGATCCTTGCATCTTCCATATTCTTTCTAATTTTCTACGCAAGACTTGGTAACTCACTGTTCTACCTAAAACTTTGACAACTAAAGAGCTAGGCCAAGGCTCACATAACTGCTTAATGATGGAATTATCAAAGTAAATCTTAGGTAAACAAGGATTACCTTGAAAATATTCTATTTTGGCCTTTTGGACTTCAATCAAATCTTTAAATTCAGCTTCATTCATTACATCTGTTCGTCCGATTAGAGTATCTTTAAAAAAGACATGTCTCGAATATGATTTCTCAGCATTCCCATTAACTAGATCTGGAAGGTTAGAAAAGTGATTAGGGTTATTTTGCATTTGGGGTTTTGAGAAGGTGATTGTCATCGTCGGTCACCATCACAAAAATTCGCAGAAGAAAGGGTTTTCATCAAAGAGCACAAGGGAAGCACTTAACACAATTATATCTGATACGGTACGTACTATGCTAGTGTTCTTTCACAAAAACGTGGATTCAAATGTTAGAACATAAAAATTTTGTTGATTATGAATAATTGTTAAATTTCATTCAACTCATTTATTACAAGGTGGATAAAGGAAAATAATATTACTAGCAATATATTGGGTAAAGTCACATCACATATGTATTTGGTAATAATTTTTTTAAAATTCAAAATTTAATTTTATAAATAAAAAATTCAAAATATTTCTTAAAAAACATTTTACTTTAGTTTAAAAAAATAATTACTTAAATTTTATAAAAATTATTGTTGACATGCGCGTATGATGCGTGACCCCTAGGTTTCGCCTTTTTTCAAAGGAGAAACACTAAAGCAGTAGACATCACAAATCTTTGTGCTTATCCACCGTAGAATCCTTTGGATGAAACCATTAGGAATACCCCACAAAAAGGTCAAATGCCAACCCATCGCATAGAAGAGGCGGCACGAGAACTTTTGTTTGTAGTTTGAATTTTAGAAACAATTTTCGTTGAAAAAGAAAATTTTTCTTAATATTCTAATTCTTAGAATTATTGGCCCTCTTCAATATTACTTTTTATAAGTAAGAGAGATCACGATAAGATGCCATGCGAACCAAGTTTGTAGATATGCATTTTTATAATTTTATAAAATTTTATTATTGTTGCAGCTTTTTATAACAATAAAAAACTTCCAAAATTTTTATTACAATTTTGATGTATTTACAACCTATAAAACTTATTAATTATTATAATTATTACAAAAAAATTCGGACTTCAGTACCGATTGAATCAAATTATAGCCATGATTGATTTTAATTACTAATTTTATTTAATTGTTTGATATTTACAAGAGGACTTTATAATTTTTATTGATTACAAAAACAGCCCAACAACTTTCTCTTTGTTTATGTACCTCGTACATTTGGTTGCATCTCATTACACTTATTCCAATGGTCAATTTTTGTTAATAAATTGATACGATTCAATGCTAAACAATAACTTTGTGAAACTACTTCAACCCCAATATCATCCTAACTAGCTTTTTGCTACTTTTCGGCTTCTCATTTAGTTCTGATGGTGATAAGAAGTTGATAGAGATTCATCTTCATAGCTTTGCCAATGGTTCTGACACGAAGAAGAGCTTTTTCCCAAAGAAGAAACCTGAAAATTAGATCTTGTGCACAAAAAATTTCTAGCAATTGAGCTTTGGGTTGTCAACATCAAGAATAACAGGAAAAATTCTAGCCATCTTATGGTTTGTTTATAGAAAAAATAGCCAGAAATATGGCTTGAGTGAGTGAATGTTTTGAAGAAAAGATATGGATTTAGACCTATGAAAAGGGGGAAGAACAGATATCTAAATTCAGACTTGGAGGGGAAGAGGGAGATAAAAAGAGAAAAAAAAGAACATGAATAAAAAATTAAAATAAAATAAAATGATCAGATAAAATCAGATAATCAAAAAGTGAAAAAAAAATGATTTGAACATACTTGTTGAGAATTAATCTGAATCAAAATTTGGATGTTCTTGTCTCCAGATATGATTTTGTCTCGAAATCCGAATCTCAAATGTTCCATACTCAAAGTGACCTTCGCTGGAAGTGCAGGCCTTGTTGAGAAGCAAAGAAATATTGATGCTCAAAGATTATAATATATTAATGTAGTGATATATTAATATATTTACTTGTTGAAAAAAGAAATAATGAGATAGGAGAGAAATATTGATAATTTCATAAAAACGATAAATTTTTAAAGAGCAAAAAATATTTACTTCTTGTATTATTTTCCGATAATCATCCATAACCATAAGATTCATATAATAATATGTTAAGATTCTCCCTTCAGTGGTTTACTTTTCCCAATTTTTATGGCTTACCAAAGATTATAAATTTTATACGGGGAGACAGGTCTCAAAGATTATAATATATTAATATAGTGATATATTAATATAGTGATATATTAATATATTATTAAATTTAATTATATATTAAATTTATTTTTTACAAAAGTTAAATTTTGCATATTGTATGGTAATATGCTAATGATAAGATTTAGTAATGCACTAAAATTTTATTATATCAATAATATATCATAATTATTTTCTTTTATACATTTTATTCTAAGTGATAACTATAATGCACAAATTACATTGGTATGTCACTAATTTAAGTTATTATATTTTATTTATCTATAAATATTATATAAAATAAATAAAATTTAATTATATATCAATATATACATTACATTGAAGTTTTTTCCTTTATTCCGAACTTTTATAAAAAAAATTCTGTAAAAATTCGCATTTTTCTCTTTCCGGACTGAAAGAGCTTTAAAAAAATTTCAAAAATTATTTTATATATTATATTAATGATTCATCATAATCACTTTCTTTTATATATTTTACTCTTAGTAGTAATCATAATGTATCAATTATATTAATATTTTATTAATTTAAATTATTAAATTTTATTTATTTCTATAATATTATATAAGATGAATAAAATTTAATAATGTAAATAGTACATCAAAATTTTTTTTTTTTCTGAATTTTTGTAAAAGTTCACCCTTTTCCTTTTCCGGACCGGAAGAACCTTAAAAAAATTTTTAAAAAAATGGTTATCTCGTGTATTATTGTGTGCTGAATGTTTTCGGGCACCTAAAATTTAGTGGTTAATCAGAGGATTCATTGGTGCCCGCCAGTAAGGGCAATGGTCCCACAAAAACCCGTGTACCCCGGTTGCTTCCTAAGTCTTAACAATTATGGTCCTCCCAGTTCCCTCGCACTCTCTCTACAATCCAACGCCTGGCTGGTCCTATAAACCCCACTCAAGGTCGGCTTGGCATTTATTTGCAAAAATTTTGATACAAATTCAAATTATTTACAAATTTAAATAAGTATAATTATAAAATATATTTTATATTTATATAATATTTAATTAATATAAATATAATATATAAAATTATATTATTAAAATATAAATAAATGTAAATTATATGTAATATATATTAAATAAAAAATTAAATTTGATTGAATTCAATTAAATTTATTTAAGTTGGCTTAAATTATTTATATTTTAAAATTGAAGTTGAACTCCAACACTTTATATTTGATTAAAATTTTTAATTAAATAATATATTATTCATTTAAATTTAAATAAATTTATTTATGCTTTAAGTTCGAAAAATTACAACTCGTATTTCAGCCTATTTATCATCGTTAAATTTTAATTCAAATATATAAATGTTTGTTTCCACTTATCGCATCCCGCTGGACGACCCTTTTCACACTCAGGCTCAATCCCACTTTTTCCACCTGAAATTCACTCCCCTTACTTGGCTTAACCACCTCAACTCGGCTCGGCTTGTCCGCAGCCCTTTCGATCCACACTCGCTCTGAAACTGGGCATATTTTCACTCTCCGGTCCTACTCATTCAAATTTACACACACACGCACTCTCTCTCTCTACTCTCTGCTGCGTCATCTTCATCGGAAGGAAGAGCCGCTCTCTCAAACTTCAAACTGAAATCGCGGCTCAATAATCTGGTTCCTTTGCTTTTGTTTTCACTTGTTATCTATCCATTCTAACACTTCCCTCTGTCATATTTATTTGTTTCCTCTCTCTTTCTCTTCCCATTCCTTCCCCTCTGTCACAAGCACACTCAGAGCAAGAAAGCTCTGAACTTTCTCAGAGAATTAAGACATCACCTCCTTCAGAGCCCCCAAACCTTGACTAGAGCTTCAAATTCACCCACATTTTCAATTCCTTCAATATTTTCCACCCGGGTTTCTCTCAGAGCCCCCCATTCCCATCAATGGACGCTTCTTCATCTCCCATTGCCCTACAAAACGCACCATTTCAAGACCTCCCAGAAGCTTCCCCAAAACCATACAAGAAAGGCATTGTTACCACTCTAATGGAGGCTGCAACTCTCAGAACTCCTTCGTTCAAGGAAGACACCTATTTTGTTCCCAACTTGAAGTCCTCCGAGAAGAAAGCACTTCAAGAGCTCAAAGACAAGCTCACGCCTTCCGAGGTTTCCGACGCCGCCATGTGGGGCGTTCCTCTGCTTGGCGGCGATGAAAAAGCCGATGTGATACTCTTGAAGTTTCTAAGAGCCAGAGATTTCAGAGTTGGAGATGCCTTCAACATGCTCTTGAAGTGTTTGGCTTGGAGGAAAGAGTTCGGAGCAGATGGGATTGTAGAAGAGGATTTGGGCTTCAAAGAGCTTGAAGGCCTTGTGGCTTATATGCAAGGTTATGATAAGGACGGACACCCAGTTTGCTACAATGCTTATGGAGTTTTCAGAGATAGAGACATATATGAGAGGATATTTGGGGATGAAGAGAAGCTGAAGAAATTTCTGAGATGGAGAGTTCAAGTTCTTGAAAGAGGAATTAACCTTCTTCATTTCAAGCCTGGTGGAGTTAATTCCATCATTCAGGTCACTGACCTCAAAGATATGCCCAAAAGAGAGCTCAGGGTTGCTTCTAATCAGATTCTCTCTCTTTTCCAAGACAACTATCCTGAGATGGTGGCTAGAAAGGTAATTTTTCCTTCTAACTTGTTTGGATTTGGAAAAGGAATTTGATTATTTGGTGTGTTTAGGTTGATTATGGTTCTGTTGTTCTTAATGTCGTGTCATCTATAGCTTTGGCGTAACTAAAGTTTCACTGTTATTTATTTTAACCTTTTGGGGGTTCAGATTTTCATCAATGTTCCGTGGTACTTCAGCATGTTGTATTCAATGTTCAGCCCATTTCTTACTCAGAGAACTAAGAGTAAGTTTGTGATCTCCAAGGAAGGAAATGTTGCAGAGACTCTATACAAGTGAGTTTTATTGTTTTCTGTCATTAGTTTTGATTGCTTCTTCTGAATGTTCTTCTATGCTCAAAATCGACTAGATTAGAACTTTGTTGGTTTGGATTTTTCTATCCTGGTCTATAAAAGGATTCTTAATGGCTGATATGCTTACTATTTTTTAACTTGATTGATTTGGATTTTCAATCTTCGTCTATAAAAGGGTTCTAGATTGCTAATATGCTTACTATTTTTGTCTTGGATTTTGCTCATTAAATAAGATTCGAGTTGTGCCCCTCCTTCCTTTGCTTCTGTATCTTTGTTGCGATGCCCCATTTGAAATAGACTGGCATTTACCTCCAATTGCTGTATTGGGTTTGTTTTGTTTTGATCAGATTTATAAGGCCTGAGGATATTCCTGTTCAGTATGGAGGACTGAGTCGGCCTAGTGATTTGCAGAATGGTCCCCCAAAACCTGCTTCTGAGTTCACTGTCAAAGGGGGAGAGAAAGTGAACATACAAATAGAAGGAATTGAGGTTATTGATAATTAAATACTCTATGTCTCGTTCTTTTCCTTTTTTAAATCTTAATTACTCACTGTTCTTCAACTAACTTTATATAAAGAAAAAAAAAATAGTCATTTTGTACTATTTATCAATTAAAAGATTGAACCTAGCCAAGGCTTTAAAATCTTCTTGTGCCCAAGTAAGATTTTGTTTTTAGTGCCCAACTGCCCATAGAAGATTTTGTCATGCTATAAGTTACATTTTCCTCTTCTCTACTTTATTCAGGAGCAATGCTATATACACTTCTTTGAAAACACTTTAGGGGTCATCCTTCCTCATAAATTGTGGGGTTCATAATTCTGTGAATTTCACAGTTTATTAAGGGACTGCATGTACGATTTTGGGAGTGTATCCAGCGTTTCTCCTTATTCATGGGCGACCCTTGTTTGTCAGCAGCATTTGATTTAAATGATCAATCCTAGACATGGGTGTCACCTGATGAAATTGCACAGTATTGCATATATCATTTTCTTAAGACTATTATTTCGCTAGCATCCTTAGTAATGCAGTGACATTCAATGTTGCTTTTGTGGCTTTTCTCATTTCATGTCCTGAGTTCGAACCTAGGATTTTGTACCTGTATTAAGTGGCTTGCTAAAAAGGATTATGTTTTGAAATTCCCTTTTAAAAGTTGTTAATATGTATGCACTTGGTTTCAAAGTTGTTTATTATGTATGCGCTTGTTCTGGTGTAATTAGGCTGGTGCAACAATCACGTGGGACATAGTGGTGGGAGGATGGGAATTGGAATACAGTGCTGAGTTTGTGCCAAATGCAGAAGATAGCTACACCATAGCAGTTGAGAAGCCAAGGAAGATTGGAGCCTCAGAAGAAGCAATCCACAACTCATACACATCAAGAGAACCTGGCAAAATGGTACTCTCTGTTGATAACACTGCATCAAGGAAGAAAAAGGTTGCTGCCTATCGCTATGTTGTCCGCAAATGCAACAACAACTGATCTGATCTGAGATGCAATTAATTAGGGCTAAATTAAGAGTAGTTTTCTTCAAGATAATGCTTATTTTTTGTTCCATTCACCTTTTGAAGGGTCTTGCTTAGCTATGCTTGTAAACTTGATAATTCCCAATTAGTGGTAGTTAGTGGTGTTTTAGAGTAATGTAAAAAGAGGAAATGGTAGCATTATGATTACAAGAGTTGGTATAGAAGAAAAAGCAATTAGCTTTTGCTCATAACATGATATAATATACTATGTTGCTGTTTGTCTCTGTGCCTGTGATTGTGATTGTATTGTTTTTGTCAGTGAATGTGTGGGACTTCTAAGCAAAGTGACTGTTGCTTGGTCGATTGGGTTGAGTTTGGATGAGTGGGACTTTCTTGAAAGTTGGGATTGGTCCTCAATCCAGAGGACACAGTGAAGATGTTGGGATTGTGTTTGTGGTGCAATCAATCTAGAGAGGAATTGCTTGATGATGGTGCTATTTTTTCTTTCCTTTTTCGTTGGCCAGACAATATGTTCCTTCCCATGATTGGCAATTTTCTTGGGCGTGAAAATGAATTTTGGTTTGTTAGAAGAAAGTGATTGGGATTTGTTGGAGTAGAAGCAAGTGTTGAGAGTGGTTCAGGTAAGAATGGGAGGGAGTTTATAATTCACCATTAAATGAGTAATTTTTTATCAATAATTTAATTGCATAATTTATCAATAATTTTTAAAAATATATTATATGATAATATATTAATAATTAAATTCAATAAAGTGATGAAGTTCCATAGATTCTTTAAAAATAACACTTGTGGAAAGTATCCGAGGCTCCATTATCAAGCACATCATGTGAAGGCTACAATAATGTGAGACTTTGTCGTGTTTGGACTTGAGTTTGACAGATCTACGTTTAAACACAATTTGCTCACGTTGGTACCCAATGCAGAGCTTAGGGAAAAAAGTGAGGCGGGTGTTTATTATGCACAATTTTTTTAGTTACATAAATTTACACTATTAAACTAACGATTGTGATTTAATAAATTTGAGATAGGCTCTATTACTATTTTAAAATAGAATAAATCAATATTATTAATTTAATGGTATAAGTTTATGCCACTGAAGAGATGGTGTAATATCAAAATTTGCCAAAACTAAAAAGGGTTGTGGGTTGAACCGTTGAAGGTTGGCGGAGGATGTGAATGTAGCGGACCCCGAAGTTTAAGCTCCCCCGAGGCAGCTGGTGTATCAATGAGAAAAAAGTTCGACACACTCCAATCTGGTATATTTCAATTTTGGAGTGTATCATATATATATATAAGATAATATTATTTTTATTATTTTATATTTACTTCATATTCGCTTTATCCTTATTGATCGTAAGATTTATAATTTTAGAAATTTTATTATCTAATAAAATAAAGTAAATATTTATTTTTAAAAAAATGCAAATGGCACTTCCTTTTTTAATAAATAATAGAATTTATAAAATGTGAATCCTAACACTACACGTGCAGATAGTGATTTTTGGATAAAGGGAAAGTTGGAACAGAAGAGGGAGATATATTTTATAGGATTTTGCTACGGTTTATTTTTTACGAAATATATAAGATAAATTTTAGAAAGAGATAAATATAATTTTTTTATTTAAAATTAGAAGTCCTAATAAAAAAAAGTAAGTCCTAGTTATATTTTTATTACTCTAGATTTTGGAGAGAGATAGATAATAAAAAAATAGATTATGATACACTATTAACGTAATGATGTATTAATACATTTTAATAGTATATCAAATTTATTTTTTTAAATCAGATCTTACACATTATATAATAAAATATTGACAATCCAATTTAATAATACATTAATATATCATAAATTTTTTTATAATATAATCAACAATTATTTTCATTTCTTTGGATTGAAGTAAGGGGATTCGGTACTTTTAAAATATAAAATGAACTTTAAAAAATAAAATAAGATACCAAAATTTTTAAAGAGAAAATTAATAATTTATACTTAAATAAATGATAATTAATTAAAAATTTATTTTCAAATTTATAATTACTTACTCCCTACATGTATAAATTTGTAATGGAGGTCACGTGCAACAGGCACAGCTGGTTAGGTAGTTCATATGATCAAAGGCAGAATTAAGATAGAAAAGGAATTTACCAAACCAAACATCGCAATCGGAAATCTTAAACTCCACTATTCAAAATTAACTTCTCCAATACGCTACCTTACCACCCGTGATGTCCTTGCTACCCTTGTGCTCCAACAGATCATGTCAAAGTCAACCATCCTATCTAATACAATCACTTGCTGCTTACCCCCACCCCCCAAATATATATATATATATATATATATATATATATATATATATATATATATATATATATATATATATATATTCCAGGGAGAAATGTTTATTGGGGAGAATCCGAGTTATTCCATGACCTCCTTTTTATTTGGAAGTTTTTTTTAAGAGAAAAAATTGAAATTATGATTAATTATTTAAAATTCTTCATTGTTCATTGTCTTATGTTTATCTAATTAGAAAGATATTAAAAAAAAAAAAGATTTCTTAACAATCCTATAGAAGGAAGAAAAATTCTACTTTCATTATCCTTCACCATCTTTCCTTCTCTTTCTGTTTGATTTTAAAACATGTCATTGTACATTTGAATTATAATATAATCTTATTTGATAATTCTTGATTATATTAATTAATTTAATCAGTTAAAAATATTAATTATTTATACAAAAATGTTTTATAAAATTAAGTATTTATTATTAATTATTTATACGTAAAATAATATATAAAAATATAAATATATTTTATAATTTATTTGACTAACATTTTATTTTAATAATATTTCATATTTTATATATTATTTATCTAATTAATTTTTTCTGTAACAATATATTATTGTAATTTATCATACTTAAAATTTTATTTTGAGAAATAAATAATTTTGGAACGATAGATCAATTAATATACTTTATAAATATAAATAAAAAAGATATACTATATATAATGAAAAAGTACAAGCAACCAAAGAGATGAGATAAATTTTTTATAAATTTAATTTATTGTAGATATTATATAAAAAGATAAATATAATAACAAATATTTTATCATACTTGTGAATAAATTCAGAGAATATATTTTATGTTTTTGAGTAGCCTTATATTTATTATCTCATACATATAATATTTTTCATAATAGAAAGTTAAGATTTTGAAAGTTTTTTTTTTCATATACAAGGATAAGGGAGGAAATAAGTGTATAATTAAGGGGACAAATTATCTTTTTGTTAAATTTGACTCAAACAATTATTTGAAATTGCTGGATTCCTTAACTTTTTCAAATAATTGATTGAAAATTAATAAATCAATTAAATCAATCATTTGCTAGGTACTTGAAATAATCATTCGATCAAGTCAATTAGTCAATACTGGTTTAACCAACTAAAAGTTGGTAAAAAAGATATTTATCAAATATTTTTCTTTTACTTAAATTCAAATATTATTTAAAAAATTTACTTGAAAATAAATTGAAATTTTATTGTCAACTACCCCAAACATGAAAGGGAAAATTTGTGACAAAAAGAAAATCAAAGGATCTTATCTCTGCGAGAATACTCTCAATTTTTTTTTTCAAAGCACATAATTTGCACCGCATTGTTCGGTTACAAAATGAAAATTGGGTAATATTCTGAGAAAGTCAATTTTTTAAGAAATTGAATGTTTTATTATTGAGTTTTTTTTTAAATTTTAAAATAAATTAATTAAAGTTAAAAATAAAAAATTTAATATACTAAAAATAATTTAATGATAAGAATATTTTATTTTTAAAAAGATTAAAATTTTCATAACATTATCCATAAAAATTTTGTGTCATTGATTTTATGGATGGATTTATTTAATGGTTTATAGGAACTACATAAAATATCCATAAACCAGTCAACAATTTTTTTAGAAAATCTGTCAATTTTTTTTTAAATATAAATAACATCATTACACGAGAGGAACAATACAATATGTCATCATAAAGTGGGCCCTGATGGAGAGATCACCAGAACAGGAATCAGGATGCTACAACAGATGAAGCCACTTGAGTTTCTTTGTCCAAAAACCCCCTGCCCGCTGCGCATTTGTTGGATAGTGCTGGTGAGCGTGACAATACTGCATTCATGACATGTTCTGAAGGTATGACCTAGCCGTGGAAATTCTTAGTACTGCAACGCTACCCCAATCACTCCACACAAATTTGAATTAAATTTATATGGATCTGGAACGAAAATGAATTCACCGTTCGATGTGAATGATAAATAAATTGAAATAAAATATGTTAATTTGTTTAAAATTTATATTAAAATTTTAAAAAATATTATTTAAAAGTAATTAATAATTTGATTATAAATAATTATATGATAAGATATGAATTTCATATTTTAATTAAATGGAAATAAAATTAAAAATATATTTTATTAATGATTAAAAATATTTTTATCAAAAAATAAATAATTATATTAATAAACAAATTTATAATATAAATTTTAATAATTAAAATTATTAAATCAATTAAATTATTTTAATATATTTAATAAATAAATTAATTCAACATAATATAATTATTATTTAAAATTTAAATTAAATGTATTCAAATTATTAGTAATCTTTAACGTAACGCAAGTCTAACTGCTAGATCTGGCCATAAGAATTATGTGGAAACCAACTTTGGGGGCAAGGGTCTGATACAGCCCAATAACTTAAGAATATTATTTAAAAATAATAAATAATTAAATTATAAATAATTATATAATAAGATATGAATTTTATGTTTTAATTTAATGGAAATAGAACTAAAAATATATTTTATAAAAAATAATAAAAAATAAATTTAGTAAATAAATTTATAATGTAAATTTTATTAATTATAATTATTAAATAAATTAGATAAATTAAATTATTTTAATATACTTAATAAAAAAAATTAATTCAATAAAATATAATTATTATTGAAATTTTAATTTAAATTATTCAAATTATTAGTAATCTTTAACGCAACGCAAATCTAACTGCCAGATGTGGCCATAAGAATTATGTGAAAACCAACTTTGAGGGCAAGGGTCTGATACAGCCCTATAACTTTCCACCAAAGTGGTCCAACCCATATTTAAAGGCTTAACTTACACTTAGAGGCTTAATCCGCGTCAAAATATCCGATTAAAAGTAGACCTAGTTAATTCGTCCACGACCCCGATCTAATTGGATGGCGAATGCTTCCCTTGAAAGTATGCGTTTGGAAGTAATTTTTGTCCCTAAATATAGATGGTACGATTTTGGTCTTTTGATTTAGAATACGATATTTTAATTTTTTAAATATTAAATTAAATTAATTTTATTTTTTTAATTCTTCATCAATTTTTATTAATTTCTGTGAATTTCTATTATTTTTTATTTAATCTTTAAATCTTCACTAAATTATTTTTTAAATAATTTTAAAATTTACATAGATAATTAACTCTTAAAATAATTTAAATTTTTATATGTAATTCATTAATTTTATTCAAAAGATTTGTGGAAGTTATTTTAAGTTAATATAAAAATATTAGGTAAATAATTTTAAAAAATTTAAATTGTATTAATTTAATATTTAAGAGATTAAAATAAATTATTTTAAATTTGGAGGAATGAAATCACATAACTTATTGTGTCTACGCTGTCTACTCACTTAGAATTATACCAAAAGTTAGCAAAACTTAAAAAAATATTGGAAGAAAATATAAATATTTTTTTATATTTTATCCTTTTTTTAATTTGAAAACTTTGAGTTCGTCTTTAAATTTCACATAACTTAAAATTAATATCCATTATCAATTTAATTAATTATTTTATTAAATTATATTACTTTATTAATAATTTTTTAAATAAGAACTATAATATTATAATATATTAGTTTATTTTATTTTTTTACATGTATTATTTTGTAAATCATTTTTTTATTATTTAATTAAAATTTTATATATCTAATTTAATCCTTATTAATTATATAACATAAAAGTTATTTGAAAAATTACACTTGCATACTACAATATTGTAATTTTTATTTAAATAAATCATAAAAAATATCTAATTTTATAAACTGATAAATAAAGTTAATATGAAAGTTAATTTTAAATTTTATATAATTTAAAAGGCGTAAAATTTAACCACTTCAAAATTAAAAAGATTATTTTATATTTTTCCAAAATACTAATGAAAGATATTTGCTATGGTAATTCTAAGTTTTAAAACCTGAAGTTAAGTGAAAAATTCAGAAATTATTAAATTAAAATTATTTAATCATAATTATTTATTCTTAAAAAATATAATTAAATATTTTTTAAAATTATCGCCTCATGTGAATTTTAAAAATCATTGTATATAATTAACCAGTATTATTTACAGGAGAAATGCTTATTGCCTTTCTAAAAGGAAAATGAACTATTCCTCTCTCTAATTAAAAAAATGTATAAATTTGTAAATTTTATAGTCTGCAAAGAGGAAGTGCAGAATCCGACTGATCGGCTCCGGGGAGGAACACAAAGTTGATTAACGGGCCTAGAAGGCAAATTGATCAGAGTTCAGTTCATAAATCAAATTTTAATCCAAAATCATCTTCTTCTGATTTATGTGAAAAATAAATTTACGTGAAAAATTAAATTTTTTAAAAAGTTACTTTTTTTATAAATTTTTTAAAATTTTTTAATATTATTTGATTGATACAAAGAAAGTTATATTTATTAAAAAATATAAATTACTTAGGGAAAGTAATTAAATAATTTTTTACATTTTATAAAACATATAATTTTTTAAAAAATAATTTTTATATTTTATGAGCAATCAAATAATTCATAATTTTTTATTTTTAAAAAAATAAAATTTCTCTTATTATTATTATAAAGCAAACGATACCTCGTATTAGCTTCGGAACATTTGATCTAAATTAGTTTATCTGTGGGTTTAGATCTCAATTTCTTTTTTTTTTCGTCAAAAATATTTTAGTTCTAAAGAGAGAAACAAACACAGAATTGTATATTTTAAAATTTACAATTTAAAATTTTATTTTATTAAAACTTATCATTTTAAAAAATTCATGTTTTTATCTTTTCCGTAAATTCTTAAATTTTTTAAATCAATGGTACCCATATTCCTCGTGTGCATTCAATCTGTCACTGTTTACCTGCCCAAAGATAACCCAATTTTTTTTTTTTAAAGGAATGGACAAAAAGATATTTTTGGACCGAGGCTATAAAATGCTGTTGGTGTCGAGCTCCCATTTCACTCGGTAAGAGGGGCATCATCTCAAAATTTAAATTACAAAAAATTATATATATATATATATATATATATATATATATGAATCAAATTTATTTCGATCTTTATAAAATAAATTTTTTATCAATTTTTTACTAAAAATTTATATTAATTTAATTCTTATAATATTAAAAATTTTAAATTTTAATTCGTATATATAATAATTAATATATGAAAGGATTAAAATTTGATGATTTTTAATCTTACATAAATTAAATTAAAACAAATTTTAGTTAGTAACAAAATTGATAAAAGTTCAATTATACAAGGATTAAAATAAAATTTTAATCATAAATATAAAAAATTTAAAATTTAGTTTTGTATTCAATCTTTAATACCTATATAATTTTTTTAAAATATATATTTAATGATGATTTTTAATAATTTAATAATATGAAAATAAATAATATAAAATTAATTTATAATAAAAATATCATTATTCCAATAATTATTGTCTTAAAAGCCACAGGCTTACAGCAACCAAAAAATTACTTTCGTTGCTACATTATTCTTGAGCGGTATTATTTAAATTCTACCAGCTGATAAGATGTGAGTTTATTATATCTAATAATTAATTATGAATTAATTTAACTTTTTTTATCATGATTAATAATATATTACTATTAATTTATTATTTATATTTAATTAATTATTAAATAAAATAAATTTATATATTATTAATTGATAATATTTAAAAAATAATATAAAAATGATGTGATAAACAATTCCTATCAATTTTCCACGCCTATGGACAAGAGTGTGGGTGAAAGTTAGAGCATTGATTTCTCATGCTAATTGAATATGACGATTTGACGTTTGAAAGGTAAGCTTCTGAATTAGTTCTTACCTTAAAGGACAAGCCAGTTCAGTGCATCCATCCAACCCTCATGAGAGTGGGGTACTCAATCAAAATTACATCCATCTTAAAAATTGGAGAACCGGGAATCAATTACATGCCCAGTCCCATCAGATCTTAAAAGTTAGTTGAAAAAAATTAAGACATCGATCAATTAGGGGGGAAGAGAATAAAATTTCGTTTGTTTTTGTAAAAAATATGTTTTTTAAAAGTACAATTATAAATTAATAAAATATTAAAAAATATTTTATATTAAATATAAAAAATTTAATAAAAATTAACTTTCTTTTTCTTCAAGAAAAAATTAATATCTTACCATCATATTTTTAGTAAAGGTACTTAATAAATGAATGAGGTTGGACTATGTCAAAGTCTTCGCTCTGATTTATTTAAATTTACATTTTTAATGAATTTATTTTGAGTGATTTGAGGCGGGGTCCTTTTTTGATTTTAGTTTTTATATTTTATATTTAATTATTTTTTAATTATTATATTCATTATTTTAATTTTATATTTTTATATTTATTTTTATGTTCATTAATTTTATTATTTATATTTATCATATTTAATCATTTTGGGTAATTAAATTTAATTTTTTAATAATTAAATTATATTTTATATTGAATTATGATGTAAAAATAATTAATAGGTAACCTTTTTTTTAAAACACAAATGTTATCTAAATTATTAAATACAAAAAATAAAAAAAGAATACTTTGAACCCATTTAGATTCATAGATGGCTTGATCTGTTTTGGTTGGTAGATTATGTTGTATTTAAAAATAAAATAATTAATTTTATTTGAAATATTATGTGGATTATCATTAATTAATTAATGGAATATTTATTTAAGTAATTAGTTTTGTATTTTAATATTAAGCATAGAACAGATCGGGTCTTAATTTAATGTGTATGATCCATGATAGGTTGGATCATGCATAAGCTCATATGGGTAGAGGTCCCAACCTACAGCCCTTTAGTGGTCAATAGTTTCCTATCACAAGTTTGACCTTAAATAGAGAGATCAGAGTTATTATTTTGATACACAGAAAATAAGGATTCCCACTCTTCTAAATTTTTTTCTATCTCTTTTCTCTCTATCTTGATAACCTAAGGGGTCAAGTAGGTTGTAATTCTACTCATCATCATTCAGATCAGTCATGACCTTATCAAATTATGTTCCAGGTACGCTCATAATTTTATTATGATTAATTTTATATTTTGTGATTTTAATTTATACTTCCAACAGATTATAGGAACAAATCCATTTAAACATTTTCTTTAATGGAGCCCAATTTTTTTCCCAAATTGATTTATTTGGATGGTGAAACGCAGGCCTATTAAACGCGAGAGTATTTTTTAATAATAAAATATGGAAAAAATATATTACCCTTTTATTTATATAAAAATATATAATATTTATTTGTATAATATTTGGATAGTGAAACGCAGTTCTTAGGTTGATCTGCATTATTTGCAGATTTTAACTATTAAATACGGGAAGCGAATCAAGATCCTACGAATTTCGATTGCCAGGTTTGAGATGAAAGCAGACCAGAATTTAATTGGTCCATTGCCCTCCAATAGTGGATTGGTACACACAATATGTAAACTTTGTTCCATTTTCACAGCCTTTTAAACTAGCCATGATTTGGATGGTCGGAATCATAGTTATTATTATTTTTATTTCAACTAGAATTAAAATAAAAGTTTCCTAATTTTACATGAAATTTGTGACTCCAAGTAATTTTGTTTTTTCAACTGAAATTTGATTATTACTTCGGGAGAGACTTTCACTCATCATTTTTATTGTATACCATTGAATTTAAAGATTTAGATTTATTGATATGTGTAATATTATATAAGTTGGATAAAATTTAATAATTTAAAATTATTGATATTTTGTAAAGTGGTACGTCCTAAACTTTTTTTTTATACAATCAAGTTAATTTCCGCATGATGAAGAGTGTCTGTGACGATAGTTATAAATACATGCCCGGAACATTAATGGCCGGAGGACGCTTTTAAACTATTGTAGGGCACGACTGTGTAGAGTCTATCAAAGTTATATCAGAAAAGTTAAGATTCATTTTATTTCATTCAAATAATATTTAATATTTTTAAAAATTTTATATTTTTTTATATTCAAAATTCAATTTTTATTCTTTACATATAGATGGCCCTATGTCGTAATAAATTAATTTAATTAATTATTAATTAATAATTAATTTAATTAACTGATAATATTAGTTATTTAAATAAAAATATTTAGTAAAATTAATTATTTTTTATTAATTATTCATATGTAAAATAATATAGAAGAATGCATGTATATTTTATGATTTATTTAAGTATTTTTTTATTTTAATAATATTTTAAATTTATTATATGATTTATATTTAAGAAATATAATAATTTATTTTTAAATAATTTTTTAAGTCGTACTTGTTTAAAAATATAATAAGTTTAAAATATAATTAAAAATTTATTATATTTCTTAAAAATAAATTATTATATTTCTTAAATACTTTATAGAAATTAATAATTATTATTTGATAAATTTATTTGATCTTTTTTACTAAGGATATAAAAAAATATGTATATTATTTAAGGATAATTTTATATTTTTATAAGTTCATTATTAATCAGTTAATTCAAAATATTGGGTTTATCAACTTTTTTAAATTATCTGATTGAGGCCAATTAATTGATTGAATAAATTATTTGTTAAATAGTTAAATTATTTGATTGAGATCAATCAATTAATTGAATAAATTATTTATCAAATAGTTAAATTAGTTAATTGATTTGATCAAATAATTAAATATTATCAAATTACATAAAAGTTAACTAAATTTTTTTTTTACCAAACACTCCCTATATATTTAATTATTAATCGCTCCTACAATTTAAAAAAATCTTATTGAGAAAAAGAATTAATCTCCTGAAGTTGGATGCTCTTCTGTTCACGATCAGGCGTCCTATGCCTTCCAGCATGAAATTTAACTAATTGTTTAACTAACTATATTGACTGGAAAAACCCCCAAACCGCCTAATTTATCAATGTCGTATCACCGGCCTCAGTGAGATATTTACAAATAGAATAAATACAAGAGTGGTAACATATTTCTCAAATTTCATAATTAATATTATTATTTTTTTATTTTTTTAAATTATTTATTTATTATGTTAAAATAAATAAAAATATTAACAATTAATTGTTAGATTACATTTAATAATATTAAATACATACTTATTTTACAATTATATGATTTCTTATCACAGTTTATTTTAATATTACGAATAAAAAGAGAGACAAAGAATTTTAACACAAATAAAAATAATGAACTAAAAGTAGATGTGATAAATCGTGTCATTTACATTTATTAAACATGTTAAAATAAATCACTTTTTTAATTCGTTTAACAATTTTAATTAATAAAATTTATAATATAAAATTATTTATTAAAGTTAGTTATTTGTTATTTTTCATAAAATATTTTTAGTTGTTAATAAAATATTATTTTAAAATTTTACTATCATTTTATTAAAATAACAGTTTTATATCTTTATTATATATGCCTATTTATAATTAAATTATTAATTATTTCTCAAATAAAATTTTTAAAAATTTAAAATAAATTCTGAATAGTTTGGCATTGCAATCCAAATCTAGATAAATATGTCGTGTTTGTGTTGAATTATTGTATCATATAAAAAATTATCACTTCTAATTAAAAGTGTTAATTATTCAAAGAATCAATAATCACTAACTTTGTAAATGAAGCATTGATTATTATGTTTAATCTTATGAATAAGTGTGATATCTCACAGTTTTTGCGACAAAACTTGTAAATTTTTTTATGTAATATCATTTTAATTTTCTATTAAATAAACATCAAATTCATAATAAATAATAAGAAAATTCTAAGGTATCTCAGGGGTTTCTAAATCCTGGATGGTGTGGCACAATCTCATCCATTGGATGAGATTACCTAAGTCTTTGGCAATCTCATCTTATGAATAAGATTGTGCCACATACTCAAAGTTTAAAAACCCCTGAGATCACTGTAGTCTTCCCCTAAATAATAAAATAACTAGTCTACTTAAGAGAAGGTAAAAAGAGAAACGAACCTCTGCGTAAATGAGGAAGAGCCATTTAATAGGTGATGTCAATGAAAGCCAGGAATCCATTTGTCGGTCCAAAATAAAGTCGAAGTCCTAAGTCCCAACGCTTATTGGGCCCAAGCAACAAGAGCCAACGGATTGTTTTTATTGTCAAACATTGTTATTAAGGGCGGAAAATGGCTTACAACTTACGAGCCTCCCTCCCTTTCCCTTATGATTCGTTTGGATAAAGAAAAATAAAAAAGAAGAAAAGATTATATATTAATTTTTTCTTTTGAGGTAGCAAGAGTTTATGTTAACTTTTCAAAGGTTTTTATTCTTTAATATTTTATATTCTTCCAAAAGAGGTTTTGAAGATTATCTGTTTAATTTATAATTTTAATTCTATTTTATTTTTAATTTATATTTATATTATTATTATTTATATTTAAATAAAAATATATTATTTACATTTATTTTAGAAGTACCTAGCATATAAAAAATATATATTGTAATTATTAATTTTTTTAATAAAAATATAAAAGCATTTATTTCCTCATTGATAATAATTAAATTTAAAAATCGTATCCTATATTTATTTACCCATACACATTCACCCTTATTTTAATACATTTATATTAATTTTAGGATGAGTGTGGAATGAATCATTATCAATTTTGTTAAATAAGTGTTATTTTGGGACAATCAAATTTAAGCTAGAATTATAATATTATTATATATTGACTTGTCACACATTTTATTTAGGGAATTTTTTATTTTTTAATTTAAAAATTTATTAATAAATTAACTTTTTAAGAAACATAAAAGTGTAAAAAATATATAGCATTTAATTTTATATATATATATATATATATATATATATATATATATATATATATATATATATATATATATATGAATATTTAAACCTCCATTACTCTTCTCTATATAATTTTAAACATTCAAATAAGAGAAGAGAAAATTATGAGTTAATTATCCATTCTTTTTTCTTCTCTTTCCCTCCATTCTCCTCCGTTGGTTTCCTTCCTTTCTCATTCTAACTTTCAAATATACCATTAACATCCATTTAGAGCATTGAAATTTTTCTTAATTTTGTTTTAAATCTCGCTTTCCATGCTGCTTTCCACTACTTGCGAAATAAGAGATGACTATTTGTATAAATTATTTTTTAGTTTACTTTTATTTTCATATAGTGGAGTTATAGTTTTCTGAAATGATGCTTATAGAAATATTTTGTGTCTTATTCAATGATAAGATTCTTTTAAATTTTTTTTCATTGAAAATCTTTACTTCTTCATATAGATTCCCGGGCTTTATTTGCAAGATTTTAAATTGATCTGTGGGATGATGACCAACTTTATTTCTTTTTTAATTCTTGAATGCTTCGTAGATTTGAGATTTTCTAATCTATTTATAAGTATTAGCCTCTTCGCAAGTGGTTTTGTGCCTACTAGAGGCTTTTTGATTATGTAGGGAAAGTTTAAATTATCAGAAAAGTATTATCAATTATTTAATGTAATCAAATTTAAGCATACTACTCTGATCATTGATTTAATACAATAAATATAAATTATGAAATTAATTTAAGAAACATGTATAATATTGCAATAATTAATATGTCATTTACATAAGGATTGAAACCAATCTGTTGTAGAACACTGAAGGAGGGAAGGAATTTGCGGATAGAAATAATGTGAGAGAGAAAGAAAGAAATTAATAAATATTAATGGAAAGTTTTTGAAGATTTTGTAATTTAATTGTTTTAGAAATTTATTTAACCTTGTATTAGTGCATGCTATTTTTATTTTATGTAATTTGAATTTATAAAGTTTTGCCTTTTTTTTAAAAAAATTATTATGGGACCAAGACTCTCGCATTGACCTTTTATATTTTATTGTGGATAGACATATTAGTATATAAAAGATATTAATTTATGAGATTGCCATTAATCACAGGTTTGATATTAATTTATTCACGATTAATTAATGATAATTTATTTGAACAATTGCTATAATTTTATAAAAATTTATATAAATGATTTAAATTGATGAAAATATCTTCAATCACGGTTTGACATTAATATATTTATGGCCAATGAATGGCAATTTATCAAAAAATGAGAATAATTACAATTTGACATTAATTTATTTATAGTCAATTAATGACACTTTATCTTAACAATAGTTATAATTGTAAAAAAAATTATATATTGCTTATTAAGGAAAAAAATTATATATAAAAAAAAATGAGATTCAAAATTAAGTTTCAAATTTTTAATATCAATTAGATTGAGTTTTACAAATTTACTTGATTATTTTATATTTACTAACAACATTTGATTTCCATTTGGAACCTAATTTTAGATATTTTTACTTCATATAGCATTGCTCTTTGTTGAGGTATGAAATATATTTAAACTATTTATCAAAATAATTCATCTCCTAATAAATAAGAAATAAAAAATAGAAATTTAATATTTAATATTAAAGTACAGGAAATTTTAATCAAAAAATGAAGTGAACCATAATCTTGCATTTTTAACATGGGGAGAAATGGTTTATAAAATTACACACATAATCTACGGTGAAAACTAGACAAAATAGGAATATAAAATTTTGGATTTTAAATGCAAAATTTTGAATTAAAGTAATGAATTTTTTAATTTTTTTTAAATAAAGTAATTACAAAATTACTTAGTTATACATTCTTCATTTTCATGCAAATTAAGTTAATATGGAAGTTACACAATTATAGTCATTGTAATAAATGAGTAATTTAATATAGCTAATAAATAGTAGTTATAATAATTAATGGAATGTAATTGTATACTTAATGGGATTTGACCCTATATTTAATGATTTAATCATATACTTGATAAGATTTAACCTCATAATTAAAAAGCTTATAACACCATATTAATCACATAATCAATATCATTCTTTCATAGGTTTACTAGTTGTTAAAAAATATATTATAGTTTTTAGTGATTATAATATGTATAGTATAAAGACTGATTTTAATATATTTTAACCTCTCTCTTCAATTGCTCAAAAACAATTTTTAGTATAAACCTTAAATCTTTAATATTTTTTAAAACATTATAACTAAGATTAAATGCTTTAAACAAAAAAAAATATTTGAACATTTTATTGCAATAAAAATTTTTAGTTCTAAATTTTAGCTCTTAAAATTTTAATATCATCAAACACATAAATCAAGGTGAATGGAATATATAACTACAGTTTGTAATGAATCTTATAATATTTAAAATTTGTAACCAAATTTTTTTTATTTTTAAATAAAATTATTATTAAATTACATAACTTCCTTCTCTTTTTTCCATGTAACATAAATTATCTTTAGTTTTTATGAAAACTTGAAAGTGAAATTCAAATTTCCTAATTATAGATCTAGCATTCATTAAAAAAAAAATCAATACATATTTAACTTTGTCCCTTTAAAGTGTTTTATTGTTTTCTGTAGCATGATTAAATATTGGTTTGAATCAAATCAAGGATCAAGTAATTGGAGAAAAAATTAAAATAAAAAGTTAATACGGTTCAAGATTTAAGTTGTATAGAAATAATAAAACTAACTAAATTAAAAAAGTAAAAAAAATAATGATACAATGTTTACTCTTGCAATTGGATACTAGTTATAAGATATTATAAAAAATTGATCAAAGTAGAATAAGAATTAAATTCTTAAATTTCAATAAGAATGGAAGAAAAGCATTATTATGCTAGTGGTAGAAGAACACAATGCAAAAAATACAATCCACTAATTTTTTATACAAATAAACTAAGATTTGTATTATTTTCTTGTAATATTCAAGCAACTTCTTTATTATTTTTAAACTATAAACATCATTATAAGAAATTGTAGCAATATTCATGAAATCCATCTCAATTTTCTTTTTCTCTTCTTCTTCCTGTACATTTGTTAGTGGATCCTCAGAAGACAATACTATTAAAAAAGGATTGGGCTCCTCTAAAATATAAGATGCACTTTAGAAGATAAAGTGCATTATCACAGTCATTAATGAAGAAATCAATGGCTCATGATTTTATAAATAAAAATAAATAAAGAGAATAATTATTAAATTTGTGATTAACTACACCTTTCATTTTCTCATTAATAGCTGTGATGATACACTTTATTCTCTAAAGTACATTTTACACTTTAGAGGAGTTAAATCCATTGAAAAAATGAATTGAACTTTATCTTTAGAAAAACTATCCAATAAATTTAAAAGAAGTAAGAATCAAAAGAAGAAACTAATTACATAGTCAATTTCATAGACAAAATAGATTTCTCTCCTTTGAGTTCAAAATTGCTTTGAAAAGTATAAACATCTTGTCACTTTGCTTTTATTACATAACAAATTTCTTTTGAAAAATATATATACTAAATTAAAAGATAAATTTATTAATGAATAAAGAGAAAATAAAAATTCAATTGAAAGGTGATCAAAAGCATTTCATGACAAATTAAAATAAGAACGAATGTAATCGGAGAAGATTTAGAGGAAAACTAATAAGATTGGGGGATAGAAAAACTAATAGATAGAGAAGTTATGAATTTAAAAAATTTTGAAAATAAGAAATCAACACTCACCTATCCTTTTTTAGTTGGTAGTTAATTTATTAAAAATAATTTAAAATTACTTTAAAATCATTTCACATTTAAATTATATAGTTACCCACTCTTTAATTTCATATAAATTAAGTTAATATGGGTTTTCTTTAAATTGAAAAGCAAGTACTAAAGTTTCCTATCTCCTTTATTTAGTAGTATTGATGACAAATTTCTTTCGAAAAATATATATACTAAATAAAAAGATTGATTTATTGATGAATAAAAAGAAAATGTAAACTTAATTGAAAGATGATTGAAAGCAATTCATGGCAAATTATAATGATAATGGATGTAATGGAATGACTTGCAGGAAAATTAATAAGGTTGGGGAAGAGGAAGAGAGAAAAACCAACGGATGAGGAAGTTATAAATTTCAAAAATTTTGAAAATGAGAAATCAAAATCCATTAATCTTCATTTAGTGGGTAATTAATTTATTTGAAAATGATTTAAAATTATTTTAAAGTCCTTTTTTATTTAAATTACATAATTAAGTTAATATGAATTTTCTTAGAAATTGAAAAAGTGATGGCAAACTTCCCTATCCTTTTTAAGGAATATATTCCTTATTTATATTGTAAATTTGTTAGGCTATTATGTTTATTACTCATAGTTGTGATATGAACATTTTACCTTTGATGAATAAAATGAAGTGCTTTCTATGGTGCAAATGCTCCAAACCTATGCACTAAAACATAGGGTATATGTACAAATTTTATTGATCCATATAAGCAATAAGGGGGGTCCATCATATATAGGGCATGTGTACAAATTTTTTTCATCCATATAAGCAATAAGAGGGGCCCACACATTATATGTGATGGACCCAAGACTTTCATAAAATTACATTACTTCCATTGCTTAATTATTGCTTGCCATATGATGAAAAGATCCCAAAATTTGCTTAAGTTATTAATGAAATCCAATACATAAGTCCGTCTGTAAATGATGCTCCACATAGGATGAAAAGGAGCACTAGTTGGATCCTTGATGGCATTACACAATGGGTATTAAAGACATAGATTTGACATACGATAGAGAGAAACCAACACATGGCAGTGGATATTGGTATGATGGGTTGTAATATCTTGAAGTAAAAATTTAGAATTACTAATTATTTTAAATTATCTAATTATTATTATATATATATATTCATTGAAAAATATATAGGTTAAAGGTACAAAAAATTATAGGACACATTAATTATGGTGGATGACTTTCATTGGTGAAATTGTACATTTTGGAGAATATTTTAGAAATTTGAAATGTGATATATATATGTATGCCTGTGTGTGTGTAATTTAATAAATTATTTCTCTAATATTTATAGAGTAGTGAAATATCATATTAGAATTTAAATTAGGGATTTCCAATAAGAGGGAAAAGAAATTTTATAGGAATGAATTTTCTTTTAAATGGATGGCTAGGATTGGATTAAATAGAGATCAAAGGATGAGATCTAAGAGGGTTTGGACTTATAGTGTACCGAGAAGCATTGAATAAAAATCCTTAACTTTATTTTTTTCCCCTCATTTCTCTCTTTCTCTTCCTTCTGATCCCTCTCTTTCTTTCTCTCAGTCAGCCTTTACTGGCAACCCTTTGGTGTTGAGCCACCACATGCCACCGTACTAAGGAGCCATTCCATGTGCTGTTGTTCTTCTACAATGAGAGGGACCTAGCTAATAGCTATAACAACATAAGGAGCTAGATTTCCTTTTATTTTTTGTTATGAATTGTCACTATTTCTAGCCATCGTTGCTGGCAGGGAAATCTTCCAACATTTACTAGCTGCTACTACAAGAAGAGGAGATGAATCAAACCGAGAGTAGCAGTAATGCAAATCGTTTCCTCCTCCTTGATCTCTTCAGTTCTGTCATAGACTCTTACACCGATGAGCTATTGCCGAGTCCTGTAATTTGTGGTAAGATGTTTTATGTAGTAAGCTTCCTTGATTTATGCTACTTTAGGTTGATCTGAAGAAAAACTATTTATGTATATAATATATATATGATGCTAGATATGAAAAATATAATCTTTTATATTATGAAATCCTAAAATAGGATAATTAAAAGCATTCTATTCTATTATCTTAAAGGATTCACTTATGATCCAAGCAAAACTCATTTTATCTATAATATAGATTTTGAGTATTGCTTTTGAACAATGGGAACTTTATATTGTAAGATGTTCAAGTAACATGATAAAAGTCTTTTCATGTTACCAACATTAGTATCCTTGGCTGATTTAAAGTTAAACTAGAGGAAATACATATATATTATATGTATGTTTTAAGGAACTTGATAATAAAATAAGGATATTATGTTATGGATCATCAAGTCCTATTAGGTATTCAAATTGTATGGATTCAAGAAATTATCATCTAAGGACATATCTCCACTTTTATGAGTGAATAGTTGAAAATAAAGGAAACTAATAATTTAGAATGCTTAGGTGAAACAAATAAATCTTTTAGAATTTTAAGTTATAATAATTTTGTCTGTATGGCTTTAATCTAGAAGTTTCTAAATTATAGTATGCTTGACTTTAAAGCTAATGACCTAGATTGTTAGTATATTACGATATAAAATTGAAATTGAAATGATTGAAGAGAGAACAAAGAATGCTATTTATTTATGACTTATTTTTATGAATCACGAATAGGAAGATGAGAGAAAGTTTAACTTGGATGCTTTAAAGTAAATGAAATAGATAGATCCTATAGGTGAGTATATATCTACCTTAAGTAGATACTTTAATATAATTTGGTTCATATAACATGTATATAATCTTTCTTATAGATGGCATGAATTATATGTATATCCACCTGTGAAACCTTAAAGGAATAATCATGTATTATGAATTAGTATTGACATATTCTCGTAGTTATGCATAAATAATATGGATATAATGTCTGTGATGAGGTAGTAGTTATCGGTTTAAGTGTTTGTAGGTCTATCATGTTTAGAAAGTATGGTGCTAGCATTATTAGCAGTTGACTGAACAAAATTACAATATTAAAGGATATAGTCTGAATTGTGATCGAGTTTTATCATTATGAGTATGTTAGAAAGTGTAATATGATCTACATTAGAATGTGGATGAATGTTATGGCCATGCAATAAAGTATGGTGGTGTTGCTTTCTATATATATTGTGTGTTATGTGCTTTGGTTTGCCTTATGATGATAGAATAATTACTTTGTATTGATATGGCATTAAATCTGGTGATTTGTAGAGCTAAGCACTAGTGTGCATATTGCATTATGAATTATGCCATAAGTGACACTTGAAATGAGAAATATGATGGGGGCGATATAAAAGTCAAATGGAAAATTTCTAACAATAATTTATGAAGGATATAAGGTTAACTCGGAAGTTAAAAGGTGGATGCATACATGTTTGTTATAAATAGTTATATAATATGACATGATATTGGAAATTTATTTGTGATTGGATATTATTGTTTAATATAATTATAAAGACTTAATGTAATTGTGATGATTCAATTGTGATTGTGTTTTCTTGGTCATTTCGAAATCTGATAATTACCCAGAAAAGGGTTATATGTGTGATATGGTATAGATATTATGTGAAGCGAATGGTTATGATGGTTGCAAATTATGATGTGAATCAATAATCTAAGTATATGCAGGTAAATAATGTTAACTAGAAAACATGTATCATGAGTTACAATGATTTAGAAATTGGTTCACAATTACGTTCTATTTTAGGAATTATTTAACATTGAGCATTTTATATAATAGATCTTAAATATGGTTGTGGTAGATATATGCTTACCAAGTTCTTGTAACTCACTTTATTTTATTTTCAGGATAAGATAAATGCTTTTGACCTTTGTTATATCTATAGAGAATCAAGACCATCTTCTTGCAAGAGTTTGACAGTTGGATTACGATTAAAGTAGATATAGAGATTATGTTAATAAAATATTTGATATGTTGAATTATTTACCTGTATATACATGTTAAGATTGTGTATATTGATAATGTTATCGTATTTGAGAAAATTTTTAGATTTCATGATTTAGGGTGTGTGATTCTCAAAAAATACCTACATACAAGAGAAATTCTATCCGTTCTTTCGTAAAATTTAAAATGAATTTTGAGTCATCAATAAAAAATATGAAAATTTCTATCAAATCGAATTAAAGTAAATAACTTTAAGATCTGTAGAAATTAAAGTAAATAACTCAGGTCGTGACATGAGTGGGGATATTGAGTCAGTGTTAGAGCTTAATGGAGTGTTGACAGAAAGAGCGTTGCCAGCATTGGAGTTGATATGCACAATTGTTGAAGGGGCAGAGGGGTGAGGGCCATGCTCTCTTAGGGAGAGGAGTGAGCTATTTTAGTGATCTACAACAGCACGGCAAGGGAGCAATAGATGGCATTGCTAAAAGAGGTGGCACATGCAGTGGAGCTCGCATTGCAAGGCGAATGCAGTGTTAGAGGGAAAAGGAAAGGGGCCCATTTGTTGAAGACATTGCAAAATTATGGAAAGCCTCGTGAACTCGCTGAGGAGGAAAGTGAAGCCACGATGAGAGTTGCAGTGGCTTGGATAAGGCCAATCGGAGGACCCACTCATCTTCCATCACCATCCGACGTGGACCATCACACCTGATTGGACTAATGACAGAATTAATCAATTAGGACTTCATTGATAACTATATAAATTTTTGTGGTTTTATTCTATTTTAACCATCTTTTTTACATTCCACTCCAAATCAGTGGTTATGATTAACGGCAACTGAAATCTACGGCATAGATGCTTGCACGTCATCCATTGCTCCGATGCAGTGGTTTTAGACCCTTGCATCATGGAAATTGCCATAAAATGAGTTTGTTCTTCTTGATAGGAAAAAGAAAATTAAGGACAAAAAAGAACGGCAAATATTTGTATTAAGATCTTATTAAGTCTTAAAAACATATGTCGAAATTCATATTATGATCACGTTAATCATCTTCATAATTTAAATAGGGCGTAAATCAAACAGCGCTTCTACGGGAGAAATTATTTCAAACTTGTATTAATAAATAAGTAACTTTAAAAAAAAACGTCTCACTATTGGTTTGGTATTAATACATTTCATCCTTTTAAAAGTTTGTGTTTGGCATAAATTACTCGCGTGAGTTTTAAAATTAAACATCTTAGTTGCATATGAACTATTCTGAAAGTGAAATTAGATATTAAATTTAACGAATACCTAAACACAAATTTTGGGGGTAAAATAAAGTATTTTTTTTTCCCCAATATCACGTTATTATGGTTCATCCAGAAACATTTTCATGATTTTATAGCTATTAGCCTCTTTGCATCTACTTCTGCGCGTAGCAAGAAGCCTTTATTTCTTAAGAAATTGAAAATTTTAAATGTTATTAATTATAATTCATTGTAATATTAACTAATAATGTTTAGTATGTTCAAATTCTTGAAAAAATAAGATATCTAGTTCGACGAGTTCATTTTTTTTGTATAACCTAACACTTATTCTTTGAATTTTAAGTCTTTTTCTTATCTAATTATATCTATGGAATTAATTTGACATTAAAACTGTGAATTAACGAAGTATTATCTTTGAATAGTATTATATCCGGTACTAGGGAGGGTTCATATTTCTTTAAGTTTAATTACAATTTGGGCCCCTAAATTATGGGTGACAATTGTCAAAAGTAAATGACTTGTGATTCTTCAATATATGATTAACCTAATTCATTCTTTTAGCTATTAAATTATTTATGCTTTTTATCTTTTTATTTTTATTGATATTATTTTTATCATTATCTTGTATTTATTGCCACCATTTTAAAATAAATTTATACAATTAAAAATTTTAAATTGCATTTTCACTTTCTTTTTAAAATCGTAATCTTATTTATCCTTTCAAGTATAAATAATTATTTCCCAGTCATATATCATTTCTTAAAGTGTTTTATTACCACATGTAGTTGAACAAATATTTTAGTATCAACATACTTTAAATAAAGATCATTTTATTCAAAATTGATATTACAATAAATTGAAAATATTTTAAATATTAAACTGCATATATCGTTAATATTAATAATATTTGATATTGCCTTTTGAAACATGGATTTGATAAAAGAATTGATTATTTATATTTCATACAAAAGAATATAAATCTATAATTTAAATAATTTTGTAAATTTTTTGAAACTTACAAAAATTTATTCAATTGAAAAATATCATAAACTAAATAAAAATATAATTAAATTCCTTTGATGATCTTCATCAAATTTTCAAATTACTAATTACTGCTTAAGAACTTAATAACTATCAAATTTAATCTTTAAGAAATAATTATTAGAAATACTTTCTCCATTTTTTTAAATGTCATTTAAGGTTAATGCATAAGTATTAAGGAAGGTAATAAATAACCTTAATTTTGGGAGAGATTAATTTTAACTTACTAATATATCCTTTATTAAATGTGAAGTGGTAAATAAAGTTGTTAAGCATTTATTGAAATAATAGAGGTAATATTTGAAACAAGATAATAAATAAAATATTAATTTCTTAAAGTGATAGATACATAGGAATAAAATTTCTTCCTTAAAATGATACTTAAAAAGAAATCAAGGACTAATTATATTTATCTTTCATTTATCATTGTGATATTTAATGAGAAAAAGTGGATTTGATTAAAGAATTGAATATTTATATTTAATATAAAAGAATGTAAATATTTAATTAAAATAATTTTATAAATTTTTCAAAATTTATAGAAATTTACTCAATTGGAAAATACAATAAACTAAATAAAATATATTTATAAATATTTTGAATGAGAAATAAGGATCACAAACAATATAAAAAATAAAAGAAATTAAATTAATTTATTTCAAAATAAATAAAAAATATAAATTCAATTGTTCAAATAAAATTATATAAATTTTAAAACAAAAAATAATGCGAACAACTAAATTCTTGCCTTCTAGACATCGATAATAACTAGAATTTTCAAATAAAGAGAAGAAAGGATATTAGAAAAGAAACTTCAAATCTAAATCATATCATCTCCCAAAATTTGAAAATTTGAAAATAGATTGATATATTTATAAAAAAGCTTCCTTTGATTAAAGAAAAAAAAATTTAGATTGATTCTATGAAATACATTAAAGCAAAGTATAGTTTTTAAAATCGGACTAGTCTTTGAATCGAAAAAGTTATTGATTTAGTAGTTCACTAGTTGAACTAGTAGTTTATTGGTTGGACCAGTTTTAAATTAAAAAATATAAATTATATATATACAAATATAAATATTAGTATTATAAATATTTATAATAATAATATTTTAGGCTAAAAACTAAAAAAATAGACAATATAAATTAATGATATAAACAAATAAGTAATAAAATATAATAAATATGTTAATAATTTATGTTAAAAATATTTTTATAAAAAATATAAATTTAATTGATCTAGAATTATGAAGGTATTATATTTTAATTATTATGAAATTATAATTTATTTATTTTTTTATAAAAATATATAAAAAATTTACAAAAATTGATTCAATGGTCCGGTTTATTGATTCTCACTAGTTTTGGTTGGTTATGATCAGTTCACATTGGTTCACATGCATTTCCAGTCTATCACCCTTAATTGGGTTAGTTCTCCGACTAATTCACCGGTTCACCGATCCAATTGACCGGCTCAGTTCAGTTTCAAAACTATAGTACAAAGAGAATGAGAGAAATAAGATGTTGACATAAATAAAAATCAATAAAGTTGATAAAAAGAGAAAAAATAATAGGTAAATAAGGATAAAAACGAGAGATAGAATTTTAATTATAACTAAATTTTTTTGTAACCAATAAAGAAACTGATATGTATTTCTAAATAAATTAACTGCAAAATTATGTAGTTACTCATTTTTTTTATGAAATAAGTTATCATGACTTTTTATGAAAAATTAAAAAGTGAACACCAAGCCTTCCAATATTTCTTTTTAATCATGTTAAATATTTTATTCAAAATTTCTTCTCTAATTATATAAAATATCTTTTTTATATCTCTCAATCACATGGATTATGAGCATTCTATTTTCAATCATAATCATTGCTAACTATTAATTTTGAAAATATTTCTTGAACTTTCTATATTTAATTATTTTGATCATGTACTTTTTGTCCAATTATGATTTATGCTTCAAATAAATTTATAATTAAATAATTATTTTAATTAAATTAAATATCTTATTCATTTTTTTCTAGTCACAAGAAATGTCTTATTTAAATTGTCCTTCTCCTTATTACATAAAGTACAAATATTCATAATTATAACTAGCCAATAGTTTTGTAAATATTTTTTAAGATTGCCCATAATATTTTTTACACTACTTTACATAACTCCCTAAAGTTAAATATTTATTTTTTGGTGATAAATTAAAATTTTCAAATTAAATTAAAATGTTCAATTAAAAGTAATAGAACAAATCATATATTTTATGAAAACTTAATTATTTTGTTTCTTATATTGATTATATTTAAAAAATATGTTGCTTTTACGTAATTTTAATGCTATGATTTAATTTGAATTTGGAGTTGCTTGCATCTTTTATATATGCATATATATCTAAATTTAAAATTTAAATTTTCTTCAATTTATATGATGTTGAATTGGCTAATTGTACCATTAATTTATGTATTTATGAAAGTATTATTAATTGAGATAATTACTTATTTATTTATTAATTTTTATTTAGATTTATAAAATTTACATATACACACACATGTAATTTTTTATATTTGTGGCATGCAAGGGTGTAAAATAGATATGTAAATTGGGGCGAAGCATTTGAGGCTGCACGGTCTTGGGTTTGTGCAAGCTTTTTCGTATACATTTGTAAAAAATACAAAACAAATTTGCCCTATGAGAGTACTCATTGGCAGCCCTCATTATTAAATTTTTTTATTATTGAGAATGATTAAATCACTAGACATATATAAATAAAGATTAGAGATTGAGTCCTAAATATAGAACAAGAAAGTAACTTTAAGGAATACTAGATTAAGTTAAATTAAAAAAATAAATATTATTTTATAAATTAGATTTAAGTAATTGGATTTTTTTTAGTTTTATATCATGGATAAATCAAGGAAAGTTAAAAAAATCAAATTAAATTATTAAATATTATATTGAAAATTATTTCGGATTAAAAAATTTTTTAAATGTTTGAAAAATTACCAAAATATTAATAGTAAAAAAAAATTTGTAAGCAAATATGCACTTACATGGATAAGATCGTGCAAATTTATTTGTATAAATCATAAAAAATATGAATTCGAAATAGGGAAACCTTTCCTATAACTATAACTATGGACTGCTTGTATTGCCTACGGATTATTTTGCTTATTTTACATGCTTAGTCTAAAGTCTAGTTATTCCAAAATTTATGCAAAGACTGACCCGAAACTGCAAAGAGATCTGCCATCCCCCCTGATCTCTTCAATTATAATAATGAAGTTGCTGGCGGGACGGCATGCCAGAGAGTACTCAGCCTTGCCAACCAACCAGCCAATGCTCAAAGTGGAAGCCTATTTCTCGCAAGTGAAAACCAAAATGGCTTCCTACTTTTTTCTGGTTAAACCATTAGACACACACATACAATCATTAGAAATCGAATCCTGGGTGTAGTCTTACACATGGAATGATCAGGAATCGAATCTTGAATACAATAGAAGCCTTCAAGTGTCATTTTTATCACTCGGAAATAGCATTTTGAGAGTCTAGACTTTGATTTAGTAGCATAACTACAAATTGTAAACAATGAAAAGGAAGATATTCACTGTGGTGCACCATTTAAAAAAATGATGCATAGTGATACTAACAAATCAATGGTTATAATTTTTATATCGTACAACCAATAATCTAGGTTTGGAGCCTATTTCTGAAATCTAACGATTAAAATTGATACCACACAGATCATTCCATAAAAAGACAGGGAGGGAAGAAATTTTTCGAAGCTAAGACAGAACTAAATTTTTTTTTTCTATACAAATATCTCTCACGAAATAAAGAAAGAATCATTTTTAGGATAGAAGATCAAAATAAAATTGCAAACATAATAACACAGAAAAAAATAATAATTTCTCATCAGTGCCATCTTCATTCACCTCTTAATCGAAATTTTAGAAAATATTTTTTTCATTATTATTGGTTTATGGAAATATAATTTATTAACCATTAACTATATAAAGCTAGGAAGAAATATTTTCAAAAAAAATTGAGAAATATAAAAAGTTTTCGTACAAGTTAAAAAAATTGTAGAAAATAGAAAGGTTGCATAGACGTATTATCCTAATAAATAATTAACATAAATGTAAGTCAAGTTAAGACATAAAATGATTACATATAATATCAATACTCTTACGAAACACCAATGATTAATGTTAAGTAAATTCATTATTATTTTATTTCTGTCTTTCTGCTATATTGGCTTTATCAAATTTGTTTAAAAAAATTTATAGAAATTGAATTTCATGTTTATCATCTAATAAATATTGAAATTAGAGAATGAAAACAAAGAAGGAAGTCTTACACGAAGCCTTGAGATCACTTTTACAAATGATGTCATGATTCAAAATTTTTAAAGATTAAATTATTAATTTTTTTTTGAAAAAATAAGTCATTATCTCAATTCCTTCAACCTCCTTATTCTCAATTATACTTAAAAAATAAAGAATTGAATTAATTTTTCAAAACTATACATTAAGTGTGTTTTTTTATTTAAATATAAATTTAAATTATAAACAATTCTGATAAATGTAAAAATGATTAGCATTAAGTTTTAATTGTTAAATTGTTTATCATATTTACATTAATATTAATCTCAAAGTTATAAGAATCAGAAATCATTAACAAACATGTGTGCTCATACAAACTTATTTGAAATATTTGCATTCCGTAAATATTTGAAGCCAGATTCAAATAATTTTATTTGAAATATATATTATATAATGCATCGATTTTAATTATTTTATAAAGGGAAAATGCTCTTTACCAGGTAAAGTTTGAAATAGTTTTAGAGCAATGATTGCTTGGAAAAGATGACATTAATTAGTGAGGAATCACCGCAGTGTAAGGATCGCATAAGATCATGAAAATGATTTTAGATGAACCATGATGGTATGTGAGAGAATTGGAAAAATGATAATCCCTTAAAATTTTTATTTGAAACAAATTACCTTTTTTTTTTATTAAACTTAATGTTCGATTTAACCGCCTCATTTTCCGTAATAGGTCATGGGATCAAATACCTTATTTTAGATTTTAAGAAAAGTAAATTATCTCTAACCCAAGTTTTAGCGTGAAAAAGTGTATTTTTTGGCCTTTAAAAATTAATTTAAACAGCTTTACGTAGTATTTTATATACAATAGTATTTTTTCCTTCCATACATGATCTCCTTGACCAGCTAGATATTTTGTCCAGACTGTAACTTTTGTGCAAGTTCAAGTGTGTATATTTTTATAAATTTTTAAGTTATAATGCAGCTAATTTTACGAAGTGCATGTAATTATATTAATACATAAAGTGTTAAATCCGTCAAGAAAAAAAAAGAGTATACTTCTTATGAAAAAAATGGCAATTTTTCACTGAAAATTTTGTAGTTATCAAAATAAATTGTTTTCAAAAGTATAAAATATTAGGGAAAAAGTCTAACAGTATTTAATTTAATTGATTATAACCGTAATTCGTTACCTCAAAAAATATTCCATTGGGATTTGAAAATAAAACTCTACCTAAATCACATCCGAAACAGATAAACCAGTTCGTTCAAGTCAATCTCTCTCTCCCCCCAAATTAATAGCTTTGTTTTCATTCGCATAACCGCAAGCAACAGCACGTAACAATGGCGGATTTCAAGAAACTCAAAGTCTTGGGCTCCGGAAGTTATGGCACTGTATATCTTGCAACTTCAGCGACCCCTCAGGAAGACCTTCCCGAACAATTTGCCATCAAATCTGCAACCAGCGAGCTCTCTTCTTACTTAGAGAAAGAAGAAACTATTCTCGAGTCTCTGGCTGGCTGCCCAGAAATCCTTCAGTGCTACGGAATCCGAACCACGGAAGAGGAAGGCAAATCATTCCACAATCTGCTATTGGAATACGCTCCTCACGGCACTCTTTACGATCTTATTGAAGGACAAGAACAGCCATTGACGGAGAGCCAAGCTAGGGTTTACACTCGTATGATTCTCAAGGGACTTTCCGCCATCCACGAGAAAGGATTGATTCACTGCGATCTGAAACCAGCAAATATTCTATTGTTTCCTCCAAAAGCCCAAGGTTCTGCAGAAGAACGTTCTTGTTATCAGGTAAAGATTGGGGATTTTGGATTGGCAAAGAGGGAAGAAGAGGGAATTTGGGTCCACCGCGACGTATGGAACAATCAGTACAGAGGAACTTTAGATTATGTGTCGCCGGAATCGCTTGCGTATGGGCGGATTGAGGCGGCGCTGGATGTATGGTCTCTCGGTTGTATTGTGATTGAGATGATTACCGGTGATTCTCCATGGCCGGACGTTTCTGAAGATGAAGAATTGATAAAAATCCTTTCCTCTCTGGTTGAAGCACCAGAGATTCCTGATGAAGCCAGCGAGGTCTGCAGAGATTTCTTGACCAAGTGTTTCGTGAGGAATCCATTCCAAAGATGGAAG